>CM041727.1:19983437-21183437 GCA_023373845.1 Nibea coibor
ACTGCTTCAGTTAGCCTCAGTGAGCAAACTGCAATAACTCGCTGAAATGAAGCCAAAAGTTGCAATTCCTTGAGCGTCCACTTGAGGCTGGCTCCAGAAGTGAGTCATTCCATAAGTCCCCATGTTGAAATGTCCAACTTCACAGCAGAAATAAACATGTTTACAGCCGGGTACAAAAAACAGTTTTGGTCTCTATAGCTAATTTCCCCGTTCATGACAACTGTACTGAGGGTGAATTTATATACAACTCACCTGTTCACATTATATTAAGGCTTAAAGTTATGCAACAGTGTGGTCATATTGATTGACAGGTGTTTTGTACGAGTGCTGTCCAAGACAAGCTGACATCCAGCATACTTGTCTCACTGTTCAGAGTATACAGTGTTCATAACAGCTGTTGGAATATAGGACCTGTTAGCTTTGCTAACACCTTCGTCTCACCCACTTCCTCTATGCTGCTCCCTTGTATTATTATGTTTATTATATAATGTTGCACTATGCTCGTGAACTAAGACTCCTGTGCTTTGTCAGGACTTATAAAGAAGGTCATACAGTGATGTCGTTTGGCACCTTGCGAGTTGCCAACTGCTCATCAGACGGGAGCTAATTCATTCACACACACTCACATACCAAAGCTCAATGTGGCTTCACGTGGTTGAGCTGGGGATTGAATCACTCCAGTCTGTCGATGTGTCCTTGTACGAGATACTGAACCCTAAAACTCCTGAAGGCTGGGCCATCAGTGTGTGAATGTGTATGAATCGTTAGCTCCTTAAACTGTTGGCACCTTGCATGGCAGCCAATGCCATCAGTGTATGAATGGGTGAATGAGATATGTAGTGTAAAGCACTTTGAGTGGTCAGAAGACTAGAAAGGTGCTATATAAGTACAGTCTATTTACCATATACCATCACTCTGTGCCCTTGGTCATTGTGCACTATTCTAACATGACAATGATCCAAAACACACATCTTAGGCCACTGTTGCACTTCTGAAGAGGAATAGGGTGAAAGTGATTCAGTGGCCAAGTATGTCTCCTAATCAAACGCCTACGGGGACAGCATCAGGCTATAAAAGATGTTGTTCTTGAACAATGGAAAAATACTCTCTGAGGTGCAGGAGGAACGCCCAATAACAACTGTTTGGACTTGGATAGCTTGTGTGTCGGAGTTTCCCAGAGTAATTATTATAAAACAGATAATAATAACTGGGAGGATGGGATGTAACATTTCTTCACACCACTAAGATCAGCTGTGAAGGTGCATGGAATCCTTCAGAGTCCAGTATTCATATCACAAGGTAGTGCCGACTGGTGTTTTGACTCTGTTTGATTTAAGCACAACATGTCAGAGACCAGAGCAGAAGTGAACACTAAAACCTTTCGAGTCAGTGTTGTCTGCGTCTATTCCACTTCCTTCTAAGTCAGGTGGCAGCACCCTCGAACATGAGACGCAGGACCTGTCTCATCAGCCAAAGTTTGAACCATGCAAATTTCGTAATATCGACAGAGATGCAAGATATGGAATGTAGACCAAACTGGTGTCAGACAGGAAGCGGGATTTCAGTGTGTCTTTCTATCCGTCCATCTTGGACAGGCTCAGTTTCAGAGTCAGTTTTCAAAGTCTCTTGATGGGATTGATGTCTCACTTTTTCTTTGCATGGTTGACTCTTCACTTGTATTTGTAGATGCAGAGATAAACTGTGTTTCCTGAGAGAGATTTTTTTTATTATTATTATTTTATTATTATTTCCTACTTATTTATCTCTCCCCCTCCTTTACTAGGTTTTATGGTTTCATTCTATTTGTTTTAGTATTTGTTAATCTCTAAATGACAAATGCTTTACTTTTGTGTGTACTCCTAGCCTCCCAAACTGTACAGAGTTCCTGTATCTTGTAATAATCTGTGAACAGCAGAATAAATGGTACAGCATTTGCTTTGATGACTTCTAGTAAAATCACAGATTATTAGAAACCTCCTTTGGCGAACACACTCAGTAAATGTATGATGTCATGCCAAGACTAAAAACAGCCTTGCTTTCACTTTCTCCCCCTCTTACCCCTCAGTGATTTCATTTTGGAATTTCCCAATAAGCCCCAGTGATTTAATGCAGACACTGTGGTATAAGTAAGTCTTTTATTTCACAGAACACACCATCACCATCTAAAAAAAAAGGCCTTCTTCACAACATCCACATTTGACATTTAAATAAGTTTTAGAATGAAACTGACAGAAACAGCAACAAAGCATCTTTTGTAGTAGTAGGAGAGGAAAATAAGTAAACATAGGATAGTCACAATTTCATAAAACCCTCACTATTAACAGAGTAAAAACGGCAGCCGGACAGGTTACACAGAAACAATAAGTAATTTGTTTCCCAAAGTGAACTAAGAGAAGACGCTGCTCGTCCTAATCTCAACGTTCAGCTCTGACGCAAAACAAATGTGCTGTACACGCTCACTAAACTGCTAACTTTTTTTTTCAGTGAGAGGCTCATTGTGCAAACTGTCTTTAGCCTGAGGACGTTCATTCCATCACAGAGTAGACCGAGGCACATAATCAGTTTAACAGGCATGTTGAGGCGTGACATGAAGAGCAGTGACGTGAATGTCATGACATCTGTAACAACGTATCATCTTAAGGTGTTTTTTTTAAGTTTTTTTAAACGAAACTACTGAAGAGAGGGACATAGAAAAACTGTACATTGCTGCATTGCTGATGTTATGCAATAAACCATTCACTGCCTTGTGACCGTGTAACAGTGATCACAAAGTGGCTGCTCTGCCACTCAGACAGGTTGGGAAACGAGCCGCTACATGTTGAACCTTAGACAGGATGTCAAATATTAGGCCAAATAAATCTCGTGAGGTTGAGTACAGTTAAGGGAATGAAAACAAGACAGGCCAGCAAAGTTTAGTTAGCGTTTCTTTTGCTGCATTGATGGAGTGCACACGAGGACATAAGAGACACTGTAATACATTCTTAATAACACAGAGAGAGAGAAGACAGTTAAATGAGACATGTTAAAAGATTTCCCTCAGGAATTGCATTGATTAAAAAATTGCATTGAAACTGTTTTGATGAATACTTGAATTCAGGCACCGACGTGTTTCTTTAATGCCGTAGCTTTAAAACCTGGGATGAGTGGAGGGGGGTTGGGGGTGGTACCATTGGTCCAAATGTGGACTGTTTTCTTGTACCGTTCATAAATGTAAATCCCGATCGTGCCATTGACCTCTCAGACAGAGCGCATAGCACTTCTGGAATGTCTCATTCGACAGCAGCGAGAACGAGACTGTGACCGACGAGCTGAAGCATATCCTCACAATGACGGCAAATATCTACACGTATAATAAAACATAAAAAGACATTAATAGAAAAGAGTTCATTTTATCCTTCTGCTGCCCTTCCATCCTTCCATCCTACACGTGGCTATGAGAAGAGTTACGCTGACCACCTGATCTCTGTTAAAATACAGCTGGAGCTGTGAGATGTGACATGTCCAGAGATCAGGTGACTGCTCAGTTACCAACAAGTAGCCATTTCTGATTCCCTTTCTCTGTTAAGGAGAAGAAAAATGGGGATGTTGTGGTCAGTGTTTTTCCATTCAAACGTATCTCTGCTTCCTTTCCTCATAAAGCCTCTTTTTTTTTTTTTTGCACGATCTACAACGTGCACCATTTCACACGGCCTCTTCACTTTTATTGAGATTTGTGGCCTTTTAATGCTTCCGCCTCTTGAATTTATCCCTTTCTCTGCCTCTTAATAATCTGCTAAAGACTTCCCTCTTAACCTTTTCTTCCCTCTTTCTTAAAAAAAAAAAAAAAAGATGCTGGATAGCTGACAAAATATATTTGTTAGTGCCCATTCAACTCAGAAAGGCTTCTGAACTCCATGTTTTTAACAGGAGAATGCAAATCATGACATTCAGGTGAGGTGAGGTGTGGTGCTGCTCTGATGCAGAAAATATAAAGATAAGAAGCAGTGCCGCAGATCACTTAACATTGAATGGTTCCTTGCGTCTTCAGCGTGCCTGAACAGAACCTAAAGCTACTGAAGCATGTTACTGTTGATTCTGAATGGTGGCAGATCTAAACAAAGAACACTGGATTAAGCTGAACAAATCAACAACCCATTTGATTTTACTCATTAAAATTCACTTTTGCGCTCCAAACATTACGGGTTCAAGACTATGGGTTCCTCGTGGTTCATACGGGTGTGGGAGTGTCTGTCCACCCGGTGCCACATTCAGAGGAGCTTCTTGGACTGGGGCTGGGCTGTGCTTTTGGAGGATGTGGAGGATTTGGTGTCAGCGGAGAGAAGCGCCATCATGTCCTGGAGGGCTTTGCTTACCTGAGCTCCGAACCTGTGAGAGTCCTGAAATAAAAAAAGAAATTAAGTATTAAAAGAAGAGGATGGAAAGGGGAGAGAGTAGAGACAGACCAGTGTGGATACAGAAGTGATACCACAGAGAGGGAAAGGAGGAGGAAGTGGTCGCAGAATGTAGAGAAAGAAGTGGGTTAACGTTTATGAAATTGCCAGATCACTGCCTTTCTGAGAGAAGCCATTTCTACCATGTAGTTTGTAAGTGAGCTAAGTGATAGGCTGATAGACCGACCTTCCACTCACTAATGCATGACTTCACAATAATGAGTGTGTAATGAAAACAGCGCCAATATGTCTGAGCCATTATTGTGTAATCTGTTGGAATTTGAATAAATAACCTGCCTGTCATGACAACCAGAACAATCACGCACAAATCAGCAGCTCATATGAAGGTGAGTAACTTTGAACCCAAATCCAAACAAGCCTTCTGACTGTGGAAATAGTGGGCTTATGAAAACAAGAGAAAACAAATTAGGATTAAGTTTAAATCCAAACTTCAAATGTTGTCTTTACGTATTGTCAGTGTAAACACATGAGGGTTTGAGTTTGATTGGCTGTGGTTATGCAATCAGACAAGGCGACAACAAATATATTATCACATCATGTGGTGCGATTATATATTTTTTATTACACTTTGATTAACGCCATCCTTCCTTCTTCATCCCTCCAGCCAGTCTTACAGCCAGATAAGATATTTGATTTATTTTTAAGTGTGCCCAGACCTGATGAAGACTCAAAAGGGTCAAAATGTTGCCCAATAGGCACACATTATTTTGTTTTATTACTGTATGTTGCATGTTTGCAAAGAACTTGGGTTTTGATTTGAAAATTTTTATGTTTTATTTATTCTACAATAAAACATTTTTTTGAAAACAAGACTGCTGCATTGGAAGAATTTTTTTTTTTTGCTTTTTGGAAAATTACAATAATAGTGGCGCGCAATGGATCAGGGTGGTCAGGACTTACACGGGACTCACACCGGCCGCGTAAGGGCAGCGTCACGGTTCAGCTCCGTCCTCTGCCCGGCGCCAACTCACACCAGGTGCGTAACGGCAGCGTTACGGCAGCGTAGCGAACTAGCCGTAGTCACGCGAGATCACGAGATCATGCGATAACCCCGAACATACGCGAGTCCCCGCGATAAACTGTGTATAAAAGAAACAACAACAACAAACAGCTAACTTTGCTTCTCCGGCATGGGAGAGATTATAAAAAGGATCTGTTGTGTCATAAATTATTGTTTGCTGTTCCACTTCCACAATTAGTCTCTCGTTGTTCATAATGAGACTCTTTGATTGACTGACAGCTGACCTGGTGCCACCGGTCATGACGTAATGTGGACGTGAAGCCGTGATAGGCGACAATAACTGCATATTGTATTTTATTTTGAAAGGGGGCGGAAGTTTATTACGCTGATTCTGTGTTGGATTTCCTGTCTGGTGCGTCAGAAATAGAAGTGCTACGGAAAGATAGCGCTGCGGAGCGGAGAGGCTTCTGGGACGCTGCTGAGACGCTCCGCGGCGCGCCCGGTGTGAGTGGTCTCATTGATTATAATGGCAGCAATCAGCAACGGCTGACGCAACACAGCCGTAACGCGCCGCTGATGTCCCCGGTGTGAGTTAGGCTTTAGTCTCTAACTCATGAGCCAGGCTTCTGACACACAGCACTAGCCCAGTGATAACCAGCTTCATGATACTGGTTATTATCCGGGTCATCAGTGTTAGTTTGAGTGAAGAGAGTAACTCAAAGACAGACAGAGCAGCAGCTGACATGGAGAAATGTTTGTTCTAGTCCTGAATCTCTGAAATAATAATGAAATAATGAGCTTTGATACATTTGTGTTATTCAGGTAACACGATGCATTGGGACGATTTTTGTATTTTGATTTTATGTACTCTGCCTCATAGCCAGTCGGAGCCACAAGAAACAGACTTCACTACTTTGTGTGATAAATAAACTAAAGAACAAACTAAATGAAAGGCCATTTTATACAGATTTTCCTTAGTAAAAACAGAAAAATAGAACCACGCACCTCCTGGATTCAAGTGTCTCTCTTTTACTGAACTGAGATCAGCTCAATTGCCCCATTAACTCACCGTATAAAACATGCTTCATTTAAATGTGACCTGTGAGTGTGTTTAACTAAATAAATCTCACCAAAGCTGCCTTGGTGTGGTTGATATACACTGTAAATATTCTGTTAAATTACTGTCTTTGTCAAAGGAGTCTGGTGTGGTGTGTCTTTGAAGAGGGTGTAGGTAACAACAGCTTCAGTTTACTGTCAGAAAGAAAAGGACTGGGACGTAAAGCAATTCATGACGGAGACCTCAAACAAAGTGTGCAAAGTAATGATTTACTTACAGTCTCACTGCAGGAGTATTTGGAGGACACGTGGAAGTTGATCATATCCTCTCCCACGATGATGTATGAAACTCCATAACCATCATCGGCAACCTGACCGCAGAGATTAAATTAAATCAGCGTTAAAGCCTCACACCGCCTGCTGTACAAATGTGTGTGTGTGTGTGCGTCCGTGTGTGTGTTTGAAACCATACAGTCAGCTTCTGAATGTACAAAAATTAACCCAGTACATTCTGATCACATCTGCAGCTACAAGAGACTCACAGGTCCAAACCCTCCCCCCAGTGATATGAAGTCAGGGTTGTTCTTCAGGTCAAACAGTTCCATCTGCTGAACCGGCGTCTGACTGGTGGAGAGACGCCAAGGCTCAGACAAAACCTGGAATGTGTGTGGGGAGAGGGAGAGATGGTGTTGAAGCAGAGCATGAAGGTAGTGTTCATAAATCAACACGATGCACACATCTGTCATTCAGCTTCACAACAACATCTACAGGTCATATACAGTACGTGTGAGAGGTTCAACAAGTGGTCAGAGTATGCCTCTTGATGCCGGTCACTGATTACAACACCAACCTTTCTGTATTGTGTTACACTGAATGCAAAAGAATGTCTGTTTAATCTGTTTTATATTGACACTGCCAGATCCACAGAAAAGGAGTAAAGAGTAGTTTTATTCATTTGGCACACATGTATGGTGCTGTAAAGCTACACATCAACACTGTGGGCAGCGGTGTTAGCGCTCTATTGTGCCTAAGGACAGCCTCACAGGTGAAGTGTTCTGTACTGTGTTTTCACACGGTTGTCACTTTGCATATTGTCTGGAATGCAGCTGAGGAGGCTTACCTCTTTGAGGAAGGGTGACTCCACCCCCAGGTATTTGGAGACCACATACAGGCAGAAGAGGTGTCTGTCGATTCCAGCTCCGGTCATGGCCATCCGGTAAAGGTTCTGGTGCCTCTCTGAAGCCAGTCGGAAGAGACGCCTGCATTGCTCCTCTGCCTGTCAAACCAAATTACACTTTTGCTGACATCTCGATAATAAAACCACCTCAAAATCAATTATGTACAATCCTTCAATAGAGCAGAAATACAGCACAAAATGATTAAGCAGTAAACTGTAACCATATGGTGATTGTAAACTGGAGTTTGGGTGGTCCTGCATTGAGGTCGACAGGAATGAATTAGTTTATTTAAAAAGATGATGTCTGAATCAAGGAATGCCATCAGTACCTCCCCATTCTCTAAGGCTTTGACAAAAGCACAGCTCTCACTGGAGCACGATCGCACAGTCTCTGTCCGGCCCTCCCTGAACAGACGGGTCATGGACGCTTCGTAAGTCAGACAGAATCCACCACGATCCTGGAAGAAATGAGGAGAAGATGACCGAGATGCAAACATCTAGTCACTGTTAAAGACACATTAGAAGCTTATTTAGTGTTGTTAACCAGCTCTGATTACATAAAACATGTTTCAGTCATGAACATAAGGCCAAATGTCAGAAACAGAGAGTTTTATGAGACAAACCAATCAAAGACAGGGGAGGCGGGATGCAGGGGGGCAAATTCTAAGACATACACATACACACATGCACAACATTAAGTCTAGTCAGTTTTCATTTATATAACTACACAAACAAATCAGAATTTGCTTTGAGGCGTTTCACAATCTGTATACATATTTCTAAGACGTTATTACAAATATGTGAAATGCAGAATTCAGAACTTCTTGTGGATAAAAATGCCACTTTGTATTTCCAGATGAGAGGCTTTTTCAGCCAACAGTAGATCTCTATGTGCACGCTCTGACTGGATTTGACACTGAGCCATGGAGGCTGCTCAGTTTGGACAACTTCTTCAACAACTACATCGAATATGGAATATATCGAATCAGAACAAGCATGCACTGATGTTTTAAATCTTTACTATTAGGCGTCCCTACAACATCCTACTTTAAGATTTTATTATTAATGCATCCATGTTGGGCAGTAAGGCGGTGAAGTGGTGAGCACTCTCGCTCACAGCATGAAGGTTCCAGGTTCGAACCTTTCTTCCCGTGTCTGTGTGGGTTCTCTCCAAGTGCTCTGGTTTCCCCCTGACCATCTAAAGACATGCACTCAATAGGTTCACTGGTGTCTCTAAATTGTCTGAATTGTACGCCTCACAGGTCCTTAACTGGAAGCTTCATTAAATAGTACCTGCAAAACACCAATGTCAACATCAACAGTGAAGAGCCAACTCAGGGATAATGGCCTTCTAGGCAGAGTGGCAAAGAAAAAAAACATATTTCAGACTAGCCAATAAAAAGAAAAGATACAGCTCAATTTGGAGCCGTGCTTTGGGTGCAAGAACTAGGGAATTAGGGAAGAAGCAGTCAGCTGGTATTCTGTCTGTAATGGAGTGGTCAGCACAGTCACCCTATTGAGCTGTTGTGGGAGCACCTTATGGTGCCCCTCTTACGTACCGTATGGTACGTAAGAGGGGCCCATCAAGCCAATCCAACTTGTGGTAGGTGCTTCAGGAAACATGGGAGGAAATCTCTTCGGATTACATTCACAAATTGACAAGTAGAACGACAAAGGTCTGCAAGGCTGCAAATGGAGGATTCTTTGATGAAAGCAAAGTTTGAAGAAAACAATTATTATTTCAAGTAAAAATCATTATTTCTGACCTCGGCTATATTTCCTATTCATTTTGCAATGCCTAATTTAAACTAATTTCTTGCATGTTTTCATGGAAAACATGGAATTTTGTCGGTGAGCCTAGTGAACGTTCTTAAACGATTTTAATTAACAGAGGTCAGCTTCCACATAAGACGGGTCCTTCTCTAAAATTAAAAATGAAACAAAGCACTGCTTTGGCTTTCACTGGAAACAGTGACACTCTGTGCAGCCTTGTCGTGACTGTTAGAGTTGGCAGTGGATGAGGACAGGCATTTAAGTAAAGGTCATGCCATCACAGAGCCCCCACACAACAGAGCTTCACAAGAAGAGATATTCAGAATCAACTACGTCACATCATGTCAGCCCAGCCAGCCCACCATTTCTCAGAGAACTAAATTAATATGCACACAACAATCTATATTCACACTGGCACTTCAGTTGTACTTGAAATGCCACCCATGAAATACGCATTTCTGCCACTCTACCACCTCCACAACTCCATGCTACAATGTGTGTGTTACCCTGTAGTATGCCAGCTGTAAGCCGATTTGGATGAATGCGTCAGGACTGATGCGCAGCTTCTTGATGCGTCCCTTTCCAAATTCTCTGAAGGGGAACACGTGGCAGTCCACATCATCTGCCAGTGCTTGGGCGACAGCCAGGGAGCTGCTCACCTGTGCCTGAACCTGACAGACAGACGAGAGAAAAATGTTTTTAAAAAATGAAAACAATGGGCTGTGTGTGTTTTCAACCAGTTCAGATTATATTCTCCGACATAAGGGTCTGCAATTTGTGAAAGATGCTTGAACAAAGAACCACATAAAGAGTCATTCTATTCCTAATGGTATTTTAGAATTTCAGTGCTATTGGCTATTGTATGTGCAAGTCAATATCAGTGAGTCCTTTCTCAGATCTCTCTGATCAGTGAGTCAGCCTGCTTTTATGGGAAATGTATGAATGCCTACAGCAAGTTTCATTCGGCTTTCGGTTCCACAGAAACTTCAAGTCAGGTCTGTCATTGCGGAGGAGGAAAGAAATATGTGCAGCTGAATGGTGGGATTTGTACGTGACCACCAAGTTAATGCTTTAAATACACGTCACATGAAACCACATGAAAGAAGGCAATTTACAGACACAACAAACAAGCAAATTAAGACGTAATCTAACCACCTGGTTTTGAGATTGTAGCCAGATACGTTATATCATACTGAACACAGGACAGAGCTGGTTGCTCCCAGAATCATCAACATGCAAAAAAGCAGGCTGATAAAGCTGACTTTCTTTTGAGATTATTTCTCAAAGAGACAGAGACAGAGACAGAGACAGAGAGAGACAGAGAGAGAGAGAGAGAGAGAGATTTTGAAAGTGTAAATGATGGAAATAAAATCTAACTTTTTTAAAATATATTATAAGAATTTGATGTCTTTTGGAGATTTTTCCCCCTCCCTAAGATTTTTACTAACCCTTACCTGGGGTGCCCAAACTTTCGATCCCACTGTGTGTGTGTGTGTGTGTGTGTGTGTGTGTGTGTGTGTGTGTGTGTGTGTGTGTGTGTGTGTGTGTGTATGTATGTATGTATGTATGTATGTATATATATATATATATATATATATAGACACACACACACACACACACACACACACACTACATCCGAATGATGGGCGCTCTAATAAGCCATCTGTAACGGCACTTGCTTGTCAGTGAAAGCAGCATTGCTGTTAGTTTTGTGCAACTTTAAGCTTTATATGGGCATTTATGGAGATTGACTCACATCTGCAACCTGTCTCAAGCGACCACTTGAAGAATTGCAGTTTTTTGCCCTTCTGCATTGGTTTCAGCCGTGCCACTTGATTCAGATTCTTTTTTTTTTGAGAAAAGATTGAACAACCACGTTTAAAGCGAGCTAGGACCCAACCAGCTAGCAGAGAACTATTTATGATTGATACCAGACATGCACCAATAGACCTAAGTACCATCAAAGAGGTCCTGCAGGGTAATATAAGAGAAAGAGTACAAATTTGACAGCTGCATTTGAAATTAAGGAAATGCAAGAGGAGATGATGCCAGTCCATGTCTTATCATATTACTGCACAGTAGGTAAGTGCAACCTGCAGTTGACAAAGACTCTGAAGTTGTCAGAAACTTCCTGTAGCAGTCATGAGCTGCCTCAACATAATCCTCATCCAGTGCCAATAAGGCAAACGTGCAAGCTGATTCATGCTTCTGTGCTAACTAAACCATAAAACACGTACAACTATTTATTTTCTGTACCGTATCTCTCAACCTTTTTCCTGTTTTGTTTCTTTGGTTTGAAGATTTAAAGATTGACCAAAGGGGAAAGTGAGTAGAGACAGGAAGTGGTCAAAAACAAGCAAACAGGCGTGCACTCAGCTCAGTTGGTAGAGCAGCTGCCCCATGTACAAAGGCTCAGTCCTTGCTGCAGAAGCCCAGGGTTCGAATCCAACCTGTGGCTCTTTCCTGTATGTCATTCCCTGTCGCTCTCTCTCTGAATTCCTGTCACTCTTCAGCTGTCTCTATCAAAATCAAGCTTGAAAAAGAAGGTGCAAGAGAGTACTGGGTGTGATCTCACATGATAAGAGTGGAATGTTAACGAAGTGCTGAAAAAGGAAGGGCAGATCCTAGAGAGTTTCCTCTCATAGTTCACTGCGCCCCATGTGCATTCAGGAATTGTGCTTGTGTGTAAATCTGTCAGGTGAATGTTTCAATTACGAATTATACAATAACTCACCTGTAGACGCACACGCATGTAGAAATCTGATGCCACGTTAAATCAGAAGAACGTACAAATGTGAACCAAGGTAAACTTTCTTTGGTACAATATCTTGACAAACCCAGGGTGTACCAGTTCCGTTTGGTGTGGCTGTGTATATTATATCTGGTTCTACCTATGAACCCTCACAGTATGGAACAAAAGCAATGGAATTCATCACCTCAGTACGCACACATATGCTTGATGAGATACAAATATTAAAAAACAAATTAAAGTGAACTACATGTGGGCAGACTACATGATAAGAGCCTTTTCTACATTCTGCGACCAGGAAGAAGGTTCCAGTACACGAGGCTCAGGATGACCTCTACCCTTAGAGGAATATTTATTCCTTACTGCTGTTGTTGTTGTTTTTGTTATACTGGCTGTTGTTGTTAAATAATTATTATAATTTTCATTAATAAAGCTTGTGGAAACACATTTGACCATTATGATTATGTGACAAATAACTTGAATTGAGCCGCTTCCTCACTCTCAAAAGTTTTTCCGGTCTGTTTCCTTTTCCATTTGTCTGTTTAATAGGTGTTGAGTACAAAGTGTTGAGCATAAAGCCAAATAAAGCCTTAGGGTGGCTCAGGGAAAGCACATGGGGAAATCCAAGTCTGCAGCTGGTCAGCTCAGGGGAAATGCATGGGAGAATCCAAGTCTCTCCCCTCAGCACAGAAGGGAGCAAAATTATTCATATTCTGTTGTTTCTGGTACACATTATGCAATAGTATTGTTGCGACCCGGGATAATGGAGCAACAAAGCATGAGCTGGTTTTGCTGGTCTTTATTCCTCAGCTTGAACACGGGATACTGTGGCCATAGCCAACACCAAGATAATAAAAGCATAAATCAACAAGATGACCTGCTCTACATGAAAGAAGAAAGTGTGTGTGTGTGTGTGTATTCAAGATATGATCGGATTCAATGCGCTTATATTGCAGATGCATCATTGCTCATTAAGGTATGCCAATTCAAAGATCCTGATGCCAGCAGGCTGTGCAGTTAGCACTGCATAAACAAACTAAATGGATCATGATGCAGCACTGTGTTTTTCCTTCTCACAGCAGACTGTATATTCAAGGAATAAGCATGGATGTACTCCTCTGATAAAAAAAACAAAAAAAAAAACAAAACATATGAATGACTGAAAATAACTATAAAAGTGTTTGGACCACAACACCTGCATGGCCTCAGAACTTGTGCCTGCAGGTAGAAGTCACAGAATGAAAAAATACAGTGGGAATGACTGCTGAGTTAGGGCAGCGCACACACACACACACACCTCTGAGGGGATGTCCCAGATGAGCCTCTGTGGTAGTGGCAGTGAGCGGTCCACATCGCCTTTGCAGTGCCCGTCCTCAGTGTAGCCCAGCTGGAAGGCATCTGTGGCCAGAGTGTACTGGAGAAGGGAAGAGATGTGTTCATATTCACATAGCAATACAAAAACAATAAATAATGAAATGACTCAAATATCTTATAGACTCCGAAAGGTCATGCAAACTACCTTTGCCTTCCCTACAACAGTATTTATTGTGTATTATACGCACAACGTGGCACTCAATGTCAGACTCACAGGAGCTAAATGTCAACATGATTAGCATGATTACACTATGAGTGTGACAGCCTGCAGCTGTGATGACTTTGCTTAGCAATGAGAGCTGCAGGTTGGTACACACCTTACGCTCTGTAAAAGTACAGTGTACAGTGTAGTTTGAAATGCTACAACAAAAAGCTGTGTTGGGTGACTCACAGTGGGTGGGTCACCATTGCGCAATGCAGCTATGATATGTTCCCAAACAACAGAATCTCTGATGATAGCATCACTAAAATATGGACTCATTAAGATCTTTTGACATCCTCTTTCTTTAAACACAGGGCCTTCAAATGGGTCATGAGAGGCAGACTGTAGTGGGTAAATCCTGAAATTAATCTTAATCTGTGAGACAAATGGAAGCCCATGAACAAAAACACACACACACACACACACACACACACACACCTCCCAAAGGTGAGCCACTGTTGGTGCATCGGCCCAAGAATGCTCTGCATTCAGCCCGCTCTTCCCGTTCTTGTAGATCACAATGGAGAATGATTTATCGAACCACCTGAGGGACAAGAGAAGAAACGGCAGCAACAGAAAGAAAAGTGAGCATTAAAATGCAAACAATGCAATGAGTACACTCTATATGAAGATACACAATATTCAAGGCGGGTTTTTCAGTTTTTTTCCCAGGGTAATCTAAGGGAAAGTTCAGATATTTTGAAGTGGGGTTGTATGAGCTACTTGTGCAGAAAAAGTGTACTCTCTTTAAATTTTTACAGCTTCATCACGTCTTCAGACAGCCTCCAGCTGGACAGCGCGTGATGCAACTCAGCTGTTTGGATCATAAAATTGGGATATCAGACTGATCCCAAAGTCCCACCAGACATGCCTTTGTCACGTCACGAATGTGTCGCTTCAAACCCCACCGGGAGCACTTCAGAAGCGTTTAGCCCACCCAGCTTTGGTCATTTTACTGGTTTATTTGCTTCTAAATATGCTTCTACGTGTGTAAATATGCCATTCCTCCATGTCCTCCTCACCTATCGTAGCATTTCCCGTGGAGTAAGGACTTGGCGTAGCGGTCAAGGTTTCCAGCTGGATCTTCTCCCCTCATGCCTTGCTCTTCGTCGTCCAAGGTTACAAAGAAGGCCGCCCTCTCGATGGCATCCAGTGAGCGCTTGTTAACGCCAGAGCTGAAGTACTGCTTCCGCATCTGAGCCCAAGGAATCCTGGTAGAGGGGATAACACACACAAACAGCACAACATTTCAGACTCGTGAGCAATATTACGATTAGCGTTGGTCTGTAAACATTGCCAATACTCACAGAGACACACACGTACACACAGATGTATGACCAAGTCTAAATGCTCATTAAGGGTTCATGAAAGAGAACTACAGATGTGCTTTGGTTCAGATGATCCGTTCAACTCTGAGAACAGAGATGTGGCATGACTTCAGCAAGAAGCTGCTAACAATACTCCTTCCCTTCTCATTAGTACTGTTTCTACTGGTTACAGGCAGTTATGGTACACATATAAAATAGAGACTGCAAAAGACTGCAAAAACTCTTTTGTTCCTGCTGCTATGGACTTTTTTAATAACTCACTGTGAGATGTGGAACTTTTATGTAGTATGTATTTATTTAGTGTTTTATTGATTGTGCTTGTTTGTTTGTGTTATTTTCCTTGAACCTTGATAAGAAAATAAACCCCCCCTTGAATAGGGGGCTGCAGAATTGAGTGAACCTCCATTAGTGGTTCGCACACGTATCTGCTTAATGATGTGTTGAACAAACGTGCCGTGCTTGCTCTTTTCGTACATGATGTCACATGTTCTTGACTCATACACATTAATGAGATCTGCAGCAGCTTGTCACTGAACTTCAGCACCAAAGGTCGGGCGACTCTGGATCATGGAGAACATTAAAGCAACAGGAGGTGGGTCACAGGATGTGGTCTGTCAGCCAAGTGCAATCATAACCAAACAGAAGGAGACACAGAGTGGTTGACAAAGGAAAATCATTTCCTCTTTTTCCCCAACTGATGACAAGAGATTCCCATCTGTCATCCACTCACAAGTAGGGATGTCACGATTACCCGTTTTCGCGATTAATTGCGTTATTGAACTTTACGATTAGTTAATCATAACCCTTCCTAATTACCGCTAATTTCCAGAAAAGATTATGCTGGAACCATATTGGTACATCAGTGCAACTCGCCCAGGACAAAAACAAATTTACACAACAACCGCGTGTTGCTTTGTTTTTGGTCTATGCAGTTGCAGACGGAGGCGTTAAAGGGGCAGCTAAACTGCTAATGAGCAGCTGTAAGCCAAAAGTTAGCTAGATGTCTTTTCCTTGTGTTTTCTGTAGTGTAGTTTACAGAAAGAACCCTCCCGAGTCCAGGTAAACGTCCTGTAGCCTTTATATATGTTTTCTCCATAGTTAATATGTGGAATTTACAGAGCAGATGTGATTTTTGTTTAATTCCAAATGGGATTATTATCATTTTTATTGTACTTTTTGGTTACTTTAGATTGTTGCTATATTATTTTATTGTGAGAGCATCCAAAGAGGGAAATAAATTAAAATAAGACCTATAAGGAGTGTTCATGTCATTTTACTTATTCATGGTAGTGTGAAATTAATTAATGCAAAAATAATCATGATAATCACAATATCGTGATTATTTCTCTGACAAAAATCATACCAAGAAAATCTGTAATTGCGACATCCCTATTCACAAGCTGCCACCCAAAACAAACAAGAGTGATGAATGCTCATGTTAAACAGTTAAAGGCTAATATGTTAACATTCTAAAGGACACTTCCTCCCACCACAGCAGTGATCAGGACTAACAATGGGGGATGCATGGAGTGGGCTTTATGACCCATACTGCAGTCTGCAACCAGTATTTAATCTTTTATACAGACAAGAAGTATGTAAGGCATTACGGTCTAAATCACCACCAACTATTTCACTGTGTTGTTAAATTGGATCATATTTTGTGGAGGAAATGTTTCCTGGTTGTCCTTCTGGTGGCCTCTGGCAGCTCTGCATGAAAAATTATCAGATGAGCTAGCTGGTAACGCGACAAGCAAAATAAAATAAGTAAACCACACCACATTCCTTTGGTTTTTGTACATATGTTTGGCAGGGTTCTCAGCTCAGCGGAAGTCAACCCAAAAGTGGAAGATGCATTGGTGTAACTGTAGCCTTCCATTACCCTTAATGTAAGTGTAACGTGATCTTGTATAAAGTGGTGATGGAGATTAGAGGCATTATGTAGAAGTGCAGCACAAACACTGAGCTATCACATTATTTTGTTTTGTTTTATTTTTGTTTGTGGCCACCATAGTTTCTCTTCCATGCTAGGAAGGAGAGGGTGATGGGAGGGGGTTGTAATCAGCAGCTACACTGCTAGATGCCAAATGACAGACTGACTGCCATCATTTGGCCTCTTTAGACCACTTTTTGTTATACTGTAATAAATATATTTCATGGCATGGGTGGACAGAGTGAGTCTTTTTTATATTATACATTTTTATATTCATATATATTGAAGAGATACTGATGTAAACAAGCTTTTAAAAGCAGCAGAAAAAAATACTTCTACTACAGATTTAGCCTGCTGATTCCTCTATTAAAACATGTTAATAAGAGAGGAATAACAGGTTCAGATCAAGCGGCAACCTCTTTGGCTATGAATGCAGAAAAACTAATTCCTCAAGCAGCCATTTGAGGCTGGCTCCAGAAGTGTCTCCATAAGTCCCCATGTTAAAATGTCCAACAACAGAAATAAACATGTTTACAGCCTGGTACAAAAACAGTTTTGGTCTCTATAGCTAATTTCCCTGTTCATGGCAACTGTATTGAGCGTGAATTTATATACAACTCACCTGTTCAAATGATATTAAGACTTTAGTTATAGTTTACAGGATTAAGAGTTATACAAGTTATGCAGAATTAAGAGTGTGGACGCTTTGATTGACAGGTGGATGTGGTGACATTTGGCTTGTTTGAGCGCCCACGTGTCATTCTGTGATGGAAACTTCTAGACAATCGAAGCAGAAATGTAATTCGTTGATGCTGCAACCTTTTAACCACAAAGACAGAAGTGAAAAACATAATGTACAACAGAAATATATATTTATAGATGTATTCTGCTTTTCACAGAAATGTGAGTGACATATGGACCGCAACTGATGGAAAGTGTGCCCCAGCAAATGCTTTGTCTTTGAACCTCACTGGCAGACTGCCTGTGTACAAATTTACATCATTGTCATAGATGAATAAGAGTTGAAAGGTGGGCAAGACTTATGACAATGAATATATATAATATATAACACAGAAATGGCAGCAGGCAGGTGTGAGTGCATCTGCGTGCACAGTTAGACGAAGACTTTTCGAGGATGGCCTGGTGTCAAGAAGGACAGACTGATATTTGGAAAAAAGTATAGGGACTGGATTACTGGGGACTGGAGTGAAGTCATTTTCTGAGGGATCCTCTTTCTAATTGTTTGGGGCATACGGAAAAGAGCTTGTCCAGAGAAGTGTTACCATCAGCCCTGTGTCATGCAAACAATAAAATATCCTGAAACTATTTATGTGTGGGCTTGCTTCTCAACCAAAGAGAGTGGGCTCACTCACAATTTTGCTTGAGAACATAATCATAAATAAAGAATGTTACCAAAACATCTTCTGAGAGCAACTTCTTCCAACCATCCAAGAACAATTTGGTGACAAATGCCTTTTCCAGCATGACATAAGGCAAAAGTGATACCTAAGTGGCTCGGGGAACAACCGAGCAGCAGCACACCAGACTTGACTCATTTAATCAACTGATCTCAGTCTTCAGAGAGTTGATTGGTCAAACTGTGTGCTCTTGGTTGGTTTGAACAAAAACCTGCAGCCACACTGGCCCTTTGTGGAACAGAATGACACCCGTGCCTTACATTATCAAAACTTTAACATTATCAAACTTCAGCTGTTACTGAATAAAAAAGTACACATCACTAAGTTTTACATGTCCTATGTGTTGTTTCTTACCTGTCACCAGCAGTGAGAGCACTGAGTTTGTCCTCTCCGGGCTGTGGAGGTGAAGGGTCATCCATGATCCTCTGGATCTGGTACTCGATCTCTCGGGGAGACAGCAGGCGGCCTGCCAGGTACACCCACAGGCGGAAAAAGCGTCCCTTGTGATAAACGGCCACAAACTCACTGTCCTGCCAGTGCTGGAGCACATCTGTGGAGGAGATTATTCTCACTCTATCAGCTGCTCTATAACGTCTTCAAAATATTTGTAGTCTATTGAGAGTTAAATAATTTGTTAAGTTGTACACAGACATTATCCCAAATGTTCAATCCCAGGGAAATCAGCATGAGACTTTCTTGTGGTATACACACAACTGTTGTAATTTTTTGCTTCAATAAATTGTTTGAGATAAAGAAATTACCATTGCATACTTCTATTTAAATGCCCTACTGAACATTTTGCACGTTTACATGTGTTATGCCTAATTTTTTGTGAGTACTGTATAACTACTTTTCTAGGTGAAGGGTGGAGACGTTTATTTAAGCTGAACTTAATCGCTGTAAAGCAACAAGACGTCTCTCCGGTGTTTTAAATTTTAACTGCTGTAAGATGTAAGATGTGATGAGCTCAGTGTGCAAACATCAGTGTACTGAATTCCATCTTGTAAATGTTAGTGTAACATGAGGTTAAATTATACATCTGTAGCAGTACAGTGAGTGTAGCGCTACTACATGATGTCTAAGAGATGTATAACATCTGTAGCAGTGAAGAGTCTGTGTGTGTGTGTGTGTGTGTGTGTGTGTGTGTGTGTGTGTGTGTGTGTGTGTGTGTGTGTGTTACCAGTCTCCTGTCCTGGTGTGCGTGTTGTGTTGAACATCCTCTCACACTGAGCAGCACACAGAGGGATGACAGTGCCTGGAACGCGACTCTGCCACATGCAGACACACACACACACTTATTATTATTATTATTATCTATTATTAAGATTTCACAATGACAGTCCCAACATGCTGATGTTAAGCACATATATCATGATCTTAGCTTAGCGTTGTAAGCATGCTAACATTTTTATTATTAAACCTTTATTTAACCAGTTAAGGTCCCATTGAAATTAAAAATCTCGTTTTAAGTGAGTCCTGGCCAAGACAGTCAGCAGCACAAACTAAGAACAGGTCAAACCAATAGACACAAGACACACAGACAATATTACAACACAGAGTAGTCTAACAATGCTTTAAGCACAATAAAGTCTCTAGGTCTTTCAACATGAATTTAAAAGCATTCAAAGAGATCAGCTCTTTGAGTTTTAAAACAGTCTGTAATCCAGTCAGAGGGTGCTGAATATCCAAACACCCTCTTCCCTAGCTCAGTACGAACATTTAGTACAGATAAATGAACGAAATCAAAGAACAGAGATATGATGAAAGCAACCCAATAATTGCTTTGTATATGGAAATATACCAGTGGTAAAGAAGGCCATCCAACACGAACATAAAGCTCACAGTGGTGAGTCAGGGCTTTACAGTTTGTGATGAACCAGAGTGATGCATGATAAGCTGTATCAATCATATGCAATGTCTGAGCAGGGGCATGCATGTACAAAGATCCCCATAGACCAGTACAGGTAAAAATGTTGCAGCAACGAGTCTCATATTTACATTAAAAGAGGGCTGATGTAGTGCTGATGGGAACGGTCTTACCGGTTTGAGTTCCTCCCGGTTGACCTTGCGGCGGTAGAGCAGCAAGGCAGTAATGGTGTTGCCGGCCCTGGCTGCCTGCACCGGTGTCGGGGTCACATACAGGAAGTCCTGGAAAGCAGTGATAACACAATATGAAGTAAAACGTTTTTCTGACTTTATTTCCATCTTTTCTGAGCTGTGAAAATCTGATTACCATGCCATAGTAGTTACTGTTAACCATGATGGGCCCTCTGCTCCTTAAGTAGATGTATTCCTCCCACCAGTCACTCACCTGGAACCAAAAACAGGACAAGTTGTGCTTTGGATGATATGAAGGTGGACAAAACAAAATATTCACACTTAGTACTGAGTGTTTAAAAGAAGTCTGATGAAGTACTGATCACAGATGGTGGCAGTGCATCAGGAGGACCAGGCCTCGTTACTCACGTTAGTGTGCACAAATCAAAAAGTACACAAACCTGAGGAGGTGCCAAACCTGAACAATGTTCATAAAAAGGTTGTATTTACCTTTACTGAATTAATCCCAAATTAATCCATCTTGTCGACACTATGCAATCACACCAACAGTTTTACCGCATGACTGACAAGTGTTCTAACAAAGAACAAAGGAGGGACGGGATACAATCCTCATGTTGCTTCATCGGGCTGTGACTTCTACCTTGAGTTTTTGAGTTTCCATTTGTTGCATTCTAAGCCCTCCTTTATCTCACCTTTAATCCTATTGCTCATAGTTCTTTCTCCCCGTTTGTAGTTCTATTTCATATTTTTATAAAACATTTTGATTTTTACTTTTATTTTCCATTTTTTATATAGTTTCTGTTTGTACAGATGTTAGGTTGTATGATGTACAGGTTAACTTCTTAACACAGTAACATATTTAATTTCTATGCAAATGTTTAATTGCTCTGCACATATTTAATTTTTCCTTGTTTTAGACTATCAACAGTCAAAATCCAAAGACATTTTGTTCACCATATTAGGAAATAAAAAAAATATTCACTTTACTGTGAGAAAAGAATTTGTGGCATTTTGCCAAAAGAAATGATATAAACGATTAAACTAATTGATTATCTGACTAATGGGATCAAATTTAGTGTGTGACTGAGTACACTCACATAGTTGGTGGCCCACAGAGCTTTGAGTTTAAGGTAACGTTGGAGCCGGTTTCCCAGGTTAGTCTCAAAGTGATTGGCCAGTTCAGTCATTCGTTGAAACTCTGGATCCGTCAGCAGGGGGCGCACTGACTTCAGGTACTGAGATAGAGGCAGAACACAGGGCATCAATCGAAACCTTCTCCTGAGATCAGTGTTAACACACTTCATACTGTATGTGAAGGTAATGTGTGTGTCCACTCACCCTGCTCAGTGTGTCTTTGATGGGAGGGACAGGCAGGTGAGGCAGAGAGGTCTGATAACTGTACAGCAGAGGCTTCCTACTCGATAATAACCTCAACAGAGTCTGAGAGAAACAGAAGAGAACACAACAGAACATATTATACTGGGATTACAACATCCTTTGCATGGTTTTAGATTTACTACGACTGTTGAGACTACCACTGAAACTTTGTTCAACTTTGTTTCTACAGCCCAAAGCGACCTCTGCAGAGTAGCCTTGGATATGAAGTAGAAGTGTGGCATACCACCCAGACTTTGGTAACATTGGAGACTCGGCCATGCTGCTCAAACATCCATTGGTGGTAGGAGAGCAGTAGTTTGAGGCAGAATCTGAGCGCGAGGATGAGGGAGAGCCACAGCAGAGTGCTGAAGACCAGTGCTGACAACATGGTCTGCCCCTGGGCACTGAGCGACACATGGAGACTGGACAGGGGGGGGAGGCAGAACAGTTAGTGCACGTCTTAAGGCATTTTTATGTTATCTGGAGCTGAAGGGAAGAGACAAAACACAAACACATCTGACAAATTGTTACAGTACAGTATTCCTTGCTGAAGGTGCTCACTAACAGATTTCTGAACAAAAAGAAAGAGAAAAACATCTGTGAATAATAATGAATGCAACTTCACTCGTGAGGAAACACCATGAAAGTGCAACAGCAACATCTGCTGACCAGAGGAGGAAGTGACTCTGAAACAGACTGAATTACACAAAGCAGGAAGCAGTATAACCTGACACAATGACAAAGAAATATTGATATTGACCAGCCCTATGTCAAACGCAATATAGCACAAGACCATATGGTTCATGTCGATATAGTTTATTTTGTGATAAAATGACGATACATTCGCTTTTATTTCTCCTCCCCCTCTGTCCACGTCTCCCTCTGCTCGTTGCTGTTGTCACGTCAGAGTCTCCAATAACTCCAGAAATAGTGATAGATTTGTGGCTAGTCGCTTTTTGGGAAAGAACAAATCTGGTTGTCAACATTGGACCACTGATTAGTGTGTTACCAACAAAGCAGCAGGAGGTGGTGCACAGGTCTCGTCCTGTGTGTCAGCTGCCGCAGTGCATTGTGGAATTTGTAGTATGAATGGATGGAGTGCGATTTACAGGCAGGCCATTAATAATAGATGTATGAAATTATCCGGCCACAGAAAAAATATTGATATATATTGAGTATCGCCATTCAGCTAAAAAATATTGATATATGACTTTTGGTAGACATCGCCCAGCCATACACTGACTTGTAATCAGGCGAATGGTGTCTCTGTCATTGGTAGGTCTGTTCTCACACTAACTCTGTGTTCTGGGTATGATTGGCCACAAGGACTATTTAACATTTAACATTAGGCACTAAGTCACACACCACCAGCTATTTGACTGATTTTGGTGAACCTGGATCATATTTTATGGAGAAAATGTTTTCTGGTTTTCCCTCTGATCTGGTGTCCTCTGGCTGCTCCACCTCAACTCTCTGTGATTTACAGAGTTTCCTGATGGACAGTGAAGTAAATTGCTGCCAGCTTTAGCCGCTGTTAGGTAATGTTAGCTCAGTCTGTTAGCTAAGTTGCCCTGGCTGTGACCTCAGAGCACTGGGGGAGTGTTAGTGTTTGTACGACAGTCGTTTGGATGTCGATGGCTGAAGCTAAGAAGAGAAAAGGAGAGAGAGCAAGAAGCTGCTGGACAAGAGTACATGTGGGACTGACTTCTATGGTTGGTGAGAGCTTGGTGAAATAAAAGGCTGAAAGACAGACGCCGAGCTGGGCTGACTGCTGTTGGACCAGTAATATTAATAATATAAGTAATATTAGCTGGCTTGTTAGTTTTTGATCATAAGTACTGTAATCAGAACAAATACATGTGTACGGCTGTCCTTATTTACCATAGGGGCATTACATGCTGAAACCGGGAGCACTAAATTAAGAAGATACTGATTTATACGCTGTGTTGCTTTAAGGTCACTGACTTGCCACAGCAGACACTGTTTTGCTGAATGTTCCTGGTTGACTCAGTGGTGTGAGGGACAAACAAACACTTTTAAAAGGATGACGAGTACGTCAATGGATTAAATGATATAACAGAGCGAGGCGTCCCAGTATACATTAACAGAGGTACGTGTCTGGTCATGTCTGGTCTGGTCAACTGGAGCTGTTACTTCAAGTGGAGGCATGAGTCTGCTACATCTTATTATTATGGAGGAATGTGGCAGGTGAGTGTGTGTGTGTGTGACTATGATGTAGACAGTGAGTCAGCAATGTAGTAAATATCAACAGCCAGAGTTAATAGTGAGTGAATAGTGAATAGACTTGTATCATAGTAGGGCAGAGTTCATGCGGTGCAGGCATCACACCCACATTAACCCAGAATGACTCATCTGCTGTGTTTACTATGTTTGTCTTTCTTCATCCTGACTGTTACATGACTGAACTTTCAGCTGGCAGTGAGTTCTGCTCCACCAAAAATATGAAGCTGATGCTGCATTGATATTTGATAATGATACATAGGCCAATCGATGTGATTTGATTTGTTATTTTTCTTTGTCTTTCTTTGTGATCTAACAGTGATCTAAGCTAATATCTGCAAATATCTGGCTGCTGTTTATTACACAAACCATTCTTTTACACATTGGAGCTAATAAACTTAGAAAATAAATGTCATTTAAATTAAGGCACATCGAAAAGTTTGTATGAATATGTTTGGATGTATGGAATATGTTTCCCAATTCCAATTCCATAAAAGTTTTGTTTACTATCCAAAAATATATCCACTGTCATAGAAGATGAAAGAAAGTAGAAAATATTCACATTTGAGCGGATGAAATTAGAACATATTTCCCCCCAAGAAATGAAAATGATGAATTAATAGTTTAGAACTAAACAATTAATTAACTTATCTGTTGTGAAAGCTTAAATGGAAAACGGCCTCTTGTGGCCAGTCAAAGTGCTTATATACTTAGGCTGCATAGATTATTCATCCACTCACACACATTCACACACTGATGACATTGGCTGCCATGCAAGGTGCCTGCTGCTCATCAGTTTTAGGAGCTAACCATTCATACACACCCACGTGTACACACCAAGGGTACAGCCTTCAGGAGCAATTTGGGGTCCAGTATCTTGCTCAAGGACACCTCAACATGCAGACTGGAGGAGCTAGGGGTCAAACTAACGACCATCTGATTAGTGGATGACCCGGGTGAATGTTGTCTTCTCAAAATATAACACAAGTGCTGCTAGTTTTTAATGCTGGATTTATGTAACAGGTTAACAGGTGTGTACCTCAGTGGCAGGTGTTGCTGTATCTTGGTGATGAGCCCCATGCTGGGATCCGAGCGCATGTACATGGTGGCCAGGATCGCTATGACGACAAAGAGCCAGGAGGAAGGGCTGGCAGGGTACACGCCCTTGATCACCCGGTTCTGTTACCACAGAAGAAGAAAGCAGGACACATTGTGATTATTGTTAAAAAAATGATGCTGCCTTTCTTTGGATGGCTTGAAAATAACATTTATTGTATCCAACACAGTCAGAGCTGGCTGTGACATAGGCAGTATAGGCAAATGCTAAGGGTACTGTCCATCCAGGAGGCACCACAAATGGGGGAAGAGAAAAAAAAAAAGTACTTTCACTTTTCTTATACTAAAACTCGTTGGTACTATTATTTCTTGATATAAAAAAATAAGCCTATGTTAATTTAACTTCATAGCAAAGGCTATTAAGTAATAATAATAATAATAATATAAATAATAATAATAATAATAATAATAATAATAATAATAATAATAATACTTTCCTAACCCCCCCCCCCCCCTCCTCTGACTGATTAGACTGTACCTGCTCTCAGTTTTTTGATGTCCCCTCATTATGGACAATAATAATGTGAAACCACCGAATCTCTCTGGTGGCGGGGAAGGAAGAAAAGAAAAGAAGAGGAAAAGGACAACAAAGACAGAGGTACAGTAAAGATGATGTCATGTATTTCTTTGTCTGTTGCAGAACAATAGTAACTTTTAGTCTAACACAGTTTGATAATCAATAAATAGCTTGTTTTAATGTCAGGTAATGTTAAGGAGCTGCCTAAAAGCTGAAAATAATAATGTAGGTAACTAACTCCCACCATAAATTCCTCATATTATATATATTATATAAAAAAATCAGTTACTTGTGTGTTTGTATGTAAATTGGCAGTGCTGTGATGCAAGGACATCACAGCACTGCCAATTTAAACCACTTTAAATCTAGGGTACCAAATTGGTTAGGCCTGGGACTGAGCACAGTCAACATGTCTTTAAAATGTACAGCAAAGGCAGGTCAGTCAGGTCTGTACATGTCACCTGTAGAGTTAGGAATTTACACCATGCACTTAGCACACAAATGACATCCCTACACACCTCCTAAAACTTAACACACACACTCACACACACACACTCACACTCACACACTCACACTCACAGATTCTTCACTGCTACAGATGTTATACATTTAATCGTATATACAACACGATTAAATGTTGTGTCATTTAATCATGTCTGGGCACCATGACTCAGCATAACCCACATCTCGCCTTTGTGTCTTTAAAAATGAAAAAACAGATCCCAAAATTTAGAGATTTTCAGTGAAGGTCTGAACAATGGCAACATCAATGGCACCTCACCCTCATGCGGCTGACTCGTTTCTTCCATGACCGTACACCGGACAGGTAGATCTGGTTCAGGGCCTGGTAGGACAGCTGCAGGTCAATCCCCTCTGGTGTTATGGTGAACTGGAATGCCACCGCCTGGTGGGCCTCCGCCATCTCTATAGTAACGCAAGCAAACAAAAAGGTTAACACTGATATCACTCCTTTGACTTGTATCGACCAAATGCGAAACAGTTAGGACAGTAGTGTCTAGTTTTTTTTGTTTTGTTTTGGTTTTTTTTTATTTGTCTTCTACTTAAACTGAACAGTTTAAAATATTCAATAACTGCCGGGGAGTGTGGAGGATAACTAAGTTTGTTTTATAAGCCAGCAGAGACTCAGTGTAAGAATGCTCTGTGTAACAATATTGGAGTAATTTAATGTGTCAGTGGAATGTTGTTGTCTCACTGAATCCTCCTACTGAGTAAAACCTGCTCAGAGTCCAATCCTGTGTTATATCAAGTGACACTGTGTTATACAGCAGGTTTAATGAGTAGACAGGGTGGGAAATTAACTTTTTAAAATACACAGACAGATAAATGTCAGCAGACACTTGGTGGTAGATGATTGCTTTGCGTCTGCGGCACACGGAATATCGAAAAACAAACATCCACAAACTGTATCCAGGAAATGTAAGGTACAAAAGAACCAGTGTGTCTGAATACATCCTTCTTGTCACTGGCAGTTGGCTCATGCCGGATTGCTGTCTTTTTATTACTTTGACTAATTAGGGAAGTGAATGTAGTGTGAAGAGGTAATGGTAAATCTAATGGAAGTCATTTGTCTTTGTGGCAGGGTTTGAGTTTATGCATAGAATAATGATGTTCAGCTCAGGAAACACAGTACTGCATGCAGTTAATTTAGTATTTATCCTGCTGCCTGGTCTGACATTATGAATGATTAAATACTCACTAGCTACTAACCCCTAGATATGACGATATATATCGTCATATCTAGGGGTGGGCAATATGGACTAAAAAATGTATCCCAATAATTTCTGGTATTTATCACGGTAATGATAAAAATGAAGAAAAGCCCAGCCTTTTTCACTGTAAATCTATCACCAAAATAATAATAAAGGCTAGGGGAGCTGGTGGTGTAACTGCTAAATGTAACTAAATGTAACTGCTGTGAAACAATCAGAAATAACTTTTTATTAGTGCCGAGTGCCTTCGATACGAGGCAACTATTGTTCTTCTGCGTGTTTCATGGCAGTTTTATTTTTATTATTCATTTTCCGCCCTTTTTCGGCAATTAATACAGCCCGAACTGGCCACGGGACCCCCAACAAGTAAATTAACAAAACGTGTGTTTTCATCGCGAATCGTGTGCTTCTCAAAAATCGAAAAAATTCGTGAATTTTTCGCGAATATTTCCCCAAAAAACCGAGGAAATTTTCCCATAAGAATGAATGGAAAACCCCGAAAAAAATAAAAATTAAACAGGCATTTTCAAAAATGAACTGCTCTGGCATACTTTCACCGAGAGACTTCATTTAAACTTTAAAATGGAGGTACTCTTGCCTTCTCTTCATGTATTCACTTCACTTATCGACACCTTTTACCGTTTTTAAACTATCGAGGCTCAAAGGTGAGAAGGTTTTTGGTCAAATTTGGGGGTTTATAATGGGTGTGTATTGTGCGGAATGTTTTTGCCAGAGTGGATGACATCATCAGCCAGAGTGTGGAGGAGGGAAAAAAATCGGTCAAAAAATAAAACGTAAACTGCTCCTGTGGCCACAAATTTCACACTACAGACATGGTTTATACATAAAAACGAAGGAAAATTTGTCAGCGTCGCATAGATACCACTGCTGAAGCTGTGAGTATTATAGTTTTGGCCTGACACACAGAGATTCCCCACCCACACCCATCCACACTCCCATAGCCTCCCATATTAAAAACGCGGGAAGTTTTCTGGAGGAAAGCAGAAGTAACCTTTCTTTGAATCGATTTTAATAGGTCATATTTCTTCATTTGACACACAAACTGCATATCTAGACGATCAGGAAAGTCTCTAGATGCCCAAACTTAAGTCGGTTCAATGATTGGAAATACGGTTTGGCCAGATATCCTTCCTGTTCGAGGCATGGTCTCAGCATTTTCTCCCCCTCTCTCTGTCTTCCAACTGAAATTCAAACTGCTGCACTAACTGCCCGGCGGCGGCCATCTTAGCTGTTATTGTCAGTTAATTTGAATTTGTCTGTATAAAATGACACAGACAGCAGAGCAGCTAGCGCATTAGCACTAGCCACTAACTGACAGACATTAACACAGGCAACTCAAGCAAGACATTTTCTGTGGTGACCGTCAATCTGTGTTGTTTGTGTTTAAATCTCCTGTTGCTGTGCCTATGATGCGACATATATCAGCAGTTATTGTCAGTTAATTTGAATTTGTCTGTGTAAAATGACAGAGAGAGACAGCAGAGCAGCTAGCGCGTTAGTGGCTAGCGCTGACACGCTAACAATTAGCCACTAACAGGCCTGTGTGCAATCATAACATAATTTAATAGGTCATATTTCTTCATTTTACACACAAACTGCATATCTAGACGATCAGGAAAGTCTCTAGATGCCCAAACTTAAGTCGGTTCAATGATTGGAAATACGGTTTGGCCAGATATCCTTCCTGTTCGAGGCATGGTCTCAGCATTTTCTACCCCTCTCTCTGTCTTCCAACTGAAATTCAAACTTCTGCACTAACTGCCCAGCGGGGGCCATCTTAGCTGTTATTTTCAGTTAATTTGAATTTGTCTGTGTAAAATGACAGACAGCAGAGCAGCCAGTGCTAGCCTCTAACTGTCAGACAGTAACACAGACACATAGACAGACCTACACAGAGACAGACAAGATAAACACACCACACACACACACACACACCTAACAACTTCCACTAATTTTGTACTACAGAAATAAAAATTATGTCACTAGATTCGGCTCATTTAGGACGTTACTACTACACTGACCTCATACAAACCTTTTACAAACCGTCTACAATGAGCTAACGCGCTAGCTGCTCATTGTATGTGTTACTGTCTGTCAGTTATTAGCTACTAACTGACAGACAGTAACACAGAGACTGGCCGACACAGACAAGCACAGAGACAGACAAGACAAACACACCACACACACACACACACACACACACACACACCTAACTTCCACAAATTTTGTACTACAGAAATAAATATATATATATATATATATATATCAGTAGCTTTAGCAGCATATGCTAAAATTAGTGACTAGCGCATCATGTTACTTGCTAACATTAGGGGCTAATGCTAATTTTTAGTGGCTAAAAATTTGTGGTAGCATTAGTGGTAGTAGTAGCATGTCAGGAGTTAGCATGTTAGCATTAGCATGTTAGCATTATCATGTATTTAACTTTTAGTGGCTAAAAAGTATGCTCATTGCTAACATTAGCAGTATAGGCTAAAATCAGTGGCTAGCGCATCATGCTAATTGCTAACATGAGTGGCTAAAATTAGTGGTTTCAGCATTAGTGGTTGGTGGTTTCAGCATTAGCGCTAACCATTAACTGACAGACAGTAACACAGACACATAGACCGACACAGACAAGCACACACACAGAGACAGACAAGACAAACACACCACACACACACACACACACACACACACACCTAACAACTTCCACAAATTTTGTACTACAAAATAAAAATTATATCACTAGATTCAGCTCATTTAGGACATTACTGATATATTGACCTTATACAAACCTTCTGCACATGAGCAGCTAGCGTGTTAGTGCTAGCTGCTCATTGTATAAAAGACATGACATTTGCTAACATTTGCAGCTGATGCTAGAATTAGTGGCTAGCGCGTTAGCGCTAGCTGGTCGTGTGTGTAAACAAACATGTTAAATATTACTATTTGAGATGTGCTTTTTCACTACAGAACCCCGGCAACAGCCCACTCGGCACTTTCAAAATTTCCGCGGGAATTTTCTAGTTTCTGATTAATAACAGCTTCATCAAGGTCTGCACTCGCTCTGTTATTGTTACTCTATGTCTCTCGCTCTCTCTCTCTCTCTTTCTCTTGTCATCGGACACAAATCAAATTAAACTTCTTTGTCTGGGAAATGTTTTTGACGATATATCGTAAACAATGATATATCAGGCATTACTAGTCATATCACACAGCAATGACTACAGGTTCATATAACAAGACTTCAGCTTTATGTAAAGTTGTGTGAGCAGGAAATATCCTTCAAATCCAGTCACCTGCTCTAGATTGTTTTCATGAACACAATTTTGCTTCACAAGTGAAAAATACAACAGAGTAGAGAACATTCTTCCTTTATTGAATTACTCAGAGTCAGAACACAACTCTGCTGCACAGCTGTACTGAGATGTGATTTGTTAAAAGACCAGTGTGTAGGACTAGAACTAGTGGTGTAGCACTCACCTCACCCTCTCCCTATTGGTGCCGTAGGAGAAACTACAGTAGCTGCAACACTAATGAAACCCTATCTAGAGAGAATAAGAACTACTGTGCTTTGTTACTTTAGTCTTTTAGATCTACCATAGTGTCTGCCATTTTGAACGACCATGTTTCTACAGCAGCCCAGAACAGACTGTGTTTAGCTCCATATTTAGTGTAGTGTGGAGTACTATGAATCTTTTCAACTCTACAAGAAAGCAAAGGGACTCAAAATGCTGCAAATTTAAATTTTAAAGGATCAGTTTGGAGGACTTAGTGGCATAGGTGTGGCATGAAGGGGGAAACTACAGTGGCAAAAATATGAATGACCCTATATAGAGTTATTATGTAGTTTGTCTATTCTGGGAAGAGAACTCTGTGGAAGAGATAGCAAAAATATGATTCTTATTTTCATGTAATTAACCACTATAGAAAGCATAGTTATGAGAATTACCATTTATGCCATAATCTATAATACAGCACCCCAAACCTGACACACCGAACCAGTAAGTCTTCAAGGACAGTTGCACTGTACTGTAGTGTTCTGTAATCTGAGGAAGCAGAGGAAAATGTACTAAAAGACCATACAGTAAGTATGTGGTTAAGGTTTTACTGGCTGCTCATAAGGAAGCAATTTAAAGAAACCTATATAGGGACACCCTACACAAAGAGGCTGGATAGAATAAATACAGAAGAAGCTCAATGTAAATAGAAATGGACACTGTACAGACCCCAAAGATCCCCAACAAATGAAATGTGGAACTATTAGATTGTGACTGCAAGGAGAAGATGTGTAAACACCAACAGTAATGGTATTTTATTTCATTTCCCGTTCTTACTCATTTTGTTGTGTGGAAAAAAGTGTCAAAAACACAGCACAGCAGGAAAAGCACAGCTGTAAATAATTTAACTAACAATGGCAGGATTCCATTTAGCTGCTGCAGTTTCAGCCTCTAGGTGTTGTTCATGCTGGTTAGACAAAGAGTGAACCACAAATCTGTGCACAGAATGTCAACAATTGACATTCCCTGAGATACTGCTCAGCCGTAAGTCAGGCACGTTAATCCACAGCTTTGTTTAATATTCAATACTGATGGAAACAGAGCATTCAGTCAGTTCATAACACTATGAACAAATGACTGTTGCTAATGGATGCAACAGCAATCATAGACTCTGGAGGACCACAGGAGATGCAACAGGATTATTTTTAAATTAATTAAGTTATTTTTAAATCAATAATGTGTCACTAAATGTTTCTCTTGTTTTGTCTTACATGTAGCTGTGTACTAATCGTGATAATGTACAGTGAGCTGGTCATTATCATGAAATAAACCTCTGGGTGGTGCAAGACCTCTCTTGCATCATACTGTGTGGGTTTATTTCATGACTGGCTCACCATGTATTATCATTACTGAGCAGGTTAGTGTGCGCAAAGAAAGTGGGATGTAGTTCATGTCCCCGGTGAACTTATGATGTCTGAGGCAAATCACTTTTTGTATGACTAAACAGAAAGAAAGCAAAACCTCACAAATCAACACTATACACAACTGTGTCAGGCTCTGCTATCATATCAGAAATAGCGACACAGTTTATTAAAACATTTTGAAAAGTCATCCTGTGTGTTGGAATGGACTCTTAGATGGGCCAATGGTTATGTTTGACATCCCTGTTCAAGATCCCTTTAGAAAAAAAATAATTCACTGCTTTTAAGTTTTTACATTTGGCCTGATTAGTTTTCTTCCCCAGAACCCTGCCCTATGCTCAGATGACTCACAATCAATTGATGATGTTCATTGTGTACATCCAAATCCCAGCTTAAAAGCATCACTTTAAAAAGGTCCAGGTGTCAGATTTTAATAATAATAATTTAAATAAATTTTTTACACTAGGAAGGATAGGGTTCGTAGTTGGGGCTGCAATCAGCAACAATAGTGCTAGATGCCACTAAATCCTACACATTGATCCTTTGACAAGCCTGTAGATGGTACCACAGGTTCATTATGCACATCATAATCAGCAGCATGTTGGACGAGAACATTTATTATTCAGCCTTCAGGAGCAGACAGCAGCGAGCTGCCAAAGCTATTAGTCGCTGATTGGACAGAAATCTGAGTGTCACTGCTGGTTTGGTTTGTTTCTGGATTCCTTCGCTCCTTTACCCCATGTGTAACCTATCCAGAAAGAAGACACGTGATACAAACTGATTTGACTTTCAGTCATTGCTGCACTGTTCAATTCTGTTGACTTCATAGACAACATCGACTCAGACGGAAACATGTCTGTCAGGAAGAGATGCTAAGTTACTACAAAGATTTGTCCAGTCATCCGCCTGGAGCAGTGTGTGTCTGTGTGCGCGGAGCCTTGCGGTGTTGAGGTCCTGTAAAAGGCAGAGTAATGCACAGCTGTTGCAGAGGAACATACAGGCTGATGCCATGTCAACCATACGGTTACAGTTGTAAAAAAAAAAAAAAAAAAAAGTAGGTCAACATGTAATCTCTGCTTGTGCGGACCTCTGCCATTGCTTCCCTTTCTCTCTATGCAGCCAGGCAATTGATAACTGTATATTTCTCACTTACCACAGCTATTTGTGTGTGTGTGTGTGTGTGTATGCAGTGAATGAAAGAGAACTGAAAAAAACAAGTAAGAAAAGAGTGGATGGGGAGGAGAGGTGTCGGCGTGTGCAGTTAGTCCTGGTGCTGAAATGAAAGTCTAACTAACATTGTTTTCATCAACATACACTGGTTTTAAAAGTGTTGTCTACATATCCTGGAGCTGTGTCTGGAACAGACACTTGGCATCATCTCATCTAAATTGAACACTACATTCCACTCGCAGAGCATCTGCTTTTACTCAAAAACACTGTATAGACAAGGAGATATTTAAAGAACTGATCTGAAAGTGTTTCCAGAAGACCATCTGAAGGATATGATGTTCACAATGTTGCACAATAAAAAGATGTATAACCTGTTTCTCAAGTTGAGGCTGTATTTCCATTTTCCAGTTAGCCAGGTATGATATATCTATTTATGAATGACACAAGACAGAAACTGAAACCATTTCTTTATCGATCTGTTTCTATATATCTTTTTTAAATGTTCTGTAGATGATAGCCTGATTTGAAATAGTTAATTAATTTTCCCATTCTGCAGCTGTAAACACGAGCTCCAAGATAACATGACCTTAAAAAGACACTTTAAGTACTCACAACACAATTGTTTACAATACAAGGAAGAGCAATGTGAAGGAGTTTGTCCGATCATCATTCTATCAGTTTGTTCACACACCACAGATCTCTACGACTGGCCTGAAAACAGACTGAGGTCGCCTTAGATCATAATCTACATATAAAATAGCCAGCTTTGCCACTATAACGCGAGCAAATCACAATGAAATAAAACACCGGAAACAAGCTAACCTGATGTACCAGATGGTTTGTTACACAGGACCTTCTGGGAAGTCCTTGGAAACTGCTCGAAAATGGGGAAGAATATACCATCACGGTCAGTGTTTCACCTTTCACTTTTGTTTCGCCTCAGTTTCATAGTGAAGTCAAAATATTTTGACACTGTTTTTATACATTCAGAATTCAGACAATTAATACCCATAATCCAAAATCAGATTATGTGACTGTATATATTAAATACAGGCTTAAGGCATATAAGGCTTTAGCCTTACAAAGTAAGAATTTCAATTCAAAGTTATTGTCTCATTTTAAATTATTAAATAAACTCATTCACTCTGCTGAGTTTTTTCAGTTCAGTTGGTCTTCAGAAATATTGCATGATATGTTTTGTTTTGGGGTTTTTTTTATTAATATTGGATGCTGAGCTGTAACTCAGGTAATCAATGGGAGGCACAAACTGGAGTCAATCCAAATCCACTTGTTGTTGCCTTTAATTACTCAGGCTGCAAATATTTAGTCACCATGGACAATGCTGATTTGCTGAGTAACCAGACAGGGCCTGTGACCCTACACAAACCTCAGCAGAAACCTGAGACATACAACTTTAACTCTTCACTTTGTTCAAACATTAGGCCTAACAGTGGATTCTTCTTCAGTAAAGAAAGCCTTAACTCTGCTAAACCACATTTAAAAACAAAGTTAAGTTAAGTTAAGTGAAGGAGCAGAGTCTGGTCAAGCTAAATTTAGGAAAGTATGTGCAAGGCGTTACAAACTGGTTTTAATGAAGGAGTGAAGCCTGACAAATTTATACACTGTGAAAGATTGAGCACGCGGACGCGCACACGAGTGCGGCGGGAAGAAACGCGCGCGTGTGCGCATTAAGCAATGACCATACATTAGCTTAATGAGACGTAGCATCATCTACTGTACTGTTCTGTAATGTATGGAGCCTACTGTTATTCGAGGCTGTGAGGAAGCCACACTGCGTGTATTGTTTAAAACACTCCAAACCTTTTTTTATCTGAAGAGTTTTGCTTTGTTTTGTTTACATTAAAAAGCTAAAATATCTGCCTGACACCATATTCTATCTGGCAGCGCCAGAATTAACTCAGATGTCACAGTTCCTATGATTCACGTTCAAGTTATGTTACATTGTTATATAAATGACCTACGTGACGTCGTTGTTTGCCTCTAAATTCGGCGAATTTACACGATAAGAAGCAGTCAGACGGCCCACAACATGTAATTTGAGTGAACAACCCCCTTCACTTCAAAGTCAAGTCAAACTAATCTCCAGGACCTGTTTGAATGTGGCACAGCCCAAACCAGTTTAGCTTTAAGGAAGTGGTTCCTGTGCGATGCAACCATGCAGCTCTCCATCACCACTACATCATCCTGTTCCTGTGAGGCTGGAACAACCCACAGCTACCGATACATTCAACCCAGGCATTCAACACATTACACGTAACTACAACAAGTGAAAGTGCAGTGCATTAGCATGTGTAGCACAGTAGCCCTGTATATAATCACTACTGTTCAACACACAGGCATCCATTCATGCACAGCACCGACTCCCACCCCAAAACGATGCACAAGAGCCGGCAGGGAGAAAAAGGACCGGTTTGCATTAAACTGAGCAGAACAGTTCGATTATATTTTTAAAATACATTAAAGGAAATGTACCTGAAGTGTTTTAAGTGAGCTTTTCCGGTGAAAAAGTTGATACGGAAACGTTTGTTTGCGCCCCTTCGGTCTCCTCCGAGCGCTCTCAGTGAAGACTCTCCCGTCCACAATCTGTGCTGAGGCCAGCGGCGAAGATCGTGTGAGCACGACAAGAGGAGTCACTCCCGCACTGAGAGGGAGACATGGCGGGCCGATACTGTGTTAATGTAGGCGTTAACTTTGACGCCTACACTGCAGGCGTGACCGTGAACTCTAGCATAGATATAAGATATGCAGATTAGATATGATTGCATGAAATGGTATAAGATAGCCATGTTTGCTTCAGTGTGTAGCCTTGTATGTTAGTTCAATCAAAGTATGTAATAAAATGTGTGTGTGTTTGTGTACTGTTGTATTCCCTTATCTCATGTTTGTTCACATTTTATTACATCCTATGATTAAACTAATATACAAAGGCTACACACTGATGCATGCTATCTTATCCCATTCATGCGATCATCATCATGCTCCGTTAGTGTCAGAGTGAGAGCTCTTTTCTTGTACCTCTCTCTGCATTTACGTAAACGTCAGCTATAGAGACACACCCACTTCTAACACAAGGAAGATACATTTAAAAAACAAAAAGTAGGTCAAACAAGTCCTGCTCAAACTTACACATGGAACTCATTTTATTTATATTTCCGAAGTCTTCATATTTTGACATAAAATTAAATTAAATCTCTTCCACAGTCACAGGCGCAGCATCACTGCGAGACTTCAGATTTAGCCTGCGGGTAGCCGTTGTTTCCTAGGTAGAAATAAAAACACGAAGTTATGATAAATTATTTAATATATTGTATTATTTAATATAATTTACATATAATATATGTTTATCTTTGTAACATGACCATTATCTCCCACTGCAGACCCCCCCAGATTTTAGAGCAGACACCAAAAACTTACAGTTCAGTTAGTTTCATTGTTTTGTTGATCACTATATGATGATCTAAATACTGTTTCAAAGACTGTATTAATGCTACTGCAAAAAAAGAAGCTAATTTAAATGGATAGTTTGGCAAATATTTATTTTGCTTCGATGCGTTTCAATAATTCAATAAGTATGCTTTGTTTAAACCAAGCCATGGTATGTTGTGGTTTTTTAGCGCAGATTATGACAGGTTATCTGCCAGGCACGTAACATACAAAATGTCATTTTTACACTTTGATTTTTGTCCTAATACCACCATTGATATATTACATGTTACTTAGTGAGCCTAGGGGCCTAAGGTAAGTGTATTTTGTTGCTGTCAGACAGGCTAGCTGTTTCCCTATATCCAGTCTTTAGACTAAGCTAAGCTAACTTGCTGGTAGTGGTGGGTTCATGTCTACTTTCCAGATTCTCTTCAACTCTAAGCAAGAAAGCGAGGAACCTCCGCAGAAACATATGCAGGATATGTGTCCTCAGTCTTTATATCAACCAGCAGAACTATGACATGAACATTTTCATGAGTGTGTCATAAAAACACAAACAGCCACACATATTTCCATTGTTGTTTATTGGTCAGTTATTTCTCACAGGCAATAATAATCATTGTCATAATAGTGCACTTTTCCTTTTTTGTAATTATACTACAGACATTTCTCTTCGTCGTTGTCGTCATCATCATCATTAATCGTGTTAGCAGTTTCTCGACCCGCCCTCCCCCACACACACCTCCTCGAGTTTTGTCTGACATCACAAATTCCTCCAGAGTGGAAAAAAAAACTTTTTTCTACCATGTGGAGTGGAGGTTCGCAAGATGTGTGGGGGTGGTCATGAGTGGGGTGTGGTGGGGCAGGGCAGGGTGGGGGTGAGGGGGAACATGGGCAGGAGACAAGAGATTATAGTGGTACAATTCTAACTGCAGAAGAAGAATGAGCAATAATGATGAGAGGAAGAGATGTACGGCGACTACAGTGTCGATAAAAGATAGTGAACGCTACATAGATATGGATGGCATACAATGGAGACAGACCGGCATACAGTGTATACAAATGTATACAGCATCTGCGTTGAAGTATACAGTGTATAAAATGTATACGAGGGTAGGGTGGGGGGGACGATTATATAAGGGGTGGTGACATATGTGCAGTTGGGACATGGACGGGCAGATTCAAGAGCTACAAAGAGGTGAAATGGCCCGGGATGTAGAAACTGTGAAGTGAATGGGTGTATGGGCGGGGGACGAGGGGGTGGGGACGGGGGATAATGAGGGAGGGAGGGGTGAGATTTCTTTCAATAGGAGAGTTTCGCGAGCAGTGCGGGAGCCTCCCGGCTGCAAACATGCCAAGGGTCCCGTTGTGTCCTTGAATGGATTTTGATGTAGAATCTGCTCAGAGTGGAGTAGAGCACTGGAGCAGCCTGTTTTGTTGCCTTTCTTCCCACCTCTATCCTCCAACCAGCTTCTTTCTTTCAGAGCGTAAGGTGAATCTAACTGTGACCCTGTGTAAAACAATAATAATAATAATAAAAGGCTATGATACTGTTGTGTGTGTGAGGGTGTCACTTTCTCCCAACTCCCTGGCCTTGACCTTTCGCATGTGTCACCTCACTGCTGGATTCTAAGGGGCCCACTCTGAGCTGCAGGATGGGAAAAGAACGCATGAATACATGAGAAGGGGGCAACACGTTTATGTTAAACCAGTTGAGAGTGCTCAAGAACAGGCAAATAGTTTCCCCAAAGCTTTCTCAAACACTCCTTTCCATGCCCTGGGGCCATGATACACTTATCTGACAGGATATTCAAAAAGAGTTTCCAAGTTTCCACTTGGATCCTTAACTTGTGTAAACAGATTCCAGGATGGTGAAGTAGGCTACAATTGCTAACCACATTTTCCGGACTAAAAAATGGACACAAAATGGCTGATGAAACTGCAAATGTATGTGTGTTTCTTGCCATACTTGTTCACCTCTTCCAGTTAAGTGTGCACAGGTGTGTGTGAAGGGAGTTTCAGTGGAGGCTTATCTTGCATGAATAAACACAGAGCGTTTAACAGGGAATGAATATGACAAGAAAATACATTTGTGTTTGCAGTTGCTACTGATGAATTATTTAGCTCTCTGAACAAGACTGAGAGTCTACAGCCATGCTAGCTGCTGTGCTGAGGCAGAGTGGCAATTAAATGCCAATGTCAGCATGCTAACATGCTCACAAAGACAATGCTAACATGCTGATGTACAGCAGGTATAAAGGTTGCCATGTTCACCTTCTCAGTCTGCTAGTTAGCGGCTGAGGCTAGTAGAAATTTCTGAGGTTTTTCTTAGAATTTTGACCCATATGAAAAGTCAGCACATCACCAAAGTCAGAAGGATGGTACTACACTATAATCACCCCTTGTTGAGATGTTTCAAGGGATAAGTGGAAACTTTGACCTGGTGGTGGCATTAGGAGAAAGGTCAGAGGATCACTAAAGCCATGAGGATTCATCCTCTGGAGGAAGTTTCATGGCAATCCATCAAATAGTTGCAGTAAAGTGGTGGACTAATCAATAAACTGATATTGCCATTCCAAGAGGCACATCGTTAGCCTGGATAAAAGAGATTTTGTGTGTGTGTGTGTGTGTGTGTGTGTGTTACTAATCCCACACAGACATCTTCAAACTAATTGTGTAAAATTCCAGCAGCTAAAAACACAATACAAAGATGGATGTTCTGTTTTTGTTTTTTTGTTTTTTGTTTTTTTTTGCAGCATCAATTTTCAGAGAAGAGTTACTTTTCAGTTTTTCTCAGGGAAAACTGGTTTGCTCTGCAGCGTCAGAGATCTTGAAAGTCACATTTCCCTGTCATCATCCATCTCCTGCTTTTCGTGAAAAAAAAACATGTCAAATAAATAAATAAATAGATAAATAAATACATTTTCAGTAAGCATATGGAACAAAAATATGTTAACACTCTTGCAGTTGTTTCAAAAAAGTTTTTGACATTCACATGGTTAGCGCGGGCTTTCTTTTTTTTTTTTTACTGGTGGCAAATGGTAAGCTTTAAAAAAATGCAGAAAGACCAAAGCACAATTTAAAAAAAGACGTGGAAAGAAAAAAAACAGGCAAATTTTCATTCTTTATGTGTGGCTTCATTTTTCCTTTCTCCCCTCCAGGCAGCAAGTGTGCAGAATTTTCAGGACAAACAGACCCGACACCCGAGTCTCTTTTCTTTTGCTTGCTCTTTTTTTTCTTCATGTGAAAACATTAATTGTTCATCTCCACCTGCTCCTCTCTGTCCTCCCTCCTCGTCTCCTTTTAGAGAGGCAGAAAAAACGGAGGCTTTTGTTGGGGCTTTGAGTTGCCCTGCATCATTCTACGTCTCTTGTCAGAGGAACATAGGGGAACATAGAAAGGGTTTCGGTTACCTAATTGTGGGTCTAAGAAGCTTAAACACTTGGTCGTCCTGTTTGACCAGCCTCTTTATTTTAATTCCACAATTCCATCGTCATCCATCTTCAGTTACTGTAACTTTAATTCCCTTTATAGTTAGGACAGATTTGAACCTTTCATACAATATTCGGTTATTGAAAAGGTTATTGATCACTGTAATCATTCCTCCTCTCCATACAGGGCGTGATGTGATCTCTTAAATAAGGTACTGCATTACAAGAGACAAAGAAGACAAAATCCAGTCCAAAAATATATTCTAACTTGGACTTGGACTGGATAACTCAGACTTAGCAATCCAAGTTATCCAAGATAAATGGATATCTTTGTCATGGGATCTATATGTAGGTTTGTGTCACGTTTCATGCCAGCTTTTTATCTAAAATTCGGAGTCAATTATATCAGGAATTTCTGACGGCAACAATATCTCTACCTTGGTCAGAAAAATACAGAAATGTTGGACTTGTTGGGCTTATTCGTAGCTAGGGCTGTCAACTGGACGTCAAATCAACTAGGTGATTGAGCTCACTTTAGCTTGGTGAGTTAGCAGAAAACTCTGACTCACTTTAAAATAAAACCCTTTTAAACGGTCTTAAATATGCACTTTATAGGCCTACATGGTATTGTGCTAAAAGTACTAGAACCCTATACACATCATAAGGATGTCCAAAGTGTGACAAAATGGGACGTGACTAATGGCTACTGTAGTTAGGCTAACTCATATTAGCTTCTGTGAAGAGACTGCTTCACAGCCCATATGCACAAGAGGAAAAACTACTGCAAACAATAACTATTTCACATAGATGTGGCATATGAATGATGTATTCAGTACACCTAACTTTCAGTGTCATCTTTAAGTTAGCTTAAGTTTTTGGCTACTAGTTCATGGTTTGTCCTTTCTTTGCTTGGATACTGGTCGCTACCTATCCTCTGTTTAGTCTCATCTATCTCTCCATCTCCCTCTATTCTAGTGGGAGTTTTCACTTGCAAGACATTCTACCTGTGGTGTGACTAGTGTCTTTAAAATGGGGCTAAATCTAACTAGCTATCCACTTTTTCTCCTCCGTTAAAGGCAATACGGTATCATAGCTTCATCAGTGTAATTTAAAAATAATAGTGGGACGTCCTGCTGCTCACACACTGAAAAAAAAAGTTGGGTCTTATTTTGATATTCACCTAGCCCTAGGGCTACATTACATAAGCCGCATCAGATCCATTCTCCATCATTTGTTTGTGTTTCTACCTCTGCTCTCAGACTACTTGACTGTTAAGGTACAACATGAAGTTTGATAATTATTCAGAAATAATATCCACTTTAGCAATCAGGTCTAATTCTCAATCCGTTCTCAACCCCATTTTGTTGCTTTGCTTGAGAACACACATTTGTCCTCAATTAAAACGTGAGAGGAAGAGAGGAGAGCAGCTTCCTGTCATGTGACTCATCGTGTTTGGTGGTGTTGAGGAGACTTGATAATCCAGGTGACGGCTAGCTGGTCAGAAAATGATAAAAGAGAATGACTTTAGGGGCTCCATCATTGTCGGTATCCTCCCGTACCATTCTGACAGACAGATGTGTGGTTTCCTGTTGAACCATGTGTTGCATGTGACTAGTGGGAAGGGGCGTGTGCTTTCTTGATTTGTCAGAGGTCAGTGATGTGTTTCCATGGTGGTGAGTTTTTCCTGTATTTCTCTGCTGAGGTGGGTTTTTCGGACATCCTTTCTTTGGGCTTGTCCGTCTGGGGTGAAGCTGCCCTTGAAGGCTGACTAGAGATCAGCTCCACCTGCCTCCACCACCCCCACATGTATATATTTTTTTGACAATTTCTGGGGAAATATCCCTAGATCAACTTCAAGGAAACTCTTCCCCTCCTGCATCCCACTGCTTTGGAATAATGGTAGGAAGCAAGGCAGGAAGTAAGGAATAGGAAAGGAAAGAATGTGGGAAGGATTGAGGGAAGGAAGAGAAAAAGGCCAGGCAGATGACCCTTGCCTCTCTTCCACAACATTCTTTTCAGGGATGAGACTGAGTCCCGTTGGATGACGAGAGGAGTCTGGTCTTGTCCTTCCCCGAGCCTCGCCTTTGTAAGACGGTCCCGCTGCTGCTCCCGCTTCCGCTCCCGCCATCTGTTGCACGCTCTTTCTCCCCACGTTCCCGCTCAGATCCACTTTCTGAACGCCGGGAGTTCTGACGCGATGGAGTACTGGGCTGGCGGGAAAGCTGACCGTTCTTCTCATCTGGGGGGCCAGGGGTAAAAAACAGGGAAAAGAGGAAGTGAAACAACTGATCTAACAGGTACATCTAGTGTGTGTGTGTGTGCGTGTCTGCATGTGTTTGTGTATGTGCTACTTACCAGCCAGTGCCTGCACAGAAGGCTGATCATGAGTACTCAGGAGCTGAGCCTGAATGGTTTCCACCACCCTCTTGAATCTGCGACTGGGACCTGAGAGGAGAGAGGATCGGCTTGTCACTGTCTGAGAGAGCATTTTTTTACAATTGAACTCTAAAACTGTGTCTAAAGGTTGATTTTTGCTACAGAAACACAAATATAGCCTCAAAGAAAGGCTTGAAAGACCACTGCCCGTACTCTTAGCCTCCAGGATCCTTTGTTTGGCTACTTGGGGGCAGAAGAAACAAGTTGTGAACATGGCATAGGTCACCTTTTAAATGGACTGTACTTATATAGCAGCTTTTTAGTCTTCCAATGACTCAAAGCTTTTACACTACATATCTCATTCACCCATTCACACATATTCATACACTGATGGCATTGGTTGCCATGCCATGCCAACTGCTCATCAGTTTGAGGAGCTAACCATTCACACACATTCACACACTGATGGCGCAGCCTTCAGGAGCAATTTGTTGGGAGACAGGGCACTTGGACATGCAGACTGGAGGGGATCAAACTGGGGATTGAACCACCGATCCTCTGATTAGTGGACGACCTGCTCTACCTCCAAGCCTCCGCCCCAGAAACAAACAGCTTTGTATATTTTGTCACTAACCAACAGACACAGAGAGACATTAGACATTGTGGAGACAATTTTCCAGCCTCCTGACAAATGTAACTCCAATATTTACTATTTTCTATCTCTGTTTAATGTATCCTGACTGAAACATGTCTGAAGTGCAGAGCAGGCTTTGAGAGCGGTGAGTGAATTAAATCAGTAAAGTTGTGTCGATTCACTGCAGTCTGAAAACATCTGTGTTCATTTGTAGTTAATGAGTATGTACTGTTCGTCATAACAGATCATTTTAGACATCCCCTTTGGACTTTTTAAACTTTCACATTACATATACATTCAGTCATTTAGCTGATGATTTAATCTATAAGGATACAGTGTGACAAGGACACGTTAATATAGATGTTAACTTTGTGTAAAGATGTCTTATGTACGACAGCCAATAGACACATCCTTCTACCTGTTATTAGAGTGAAGGTGACGCTGTAGATGCCCATCTCTCTCCTTCCTTCCCTCTCTGCTCGTTCCCTCTCTCGCTCCCTGTCTCCCTCAGAGAAGGCGATGTCCACCTATAGGAGGAAGCAAAGGACCACGATCCTTGAGTTCATGACAGAGATTCTTGAATTAATCTAATAAGTTTGCTCACAGATAATACATGAACTATGATGATTTTCATGCATCTATGTGTGTTTCTTTCAGTCCATTCGTGTCCCTGGGCTGATTCTGGTTTTTGTGATACGACCACTGGGGCCCACCAAAGCTGAACATGCTGCAGGTTGCAGCTTGAACCATGAATTCTGCTTGAAATTTCCTTAAAGTTGCACTATACAAGGTGCACTAAGTGCATTTGTGAATAGGGAACGTTGGGTCTCAGGGCTGAAAGGGTAAATAAATATAATTATACCTGGAACTTGACAGGCTTCTGGAAGACAGAGGGGCCACCGGAGGATTTGTACTCTGCCCGGAAACTGTTCTGAGACACCACACTGTGGCTGAGGGATGGAATCTGAAGAGCAAAAAGAAACAAGTGACCCTAAATATGCAAACATTTTGAATCTGTGCCTTTAGCCATAAATGGCATTATTCTGCACATTTATGCTGTAAGTTGTAACCTCAAATGTGCTCACAGAGAGAAAGGCGTGGACGATGTCGGCCTTGATAGAGCTGAGCGGCTTGTCTTGAATCAGAACAAAGATCTGCTCCTCTTTCTCCAAGCTGATGAAGTTCCCGAACCACGACCTCTTAGCCAGCCTGCAAACGAACCAGTATCTGATCAGCTTAACTCCATTCACACATCTCACATGAGTGCTAATGAACTAGTATACAAAATATTCAGGTTGGATGTGTTATTTTTAACTGGCCTGCAATGACTGACATAGTGTTCAGTCAGAGGCATGCACGTCAAGGAACGGACTAATTATAGTATTTTGGTACTGATACTGTTCAATTTGACAAGAATGCTGCATCACGGGAGAACTAAGGACCCCTTTAACAAACACATGCAGGAACAATAAAGTATATCAATCAGGTTGGGGTGGTCAGCTGGTTAACATGTCCACACAGTGGTATGGATATGTTACGAGTCAGCTGCTGAATGAGCCGGTGATTATGAAGCAACGCTGCTCTCCATTCATGTTAAGTGGAAAATAGACAGAAGAATGTCTATTTACACATCCAGCAGATACAGAGCAACATTAGCATTGATTTGGAGTTGTGTTTCTGACCACCTAATGAATGGAAGTCCACTATTCAGACTGCATTGAGCTTCACGCCTCGTGAGGACATTTGGTTCTTTAGCTGTTAAATGTTGCACTGTGTTCAGTGGTGAGTTAGCCAGCTAGCTTGTCCGGCACCAAATGGGGTTACCATTTTGCCATATTCTGTAAACAGAGCCCCTTAAATCTTATAAACTGGACCTTTAAATGAACTTGTTTTCTAACCTCTTTTTGTAAAGCTTGTGTTTCACTTAGAAAAAGACAAACTGGGACATGTGTGGACTTACTCTGGACTGGACTCTGGAGTCAAACTGGACATGTCCTCTGATGTAGGGACTAAAAAAAAGACAGTCAGACAGAGAAAGAGAGGAGAGAGAGTGGGGAAGGAAAAGGGCAGTGAATTTTGATGACAGCCGTTAATTTAATTGGCCTAATTACAGATTATCACAGAATCAGACATTACTCGACACAGCCTGAGGCTGCAGGCTGGGGCATGCAGAGGTTTATAATAGATTCTATCTGTGATGTGAATACAAGGAGAACTCTGATTGTCAGGTTCACACGGATGGAGAAAAAACGTGACTCCATTCTACAGCTGTGAAACAAACCAATCAGTGGAGAGGATTCATACCATCATCATTCACTTTGTCCATGTTTAAACTAAAAACTAAATTTGCTCACCTTGCAGTTTACGTCGATGGAAGCGCGGAGAGCCCAGGAGGTTGTTTTTGAATGAGTTCAGCCTTGTTCTCCAGTGGGCGGAGCTCGAGGCGGCCAGACCGCCACTGCCACCTGGGCTGGAGGGCGGGGTCAGCGACAGCGAGGCCCCTCCAGCTCCATCTGCTCTGGAAGAAGAGGACGAGGAGGAAGAGGAGGGAGGGGTGGTGGAGGAAGGGTGTTGGATTTGGTGCACAGGCGTGCCCAGTGGGGTGGGCAGCGGTGAGCCCTGCGGCGTGACCTGCGACACAGGAGGAGGGGTGGCAGAGGAGTTAGAGGACGAGTGGACATTCTTGGACTTGAACACAGATGGAGAGGGGAAGTTGAAGAAGCGTGGGATGGGGGAGAGGAGCGGGGAGGGGGATGGAGAAGGGGAGCGTGGAGTCTGGAGAGGGAGGGACTTCATGGAGTGGAGCTGGGGCCGGTCAGTGGGGCCCTTTGAGGGCAGGGTTTGGGTTTTTGGGTCAGGCGTCTGGCGGGCAGGCCGAGAGGTGGTAGCACTTCCGGGTTTGGGATCTTTGGAGGAGGAAGTGGAGATGGGAGTGACTTCTGATTGGCTGAAAGTGAAGACCGGGCTCTGATGGGGCAGACAGAGAGAGATGGGGAGAAGGAGGGAAAGAGGGATGGACAGATGAGAGAGAGCAATGGTCATGAATTATGGCTCATGGAAACAAATCTCCAACACAGCCTCAATCAGATACAGCAAATGGAGGATGTCAGTATCTTTACTCTTACGTGTGTGTGTTTATGTGTGTGTTTGTCCTGTTTGTCCATGTCAGCATGCGCACACAGACTTTTGTATGAGGCAGGATGGTGTGTCTATGAAATGGGAACATGTATGACTGAGAATGTGACAGTGTGATGGAAAGGCAGGGCGAGCAGTGACAGTCTGACAAAAAGTTATCAGAGGGGGAAAAAACAGCATCACAGGAAATTTGGTTTTTGTGCTTTTGATGACCACAACTGATATTTATATATTGAAGCTGCTGATAAAAAATACAATGTATGTTTATTATCTATATTGTGTGTTTTAAAGGGACAGACAGGAAACACAGAAAGCCAACCTTCTGTGTTTTTAGTCAAAAGAAAGCTAACAAAATGAGTGGTTGCAACTGTAACACTAGTAACACTATGATGGCCAGGGAACTGTATAAATATATAAATGTTTTCAACTGTATAAAGAATAAAGCTACAGTTATTCTATATTTGTGTCAACTATTGAAAAGAAAAGACCAAAAATCAACATATTGAACTGGCCACAAATATATAGTTTAATGGGCAGTGTAGTTTTATCAAACAATACTCAAACAGGAAGAAAATGTGCATTTATTAGGGACTATTTTCAGCTGTGGATGAACACAGGTTTGGTACTCTAGCTAGTATTTACAACAGCAGGATGGTTTATGTGGGATTGGTAAAAATGCTCTGTGGTACAGAGGAATAAGCTATATCAGGCACTAACCACACAGAAAATACTTTAATATTAACATTAATTGTTGTTTTTTCTGATTTTCTGATGTCCTTGTAAAACCCATGTTCTTGGAGGACATGGAAAGTCTGAATTAATTATGATACCAAGTTCTGACGTGATCTGTACCATACATGCAGACAGGATGGAAACCTTGTCCACAGCAGATGGCAGAAGTGGTATTTATTATAATTTGCGATCAATGTGTCTTACTGTATGTATAAAAATAGACTATGGTTTGAGTGTGCTTGGGTTGAGGCCTAAGCCATATTCTCAGTTCCTCCATCGCAGTTCTACAGTCCTAATGTACTGTATACCAAGCTGTGGCTATTGTTAAAGAAAGTTAGATTAGACTGATGCCACTTTGTGTTTTGGTAATTAAAAATCTATAGATTTAGCAGCTGGATAGCTTATAGCTTGGCATAGAGACTGGAAGTGTCATCAGACGGCAGGTCAAACCATAATTGTCCAAAATTGTATGCAAAAGCTGAACAGAGTAGAATACAGTAGAGTGAAGTTCTTACCCTGGGACTGCTGAGGGGACTGGAGGACAAACCTGTGGACGCTCCGCTGACAGAACGAGACCTTTTGAAGAAAACAAACAAGACGTCCAGGTGAATGGGACTTTCACGTGCAACAATCAAAAGATTTTCTGTAGTTTGAAATCCTAATCTGTTCTAAAGCTATCTCTTGTTCAAGTTATTTCTTATTCCAACTTGTAATTGTGACATGAGTTTGGTGTCATGATATGTCAGCGCTGGTTCGTACCTCTGGCTGTGTGCATTAGTGTCCAGGGCCCTGCGAGGTGGGGTTGGAGACCCCTGTTCTGTGACACTGAGGACCTCCAGGCTCTTCCTCTCTGGACGACAGCGGCCATGACGCGTCAGCATGGGGGAGTCCACCCGTTTCCTGGGTGGGTCTTGGAGAAAAAATCGATCAAAGTCAAATTTTCGTTCTTGTTCTTTCTCAAACGTTAAAGGCTTAAAAGAGCAAGTGTTTTCACCTATATCATTTCTTGGTGGTAGATCCTCATCTTCACAGCTGGGGTATCGCTCCTTCCTGTCCAACAGGAGGTAGTAAATCATCTTCTCCTGGTTCTCCCTGCAGAAAACAATGCAGAGAGACAAAGACGCCAAAGTTCAGACAGGGAGGACACAGACAGATAACTTTAGGCTGATCGAGTCTTGGAAAAACTGGGAGAACACAGGAAAAGACAAGGTAGTCAGAAATCTCCAGAGGGCTGGTACTATCTATCAGATTCACAAGTACATAAGGGTAAAAACTGTAAGTGGTTTCCTAATGGACAGTAAAGTAAACTGCTGCCAACTGTAGTTGCTGTTAACTGATGTTAGCTCGGTTTGTGAGCTCAGAACACCAAGGGAGTTGTAGTGTTTGTACCAAGGGTGTTTTGAACCACCGGAAAGAGGAGGTTTTCAGGCACTTGTGCAAGGCAATGCTGATGGGGAGTGGAATTAGTGTTGAGCAGAACCTGAGCTGAGCTGAGCAAGCTGGTAATGTAACTGAACAGCAGGCTCTATGGACATGGCAGAGACTAAGAGACATTGATGATTAGAAGAGAAATGGAGAGAGTGACCAAGCAAGAAACCTCTGGACAAGAGTAAATGTGGGAATGACTTTGGCCTTTGGCCATGGGCGAGAGCTTAGTGAAATAAAAGGCTGAAGTGGCACTTTCTTTATGTTTGGCTGGTTAGTAAAGTTGTCGACTTGCTAGTTTTTGATCATAAGTAGTGTAATCACAAGAAATACATGTGTGCAGTTGTCCTTATTTACCACAGTGGACACCCTGAAACACGGGGTGCTAAATTGCAGGTTGTGTGCAGGGTGTGCTCTGGCCACCTGACAAATATAGAGTGTAACAATATTTATGTTTTATAAATGCTCCACTGTTCACCAGCTAGTTGTTTGTGTGCTCTTTGGTGCAGCACAGGTGGTATACAAGGGATTTATCAGAGCTTTTTCACTGGCAACAGCTGCCTACTTCCTGCTGGTAAAAGGTTGATGACAGCTGTGGGACTCAGTCAAAACAGTGAAGCTCGGGACAAAAATTCACCAAAACAATGAACTGAAAGATGCTAAAATGCTTTATAGAGTTCAGGAGACAGATGATAATTATGTGTTTGTCACTCTGATCCTGACCCCTTTTACGTTACGCATAGTATTCAATCTATTGTTAATAGTCAAGCATTGACACATGCAGCTCTAATGTGAACACTTTCTGTTTGTTGTCTTGTTGAAAAGGACTGCACTGCTACTGCTGCATTGTGGGAAGTGAGGAGCCACATCAGCTTGGCAGAAGAGGGGGGCACAAGGGATGGGCGGGGAGACAGATAAAAGAGGCATTGTTGATATTGTTGCTCTTGTTCCTGCCATGCCAGGCAGATTAATGATGTAAATAATTGACTGGCCACAATGAGACAAAAAAGACAAAGAGAGAGAGAGAGAGAGAGAGAGAGAGAGAGAAACAGAGAGAGAGAGAAAGAGAGAGAGAGAGAGAGAGAGAGAGAGAGAGAGAGAGAGAGAGAGAGAGAAATTAAATGAACTACACACACAGTTATGCAATTTTGGCTTTCAGCATGCATGCAAGAAAAACTGACATGTCTGTTCTACTTAATGATCACACATGTTTCAGATTCTTTCATTTGTACATTAATATTTAGCATGCAGTTGGAAATAAAGCAAGTTTATCTTTTCTGTGATAAATCCCATCATATTATTGTGTGCATGTTGATGTATTGCTACCTATTTAAAGTGGAAATGTTTGATGGGTTATATTTTACTCACTCCTCACTTGTAAGGTCCTGTGTGAGTTTGACCCGGTCCCTGAAGCACCCTAAGGAGTACATGCTTTCCAGGACATCGGGGTCCAGCTCCGTCAGGGACACAATCCTCTTCACACACACCCGACGAGGCGGCGGCTGCTCTGGGCAAGGCTCATTACGACCACCCCTGGTAGAAAAAAGAGAAACACCGTCACACAGGTTTAATGTCAACGTTTCATGGTCTAATGTTATGCTGCAGTATAATTGCCAACAAAAGGGCAGACATAGATGTTGGTTTGACAATATATCAGGCTGATCTTGGCCACAGTGTCAAGGACCCGTACAAATATTAAATATTATTTCAAGTTAAAGAATAATGCTCCAATTTTTCTATATTTTTGTCAATAATTTAAAAGACCAAAATTATATAAACATATGTAACATATTGGATTGCTGGACAGTTGTAAGCCCACTGGTCCTTAATGTAGATGTCAATGCAAGAACTGGCCACATGGTTTCTCTGTATTTTCATAGAGCAACTGGGTAGTGTAGTTTTATCAAACATTCAAGGAAGAAAATGTGCATTTATCAGGGACTATTTTCAGCTGTGGATGCACACATTTTTGGTACTCTAGCTAATATTTACAACAGCAGGATGGTTTATGTGGGAGAAAATACTTTAATATTAACTTTACTTGTTGGTTTTTCAGTGCATGTGTTTTGATTTATATGTTCCAGGTTTTATTGGCACATCTTGAATGATGATGCGACTGCAGCAACTACAAAAATAGCCAAAGCCATGCAGGTAGCATTATGGATTTTCCACTGAAAAGGTAAAATCTAAAATAGATCACAGCATTCACTGACCGGGTTTGTCTGTATGTTTAATATTTTTACTTTAATACTAATATAACATGTAAAAAAAGAATGAAATGAATGTACTTACTGGTACCAGGCGTGTTTCTGTATTGCTTCTAGCTGTAAAACAACAAAAACAGAAGACAGCATTGTTCAGAACATCTTCTCATGCTGGATTCTGTCTTGACTCAAACAAGCAGTCTTCCTTATGGAATTCTGAATCTGCCACGTCAGTATTAAAGATACATATGTTGCTAAATTCAGTTGCTCTTTTGCACAGTGATAGTGAAAGTAATTAATGTGTTTCAGGACTTAGCCTGTCCTATTGTGTTCCTGAGAACCTCTCATGTCCCATGCACCCGCATCTGTCTGCAGAAATATCTTAACAAATATTGAACTGATAGCCCAGAAAGAATATTGCAGACATTCCTTAGCCTTCAGGATGAATTGTGATACCTTAACGTTTCATCTAGCGCCATTGTCAGATAAAAATTTCACTTTATTCAGGATATTTACAGAATATGTATATGAAATGCCTTAAAAGGGAAATGTTAGCATCCTAACATGCTAAAATAGCAATGGTGGACATGGCAACCTGTACACCAACCAGAGATTTTTAAGTGAGCATGTTAGAATCTAGCATTCTCTTTCGATGACCCCAGGAAAGGTTTCCCTGTCCAGTCCTGAATCCCCTTATTACATTATATATTCTGTAGGTGTCCCCTCTCTGCATTAGGACTGCATAGTGTGGTAGCCATCGCATCAAGACAGCACAGTATCTCTTGGGGTTGGAGTAATAGAGCAGCTGCAGTTCTGCAAGCATGTTAAAAAGTGAAAAGTGGGCCTGCTGTGAACGCTGTACTTGTACATCTGCAGGGAAGAAAGCAAGCAGCTGCACGTAGTGAGCGCTGTGCATTTGTTAGCCATCTCATAAAGTCCTGTATGCAGCACAGAGGAGGCACTTTGATATTCCTAACTGATATGAATGTGTTGGAAAGGGGGCCTGGTTCATTTCCCTGTGTTCCCATACACCCAATAGTTGTGTGTGGTTTCCATGGAGGCACCTAGCAGACTACAGACAGAGACGGTCTGACCTGGTTTCAGGCTCCATTAATCAACAGCTCATCAGCCACAGCTTTGATTAAATCTGCAGTGTGGTAGCTGAACGACAAACTGACTTATTCCTTCTCTCTGTCTTTATTTTACAGCACCCCGTGAACCACACCATCACTGTTGTCTCCATCTTTCTGCCTCTTAAATATGAATTCATTTCCACCCCACATGCCTGTGTTATCCCAGCTTCTCTTTATAACCTCAGTGCAGTGGAATCTCCTCCAGCAGTCCATTCACTCGCTCTCCACTCTCTCTCTCGCTCTTTTCAAGCCTTGCTTTCAGGAGGGAAGGCTGGCATTTAAGTGAAAAGGAAGAGAGGTCCTCGTCTTTTCACCCACAGTGCCTCCATCCCTCTTTACAGCCACTGATGAAGCCACTTGATCCATCAATTCATAGGAGGGTATATGGCTTTCTTCCTCCCTGCATCTTCCATGAGTCTCATCTCCAAATAACCTGCTAACTTGCCTTGGAGGTCTCCAGTCCAGTCCTGTCATGTTGACTCCTTTCCTGCCTTTAAGCAATACCATAGGCCAGTCCCTCTGTTCTTTTTAACTTCCTCCTCCTCCCTTTGTAGGGTCTTCTGTCAGGGGCAATTTCGGTCACATCTTGAAGCAAAGCCTGGGGCTTCAGCTTCTCCTTTCTCTCTGTCCTCCCTCATAAATGCCTGGTTCATGCTTTGTGCTTCAGAAACTGCTGCAATGTGAGTGGCAACCATTGACCATTTACAAGGAAGAACTGCCTTCCTTTGTTAGCTCTCCAGTTGTAGTAGCTTCAGTCAAAACCAGCTTCTCATTTCTAGTTGGAAACCAACAATTTTGTCAGTTAAAACAGTCAACTGACTTATTATAGTTACCTAGCTATATTTACATTTTGTCATTTAGCATACACTTTTATCAAAATCAACTTTAAAAAAGGAATTCAATGTACAGTGCAACAAGGACAGGTGCAGCACTAAGTACTACTCGCGTAGAGCTAACATCCAGTTGTAGAGGGGGATAGATTTAGCATCAATTGTTAGTAGTGTTGGAGAGGAGGTCCTCTCTGAAGAGCTGGAGGTCTTCAGGAGGCTTCTGAAGGTAGAGAGGGACGCCCCTGATGTGGTAGGAACTGGTAGGACGTTCCACCAATGGGGAACAACAGACGAGAAAAGTTTGGATGGCCCTGAGCGTACGGGTGGCAGGGCCAGGTGTTGTTCACTGGAGGAGGTAACATATACCTGTATGAGGGCACTCAGGTAGGTAGGTGTAGGACCGGAGGCTACTTTGTAGTCGAGCTGTGGGAATTTAAATTTAATGTGGGCTTCTTCAGGTAGCTAGTGAAGTTCAATGAACAGCAGGGAAACACAACATTTTGGACTGACTGAAATCCAGGCAGCTATTCTGGATCATCTGAAAGGGTTTCCTTATGCAGGCTGGGAGGCCTGTGAAGAGGGCATTACAGTAATCGGGTCACAAGTTGACCACAGCCTGTATCAGGAGTTGGAGTTGAGTTACCTAAGGCCTGTTGTAAAGTGAGAAGCATCACGATCAGAGAAGGGAGTTAACTGAGCAAGTCCCATGAGTTGGTTTAACATAAACGACTGAGGCAAGTTCACGGCAAAAGGTCATCATCCTTAACTGGCTGATAATCCATGTGGAAGACAAATAGCATTGCTCCTGTATTGAAGTGTAGAGCTGTTTAATCATGTTAGTGATAAGAAAAAATGCTGTGTACTTTGTACTATGTCCTAGGCATGCACAAAAGGTGACTGTGCAGGCTAGACATGACATGTCATAGTTTTTTGGAAATGGATGTGAGTCAGTAACGTATCTCTCTTAGAACAACCCTGTGTATACCACTTCAACATGTGGAGAGAGAAGATGAAGATACTGTCAGATGATATGCTTGAGTATACATTTTGATTTGCTTAGTCATGCTTATGGTGTTTAATCTTCAGGTCCTCTCCTCCCAGCCCAGTGACTGGCATGGAGTGAAACAATGCTCTCAACATTAAAGATTTATGTCTCATTTTTGCCAGCGCCTCTATGATCATAGACTCAAAATGCCATATTTCATCAGTGCATCACCAAATTTGTAGAAATATGTATCTCATCGCCGCAAAAACCAGAGAGAATTCTAATTCTTTGACTCCAAGATGACTCCAAGATGATGTTTCACTTGGGAAACCATTCAATTTACTGTAGTAAAATATATATATCTCCACATCATAAATCAAAGAACATTGCCATTAACTCCTTGTATAAGCCCCATGGTCCCTCTATCCTCACCGTGAGTCTCTTGTCAGCGTTGACTTCTATCATTCCTTTGAGTAGAGCTTGGCAGTCAGGAGGTATAAAGTGGGGCATGTGGAATACTCCGCTCTTCACTTTCTCTAGAAGCTGCCGCAGGTTATCATGGTCAAAGGGCAAGGCACCCTGGGAAGGGATGGGAGAGGATGAAGCGAGACAAAAAAAGGAAAAGAATTCACTTATGCAAGTAGTAGTGCCAACATGGATGCAGAGGAAAAATCTCCAACCCCAAATAACCTCACAAGGTTTCTTCCTCTTAAAGGAAGTTTTTCCTTGCCACTGTCACCACGTGCTTGCTCATGGTGGGAATTGTTGAGTCTCTGTAAATAATATTATAAAGAGTACAATGCAGACCTGCTCTAAGACTTATTCTTCTAATTTAATTATTATTGTACTAATAATGTGTTTGAGCCTGTTTAGAGAGATGTTGAGAGACTGTTTATGTGCTTTATTATATTTTTATTTTTTCAGTGTCTGATTATCAGAGAGAGACAGAGATAAAACATCTGTATGATGAGTGTCATAGCCATAGAACTGAAGAAGGATCTTCTTACCACAAGAAGAGCAAAGAGGATGACTCCACAACTCCAAACATCTGCCCTGCGACCATCGTACTTCTCCCCCTGAGACACAAATGCAAGAACAGGATGGCATCAGACATGCACAAACACACACACATACACATTGAGAGGGGAAGTAACTTACCCTAATGACCTCTGGGCAAGCATAATGTGGAGATCTATAAATAAAGAAGAGTAAATTATTAAATGATTTAACCAGACACAAGCATACACACAAATAAATGCAGCAGTAGGTTCCAGTGTGTAGAGAGTGCTGAGTCATGTTAAAAAAACAAACCCCACTCCAGCCTGAGTGTACAAAAAACAGAGAACACCTGCTTGTTCATCCATGGAATCAACTGGATAGGTGAATCCAGGTGAAAGCTACAATCCCAAACTAAATTTATCCCGATAAGCAGGCAGTCTAAAAAACACTAAAGCTTTTAATGAACAAAGCCATCGATTATGTAAAAGGAGGAACAATAGAGCATTTGGGGACATGATTCTAATGTCCTGCATATCATGACATTTTATCAGTTGTTCAAATCTTAAAGGCCCCATGTAGTCAGACTGCATGTTTAAGTGTTTTGCCGACTCAGTTAGCCATGTAGCTAACTAAACTGACCCAGCTCTGCGATGTCAAGAGCCAAACCCAGCAAGATCCATGACAGGCTACTTTATGGCCATGGCTGGTTTCAAGGGTCTACCGTGTTCCTGACTGGAAGGTAGATGCTAACACTAGCTCATAGCATCAAATGCAGTGCATAGTAGCGGGCGTGTAATGCACAATTGCTAATGGCTAGTACAGACGTCAATCAACGTCCCTGTAAAGATGAGGGAGTAAAATGCACTCAAACACGTGGATGAGCTTATTTTTCATTCATCTAATAAAGTTATAAATAACTCATATCATAACATTTTAGATACATGTGCATATTTGTACAGTACAGTGAAGATAAATAAAATAATAATTTAAAAAATGGTTAAAGGTCCCATTTAAACAGGTCAATGACCAAAGAGTATTAATGACAAGTTGCAGAAGCTATTTAAAGCCCATCTAAACCAGCACTCACCCACAACTGGTTTCCAACAGGCTGTCCCCGACTTGTAGCGAGGCCATGCCGAAGTCTGCTATCCTGATGTTATTCTTCTCATCCAGGAGAAGATTCTCTGGCTTCAGGTCTCTGTGACTGGACACACACACACACACACACACACACACACACACACACACACACACACACACACACACACACACACTCAATGAAAGTACTCCAGACCATAAGCATCAACTAAAGCTAACTAATCTTATTTACATCTATACCCAAAGGGAGAGCTACTGTCTACTAGGAGCACAGTGATCTTGAACAGAAAGCGCGGTCGCCTCTGTGGGAACGGCAGGATTCTGCAGCCGTCAGCCAAAACTCAGATGTTAAATATGTCAGCTTTACAGGAAATACAATAAGTCCTGATGATAACTCTATTTTATATATAACACATTGGATGAGGTTTGTGTGCTCAGGAGGTTGAATCATTTTATCATTTTATTAGACAAACATGCGATGTGGGTTAGATCATGTCAGGCAGCTATTCAAACACAGAAAATGTACATATACTAAAGCAGCTTTCAAGGTTTGACAGGAGGATGAATTAAACAATCAAATTTTCTGTTTCCGACTGAACCTATGCATCAAGTGCACCTACTACAGTGTAGTTTCAGCTAGGTTAGTTCATTAGCAATGCTGTGGAGTCTTTTGAGTGGGTGTGAGTGCCATTCCACTGGTCCACTGGTGATAATGCAGAAAGAAACAGCAATGCTGGAAGAACATCTGTGAAAATCAGCCAAAGATTGTCTTTTTATTCTGATATCAGTGGATGTGGTGGTGTCCACCTCATAAATGTGGAGGTGTGTTTCAAACTATCTATAGTTTCTATATTTCATGATTCAGTCAGAACTGAGACCTTTGGCTTGTGCAGCCCATCTAAAAAAAGATTGTTTCTGGCATTTATTGGACAGTTGATGGTGAGGAAGCAGACAGAAAACACAGCAAGGGAGACGTTTGTGACATGCAACAAAGGTCAACACAGCATTGATGATGAAGATAATTAATTTAAAAAAAATAAAGAATATAAAAAACTTTAAGAGAAAAAAATGGAGATGAAACACAAACATGCAAGAAAAATGACAGGCCTCATAAATCGACAGCCTTTCACAGACCATATGGAGTGACTGTGGCAGAAGTCAAGGGCGGAGATGATTTGTCTGAAGAACTTCCTGGCCTCTTTGGGGGTCAGTCTGCCCTTCTTCACCAAGTAGTCAAATAACTCTCCACCGGACACATGCTCCAACACCAGGTACCTTGGAGACAGATGGGCATAGAGGTCAGAAAGATGAAAACAAGACAAGGCAAAAGGAAGGATCTAGCTTCTTCCATACATACATACTCAGACACATGCAGAACCTTTTTCTCTGTTTCAAGGTTGTTTCTGCTCTGGCAGAGATCCAGAGGCAGAGAGGCGAGATAAAAAAAAAAGTCAGCAGAAAGGAGAAAGATGAAGAGATACTCACAGGTATTTGTTATTCTCATAGACATCATGCAGCTTCAGAACGTGAGGGTGCTCTATTAGTTTAAGAATAGCTATTTCTCTCTCCACCTGGATAGACAGAGGGAGGGAGGAGACGTGGGGGGAAGGTTAAGAGACAGGGAGAGAGAAAAGAGGAGGAGTGAGGTTAAAAATGATGGAGATTGAAATGTCAGAAGGAAGGGGAAGACAGAGAGAGGCAAATATAACAGCAGAGTTAGGTCAAATGTGGAGCGCAGGGAGACAGTATTAAATGTTGTTATCAATTCTTTAGACAGTACACAGGCAGGGAGCTGGATACGTAAATAACTCACTGATTACAATGGTGAAGTTTAAAAGATGGAGGAAAGAAAGACAGGAATAAAGAGTGAAATACACCCCAGCATACTTAAATTTAAAAGTATACTTATCAATATTTTTATACAAGCAATTGTATTTCACTCAAAATTATCAACCTCGATTTCAGCAGCAACACCAGCCAGCTATTTTCTGTGTAACAACTCTGAAAAGCCTAAAACAACACATCGACACAGTTAGCAAATCGCTGATGAATATAGCGCAGCATTTAGCTGCTAAGGAGACAGGGTTCAAGGGTTTATGAAACCAAAAAGGAACTAAAAGGGAGTGAATGTTGAGTCATAAATTCACCACTTGACACAAAGTATAACCTCAAATTAATGCTAATGTCGCTACAGTTCTGCTAGATGTGCAACCATTTGCTAACGATTGTTAGCTCAGTTGCTAAGTTGCCTAGCCACAACTTTAAGTGATGTTATGTCACAGACATGTTTACATCTTGTTGTACTGTCCCAAAGTGCCCCCCAAAAAATCAATTAATGCAGATTTAACCTTAAGACACATAGACATTATTATTTTATTGATTTTATTATTGATATTGATTTTATTTAAGCTATATTAAGCTAGCCAAAGCAAGCACCTCTATAAGACCTCTATACAAAGTCAGGTCTCGATGTCAGTGTGTAATGAAACCAACAGTTTTAAAGACAAATGTAACTGCAGAAATAATCTCATATTAATCTCTTTGACATTTGTATTTCATATAAGCAGAGCTCTTCTCTTCTGTGAAATACTTGTGTATGAACTAAAGACAAAATCAGACTGTTTAATTAAAAGATAGGTTCAGGTTGTTTTCAAGTATCGACTCATACAATAGTCACATATTAAAAGAGTGATTAGTCAGTGTAATCAATATGAGGCTTCAGCAGTCTGAATTAGGCAAATTAAATGGATCTATTCCAAGTCTTTAGTGCATTAAATACTATATTTTGTGAGAAGGGAGTGACCGATCAAACTATAAAGTTGGACCTGGAAATGTCCAAATCTATCCTTTGAAATCAGTGAATGAAGGTTATCATATATGATTTCAGCACCAGCAGCTGTCCATAGTATGAACTATTGAACAGTCTCACCCATTGCACAGAATGGGGCACAGTATTGGTTCACGCTCCACATGGTTGGATTGATTGTTGGACGTCATAGTCGTCATTCTCATTGTGATTTAAGGTCTTTTAAGGTCTTCAGGAGTTGAGTCTGAAACAACTTCTGATGTACGTCTGCCTTCATGTGGCTAAATGATTGATTTAAAGCAATATTCTGTCCATTGGCAGCTATTTTTAAACGCCTCATTTGATTAAAATAGGGACGGGTGGGGGTGTTGTTTAGCTCAGTTGATAGAGCAGCCGCCCCATGTACAAAGGCTCAGTCCTTGCCACAGTGCCCCAGGGTTCAAATCTGACCTGTGGCTCTTTCTCGCATGTCATTCTCCACCTCTCTCTCCTGTCACTCTTCAGCTGTCTCAGTCAAATAAAGCTTGAAAAGGGCAAAAAAAAAAAAAAAAAAAGGGACGGGTGCTCTGCTGTTAAAGATAGTGTACGCTTTTTTGCCTTCACCTATACAATTTAATGCAATCCAATACAACAATGCAGCCTTAATGTATCTTAGATAGGCTCACTGGGGGTTTCCACACACGAGGGAAGCCAGAATATTAGAAAAGCCTGAATGTCATGCAGTCCAGTATAACACCACTGGTAACCATGGCCTCTATGCTTAAAACATAAAAACATGGTTACAAACTTCTTCTGAGTCATGTTGGAGCCCTGCAGCAGGAAGCTAAAAGCCACATTTGAAGTGTCAACATGAAAAAGCTACTTCACTTGTAGTTAAATGTGTCGGCCTTCCCAGCTAAAGCTAGCAGACAGCAGCCCGGTAATGCAGTTACTGACAGTAAGCTCACAGAGCAGGCGATGGGCAGTCGTCCAAAGGAAAGGAGGACTGGGGACCGGTATCATCTGCAGGGATGAAGGTTTTTTCTCCTTCTGCACTTTGTATTTGTCATATTTATGCTGTTTGAGCTACCCATGCCAGAGGCCCGACCCTTCACAAGTGTGTAATCTTATATAGAAAAAAGGCCCTCTTGCCAGGACACTGAGGTATTTGCACATTCCGCACAGACCACTAAAGTTTTCCCACTTTGTGTTTTAAAAAGAGACAAACTGTGCAAAGCTGCAAGTAATCAGCCCCATTAGAAACACCAACATGAAAAAGCTGTTTTAATTTTAGTTGCGTCCAAGTGTGTTTCAGCTGCCGTAGCTTTCATCGGAGGGCTTAATTAGCAGGATGAAATCATCTCTATTGTTCGGCATACAGAAGCAGTGCCCACACACTCGGCAGCTCCAAGTTACAACACACAGACAGGCTTTTCTTGACAAAAATATAGACTCCATTTCTGTTGCTATTTCTGCAGGTTGGAAGGGTGCAAGCTTGTGATTTGAGCTCTGCAGCCAGCATAATGTCAGTCACAGTGACTAGAGGCACAGTAGATACAGCGAATAAGTACATTACAGGCTTTACTGTACCTTCATTAGAACTGATTCGGAGAGTTTCTCCCTGTTGACAATCTTTATGGCCACCTTCTGCCCTGTGATACAGTGGACACCCAGCTTCACCAGTCCTGAGAGAGAGGGAGAAAACGTTTATCAGAAAGAGTATCAGAAATCATCATGCAGTGTGAACAGGAAGGCAGGGATGTCATAAATAATTCAAAAAGCTTTACTGACATTGTCACAAACACTGACCAAACGCAGCTCACACAAAGACTGGTTTGGATATTTGTACAGAGGCCCTGCTGTGATGTCCACAAAAAAAAATCCCAAAATAAATCTGTGTCACGTGATGAATTTCAGGAGATCCTTTAAGGCGGTTGTAGCTGGATGAAATGATGGAGGTGAGAAGATTTACAGGAGCATTAGCTGTGAATATCATATCTGTTAAAAAGTGATTGTGGGATCAGCTGATGCACCTTGCAGACGTCCTATATTGCCGTCAGACTAATTCAGGAGGCTCCTACCTGTCTGTCCCTTCCCGAGGGTCTTCTCCAGCCTGTAAGGCCCCACATACTGGCTAGACTGGCCCACCGTCAGCTCCTTGCTGCTCATCCTTCCCGAGATGAAATTCTATTCCTGATATAAGGCAAATCAAGATAGCGGTGTCTCCTGCTCCGTGCGTAATGCCGTAACGCACATCACAGGCGGCGGAGAGGAGAGGAGAGAGGGGAGGTACGGGAGGACTGGTCGTGATCTAAAGCCGGGCCCTGCAGGCTACTCCCATGCACTTGTTTGTCATGCGGTCTGGTCCGTGCTTGGAGTGAGAACCGGCCCAGTTTGCACTCTGTAAGGCCTGGAATAAAGTATCAGCCGGTCTGGGTTTTTTTTTTTTTTTTTTTTTTTACTACAGCGCAGAAAGCAGCATCATTCACAGGTGAAGGTAAAAAAAGATAAGAGAGGAGAGGAGTTTGTGAGGTTGACAATGTTCACAATAACGTGTCACATCAAACCCCCACCCACCCCCACCCCTTTCTATAAATAACAGTAGTTTAAAGCTGATTGATCTGATATAGCTTATGCAGCTGGTCCAAAGTGGAGCAGAAAAGAGAGAGCTCATTCAGAGGCCGAGAGGAAAGCTACATTTGCCACAGATTGATTTCTGTTAAGAGCAAAGTCTCAAATATCCCAAGTCAGAACACCCTGATTGAATCCATTCTCTGATCGATATCAGGGACCCCCCTCCTCCCCTCTCCTCCTGCCCGGCTACTGCTACCGTCCAAAAAATGTTTTCATCATCCCTTTCCGAGCTCGTACATCCACGTTTCTCCTCACGCCAGGCCTCGCTTGGTCCGGATGTGCCTTTCTGTGCAGATGCGGCGTTGTCCAGATAATAATCTATTATCACAACAGCATCAGCAAGAAGAATGGGTTTTCCAATATCCGGTGCACACTTTGGCTCACCCCTCCCCGGCCCTGCATCAGGAAATAGAGGAAGAGGGGGGGAGAGCATCAAAAAAAAAGGCAAACAGCCACGGGCAGACCGGGGCGAGACAGGCGGAATTACGCGCCAGTCCCGCCGGCTCTGGAGAGGTGCTGCGGCGGAGTGAGGCGCGCTCGGTGTGCCGGTGGAGTATCAGCGCTCGGCCCGGTGATTAATCCTGTTTCTAGAAACAACAAGCATCCTCAGCTGGCCTGGTGGTAGCCGACTCCCCGCCTCTCCTCCCCGCGGTCCCTCTTCCTCCCTCCCTCCCTTTCTCTTTCTCTCTTCCTCTCTGTCTCTCTTTCTCTCTCCCTGGCCGGCTATGCTCATGATATCACCGCATCTCCCTCCCTCAGCCTAAAAGCTGCTGTCCCCCGAACAAAATGACAAAAGAAATGAAAGAGAAAGAAGAGACGCCCTGCAGAAAAATAATCTCAGTTTGCCAAAAGTTGCCCCACATCCACAGGAGTGTCCATCATTCGCGGGATGCTGCCCGTAACATCCCCCGTTTCCCTTTCTCTTTTTTTCCACACCTCTCACACTCCTCCTCCTTCTCTCGAGCTTCCTTCTCCTCATCGGTCAGCATCAGCATCCGGGTTCCGCTTTTCCCTCCCCACCCTCCCCTCTGACAGCCCCCACCCATTTTTTTTTTTTACTACAGCAAAGTCCCACATTTTGTGAACAATATCAGGATACCAAGAAGCACCGCATAGAAACCCATCACAGATTCACTCTGAATTAGAAAAATAGATTAGATTATAAATTTATAATTAGTAATGATAGAGAAGAATGCTTCACTAATGCCTGTCTCATGTCATGATCATCTGATGCATAATTAATGCAGGGTGTATCATTAAATCCAGTTGCTCACCATTAAGAAATGAGCAGGTTATTGTGAACTGATGTGATTAGTTCATACTTGCAGATCAGTTAACGAATGTTAATTCAGCTGGTCATCAGATACAAACATCTACACGTCGCCGCATGACTCAGTGGTCCAACCTGAAAGAAATCATTAAAAAACACTTAACAAAGGATGCCTATCAAGCTTCTGTCACTGACATGTTGGATCTTTCGAGCATATCACAGTCTTTGTTGTTACAGATGGATGCAGTATCCACATTAAACTTGGACTTGGTCCATGTCATATAGGGGTTCCTCAGGGCTCCGTGTTAAGCCCATTCCTGTTTACATAGAGAATATATGTAAGCTTTCCTAAAACATGCACATTTATTTAATTTGCAGATTACAGAAATTCATTTTGCTATTCAGGGATTTTAAACATTTTGAATGCTGTGTTAAAGGAACCGAAAGTTTAATTGTGCATTAAATTTACAAAGTCTGGGGATTTTATTGGAGGTTGAAAAAGAGTATATGAAAATGGCTTAAAAATTCATTTCGTCTGTAACCTCACTATAAATCTAATATTACTGTTTCCGTAGAAATATTACAGTATGCAAGCACTGGACCGTAAATATCCCACAATGCAATGAAGTAATAACAACATAACAGAAAATGGCAGACAGTGGCCGAGGCAGCTGAAGAAACTTGATGTAATATATTTTTTAAATTACTTCAACACTGACACAGATTATCACAGTTACACGTCTCCAATTAGCAAAGAGCCTCTGAGGAAATGATGTCATAGCAGTTCTTCCAAAAAGTTGCATTAGCTAACATTAGCCACCATAGGCTACTGGTGATACCAGACCACAGAGCGTGGTAGCAGCAAAACATTTGATTATATTGACTTGAGCATGGGCATGTTGCTTATGAAGAGAAAAATGACATATAGAGTATATTCCTTTTTCAAAAATGACATGGTAAGTCACTTTAAAATTAAATGATAAGATTGAAAGTAAGAGAACAGAAAGAGCAAGTTAAGTTTTATGGATTGTGTTGTCAGCAGTTTCAGGCCCACACTCTTGAGTGATTATACAGCATATTCATATAAAAACTCCATCTCTTGTTCTTCCTTTTAGGTACTTCATTCTCAATCAATACAATATAGATAAAAACACTCAGCTGATGAACAGTGACTGTACACCACTGACCCTGCACTGAAAAAAGAAAATAGTTCGACCAACTTAATTGAATTGTTTCAATTGGTAACACCTGATTGAATTAAGTTGTTTGAAATTAAGTTATTGAATTAGATTAACACGATGGATTTAAGTCACATGGACCTAATAAATTAATTGTTATCAAATCAAGATTTTGCATTACTCTAACTTAAAATTAAGGTAAGTCAACTTAAAGTTTTCAGTTTTTCCAACTAAATAATTTACATAACCCCAAAGTAAAATATTACTCTTTTCTAACCTAATAATATGATTTAGTGTAAATTACTTTTTGTAGTAACCCTAAAATGAAATTTCAGTTTGGTTAATAAGTACTAAAATTACAATTTTAAGTTGGATGAAAATATTTTAATAAAAAATCAAAATCCAATGTTTTTTTTAAATAGTTTATTGTATAAATGTAATAAACCATTAACTTTATGGCCATCAACACAGCTTTTGGGCCAACACATAACACATTTGTCCCTTTTAAAAACACATATGCACAAAATGCACAAGTGACCACAAACCAAAGTGTAAAATAGTGCAACAAAGTATTACACAAATATGTCCAACAATTTCAACACAGACTGTTATCACAACTATGAACAACCATTACGAAGTATGTGTAAAAGCACTTTAAATTGTCGTTTGAGGAATATTTGAGTGTATTCATTGTCTCTTGGAGCATAAAAACGGCCCAACATCCGAAAGAGACTAGACTTGAATGTCCAAACACCATTGTTCCTTCACAGTTTGGCACAAGGCCATTTGTTGGTCATCATTGTGTGTCGTTACTTGGAGCTTATAAGTTTGTTATACAGATGTTGGACTTTGGGGGACATCTTGTGCTGATCAAGCTCCAGGAAGATTTTCTGTAGCACTTCAAAAGTGAAGCGGAAGGGTTTTGGATAAGCTAGGTTGATTGCATAAATCAAACCTAGAAGCATGGCACAAGCTGAGGCAACTGAAGTCAGTTCATGTAACACTTGCACGCCCTCAATGGCGATGCCGATGTCGGCAGGTGGCTCCTCCAATCCTTCTCCCTCCTTCCGAATCACAAAGACTGCCATAGTGAGCTGCTCCAGGTCCCTCTGAATATCTTCTCCGTCAGAGTCCTATAGAGGGGTACCGGACACAAACGAATCATCATTAGCCTCACTTCTTACTGTGATGAAGTGTTTGGGTGATGTACCAATATGTGTTATGTGCTGGGCTATTTCTTGGCTGGGTGTCATCTAGGGCGGGGGCTTCGATTTTTTTGGGGTCAGCACTAGTGTCATTACACACTATTATCAAACTATTGCTTTGAACTTGTATAATCTTCAGCACTTCAGATCATTACTTTTGATTAAAGCAGCCAAATAGATGGAGGATAAAGCAGAATTACAGCCTGGTGGCAAATTACCTAATATCCAGTACAATCCACAAATTTTATGCTTCCTCCTTGATGTGCCAAGGGGATTACAGATTTCAAAATCGTCAATGTATAATATCAATGAAATGCTTTCCTGCTTAGACAACAGTCCATTTTCATGGAAGTAGGCACCATCAAAGATAGTTTTGTAGTGCACAGTAGTTTTTTGAGGGTGATTGTCAACAGTATTCAAATTAACAGCCTGATCCAAGATTGTCTGGCAGTCAAGAATATGCTGCAAAGACTTTAAAATTGAAATATATTGGAATGACTTGTTATTTTTTCTGTCAAGTATATATTCCACTGGTTCCACTACTTTAAAGTGGCTCCTATAGTAAGCTTTTCGCCTCCAAGCACTGGAAAGTGGACCTTTATCTCCAATTGCTTTCTTTACAGGGTTTGTCTCACAGAGTACACTGGCAAGCTTTTCAACAACTGACTGGTCAAATTGGCATCCATTGTCTTGTAATACTTGGCTAATAGTCTTTTGGGTAACTGGCAGAGAAAGAGAACCAATCAAATAGTTTAACTCCTGCAAAAGCTCATCTACAGCTACATTAGACACAAGAAAGATGTGTTCCAACTTAAGGAGCACTGAAGCAATTTTAAGCTCAATATCCTTCTCTAAGTTTTCAGAATGCCCATTGTCAAAAGCAGAATTTAAATTTACATTACTCTCTATAATTTCCACATCTGAAATATCACTGGCAACACTGGCACAGGTTTCTTCAACAGAACTTACTTCAGGCTTAAAGGTGTTCACTGTACCAGAGTGTTTTCTGTATTTATGACTTTTGAAGTTCTCATAGACATTGGTTTTATATTCACAGTTTTGGAACACACATGTTACAGTCTCCTTATTTTTAAGATGCTGATAGATATGTTGAAAATATTCTCTTTCTGTGGAGAGTTGATTATGGCCACAAATATGGCATATGAACGTGGACACAGTTTTGGTGCCTGCTTGTTGGGCAGAGTGATTTCTTGATAGATGGCTCAGTAGGGCGTTCCAAGTCTTGAACCTACATGCACAATTTAAATAAGTGCATGGATATGTGTGGCCTCGTCCGTAATGCCTATGAATCAGTTTGTAGTGCTTGAGCAGTTCAGATCTTTTTGTTAATGTCGTCCCACAGTCCTTGCATCTCCACATGAAGCATAACACTGGAGAAACAAAGAGATGCACTTTACTGGGTGTATATAGATAATTTTGGAAAAACACAGAGGTAGGGTTAAAATCTGTCAATATGGTGATATGAGACTAGATCCTATCTCAGCTTTTGGATAGCATGAATACGATTGTAATGTGACCCCCCCCCCCCCACAGCCCAACACAAAGCAAATCATTTAAACACAAAATGTGTTCATCAAATGTAGCCAGCCCTCTCTTATTAGATTTTAAGGGAGAAGTTCAAAACAAAAGTTAAAAACAAAACCCAGTGCCCATATGTACATTAAAAGCATTTTTTTTTGCAATTTATTCCTCAATCAATACTAGTTGTAAAGATAAAGTTAAAATGAGACATTACAATTTTTTACAATTTTGAGCTTGCATACCTTTGTTGTTGATGAAGTGAAAGTACGCAGGTTCACAGATAAAACGGGCTGCCTGGCACGGCTCCACACAGGAATGCCCCTCTTGAAGTAGTCACAGAGATGAGAATTAGTTAGGCCAGGTGATGGTGGGGAGGGGCATCACATTGGACACCCAGCCAAAGGTTGCGGCACTGTCCAGGTTCTCTTCTGCCATCAGCAGACACTCCTCTGGAGAGATTGACCGGAAGGAAAGGAAGCTCTACTCAAAGTCCTGAGGGTTAAAGATATGTTTGAGTTAGTCTGTGTAATCATATTATGACAGTGTGTCTTTCATCATGTTTACAGTGTTCATCAGCATCTATTTACTTAAATAAATGTATTCAGACAGAGACTGGAAGTGTGCTGGGTCTACAAGAAATCTGACAGCTGTATTTTCTGTGTTCAATAGCGTAAGTTCTATGATTTCTAATTTTGATTTATAGACATTTGTCCTCCATTTTACAAAGACAGAGTTGTGTTGATTATAACAGTAAAACTATTAGTACTGTACATTATAATGTGTTGTAATATGTTGAAAAAGGCCTACAAACAATCATCTGCACATTTACTGTAAGTGTTGAATTTATATTAATTTTTTCAAATATTTTTTCACTTTAACACACCATCCTGTAAGTTACATACAGCCACATTTCAGCCTGGTCTGTAGCAGTGCAACTTACTTTAGGTGGTCCAAATGAGTTGTGTACAGCCCAAGACCACCGCCGTCATGGAGAAAAAGAAGAAGAAGAAAGGAATCAATACAGCTCTGGAAAAAATTAAGAGACCACTCCCCAAATGATCAGTTTCTCGTTCTCACTACTATTTATGTGTGTTTATGTGTTTGAGTAAAATTATTATTATTTTTTTTTAGTTTAGTTATATTCAACTACCGACAACATTTCTCCCAAAACTGAAATAAAAATATTGTCATTTAGAGCTTTTATTAGCTAGTCAAAATTACAAAAAATATCAAGTCTTTTCAGACCTTGAATAATAATAATGTAAAGAATGTTCATATTTATTCCTAAACAACACAGCAAGAATATTTTAACTCAGGAGGAGTTTAAAAAACAGTTTTTATGAGATAATGTCAATGTTTAATCCCAGCAGTGCACACACACACACACACAAGGAAATTCTCATTCCAGTGTTAAGTTTGACTTGTGTACAAAATATATAACTGTCACTGCTCATTACACCACCTGGCAACTGATTTCGGACAGGAAAGACAGGAGTCTGCAGCAGCAGCAGGCACAAACAGGTGCTGGCACAACAACACTGAGCTGGTTAACTCATCACACAGCAAACATCTATGAAAATATAAAGCATAAATACGAAGGCAGTCCTGTCACCGGCACCGTGAACCGCACACCAGAGCGGAGGCGGTTTCAGACAGGTGTATTTATCAGTTGCGTCTGAACACAACACACACACACGTTTAACGTGTGTGTGGAAAACCGAGTGAATACGTGTATGGACGACTGCAGTCGATGTCTGACGGGCGCGGAGAGAGGAGGAGAAGTCGTTAATATAATACATCCATGGGCAGTGCGACCACACAAGCGCCCAGCTGCACGCACGCTTTCTCCTCTACATATACATTGAAAACAATGCATGCGGCAGTAAATGCACGCTTCCTGGAGGTACCACAGTTAAAGCTTAGTTAACCTTACCTCCCACATCACCCGTGACCGCATGAACTGTGCTCGCCGACAGGCATGTGAAGCAACACGTGCGCGTGCCCGAACACGGCCCAGCTTGCCGCTATAATATGCTAATGCTAATTAATAACTAACAGTGAGCCAAACACCAACACACTGCATGAACACTCAACTTTAAGCTAACGTTCCGATATTAACTTAAACCAAGAGAGTCCCGCCCGCAAACTACTAACCTACATGTCCAAGCACAAACTACCAACAGGTCTGATATTTAACGTACATTTCGCTAATGTTAGCAGGGCTGAATGATAGCTGGTGTGGTTAGGTCCGTTTACTAAACATTTAACGGACTTAACAATACAGTTGGAGTATTTTTATATTTAACATATTAAAATATTTGTTCTACATTTGACTTACCTTCAAAGACGATGGAAAAAGTTATATCTTCGGTCCTTATTCCCAAATTGTTGGCGCCGAAAAAATGGCGTCCCAACCGTCCACAGGTAGAAAATTTTGGAGAAGGCGGAGACGTCATGACGTCAGACGCACAGAAACCTAATTGATGCAGGTTCACTCAAATGAGAATTGCAGGTTAGATGTGTACTGAGGGAACAACACATAATAACAAGTTAATATACCCCACAAATTTAGATTGCCTCCACTAAAGCAGAAATCTGAATGAAACTCACTCAGAACCTTACGTAACTTCAACTACTGCTGAAATACACTTTTTAGAGTGTGGGACAGATCATAATCTGCACTTGCACTGGGTGATGCATCCATGCGTGCTGTGATTAAGGTTCACATTGTGATATCTGTATGACGCTGACTCCCAAATCTTAATCCCTTTTAGTCTTAATCTCTTGATGCAGTCAGGTTGATGCGGTTCAGATTATGTAATGGTACCGTGAGTGAGTGAGTGAGTGAGTGAGTGAGTGTGGGTGTTTAAGTCCATGTCTGTGATTTTTATTTGGTTTTCTGCATGAAGTTTTGAGATTTTTGTTCCACATCAATAATTTGACATTATGAATTAAAGATGTGTGAGGGCGGTTTACATTCTTACAAAATGAACTCAGATGTTAAAATCTCTGAGTAAAGGTATGTGTGTGCATTTTCTAACCACAGGGTGGTGCTGTTATGTTATCACATGAGCTATCGTCTCTGTTCACCATCTTATGGTATTTTCTAGCCATAAGATGATTGATATTTAGAATGACTGCAAAAGTTTGTTCATTAAAGATGCATAGTACAAATTATGTAACTAAGCAGTTTGCCAATAATCTGACGCTATGCTTCTTAATTTAATGCTGCTTCGTGCACAACTTCTGTCCTCCATGCTGCAGCTGTAACACAAGACAGATCTGCATTTCTGTTCAAGGACAGGTAAAAAGACTATGTAGTATATAATCATTAGAGGGGACTGGACAGTACACTGCTTTTGCTTTTTGTTTTAACATTCAGTACTGGCTTCTTTAACGGATAAAAACAGGATAACTCAGACACCAAAAAAAAAAAAAAAAAAATGAAACAATTAAAACTTCAGTTCAGTTGATTTCTCCACAGTGTTACAAGACAGGGAAGAATACTGAACTAATTTTCACAAGTTTGGTTTTCCTGTCCTGAAAAGTGTAAATGACCTGAGATTATTACTGAACCATGACTACTTTTGGAGCCCTCTGCTGTCTCCTCAGTGGTTAGACTGAACAAGTTTACAGAATTGGCATTAAGGTGTATTTAATACTGAAACAGGAGTAAGATTATGTTGATACGTCATTAAGAAACTGTTATAATAATAAAAATATAAATATATATATATAAAATATAATAAAAACGAGCTTCCCTGTCATTGCTCAAATGTCTGAAAGCAGCAGAAAATATTATTTAAGGCACAGAGAAACCTCTCTACAAGTCTTAAAATAAAAACGGGCGCCGACATGTGTCTCAACCAGTCACAGTAAGCTGAAGTGGTTTCTACTTTCTCTCCCTTCTTATTCCCCCCATGGGCCAAAGGCTTCTGTAGGTAATATACTGAGGCAGGGTCAGGGTCAGTAGAGAGGATACTTGTTGGAACTTGTGACACCATGTTTGTGGCTCTAACAGGTTAGACTGCAACCTCCTCCAGCTCTGAGGGCACTTATTTAAGTTGCTGAGCTGTGACCTCTCAGGACTCCTCCTCTCCTAAACTGGGAGACTGACCTCTGATCTAAACAAGGGCTGATACTGAAAATATGAGGAGGACTATTTCTGCTTTTAAAGTGTGCAGACAGACATGATGTATTTATGGCAAAACAGTTCTAAAAGTGAAACAGTGCCAGCCAACAAATTCTAGAGAATTTGTAGAGACTGCTTTATGATATCATGTTGTATTTTAGTAAATTAGAACTGTTGGGGAATTGTTTTTTGCGAGTTGCAACTTCCATCAAACCCGTGTGTGTGTTTGTGTGTGTGTGCCTTTTACACACAAACACACATTGCTGCACCCTCACCTTTAACCTTTAGACATTTCTCTGCAGAGACAGGCAGAGATACTGCATCTCCACCCCCTATCAATAGAATCTCCTTCAGGCATTTAGCTCGACAGCCCTCTGAAGTGGCTGGACGTGGTGTATGTGATCGCAGAGTAATGCAGTGTGTCACTCTGAGCATGCAACATGTGCTGCCATGTTCAGTATTGTGTATAAAGTTTGTATGTGCAGATTAATGATTGATGTTACCATTTCAGGTCCTTTGGCACAATTCAATTGTTCAGAGTCAAAGGGTCCTCAGAATGCGCATGTCTGTGCACGTGCATGTGTGTGAGTGTGTGTTGGGATGTGTCGGTCTGTTCTTCCACACGTTGATAACAGGAGGAACATTCTTGGAATCAGAACACACCTGTTTACATGTCACACATGCTGTATGCACACACACACACACACAGTTACATCACATGCACACACCTGGACAGTCCTGTGGGAAACCTGCCCACTGTGCACCAGCTCATTACAATTAACAGTGCTGCAGGTGGTCCCTCCTGTGTTCACTATTGGTAATTAGAAAAAAGAGAGCTCATACCTTAAACTGTGATGACTTTTTATGTTTTTTTAATTGCTGTGTTGATAAAGTTGGGGTGTGGTGGAGTGAATGGTGTTCATTGTTGTAAATGTGTTTATTTCACTGGTGTGAGGCCTTTTTAATCAACTTTTTGATGCACTAAATGTTCACTTCTTCAACACATTTCATTTTTTAGTAACCTAAGGCTTTTGCAAGCTCTGCTCTGTATGTATGGAATGTATCAACTACAGCTCTGACAGCGAGGCAGTGACAGCAGGCTAATCTGGGAATGTGTGGGTGTCATGCCAAAAGGCAAAAGGAGTTGGAGAGTACCCTGTGGGGCTGGATTAGGACAACCGAACAGACAGCTGATGGTATTGATGTCTGCTTGTCAATGCACACTGTGGAATGATCTTTTATTCTCCAATTTAATGTGCATGGGTTAGGGCAATGTGCTTGAAGCTTGATTTATATGTGCCAAAGATTATGTAGCTACTGTACATGAAAAAAAGTAGTGATTCATACAATGGAAACACTATGACTTCAGTATGTTCAGAGTTCATACATTTAAAGAAACGAAACAAAAGAGGCCAACGATCATGATTTGTTTTTATACCAATAATCTGATACTTTTATTTCCATTTATAAGTATTCATCTCAAGTCGACAATTTACATCACAGCCCATCAGCTCTCTGGAATTGTCTACAAGTCGATGAGCCGTATATCAGATGTAGAGGGAGAAGGGGAATGGTGGTAAGACTGAGGGACACCAGATAAACCTAAAACGGGAGGGGGGAGGACAAGGGGGAGGAGACTGGTTACTGCCACCAGATCCCAAATTCAGCCCGAATCAACACAATGTTTGTCACGCCATCATCATCATCATCATCATCATCGTTGTCATCATTCAGTCCAGTGCTGTTGTGCAGAAGGGAATGCTGGGAACATGGAGGACTCAGTGCAGTGGACCTGGAAGAGATGGAGAAGGACACTTTTAAGACTCATTCATCTATATTCATCAGCTATTTTAATAACTCATTAATCATTTTTGTTTCAAAAATCATTTTCATCATTTCATGTTTTTAAAGGAAAAATAGTGATATGGTGTGACTCATACTCAGTTCCAGCTTCTCACATTGCAGGATCTGCTGCCTTTCTTTGTCATTAATAAAAGTAAACTGAATATTTTTGTTTTTTGTACTGTTGATGTACAGTTAACACTACATTGTGTTTATATAGCTGACGGACTTGTCAAGTGTGACACCTTAAGTGAAGTAATAAGTAATCACTTTCAGCGATTGAAGCCTAAGGCTGCATTTCACTACTGCCACTTGCCTTCATTTACTTCCGCTTGATATTATGTAACAGTATATGTCGCATGGAGGCCACAGAGTGGAGGGAAAGTGGGTGGGTGGTGAGCGGGGGAACTAAATGAAATGCAATTGCCCTTGTACATGTTCAGAATAAACCATCATCTACTACTGTTTATAGCCTTAAATCTCATTCTCTACGTCCCTGCTCGCGTGGTAAAGCTGTTATCTCATTGGTCAGCAGGACCTAAGGTCAAAGTTGAAATGCCAACATGAGCTAGGCTCTTAAAGGAAGGTTTTCCTTGCCACTGTCATGCATTGTTAAGTCCCTGTAAATAATATTATAAAGAGTACAGCCTAGACCTGCTCTGCATGGAAAGAGTCGGCAGGTTAATTAAAAAATGGTTTACATTCACTCTGATATAACTGCAGCGATGCACCATTTGTAGAGCGTAAAACACTGGAGAATTACATTCAGAATCTCTTTTCACAAACAGCATTTGGATGGATAATCCGACTTTTCTTTTCCGTGAACTGTTTGTGCTCTAACCACTTTCTATGACTAGGAATGAATCAGTCAGTTATGCAACATCCTTACATTAGAGGTTGGAGGGCGAATCCTCATGACGTCCCCTCAGCTGCACTCTTCACGCAAGCAGCGAAGGCCTCCATCAGATCTTTGCAGCCCTCGCCTCCCTTCTCTGCCACACTGAAAGAGAGACGGACGGCAGTTAGATCACGCTCTAGAGTTTACGCATGTGTCAATACATTAGCATTTGTTGCTGCGTTTCAATGTCACCTTCTCGCACAGATGGCATGCGAGTTGGAAACAGAAAGAGGGGATGACAGAGAGCTTTAGTCCAGCTTTTGTCAGCAGAAGTAGTGGACTCAGCTAAGTCCCAGTCCAGCTAATTCTGTTGGCAAAACAGATGCTTGTTTCACGTGCTAACAAACATAAATGGCAGAAACACATGTAGTAATGGCATCAGTGCAATCTCACTCCTGTCTCTAGATGAGGTAAATAAATGAGGGGGTGTGTGGAGATCACTTGAAAATGATTTGACTTGAACTGAGACCAGTGCTGCCAGTGCAACTCATTTATAAAGCTTGATCACAATCACTTTGAGCGCAGAAATTAATAGATATCCACTGAGATTTCCTCTAAATGACAAGTGCTCAGTGGGTTTGAAATGCACCAGCTGATGACGGCAGAATAAATAAGAAAGAATGAACGAAGGATGAGCCAAAAACGTGATGAAAGTGAGAGAGAGGGAGAATGCAGGCTTACAGATTATTTCAGGCTTGCATGCAGGAGCAAACACAGCAGCCAACGCTGCCAAAGAGCATTAGGGTGATGGAGCGAGAGGGAGGGAGGGGAGACGGAGAAAGAGGGGGGGGTTGAGGGAGGAGGGACGGATACAGAAGGCCATGTGGATGAACCCATCTGTTTGATAGGACACTAGAAAGGGAGCGAGGTTTGCGTGATAATGCAGAGCTGTCACGCGGGGTGAGAGGCTGAGCGCACAGGAGGAGGGGTTCTCGTGATGACATGAATGCAAACTCCATCGCTTGGCTCCTCCCGGTGTTTCATGAGGTCTTAACGTCCCTCTGCTCTGGTTTTCCTCCAATCCATGCTCAAGCACAAGAGCAGGACAGCAATCCTAAACATCAGCCCCTCCATCTTGGTTTCATTTGACTTTAAAGCAGTTTCTGTTTGTCCTCAAAATAACTGTTGGTACTGGTCCAATATCTAGTAGTTCTAATTTAAAGGTCTTTCTCTATGTATTTTCACAGGATTAGCAATGGCCATTTAATTTATACAAGTTCTGTAATTATCTCTGTATATAGAATATTTCATTTTTAGTGGCAGGGTCTTCCAGGCATGTGCACCATTCAAACTACATACCTAGGCACAGGGAATTCACAGAAAACCATGTATGTGTGGAATACATCATTTCAGCCTCACTGTCTGAAGAAAAGTATTACATTTTTGCTAATGCTAAAGCGAAACATGGGGAGGCTTTTAATGTGAAGCAGTCACAGGAAACTCACTACACTCATTCATAAAAAGGGTGTAAAAAATGTCAAATCAACCCAGACTGAAATCTAGAAAGAGCAGATTTAGTTTCACTCCTGTAATGTGGGTGGACTCACAATGAGATATCATGTTTTTTATCTTCCACATTCTTCTTTCTTGTCAAAAACAGATGCCTGCATTACCCACAATACAACTAAACTGCCGACAGTTTGGTTGACAGTCGGGTATGTTATGCTAGCTGTGGCTAATGTAGCCTTGAGCTGTTAGCCTCAGATAGACATGAGGGGTGGAGAACTTCTACTTTGCGCAAGTAACATCACTTGAGGCAGTTTATCAGGTTTTAACACAGCTTTCCATTGGAGTCACAAAAGGCTTCATACAACTTTGCAAACATGCAGCAGACCCATAAACAGGCTTTGTAGAGTCTAAGGTTGGTGGAGATTCCAACTACAAAGTTTTTGGTGAGAGTTATACGAGAAGATCGCTAATATCCATGAAGCTCTAAGACAGTCCAACATAACAACAATCAGTTTCATTTTCAACACTGTGATCACTCACACACCCAAAGGGGAGGAATGAATTATATTCTGCATATCTAAAAAAGCAAGGAAACCAACACCGCCACATTACAGTGTCACGCCCATTTTAATATACTAGCTTAGCCACACGGGCCCACCTCTGCTGCTTTATCTCTTTGTATTCAGGCCTATTAATGATGTAACGCACAGTTGGCTGCTGCAGATTATCACTCAGTGCTTTACTTTGCCCGGGAGGGACGGAGCGACCATTCAGTGTCACTGCAAACATGCATTTCTGATGGCACGCTGCAGTGTGTGTGCTTGAGAGGAATCAATGAGTGTATGACACTGAGGACAGGAAGTCTAACCTTGCAGATAATCCTTAGTCCACCACTATAGACACACACATATGTACTTCTTAATCTCAGTCCCAACATAAACTGACTGATTACAGCACTGTCAAGTTTAGAAAAACAGAAGTTGTGAGACAGTTTCCTGTAAATCTGGCCTGTTTTCAAATTCAGATTTTTCTAAATAAAAGCACGGCTCCTTTTCATCCTCTGTTCACCCTCATGAATTGACGTTGCTGCGGATGCTGGGCTGATTGAACAGTTTCAAATGTCCTGATGTGACTGCATACATGTATATAAAGGGCACACAGGGGGATTACAGAGGCATCAGAGCAAGACGCTCACATGCATGAGAGGAGCCGATGACATCACCATCACCATCACACGATCTCCTGAGAGAAATCCCGACCCTTGAGAGAGAGGTCATGTTACAGGGTCATGGGGCAAAGCTGGGTTGTCATGGTGACCAATCCAGACTCAGTTATGCTAATTAGATTATATGAATAAAATCTTGTAATATTCAGATGTGAAATCTTCAAAGTGATGTAATCAAGGTGACTGGTGAAACACAAGCCTGACCTGTAATCTAAACCCACACCGTTAGGCACTACCAGTGCAGCCTGATGCAGTGATGTCAGCATGTCCTGGACTGACTGATCGCCTCTCAGGCTCGGTGGAAGAGTGACATGGGCCTCGTATCTTGGACACAGTCAGGAGATGAAGGCTGAATTATTTAGACTGGGCAGAACTGTAGTCCTCTGGGAGGACCTCTGGAAACATGCATTATAGATCAGCGAGCAGGTGCAGTGGTAAAAGATGATGTAGAGGCCAAATATTAGTCCAGAGATCATGTGATTAAGGCTGAGTGTGCAGTGTCATTATGGAGCAGCACAAAAGGATCAATGAAGAATCCCTGAGTGCCCTGAGGCCCGTGTCTCCTGAGCTGTTTGGATTGTGACCCCCTTAAAACAAAGTGATGTCTGCCCATGACCCACGAGACTTGTTTGCTTTCTTTGTCTAAATCGTCCTGTAATTCACAAGATTTGAGAGAAGTTTGAATATTATCTAGCTCAAATATGTTCTCTGCTTCCCCAGGTTAATAATCTCAGCTTTAACTGTTGACCCTCGACAGAGGAGAACCACCACCTTAGGCAGCAGAAAGGTTGTTAGGCTCTACCTTGTCCCAGTTTGGGCCTCTCATGTATTATCATCAGATTTTTATTCACAGAGCTGAGCATACAGTCCAACAGTCTAACAATCATGTACAGACATCTGCCCTCGTATTGGGAGTGTGTAGAAGTTTCAGTCCTGATTTCTGACCTAACATTTGGTGCTACTACCTATCATTGGCTCTGATTGTTGAGTGTCAAGACCCCGGACTGGGTTTTGAAGTTCCTGCTATCAGCCCTGTAGGCCTTTCCAAGAGTCTGATCACACAGGACAAACTCAGGACTTGAAAACGTAAAGATCAGAAGTTCCAGGTGTTTCCTCAACCCTTACAGCTTATTCTGTCCACTTTTGCCAACACATTCATCATATTTGATTGCCTAGCTATAAGAAATAATGATGATCTGACTCATTTTGTCCTAAAATATGCAAAATAAATGTTATTTTGTACACTGACGTGTGTCACTTCTATTTTTGTATTTTTACTATTATTCAGAAGTCTTTGATCATTCTGGAAATGCCTTGAGAACAGCAGAATCTATTGTAAAAGTAAGGACCTTCTGGGTTTTAGAAAAAATCTGAATATTATATTTTTTTGTGCAAAAAAACAATGCAGTGATTTAGGTGTTAGGCACAAGAGGTCGACCAAAATTCATCATTGTGATAGATGGTGCAGCATGTGGGGGCTTGAAGAAAGGGTGGGTGGAGGGGGCGCACCGGTGCCGCCAGTGCAATACAACTACGGTACAGCACTCAAGTTACCGACTTCTGCTGAGTCACTGAATTCCATAATGAAAACCGGCACGGTTTCCACTGGCAAGAATGTACATACAACTGCACATACAACTGCTGGCAATCAGTAACAGAGATAGTGTGTGTGTGTGTGTGTGTGTGTGTGTGTGTGTGTGTGTGTGTGTGTGTGTGTGTGTGTGTGTGTGGAGGGTGAAGCGGCTGCTTATGTTCAGCTCTTGTGAAAGAGACTGAAGTCTCAAAGTACGCAGGTCTAACAGACAAACATGTCCACGTGGAGGCGTTTCTTCAGGTCTGAACATCGTCCAGAGGTGCTCCTTTCACACATGGTGAGGGCGGTGGCGTCTGTGAGAAGGTGGCTTTATCTGTAATGATGACTGTTGACAGCGGCATGACATGGAAGTGAACATTATCAGTTAAAAGAGTGGAAAGCAATATAAGCCTCCAGACAAGCACAGAGGCGCAGGTGCAGTCTGTGCAACATCCTCAACACGCCCACTCGCTAGCTGTGAACTCTCCAGACAATGACTGTTCTATTCACACACAGGCTCAATCAGACGTTACACAGTCTTTGTACTTGGGAGCTGGCAGTCTGTTTAATGTCTGGTCCAAAGAACATTTACGTTCCCGCGTGCAGCTCCTCCAGTTAATGTATAGGTACAGTAAGTGTGAAGGGGACTACATGACAAATATTAGCAGAGAACTAACAGCTCAACGAGTCACATACTGTTCTGTGCATGCTTGTGTACACACTGATTACGTTTCACTTCATAACTTCTACTTTTTATACTTTGGAATGTGAAAAAAAATCTATTCTCCCAACACAAAAAACAAAGTTTAAGTGAAAATGAATTTATTATCTTAGCTGCTTTGTTGCTAAGATAACAAATTCTAACTGCTGTTAATCCAGGAGTTAGAGCAGCAGAGTGAAGAACTTTCAGTAAAGCATTAAAACTGTGAAAGAAATGACTGATGTGAAGGTAAAACATGCAAAACATGCAACATTTTAAAGGAATACTCTGCTTTGCTCTCGGCCTGTTGCTCACATTTCACTTCTGTGTGACTTTGCCTGTGTGACCTTGACAAGGTCATAACTCTATCTACTATTTAACTATTTAACATTAACAGAAACAATTAACAGAAATAATTACTTTAATTAAACTGCATAAAAATTCTGTCCTGAAACTGCACAACATGTTCACATCTGATGGAGTACAAAGATCATGTTTGTCACCACAACATGAGGGTCTAAGGCCAACATGGCTGCCTCCATACGTCCCTGGCTGACTGGGTGTCACTGTGAAGCTGTTGCTTATTTGGCAGGCCTGGTTAAAAGAAACAGGTGTCAGGTGGAGCAGCAACGTGATCTATGGAAGGGAACATGTCAGGGTATCCTGCACATACAGTCTCACTTGTACACACGTCTATCCAAGGTGTCTATAAATACATAGGGGTTATGGTATTCATTACACACAGTCAGCCACATTGAATCTACAGTTGGCTTGAAGCACAACTTGGTCGCAATAAAAATGAAAGACCCGGACAGGGCAGCGGCGTATTCTGATTGCCGTTACACTTCTGTTCAGCGTGTGGTAATATGTAGGAGGAGCATTTGTCACATAAGTGGACTGCAAGATGGAGCTGAGCATTTGAAATTTGAATACTTTCCCTTAAGCACACCTAATAATAGAATATAAATGATTATAAAACTTAGACTGAAAATATTCTAGACAGGTTTCTTTGACAGTGACAACTCTCATTCTTAATTGTTCCCTTTGCCCTTATCGCTCACAGAGTTTAAAGAATGAATGGCACTTAAAATGTCAGCAATATGTTCTCTGTGAGGAAGAGGTCAACGACAACATATTACATTTACCACCAGTCACGTGTAACAAAGGTATCTTGGGAACATGGTTAGTTTACAAAGTTGGTTGGAGAACTGGATCTCAACAGCCAAGGTATTACTGGCTCACAGATTAGACTGAGGAAACTGATTCTACATATCAAAGTCTGTTTAGTTCAAAAGTTGTTTCTGACAGTGGGGAGTTGATGTTGAATTGATGGAGTACACTACCAAACACCAAATACAGTATTCTAGGACAGTAGCAGAAACCTTGAGCAGAACCCAGCTCATGGTGGATGGCCATCTGAGTTGGTGAGTCTGAGTAAATGTCGAGTTCAAATATTTAGCAGGCCACCTTGGTCATTTAGCTGTCAATGTGCCAACACTGGCCATTTACATTTTTGTGGTGCAACATTAGCATTCATTTGAAGGTGTGTCTCTGTCAACCAGACACATCTAGGTGCAGTATTTGCTCTTTTAGCTCTGTTTTCACTGTCTCCTGAGGGAAACATCTACAGTTAAAGGTCATGGAACAAGGCTCCAGAAAGAGCAGGGTCAAGTATGCAGTTGTATACCGTGAGGGTCCGATGCGACCCTCAAATTAGCAGCTTATGCAATCTGACTTTCCACCTTTCAAAGTCATGGGTTCATATCCTGCATGCAAAGGCCCCCATAGAACAATTTTCTGAAAGCATGATATGTAGCATGCATGACAGAACACCTTAGCACCATAAACAATTGTACTGTGTGTTAAAAAGACCCTATAGAGACCCTGTAGAGTGCTGACCTTGGCCAGAGTTCTCAGTATATGCCTACTTGCACTTTAACGAGCTGCAGTAAACAGCGTGCCCCCTCACCATAAATACCCCGGGACTGAACAAAGAACATTGTCTGCACCTTAACATGGAAAGAAATATTCATTTATGTCAGGCTAACTATGTAAGTCTGTAAATGAAGAAGAAGTAAAGAAGTGGAAGGAGGGGGGCAAATTTGGCACGTGGGCAACTTTTACACATGATTACTCAACTATCCACAACTTGATCTGCCTGCCCTCCCTCCTCAACCTCAACCCGGTGTCTTATCTAAAGGCTTCACACATCTACTGCCACCTTATCGGGGTCTGACAGGCTGGAACAGACTCAGCAGCCTTCTCTGCGTGTATTCTGTGCAAATATTAACACAAAAAGGAGAAATTAAATGAAATTGTTATGCCTCAAGTGTTCAAGAAATGTAGAGATACAAGTCAACTGCTCATGACAATGCATTCTATTAAAGTCCCATCCACCAGAAAACCCCTATCTGTCAAAATGGACTGTTCCAAAGAAGAGGCATGGCATGGTTGATGTGCAGAAGATGTGCACCAATGTGTTATGTCATCACACATCTCCCTGAGCTGCACTTATACTGCTGCAAAAAAATGCAACAAAATGCCTAAAATATCACTGAGCTGGTGTCCTTGAACGCTGATACACCAAAGGCAAAAGGAGATGGCGGATGGGAAACAAACAGAACAAGCTAACGCAAGGTATTCTGGGGGAAAAGGGAGGCTAGTGGCGCAAGCAGATTCCCAGCATTCATCCATGCGTAAGGGTGAGCATCAAACATCACCCCGCTGCCACATATTATTAATCCCCAAATCACTCTCCCTTACACAGTACCCCAAGTTTTCGTAACCTTTGGCCCCGTGTCAAGCTGGGAAGTCAAATTCAGTTACATTTAAACACGCAAGACTTCATTCTCTCTTGGTGGTTTTCGGTGCTAACGGCAGCCTCCTCGGAAGAGACTCCATTTTAACATGGCGCATTTTAGGATGCTGCGGCGTTCCCATTCAATCGCCAGTTAGACACGTGCAACGATAAATCAGATCAGAATTGTTGAGAAATGCTTGCTCTAAGTTTGGATGTGACTGTGGAACCTTTTAAGCACAAGATCAAGCACAACTTCCAAACACATCACGAATGATTCATATGGCCAGGTCCTTCCGTCGGGGTTACTCCACCTGCAGCTGCTCAACATCTAGAAATGTTTGAAGGCAACTCTTGAAGCCAGAGGAGAACTTGCCGAACATTCAGAGGTGGACCAATGATCGCAAGAGCTTCCCCTGTGCTCACTTGAGTTTGTGAAGGTAGAAGAAGAAACAGCTACTCACCATTTGTCCAGGTCAGCCTTGATGCTGGCACAAGCAGCAGGGACGGGGGCCTCGGCGGGGGCAGCGGCTGTCTCTGAGTCCGACATGTCTGTGGTGCTGCTGTGTGGTGTCAAGGTTTGTGCGTGTTCTGTCCTGTTCCGGTCCTCTGAACGCCTATGGATCCCAGAGCCACCAAGAGAGACAGAGAGAGAGACAGAGAGAGAGAGACAGAAAGTGAGTTGGTGAGAGGGGAGGGGCACATGGGAGGAGGTGGGAGGAGATAAACATGTGAGAGGGCAGCACACGTGTGTACACAGCAGTCAGGGGCGGGTGGGGGGGTGCAAAGGTGAAGGGGCAGTGACCTCGACTGAAGTACAAAGGCAGAAAATTGGGCAATGAGGACAGAAAAATTTGAGGTGGTGCATTGAGGTTCTTCACTGGTTCCTCAATTCCAGTAGCACGGTTCCTACACTAATGTACAGCTCAGGCATGGACACACATGGACACACATAGAGATGGCTGACCACCAAACTGTGAATGTGCAGAAGAAACTAAAGTCATTCCAATATTTTACAGCCCAGGCACAATGTGATGGAGAGTCACTGGTGTGTGTGTAGGTGTGTGTCTGTGGCTGAAACATGATCACAATGACAGCCCTGCATGTCATTGGATTGTGCCACCTAGTGGCAGCTTTGTGCAAAAGGTTACAGCATCTTGCTGCTGCTGCAGTCTTTACCTCGGCACATGGCAGCCATGCTTCAAAGGTCAGAGCATGTAACAGCAAAATGTTTCAGGGTGGGTCAAAGAATATTTGTCTTTCACTGTTTGTTTGTGTTTATACTTAGTAACCAGTGCAATTTTACATTTATTTGAGTATATTGTCTACATATTGCATTTATTTAACAACAAGTGTGAGCAGCGGTGGAGCCACATGTTCTCAGGGGAACAGCCCAAAGTTTCTCCAAGGTCACAGAACACAAAGTTTGGACTCGGCCTCCACCTGACTGATTATTATTCTCTTCTTATTTGAATTTATTAATCATCCGTTTATAAACGTCTCAGTGGAGACTTTCAGTTTATGACTGACATTGTAATGACATTAATTTCATTAAACTGAAAACGCTTGTCATTTGAGAGACTGTCACTGTCGTTTTTTTGATTCCTTGCATGACTGAAAAAATCAGTTATAGATTTTGAGATTTCCGCCACCAAACACGTTCAAACCGATCCTTTAAATAGTTTATACACATGCAAGAAAAGTAATGAAATATGATCATAATGATTTAATATTTAAGGGATCACTTACAATAACTGAACTTTTACTACTACTACTTTTAAAATATCAATTTCAGCTGAATGAAACACTTCCTTCCTCTGTAAGTTGAATTCATTTCTTTCAGTCTCATTTCTGTTTCTGCGCCTCCTCAAACTGTCTCCGTGTTTTTTGTGATTTGGGTGAACGGACACTTTCACATCACCCGTTATCGTCCATTATTTCCCTTGTGTAACGTTACATCAGAGCACCGTGCTCCTCAGCTGTTACGTAACATCCCGCACAGGACGACGGCTGCTGAGTGTCCCCGCACAAAACGCACAAACGCGGTACCGTCCATGTAAAGTTTGCATCAACAGTTATCATTTATGCCCCTCAAACACATAAATCATGATGTACATGACTTTACATCAGTTATCTAAAGAATCTTCCCAGGCGTGTCTCACCTGACCTGCGTGCGTGTCCACAGCTCACCTGGTAAAGCCTAAACTTCTTCACAAACCTATGAATTATGGGATATGTAGGAATGCACTTGTGTGAACTTCACGACCTCCTGGGCTGCTTCTACAGCCTGCAGCCACGGCAAGAGAAGCTCCTCTTTTTTTCTTTTCTTTTTTTTTTTTTTTAACATTTGAAGTCACTCACACTCAGATGAACTCTGTTTCCTAATATAGCACTCATTCATATTCCACGAAGAAAAAAAAAGAGACACGTGTGCAGCACCTAAATTACATTAGCATTAAATGTCAACCAATTACCTCCCTGCATGGAAAAACCCTTCTTCTTCTCACCTCCTCTAACTGGAATAAAGCTCTCTCATGCATTCACATATGTGGTAATGAGGACACAGGATGAAGCAGGAACAACTTATGGCACCATCACATAAAGAAGACAAACAAGTGTCAAAGTGATATTATAGTTATGTGATATTATATTATTAACTACATGGTCTACAAATCATACAGGTCCTTTAAAAAAATTTTTTTTGAGCATCCAAACTTCTCTGTGAAGCCTTTAGAAATGTACATCAATGGGAAGCCCATTCCACACGTCAGTGTGAGCCCATGTGCACAGAGACAAGAGAGAACACCATGTACTTTCAGTAACATGAGCAGCTTCCTGTGCACAAACCAACCACATGAGACTGAACTGATAAAACAATGGCATTAATACCTACCTAGCTGCAGTAGGGACGTCTCGGTCAGCTGGACAGCTCAAAAAGTGAGTGAGTCTAACTGTTGTGCAGGAATCACCAGAAAATGCCAAGAGGGGGGGCTTTAGTGTGCTGCAACTGCCCCGCAGTGACTGTGTGAGCTCACTGAAAAGGGGGTGTGTAGCTCTGCTTTATGACTGTGTGTACATGTGTGTGCGTGTGTTTGCTCATGGTATGTGCGTTGCCAGGAGCTAACAGACAAAGGGGGGGGGAGGGGGGTTTAAAAAAGAAGGAATACGAGGGAAGCTTGAGTGAAGAAAGCAACAGACTAAAAGACGAGATGGCCCTGTGTGAGATTCTGTGAGGGTTAGATCGTCCCAGGGTACTTTCCACATGTGGAACACGGTGTCTGCATGGCTGTGGTGTACTGCGGCAAGGTCAGCGTCTCAGCCCATAAAACGATAAAATACAGCTTCTGGGGTTCTCACGTTCTTTCCACACATCATCGGTGTGTGTGTGTGCAGGTGCCTCAGGCTTCATCACACACAAACTCTTTTTTTTTGCTTTGTAAGCCAAACAACCTGTTTTCCCAACAACAAGTGGGCATTTGCTCGCAGCAGTTTGGTGTTTGAACATAAAAATGTGAGTGCGCATGTGTGTGTGTGTGTGTGTGTGTGGCACTGTTGAACGTGCTACCTATCAGCTGATTAAATGAGAGGAGCCTTCAAAGTCAGTCTGTAGGTCACACATGGGTACGCCTGCTGCGCATGTGCATGTTTGTGCACACGTACAGTAAATCGTGTGCTACTGTAGATTGATTGGATTGAAGGAGGCTGGAAACAGGACACAGGAAGAGAATGTACAGTCCATACAGTCACCTCTTGGCTGCCGAACAACAACAATGTGAAAATCTATCTATCTATGATAATTATTGTAAGCGAGTAAAAATCATCATCTTTGGTTCATGTCTGTGTGGAATGGAGAGCAGCGCTTGGTCACCAGGTCTGAGGGATCAGGAGGTGGAACAGTGGATGAACAGTTCCAAGATGTAAGCTGGTGTCAGTCTATACAATGTTTGAAAAGCAAATTACAAGTATATACATGTACAAGTACACAGAGGTGCAGCTGAGATATTATATTTTCTCAACAGAATCCCAATGTTACACAACACAAGGGTTAAATATGAAAAAGTTGAGGTAATCATAACACAAACAATCAATCATCACATGAGTTTGTTGCCTTCCCCCTCAGTCAATATGTCATCATATTATATACAGCAGGTAGCAGCTGATAGTAATCATTTTAATATTTCATCCATGTTTTATAAACAGAACCAGTAGATTTTCTGTCTCTTCTCTGTCCTCTGTTCAGTCCGTCAGTCATTCTGGACCTGATGTTTCACTTTTGTCCACCAGATGTCCCCATTGAGTCCTGCCTCTGTCCATCACCTGACCTGAGAACACCTGCAAGACTGTAAAAGCTTCGTTTTCCCACAGTAATAATCATAAATAATATAGTATTGATGTAGTTGCATCATTATTATATGATTTAGTTTTGACCTGAAACAAACATTTATAGATCTCCAAGTTAAATGTCTCTCTCAAACATAAAGTCACAACATAAGACAACGTACTCTACATCTTTTCAAGGTTTATTTCTTGTCATTTGCATGCTTACACATGAAACGAAACGAGTACTCAGGACCAGCGATGTACACAAAATAGTAGAAAATGAATATGTGTACAACACTCCTAGAATACACAGTAATAATAAATAATGACGATAACAATAAAAGCAGAACAATAACTTGAGTGTAGCATATGTGTATGATATATATAAGATGTGTCATAAAAGAGTATTAAGTATTGAAATTAGTATTAAGGTTTGAGTTTAAATATCAAAAAGAAAAGAAAATGAATCACTGAAGCATTAAAACATTTAAATCATACTGATTTCTTTAAACAATGAGAGAGTGAAGTCAAGAGAACAAACAGGATTAATCAGATCAAAACAAAGCTGAGAACAGATGAGTCTGTCTCGTGTCACATGCTGTACAGTAATGTGCAGAACTGTCCTTCATATTAAAATAGAATAACTAATTTATTATTTGACTGGATATATTCATAGTCTGAGGTCTCTAAGAAATGATTTAGATTTATATAGATCTTATATGCAGGGTTAACTTGTCACAGGCTCCCGGATGGAACAGTCTTATTGTATCTTGTAGTAAAAGTAAAGTACCCGAGGGAAATAAAACAAGAAACACAACACACAACACATTTTTAAAATCTGAAGAGAAAATCCAGAACTTTCCCTTTGTCTGAATCTTTGTGTCATGTTTGATTGTGCCACGGTGACTTTTTGATTTGATTGACTTCACTATCTATAAAGCACCTTGTGAGTGATTACTTTTTTCATCCCTGACAGTAAATGAGAAGATCAGATGAGATGATGACATGTTCATCAGTCATTTAAGCATCAAATGATTATTATTACAACATACTGTGGAAACATCAGTGTTTTTATTCATCCATCTAATTAAGATCTTTTTCCACACACACACACACGCATGCATGTGCACAGACATGCACAGCATCATCAACCTGTTGCATCCATTCACCTTTCCTTCACCATGTTTCTCATTATGAACTGGACCAAACAAGTTCCAAACAATCAGCACACGCTCCCCGAGCTGCTGCATAACCAAACGAAACAGATGAAGCCGAGGAACTATAAAACAGAGTCAACCTCCGTGCTGAAGAGGAAGAAACAGCGAGGAAGAGAAGACGCAAAGGCTGACAAAGACACGAAGAGAGATGGCTCAGAGAAAAATCAATGGAAGCAAACTCTTCATGACGGGTGAGAGGAGCTCAGCTGCTCTGTGAAATTATGATATATATATTATGTGTGTCATGTGTCAGCTGATGAGAAACTATTGTTCATTGTATGTCTAAGATTTGTTTGAGGTGATTTAGAAACAGAGTTACACAGTTTGTGTGACAGGTTCATTAAAATGTTCCACTTGGTGCATGCTGTATATTGATTACACTTTTTTAATGATATATATTTTATTGATCCCGAGGGACATTCAAGCATCCAGTAGCAGCATGAGACACAGTAAACACACAGTGTGCATTCAGATTAGCTTATACAGCAATAAACATGCAATGAGCTGAATCTGCATTTGAATGAAGCCAGAGTAGTTTGACATGTGCAAAGAAGAAATGAAACACACTGGGATACTGTGACCTAAGAGCTTTACAAATAGAAAACTTTATAAAAGTAAAACTAGAATAACATTTTTCATATAAAAATAAGAAATAGACCTACAAAAAAACTGTCTACAGTTAACTGAGGCTCTAGACACTGAATGAAGATCACAGCATTGCAAACTGAGTCTAAATCCTTTTCATAATAACCGCTGTTGTTAAAGAATATCACAATATATTGAGATTTTATATTTTAAATTTTAAAATACTGATAGAACTTTTATATATTATTGTGGAGAGGTAAAATACTGAGATATAATACTTCATGGATATGAGCTACAGCTGCTGGTCGATCACTGAATCTGCTGAACCTCAGAGAACTTTAGTTCACTGCTGCTGATTCATAAACTCCTCTGACACACTGTATGTATGTGACATTTGTGATAGCTCTGATGTCTCTGTCATGTCTCCGTGCTCCACAGTGTTGTATGTGGTGGCAGCGTGCGGTGCTGTTCCCATCAGCGACCTGCTCGACCGGGCATCTCAGCGCTCTGACACGCTACACTCCCTTAGCACAATGCTCAGTCAAGACCTGGTCAGTACCTCTAATAGTGTGTGTATGTGTGTGTGTGAGTGTGTGCTGAGTCCTCCCAAATGTAAATGTTAAAGCATATGTTAAAGTTCTAGTTGTGCTCATGGCTTCCTGATTGCCCTGAGCCCGAATTGCACAGGGCAGCTTAGTTGAACCTGTATGTAAGTCTATTGTTGTTGTTTTTTTCATGTCTTCAGCAACAGAAAAGATGAGAGATTCAGTTTAGCTCTTGTTCATGCAGGTCATACCAGGAGTTTTTTATGATCTAAAACTTCCAATTAGCCAAATGTTCCTGTCCCAGTTTATTTTTTTTACATTTATTTGCAGGGTAAACAGTTCATTGTGATTGTACAGTACAATATAAAAGCATCTCTTCTCCTAATCGTCCTATGTCCCTCCCCCAGGACTCTCATTTCCCTCCAATAGGCCGGATGATTATGCCTCGCCCCTCAATGTGCCACACCTCCTCTCTGCAGACACCCAATGACAAGGAGCAAGCCCTGCAAGTATCAGTGAGTCACTGCTCCTCCTTATTCCTCCTTTCTACTCCGCTTCCATTTGTTTCACTGATGTCCTGATTATATTTACTTCATCATTGTGGTATCAGGCATGAGTACAGACAAAGATGTAATAAATAGACTACCTCAGCTTTCACCCAAATAACTAAGTGAGTGAATGTTTTAAAATTGAAGCAAGCCACAATTTATTTTGAGAGAACTTGCTGAAGTTGAACAAGTCTTACATGAATGTACCTGATTTCACCATGACAACATGTATATGAAGCAGCGTTGATGGATATGACATGATATGAAAATTAGCGAGCAAGAGAGTGTGACATACAAGTCTGTGTAAAGGTAATTCCAAGATTTCTAATACGTGAAATATGTTGAAAATAGTTGCTGAAAACATGTGAAAAGATTTTGAAGGATATATTAGTGAAATGTGGAGTTAGAGGTTCAAACAGTTTTTCACCAGTTTTCAGTCCAGGATTTTGTGGGCGGTCCTTAAAGGGTGGCTCGATGACACGCTGAGGCCACCCTGAGCATACCCCTGCACCCCTAGCAGAGAGATAGAGATGAATTCATCTCACTCAGAGTGTTTCAAAGTTAGTTATGTCATTTTCTGAACTCATCTGACACATTGGCCAATGTTGCCCACAAGTGGACGTGGCTTCAGCACATTCAGAGGACACGCCCCCACAGTCCTGGAGCTGAGAATTCATTTTTACCTGATTTTGACACCTAATTTCATAAACTTGTTGATATTTTTAATCATTCAAATTTGGCTGGTTGATTAATGGCACTTTCTTTTTTGGTCTGACAAACTAAGAACACATTTATTTCTTCTTTACATGGCCTTTAACTTGAAGAGATTTGTAACATTTACTGTAGGCCAACAAGTGAATTAGATGATCTTTGGAAGACACAGGTGGTTGTCCATGCACAGACTGGTTTAGTGAAAAGCATGCTTTTGATCTCTTCAGCGTATTGTATTGTCTTAATATTATCCTTTTGGCTTCTTCTGCAGGAGTCAGACCTGATGTCACTGGCTCGCTCACTGCTCCAAGCCTGGTCTGACCCCCTAGAAGTCCTGTCCACTTCTGTTAAGACCCTGCCTCACCCAGCCCAAAACAGCATATCCAACAAGATCAAGGAGCTGCAGGAGCACTCCAAGAGCCTGGGAGACGGCCTGAACATCTTATCTGGCAAGGTGAGCAAGTGAGAAAATGATGAATCCATATGAAGACATTTTGAGTTGCTTTTCGCAAACGTCTTTACTTCCTTGCTTTGTTTCTCGTTCAGATGGGTCCGGCGGCTCAGACCATCTCCTCACTGCCCTACAGAGGTGGCAATGACATCGGCCAGGATAGGATTTCCAAACTGACCAACTTCCATTTCCTGTTGTCCTGCTTCCGCAGGGACTCCCACAAGATTGACAGCTTCCTCAAAGTCCTCCGCTGCCGTGCGGCAAAACTGCAACCTGAGATGTGTTAAAGAGTGAGAGTGAAGCAGCCAGCTTCACTTTGAGGGAGACTTTTCTAAAAGCTTGTATTGTCTACCAACTATAGATTAGCATGTTTTAGAAATCTGCATGATTTGAGCTGTCAGAGGGTGAAGTTAGGGAGGGGTTACACAGCCCATACACAAATGATTGAAGTGACACCTTTTACTGATCGTGGTGCCCAAAATTGCCCAATTGTTAATGTGACTGTGTTTACTCAAAAATATAAGGTAAGGCATTTTAGGTTGGGAAGGTTTATCCTATTGTCCAGACTTGCTATGGTTCATTGGACAGAGCATGGGTCACACACTTTCCCGGGTCTTTCCAGCTTCTGGCATTATAAACTGTGACTCCTCCTCATCTTTTCCTTCCACTACAGCTTTTACACCCTCAAAGCCAAGCTGCCAAACAAGCTTTTCAGAGGTAGGCTGGGTGAGATCCACCATCCACCAGCCTGTCTTCAAGTCACTCTTCACACTGGGATACAGGGCTTCTCTTCCTAACTGCAGCATTTGCACTTTAGATTTAATTACACTTTCTGAAACGCCTAGCAGCTGAAATATTTCTTTAAAATCGGTATATCATTAAAAATCATCTCTTGCACAGTGAATGTCTTTTTTTTCTTCTTGTTTAAAAAGCAGACTGTCCTCCTCAGAAAAAAAGTAAATGTGTTCTAGAAAATCCCCCAAAAGACGTCTGTTTACATTCAGACAGTGTTTAGGATGTATCCAGGATAGAGGAGGCTTCTATTGGTGTAGTTACATCTTTAATATGGGAGTCCCAGACCACAGTGTAACTTAAGTGCAGCATTCCACCTGGTAACAACAAGATCATGACTCTGAAGTCGTCTTATTCTGTGTTCAGCTATCCTAATGTTCATTCATTTTCAGTTGATTCATGTTCTCAATGTTTATTTATTAACTGGTCCCTGGTCTCTTGTGATTTTGCTTTGAGCTCATTCTAACAGAGCTCAAAGAAATGATGACACATTTCATCCCTCAGCACACTTTGAGACAACCAATAGAACCCAAATCAGGCAGTGACACACTGTACATACAAACACGTAAATGATACAATGGAGCTATATGTGGCAGAGCCTATAAATAATGTGATAAATACACCAGCACAACCAATGGATAAAAAACTACACTACTTAGCATTTACCCATTGAATGGAGAGGGAATGAACAATTTAGAGCAGTTTAACAAGCAGGTAAAGACCACCCTGATGGTAAGAGAGAAAATTCATTTGCAAGAACATGCTGAGAAGAAGCCAAAATACTCTGAGGATGTAGTAGTTACAAAAAGAACTGAGATCTCTGTTTTATTCAGTGGTCTGAGATCTTGTGATCTCTGAAGCAACAGTCCAGAGACTCTTTTAAGGATGGTGTTAGGTTGACCACATTTGCGGCAGGAGAATACAGCATAGAAGAATGACCAGGCAGGATAGTTGTGTGTCCCAGACAATTTCTTTATTGTGCGGACTCTCCAGCATGGCAACATTCTCCCTTCATCATTCAGCAGCAACCCCCAAAGATAACAAAGTGGCACCTTATATAGGGTGCCCACCAAATGAGGGAGAACCCATTTGTCATGCTGAATGGCTTCTTCTGAGAACACCTTATTACATATAATTATTCCCATAATCATTTCACCACATACACACACAACTATTTACAAACACAACCATATTCCAGTTTTAACCCATTAGCTCAACACAATAATCAAACTCCCAACACCACTACTAATCCCCAATTGGCTCCTTCTGGAACTACAAAAATGGCGGCCGTTCCCTGGGGAAGGCTTTTGCCCGAACACCCTGAAGACAGAAGAGACTGGTGAGTACCATTTCACATTACACTTTACCTTTCCCAATATACTACCCCCCACACAGTTGCACAATATATTTATAGTTATCTCAATTATCAAAAATACAATAAATCTTTTTTTTTTCCTCTGCAGGCAGAACCATGTGACCATCACAGAACCTACCAGCATAACATATTCAAAAGGACAATACATATCAAATAAATATCAAATACCAATAAAAGATTGCAAAAATGCAATGTGCAATGTGTAACGTGTGCAAACCCAATAAAGTGCCACTGCTCTACCAAAGTGCCTGTGCAATTATTAAAGTGCATGTATCCTGTTTAAAGTGCATGGTGCAATGTTTCCCCAACTCCCTCTTATGCTCCAGGGAACAAAGTCCTCTTCGTTACAGATGGATAAAAACAATACAACATGAGTTTTAGTTTAAAATCAAATGAAATCAAATTTTATTTGTATAGCCCAAAGTCACAAAAACACATTTAGCCTCAGAGGGCTTTACAATCTGTACAGGGAGTGACACCCTCTGTCCTTAGACCCTCGGTTCCAGTGAGGAAAAACTTGCCCACAAAAACTCTTTTAACAGAGGAAAGAAAAAAAAAAGAGTTGCAAAGAGTTCGCTGGTTCTCAGACTATGGTACCATCATAAGATTTAACAGGCCACATGTACCAGTATTGGAGAGTCTGATTAGAGACTGGCTCACACTGAACTAACTCTCTGGTTTGCCCTACTGGTGGGTGGGTGTCCGGTTCCAACTGAACTGGACCCATTGACCGGACGATGGTCCGATGGACATGTGTGGCACCTTGTTGCATCACTGTGATCATATGTGCAGTGTGTTTTGCTTCCCTCAAATTCAGTGTCATGTGTTTGATGACTTCTCATCAGCACCAAGATAAACTTCAAGCTGCTGCCCTCCTCTGACCACATGTGTCCACTACAGTTTGATACTCACTCAGAGGTCACATAGTCATCCATCATTTACACTATGGAGGATCATTTGATTTATTATATGCGAATGCACAGGGCCCTGCAGCCACCGGGGGGCCCCCAAGCTGCAAGTTCAGCCTCAATATATTTTGGGGAAAATTGAAAGTACCTGTCTTTATTTGTAGCCAGGCAAACCCCCTCATTTATTGTGTGAAGCACTTATATGCTTAAATATATAAGCCTTTTAAAACTAAGCTGCTCTGATGGGGAAGCTCTGACTGTTTGTGGGGTACTCAAGCCAAAATCATCTTTGAGCTGGGCTGTCACACAGTGAGCCGACAGATATGACGGGATGAATGACAGCCGCCCACCATTCACTGAAGCGAGGAGAACAATGGTAGGCAGCGCTGACAATTGTATCATGGCATCAAAATAATAATAGATAATTGTTTTTGCTGAGTTCTGTTGATCTTGTGCAGTGGCCTCAAATGTCAGACTTGTGCTTATACATACCACAATCACAGAAACAGATCCAAAATGGTTCTTTTACTTACTGTGTTTTTGTTTTTTATTGTTTGCACATTAATATGGATGCTGGTCTATCACATTTGTATTCATTTAAGTAAGTTAGGTATTTGGTATATTAGGTTATTTGCTTTTTACTTTGGATTGTTGGGGAGAGTCTTTATGTTGCATTTGCTGCATTTATGTTCTCCAGCCTGTTTCCTTTTAAAATGTAACAGACTGCATCGTCACAGATCATCTGTAAAGGTTAGGTCTCCCTCAGAGTTTGACTAAATTGGGGTCCCCAGACAGCATCTCACATAGGGCACCCAAACAGCTATTATTAGTTATTATAAATGTTAGCATTCAGGAAAAGAAACTACTGACATCAGCAGAATGCATTGCAACACTAACTGAACCATGAAGTTCAGTTGTCCTCTCTGTGAGTGCAGGTCCTCTCTGTGACCACTGGAGGACAGTGAACGCTCACACAGAGATTACCAATAAACACATGCACATACACACACACACAGAGAGAGAGAGAGAGAGAGAGAGAGAGAGAGAGAGAGAGAGAGAGAGAGAGAGAGAGAGAGAGAGAGAGAGGAACAATATCTCTGCTTGATGATTGAATGATTTTGGATAAAACAAAACACGTACATGAACATGTTAATGGACCTCCACAGATGAGTATCACTTCAAATTATTTCCTTTAAAAAATGATTTAAGAATTTTTCCTGCAATTAATTAACAGTTAATTAACTTCATTAATTAAAAAATAATCAATAATTAATTTCTGGTATGGGTATAAATGTGGTCTGCTTTCACTGAAGTCCCAGAATTTATCTACAAATAAATCAAATAAAACTGTGAGAAGAAAAGCAAGCGAGATGTGTATTGTGAAGAGCAATAAAAAGGCTGATGATAGCACGTGTTAGATAAATGTCAAGATAGCTGCAGAGGCTCTGAATGAAAGATAACATGAATGTGAGTGCACAGTAAAACACTTTGGTTAAAAACTTTGACTGACAACTTGACTACTTTTGTTTTCAATTAGTCATTTTTAATATTCAATTCAGGCTAGTGTTTATTTTTATTAGTAGTAGTAATAGTAGTATCATTATTATTATTATTATTATGTAGTTATGTATGTTAAATTGCCCTCTATGAAATCCTGTCCTGTATGTTCTTTCTATCTTCACTCTTATTGATCAGACAGGGTTGAAAAACATTTTTAGCTGTATGAAGTCTGATAAATGTCTCAAGTGATGTCACTTTAGTCAGCATCAGATGCGGAGAGAAGTCCAAAATTTAAAGGTGCAGAAGATTTGGGAACATTGTTTCCAGAATAAGGCAATCATGAAATATAATATTCATCTATGTTTCTTTGTGTTTCTTTCTATGTTCATCTTATATCTACAGTCGGAGCGGGTCCTCTTCCATGGAGGCTGCCATGTTGGACTTCACTTGGAAGACACATTCTTAATATTTTCCAGACTGCCTGACCTTAACCTTAACCCTAACTACAGTAGCTGAATAGTGATCTTTAATGTATGTCAAGTCAACCTCTGAACGACACAACTAGACTAAGACTGACTCCGTCCTGCTCCTTCACCTGAGTGGTCATCTCCGCCAAACAGCTCAAAAGTCAGCCAGCCAGCCAACCAGCCACTAAAACAGTCAGTCAGTTCAAAGAGTGACTCAGAGAGTGAGGACAGCTCACAATGCTCAATGACAGCATGGGACACCATGCAGCCTGTCAGTGAATCAACCAATGAGCTAAAATATTACAGTGACTATGAACTGCATCTTTACTGAGGAGAACACCTTCTAATACACCTGATGGGAAAGAGGGGCGGGGTGGGGTGGAAAGGGTTATGGGGGAGAACAAAGAGGAAGGAAAGGGAGGAAATGGTATACACGAAGAAGAGAAGAAGAAGAGAAAGGAGATGAAGGGGTGAGAGAAAGGACGCAGGAGAGAGAGAGAGAGAGAGAGAGAGAGAGAGAGGAAAATGATGGGAGGGGGAGGAGAGGGGAGGAGCAGAGGGGAGGCAGGCGCTCAGTCTGTTTGCTCGCAGGAGGAATCAGCAGCAGCAGCAGCAGCAGGACAATGGACCGTCTCCACTCCGGATTCTAACGGGCACCGGGCTGCTTCCCACGCGCTGGAATAGAAGGTACGGTTACCGGAGCGAGGCGGCGGCGAGCGCTCGGTCTCAGCCAGGTCTCGGTGTGGGTCGAACCCACGATCAAAAGGCGCCGTTTGGCTTGTGGAAAGAGGAGAGGCTGCAGGAAGGAAGCGACGCAGCAGCGCAGCGCAGCAGACAGACACCCAGCAGGGCCTGCCGTCCGCCTGTCTCCGGGTCTTAAACCGGCCGGTCACACGTTATAAACGCGTTCTACCTGCTCACTCTTTATGTCTGCATGCGCTGGGTCTTAACGACGTGATAAATGAAGGCAGAGAAAACACACACATCCGGAATGGCACAGACAGTGTTCTCTCTTCTCCAGAAAAGAACGTCACGCCGAACTCCCTTAGAAATGTGTCTGCTTTTAATGTCCGTGCTCATATTCTGAAGTGAACACCTGTAATGACGTGAAGTGAGATTTGTTCGGATACTTTGAAGTCTTCTGGTCATTTCGGCTTTTGTGTGCTTTACAAAAACTGTTACATGCGAATTAAAATCCAGTTTTAACGCGCGAGCACAGCGCACGTCGCCTTCCGCTCGGTGTATTTTGACGGAAGGAACACAGAGGGAGAACAAGCGGAACACAAATAATAGCTGACCTTTCCACTGTAGTAAAGCCCGCACTGTGTGTCACACACACGCCGAATTCACGAGTGGCTCGTAGTGATTCCGGACAGCTGTTAGATTTCTCTTGGAGATGTTTAATCTCTGCTCAAAATGCAACAGCACAATAAAATCAGTGTTTTTCCAATGGAGGTCCGGAGCTAGCAGCATATGACGGGCATGCCAACAAAGCCTCTCTCTAGCCAGCAGCGACAGCAGGAGCACGCAGTGTGTTGTCTGCCAGATTGAACCGTTGCACTAGGCCGGGCCTGGGAGTCTCCTCTACAGATGCTGGGATTGTTGCGTGAATAGATGGAGCCATTGTTAGTGGTGCCATAATGTGCCTTCTGTTGAACGCTGCGTGCGTGACGCACATAGACACGCAGGGATACGGAGATGCTGTGCAGGCGTGGGGACTCACTGACTTATTGCTCGCGTCTGAACGGGCTGCATATCATCACCATCGGAGGAGGAAGCAGCAGCATCTCCAGCCGCGGCTTCAGTGTCTTGTTTGTGTCTCAGACTGTGTTGATCACATATGCACACACACACACACACGCACACAGCAGCTGATGTGACCGCTCACGCACAGCTCCAGTCCTCAGTGTTACAGTATAGGATGAGACAAGGTCATCTTTTGGCACACTAAGCGCCCAAACACTTGACACATGTCATTTAGAAAAACACAGGCTGTGCTGTGTGTGTGCTGGAGTTTGTATTTAGTGAGGGGAGAGGCTGAGAGATAGATCAGGCAGACAGACAGACAGACAGACAGACAGGATAGATAGATAGATAGATAGATAGATAGATAGATAGATAGATAGATTATTTATCCCCAGGGAGAAATTGATAACTCATTTAGCTGCATATGCTGAAGATGATTGTTGCAGGCAAGCAGCAGTCGAGCTGTGATGTTTTTATTTTAGATTGTATTGACCTGTGTGTGTGTGTGTGTGTGTGTGGGAGGACGCTGGCTCTGTGTAAACCTGATCCATCAGAATCTAGTTACATATAGAAAAGTCAGATTATAGTGACAGGCGAATCGATGTGAGGGACGCTCACAACACGCAGCGCTCCTTTAATGGAGCAGAGGTCTGTTTTTGCACGTGCTCAGATGAGTCAGATTAGTTTATGTAAGAGTTGTTTTTTTGCCTGATAAGAGTGATGCCAAATAATGGCACAGAGGTGCTTTAAAAATGTCCTCGAACAGGACAACCAAAGCACAGTCAGGACCAAGAAAGAATGACGGGAAGCAAGCCCGGCACACAAAGGATTAGGGGTAGCAGGAGACAGATGTTGTTCTTGGAAGGATGGGGGAGTGTAAAACGAAATCTGGGTTGATGCTCTCTCTGTATTGAACTTAACTGGTAGGAACACCAACGAAGAAGAGAGGGACATGCTGAGATGGAGTTTTGGAGAACGGAGTGAGATTTTGTCAGGCGTGACCAGGAGCCATCAGATTGCTCTTAACAATGACAGGAAAAAGGCCAGGAGCAGTATTAGCCCTTTGTGTGTGTGTGTGTGTGTGTGTGTGTGTGTGGCCAGAGGCGTCTGTAAAGGTTATTTGCTTTACATTGGATTTGCTTTCACATGATCAGTGTGTGAGAATCTACTATTTGGCAAGACAGTGTCACAAGACATACTGTGGCTGCCTTTGTGTGTGTGTGTGTGTGTGTGTGTGTAATATCGTAGTCAGCTGTGCCATCTGGAGTCAGTGTAGTTCTAAGTAGAACTTTAGTTCCACCTCCCTGAAGAGTTTCATTCCGTCAGAACACAACATCCCAGTCAACATCAGTTTGGGAGCGTTGCCATGGAGATGGATGTAAACTGCCACACAAACAGCAACAACGTGATCCAACATGTTTTCTCCTCCTTTGCTTCACATGCATGTTGCAGCACATTGTTGCAGTGTGTTTGCACTAAGAGCCACTGTCACGACTGAGTAGAGACAAACCTTCACGGGAAGGTCGTACTTAGTTTATAAGAATCATTGAAAGTTTTAGCACAGGGAGATAATACATATCATAGACACACAAAATATTATGTTGACATGCACTGTCACATCACAAAAAGAAAACAAAGTAAAACCTTGAACTTCATCATGATCATCATCACATGATGATCATCATGTATATTCTGTAGTGAGGAAAAAGAAGATCAGTCACATGTGTGTCTCTGTGGTTCATCAGCTGCAGGTTTCTGGAGCAATATTCAGAATTGTCTAAAGATATTCAACGTACTTTTAAACATACACCTTTAAATATTCGGTGGAGGGTTCATGATAAAAAAAACCTGATACATGATAATACATACAGTTAGGCTGTTAGACGTTAAAAATGTTTCACAACACACAAGTGAAGAGTGTGACTACCGGCATATAAAACTCTAAATATGATCCACCTGTCATGTTTATATTTCAGTTTCTAAATCTTCTGTTAGACTGTCAGTCCAATAGCTAATTAAACTTGTCTTGTGACTATTTGCATACAGAGCAGGTCTAGATCGTACTCTTTATAATATTATTTACAGAGACTTAACAATTCCCACCATGAGCAAGCACTTGGAGACAGTAGCAAGGAAAAACATTCTTTCTCTATCAATTTAAATAGAGTAGCCCAGAACAAACAAACTAAACACTGTTCTAGAAATGTCTTTTTGCTTTTTAGGTAAATTTCTTAGCCACAGTTTAAGTCAGAGTTGAAATGTTAGGTCAAACTGTTAGAAACTAAGGAACCAACTATTTTCATTATTGATGATATCAGTGATGAATTGTTTTTGTAATTTTTCGAGCAAAAATAGCAAACATCTCTCCGATCCAGCCTGTAAATTGTGAGGATTTGCTTTGTAATCTCTTGATTGGAGTTTGCACTTTTTATGGTACATTTTGTGAGCCCCTGACTCTTCCTTTCACTCAACCATGAGTTTGCATTTTACAATTGTCATTGTGCGTATGTTAGCATGTTGACGTTTAGCTCAAAACACTGTTGTACAGCGTCACAGAGCTGCTAGCATAGCTGTAGACTCTCAGCCTTGTGTACTATTTTCTAAGATTTATTGACCAAGTTTATCAGTTCATTTATAATGTAACTGTCAGATAAATTGATAATGAAAATAACAATGAGCCAGACTTTATGTGTGATGGTGCTGCTTGCTGCATTGAAGGCTGTGACCTAGTGCTTTCCGTCATTGCTGAATTTTCCCCACGGATGCTGTGACCTTCCATCCGATACAAGCACAGATCAGACCTCTAAAACTTTGGACATTTTCTATTCTCTTCCAGGTTGTTTAGGGTAAAATCTCTTAAAGGTTTAGGGTCGAATCTCTTAAAGACTTGATGAGAACCAACTACACACACCATCAATTAATTACGTCACACAAAGCTATTGCAGGACACCCTCATTTGGGTCTCTTTGGTCTACACCATGGTGGAAAATGAAATGTGACTTTAGTATTTGGCATGTTTCGACTCAAAGAAACAAGTTACAAGGTGAGGCTGTTCACTATCAAACTACTGCATGTCGTGCCTATTTTGTATTGAGGGAAGTACACGTTGTATCATTGTGACAATGTAACTTAAACAGTATGAATGTTCACACCTCAGCTGTGAGTGTTCACACAGAATCCCACAGTTTCCAATGCAGTGTGTCCGCCTCAGTCCACGTTTGATTAAGTAATCATCTGATTGGCAAAAAAACATTTCTTTTTCTTTTTGCCTTTAAAGTGGTAAACAGCTACATCCTTCTTTAATATGATGTGGCTGTGGTGTGCTGCTTGCCTGAGAGCAGCTGTTGATGTGGAACTGAAGTGTCTCACTAAGTGATGCTAGTGTTTTTGTCTTTTTGGCTGTGTTGGCTATCGGTGCTAATGCTGATGATCCAGTTCTTCTATGTATTTGCATAGACTGGATGACTATGCTTTGACAAACTAACTAGAATTGTGAAGCACAAAACTTTAGTAAGTTACTATATACTATTATGATATTTTTAAAGGTCCAGTGTGTAAGATTTAGGGGAAACTCTGTTCATAATATGGCAGAAATTCAACATAATATTTATAGCTATGTTTTCATCATGTATAATGATGTGTAAATAAGATTTGTTGTGTTTGTGTTACATTATAATGAGCCTTTTATATCTACAGACAGCTAATTTCTCCTTTAATTCATGAAGGAGCGAGTGATGCAAGGGGTTGCAATCACAGTAATTGCACAATTTTGCAGTAATTTAAGATACCATCTCAGTGGTATACTTCAGGAAATAGGCTCATTCGTTTTATGTCTGTAAGCTACATATGAAGCTAGCATAGAGACTGGAATTAGAAAATTTTAACAAATCATAACTCCTGGAGTCATGAAAAAAAAAACACAATCTGTTTTTGTACTGTTGTTTTGGACAGAATAAACAAATGAGATATACTGTAAATATGTTAGCAAGAGGTGATTTACCTTTGGACAGAGCTAGGCAAGATGGCAAGATGCAGAGCCAGAAATCAAAGTTGGATATCTGGAGACCGTGGGAGTGCTTTGTATTCACGCGCCTATGTCACAAAGTAAGTTTGGCATTCACAGCAGCAACATAAAGACACGCATGACACGTGAGGTCACCATGCGTCACCGTTTTAATTGGATTATTTTGACGCCTCTTGGAGCTCCATGTGGGTGTTATGAGATACGCTGTTATTTTGCTGTTTGATGTCACGTTTGGCAATAGGTTGGGTCATTTTTGGCATATACTATTATTTCTTTACACCCAACAAGGTTTTCTCCTAAATATGTTCAATATGAATTCATCTGACAGTTGCTTTCTTGCACATTTTTTCCCTGTTAAAGGGTTTTTTGTGGGCAAGTTTTTCCTCACTGGAACCGAGGGTCTAAGGACAGAGGGTGTCACCCCCTGTACAGATTGTAAAGCCCTCTGAGGCTAAATGTGTTTTGTGACTTTGGGCTATACAAATAAAATTTGATTTGATTTGATTTGATTTGCTTAATTAATCAAGGTAAAACAGCAGAAATGGTAAACAAGCCATTAGAGATGCCTAAAGCCTAACATAACCTATGTTCATCCAACCAACAGTACAACACCTAGCCATATCCCATGTACTTCACAGAAGACTATAAAAAACATAAAATATTCATATTTGAGAAGCTGAGGAATAAAAACTTACTGAAAGCAGTGTCCATACAAAAGGTGGGGCACTTAAGACAGAGATTTTCTGTATAAAATGGTCAAAACTGATGCAGTAGTCTAACCCTAACTCTGTTTTGTGAATTTATAATGCTATAAAACTCACTGGGGTCTTTTGTTGGGGCTGTAATGCAGCCTTTCTGCTTAAAAAAAAGAGGTCTGAAGCCAAAACCAAGATAACCCCGATGACATCATCATTTGGTGGCGTGCCCTGTTAAGTGGGACAGCTTGGTGGCCTACGCGTTTGAAGCACTGAACATGAACCACAACTCTCTACTGTCAGCTCTCTAAATAAAATAAAGGCATGAATGGCCCAAAAAGTTTTTTACAGTATTGTCAGTTTTTAAACAGCTCACAGAGCTACCACATTCACTGTCACAGCTGAATTTTGAATGCAGATGATGTTTGAACCAGAGTGTAAAGGATTAATACACTGATGGAAACAAGTCAGCATCAGGTTTGATGAATAATTTCAATCTATATTCACTGGTTCCAGCTTGAAGTAGTATAGTATAGTTGAGTTGGTGAATATCTTTGGGATTTTTGCTCTGTTGGTTGGACAAAATTTGATGATGGTCTTTGGACTTCTGATGATCTACTTAGAGTCAGTCTGTGTGTATTTAGAGTTCCGGTCTGTGCATGACACAACATGATTAGTACAGCAACAACTAATATTTTCATGATCGATACAGACATTAATGGACTTGTCATTTCTGTGGTTAAATCAAAGGATTGCTTTTGACTTTGGAATCATAAAATATTTTCCTGTTTCCAGCTTCAAAAGCCAGAATCAACTTGTTTGTTCAGTTTCATGTCATTAAAAATGCAGGACTTTGGGTTTGTTGGTTGCATGGCAGAAAGGTTTGGAGACAATGCTTCGGGGTTTTGGTGACTCGTCTTGAGTGTCTGTTGTCATTGATCACTGTCATAGAAAATGACTCATCACAAATATAACGGTCGATTCGTCTGTCTCTGTCTCTGTGTGTGATTCAGGAGGTGAATATCAAACAGCTCCAGAATGCTGCTGTCCTCGTCCCTGCTAAGCTGCTGTTCACCGGGGGGCATCTGATTTACCAAACATGATGAAGACTGAGCCCCCGGCAGCCTCGGGGGGCAACGGGACCTCCGGTGGCAGCAGCGGGGGAAGCGTGAGCTCAAACCTGAGAAGTCCCTCGCCCCACCGCAACGCCTACGAGGCGGGGCTGGCAGCCCTCAAGAAGGCCACTGACCACCTCAACAATGCCGCCAATGGAGGCACTGACCCTGCCTCGAAGCCCGCTCCTCTGCCCCGCCCAACCGGGAGGGGCCGGAAATATGGATCAAATGTTCACCGCATCAAGAACATGTTCATGCAGATGCAGTCTCCTGGTGATGAAGAGGATGGAGCCAAAATGATAGGTAATTCACCTCACGAGTTTTTGTTCAAAGTCTTTGTTGAAAAAAAACAGTGTGAGGAGAACTAGATGATGATGATGAATTATTTTTATTATGCCAGATTTTGCCACCCACAACTCACATTATGATTCCTAATACTCAACTTGAACCTTGTTATTCATTCCTCAGTCCAGGCTTTTAAAGGCCCAGCACACCCACACGGGTGTTCAGTTACTCTGGTTGATTAGACCTGGAGTCAGGGGGAAGTTGGGTAGAGCAATGCTCAAAACTGACCTTTTATTAAACCCCCAAATAGTGCAACCAGGACGGTGCATGCATTTTTTAGCCTTTCTAAAAAGAAAAACACAAGAAACTAAGTCAACTGTGTGTTGCATTTTGCAACATAAGCTGCAAAAATGCATTTCTGTCGTTAGCCGAGATATTACATTTGCTAAACACGTTGATTAGTGTGCAGTGCAAAAGCAACGCTGATCATTTTTTCATCGAATTTTTCATGAATTATCAGCTGGTGAGGATGTTAGCTTAGTAGCTGATGCCTTTTTGTACAGTAATGTAGTTATCAAATTCATAATAAAGACCTTTTAATTTAATAAGTCACCAGGAGATTGCAACTAACAAACTAGCTGTGGCTAATCAGCAAAAAGAAGCAGATTTCTAAAAGTATCATTGGTTGTATTTTAAGTTATTGTGCATTGACTGGATAACAGGACACTAAAATAAAGCAGTCCGACAATCAGACATTAAACAGTCCAGCAGTTTAGCCAGTTCATTTAAACCATGTTGAGCCAGCAAGCTGTTGAGGTAATTTGCCTTTCTTAAATTATTTTAGGAAACCTTGTGATTTTTGGTAATTGGGCGTTCCTCTTAGTGTTTTCAGATCTGAAAATGTGGTGAGAACAACGTTACAGACGATGGTCAAACTTGCGATTAAGACCCAACTGGAATCTTTGTCTGTAACAAACGTTGCTGTCATTGGCAGGTAAAGACCAGGCTGTGAAACTGTCCCTGCCGAGGGCATCCAGCCTCAATGAGAATGTCGACCACAGCGCCCTGCTCAAGCTTGGCGCCACAGTTTCAGAGAGGGTCAACCGTTTTGACTCTAAACCAGGCGGGGAGGGAGGGAGCTCATCTGTAGGCTTCTCCAAGCTCCAGGAGACCAGGAGGATCTTCGAACAGCGGACACTACAGGTCAGAAGAGCCTTTGTTTTACTTACTCGTCTGTCTGAGTCAAGACCATCTGACTGACTGACTGTTGTCTCCTACAGGAGAAGCAGGCTGCCACCAATCGGATCTTGCTGAAGAAGGAGCGGGCATCGGGCTTCCAGGACAGCCGTCTAGATGTTGTGGCTCGCTTTAACGGTTCCACTGAGGCTTTGGACCGGCTGGACGATCCCCCTGCTCCCACTCCTGCTCCTGCTCCCGTTCCTGCTCCCACTCCTGCCTCGGCTTCCATTCCTGCCCCTGCTCTTGCACCCACTACTCTTCCTGCTGCTGCAGATTCTGTTGGGCCTGGTGAAGCCGTCAGCCCCACGGTGAGCCAGCTTAGTGCTGTGTTCGAGAAAGGCGAACCGCAAAACAATCTCTACCTCCCCCACCGTAGATCAGGTCCTGCCCTTGCACCGAAACCCAAACCTCCAGCCAGAGGTGAAGCTACCGGAAGGAAGGTGAGAAGAATTTGCATGATTTCAAAAAAAAGAAATTGTAGTAGAAATAAAGGACAGTGCATGATTAGATGATTTGTCCATCTCTCCCACTTTCAGGTGAAGGTGTTACCTCCAGAGGACTGTAAGGAGGTGGCAACAGGAGTTGTGAGCACCCAGGCTGCAGAGCTACCAGAGGGGACAGGTTCTCTACAAAGGAGTATAGGAGGAGTGACGGCCAGCGAGGAGACGGACGAGTTCAGACAGTCGGGAGACCAGCTCTCCAACTCCTCCCACTCCTCATCATCCTCAGTGGCTGTCACTTCCTCCTCTTCCTCTTCTGAGGTAAAACCGGAGTTGGCGGCCCAGCCAACAGCAACTGAAGCCAGGGGTTCAAGTACAGTGGCTCCAGAGCATGGACCACAAGCTGATGAGCAGGGTGACTCCACAGGGTCTGAGGCTGGAGCCAGGCTCGTGCAGGCCGAGGTTCATGCCTCACTGGAAAATGGAGAAAAAGAACCCCCGGCTTCCTCTCCCTCCTCAGAGGAGAAGGAAGCGGACTCCGATGAGAGGAGAGGTGAGGAAGAGGGGGAGGAGAATGACGAGGATGGCTCAAGGAAAGACGATTACTCGGAGGGTGATCTGGTAGATATCAGTGCATACAGTGGGCTTGGGGAGGAGGACTCTGGGGGTAGCCAGCTAGACGATGAGGAGGATGAGGAAGATGAGGAGGCATATCAGCCGGAGACCAGCTGCCACGAGATCCCAGGTCTTCCCGAGGAAGAGGAGCCTCCGCCACCAAATAGGAAGATCCAGTTCAGCACTGGCCCAATCAAGGTGAGTTTTTGTCAGAGAAAACTACTTTTACTTTTCAACACTCAGTCAGACCTTAATAGAACTTTAGAGTTAGTAAATTTGCATTTGTAGGTTTGGAAGTTTTACAGTTGATGTCAGTGCTGTGAGTTTTATTGGAGCCAGCACTGAGTGCCCATAAGAGGAACTTGTTGAGGTACTTCCTCTTTGGCTTTCAGCCATGGTGGATGCCACTTCAATTTAAACTACACTTAAGTTAAGGTTCATTGGGTTTTTTCCAAACCTGTGTTGAGTGATACAGAATAATAATCTTAAATCACTATTTTATATATATAGTAATATATATAGTATCTTATATATTCATTATCTATCTCCGTAGTTCACCTCAAGTCTTTGGTCCATTTTAGCATCTTTAAGCTTGTTGTTTTGGTTTTCCAGTCCACAGCTTTTCTGTTTTGGTTCACCACTCTCGTGAACTCGAACAGCAGCAGCAGTAGGCAGCTGTTTTCAGTGAGAAAGCTCTGATGTACCCACTGCACATCCTGCACATGCACCAAAATGTCAAAGAGCTTGTGAGTGTAGCAGAGCTGTAGCTGCTAAAGATATTTTGCTCAGGATGGGGTGGAGACCAAAAACAGAGTCATAGGAAACGTAAATGCTGGGTAAATATCAGGTAGCTAATATTCAGATCCTTTACGAGTGCTTTAAGAGTAGCATCAAAATAGACTTAAAGCACCAAAAGTAGAAATACTCATGATGCAGAATTCTCCATGTATGGTTGGGTTAGAATTGATGTATTGAGGTGTGCTTTGGGTTATTTTCCAGCACTTGCTGTATTTTGTGTTTACAGTTTGACTGCTGCCAAGTCAAATCAATGAATGCAGGCTTAATGATGATAGACTATAAAATACTCCTTTAGTTGTTTGATTCATATTTTGAGCTCTGAACAGTTCCTACCTGCTAATTAACTCATAAAATGTGAGAAAAGAGGCTGAATGGATTCAGTTAAGGCCTTCATGAAGATGTGTGTGTGTGTGTGTGTGTGTGTGTGTGTGTGTGTGTGTGTGTGTGTGTGTGTGTGTGTGTGTACCATGGAAACTCAAAGAGAGCAAGGAAGCGATAGAAAAGACCAAGCGACTTCCTCCTTCTTTAACATCACACACACACGGGGTGGAGGGGGATTTTCACTCTTTGATTTCGCCACAGGATTTCCTGCTGACTCTAGCTTAAACTGCGTGTGTGTGTGTATATGTGTGTGGTGTGTGTGCGTGTGTATGTGTCTCTGAGCATAGATCTTGATTTAAAAAAATAATAAAAGCAGCACTTTTCTATGGTGGAGTTTCTCCCCTTCCTCACCGTGGCTGTCAGCTGGTTGGTTGAGCTCTGTGGATTGTGAAACATGTCACAACACACCACGATGAAGTTCTGACACTGACATACTTCCTCTGTGGAAGACAGAAAATTGAGTGGCATACAGTGGCTTGCGAAACTATTTGGCCCCCTTGAACTTTGTGACCTTTTGACACATTTCAGGCTTCAAACATAAAGATATAAAACTGTAATTTTTTGTGAAGAATCAACAACAAGTGGGACACAATCATGAAGTGGAACAAAATTTATTGGATATTTTTAACTTTTTTAACAAATAAAAAATGAAAAATTGGGTGTGCAAAATCATTCAGCCCCATTGAGTTAATACTTTGTAGCGCCACCTTTTGCTGCGATTACAGCTGCAAGTCGCTTGGGGTATGTCTCTATCAGTTTTGCACATCGAGAAACTGATATTTTTGCCCATTCCTCCTTGCAAAACAGCTCGAGCTCAGTGAGGTTGGATGGAGAGCGTTTGTGAACAGCAGTTTTCAGTTCTTTCCACAGATTCTCAATTGGATTGAGGTCTGGACTTTGACTTGGCCATTCTAACACCTTGATATGTTTTTTGGTGAACCATTCCATTGTAGCTTTTGCTTTATGTTTTGGATCATTGTCTTGTTGGAAGACAAATCTCCGTCCCAGTCTCAGGTCTTTTGCGGACTCCATCAGGTTTTCTTCCAGAATGGTCCTGTATTTGGCTCCATCCATCTTCCCATCAATTTTAACCATCTTCCCTGTCCCTGCTGAAGAAAAGCAGGCCCAAACCATGATGCTGCCACCACCATGTTTGACAGTGGGGATGGTGTGTTGAGGGTGATGAGCTGTGCTGCTTTTACGCCAAACATAACGTCTTGCATTGTTGCCAAAAAGTTAGATTTTGGTCTCATCTGACCAGAGCACCTTCTTCCACATGTTTGGTGTGTCTCCCAGGTGGCTTGTGGCAAACTTTAAACGACACTTTTTATGGATATCTTTAAGAAATGGCTTCCTTCTTGCCACTCTTCCATAAAGGCCAGATTTGTGCAGTATACGACTGATTGTTGTCCTATGGACAGATTCTCCCACCTCAGCTGTAGACCTCTGCAGTTCATCCAGAGTGATCATGGGCCTCTTGGCTGCATCTCTGATCAGTCTTCTCCTTGTATGAGCTGAAAGTTTAGGGGGACGGCCAGATCTTGGTAGATTTGCAGTGGTCTGATACTCCTTCCATTTCAATATTATTGCTTGCACAGTGCTCCTTGGGATGTTTAAAGCTTGGGAAATCTTTTTGTATCCAAATCCAGCTTTAAACTTCTCCACAACAGTATCTCGGACCTGCCTGGTGTGTTCCTTGTTCTTCATGATGCTCTCTGCGCTTTAAACAGACCTCTGAGACTATCACAGTGCAGGTGCATTTATACAGAGACTTGATTACACACAGGTGGATTCCATTTATCATCGTTAGTCATTTAGGTCAACATTGAATCATTCAGAGATCCTCACTGAACTTCTGGACAGAGTTTGCTGCACTGAAAGTAAAGGGGCTGAATAATTTTGCACGCCCAATTTTTCGTTTTTTTATTTGTTAAAAAAGTTTAAAATATCCAATAAAGTGTGTTCCACTTCATGATTGTGTCCCACTTGTTGTTGATTCTTCACAAGAAATTACAGTTTTATATCTTTATGTTTGAAGCCTGAAATGTGGAAAAAGGTCACAAAGTTCAAGGGGGCCAAATAGTTTCGCAAGCCACTGTACCACAGAGTAAGACATGATAATACATTATGCAACAGGAAATAAGATGGTGTATTGGTATTGAGATGCAGAGTTTAATGTCGCTAGGATGGACACAGGCGGCTTTTCCAGGTTGATCATGTCCACTCGTGCAGTCAGTAGAGGATCACGAGGAGGACCATGTTTTATTTCAGGCCAGGCATCAGGTCAAAAAGGAATTCTTTAAATTTTTCAGACTTTAAAACATTTAACCACTGACCTCTGCAGCCACAGTGCAGCTAAAAGTAGAGTCGCAGCCTGAGGCTCTGTTATTTGCTACTAAGGTAACTGCTACGGTTAGCTGCTCGGAGTCGTGCTAAAATGCAAATACCCACTTTAAATTCAGAACACTATTTTATGTTCAGCATCATAAAACAAACGCACACCAAGCATCACTACTGGACAAAGCTGACTTTTCCTGGTCACTTATACAGTCCACATGCTGCTGTATGCTGCCACATGCACAGCAGACACATACAATAAGATCATTGTAAGCTATGAAACCTAGAAAACAAGCTTAATTAGCTTAACAAAAGATAGAGCAATAATCTATTTATTGGAGATGATGTGTAAGAATTGGTTGCTCAGTATTTCACTCATAATAATTCAGCTGTTTGCTGGCCACTTATTTGAAACTAACTCTGCAAACTAGAGGCACTTCCTTTAGCTGCCACCCACAGCTCTTTCTCTATCACTCTCTCCTCTCTTCAGACGCTACAGCCCAGTGAACAATGTGCAGCAGTAATCTTACCTAACCGCAACCAACAATGAGATCTAGCGTTGAGGATGTGTGTTCAGTACGGGGGTGGTGCCATAGTGTCAAAATAGCTTGGTAAAATTCATATTTTGTAAATTTTTTTACGACACATCACACTTTGATAGACAGCTGTCAGCTTTGGATAGCTAACATGACACAGGACATTTCCATGAGAAATGGATGCTAGCAGCTAGCAGTGATAACCCTGAGTAAAAGTTTTTACAGGAACTGATAAATGATCTGTCAGTGTACCCACCCCCATAAGAACACCACAAAAAGAGCAGCATAGCAAAAGGTAGCGTTCACATAGTTCAGAGCACAGAAGCCCTTATTCTAGATATCCTACAAATTTATTAATGTTCAAATTAAGAACAAGACAGTGTAATGTAATGTAATCAGTAAAAATCAGGCAAACCGTATTAAGTAAATTATATAACAACAACTGGTGCAGAATTTTTATTGAGCTCTTTTAATTCATTGAAAGTCTGAAGACAACTACTGTACATCACCAGTTGTCACTAAGCTGCAAAATCCATGACTGTGAAGTGACGCCCATGTGAAGTGTCAAAAACTGCAGTTCCTACAAATGTCCACTTGAAGCTGGCTGTAAAAGTGAGTCAGTCTCCATAAGTCCCCATGTTAAAATGTCCAACTTTGTTGTCCAACAGTTTTGGTCTCTATAGCTAATTTCCCATTTCATGACAACTGTACTGAGGGTGAATTTATATACAACTCACCTGTTCACATTATATTAAGGCTTAAAGTTATGCAGGATTAGGAGCGTGGGCACTTTAATTGACAGGCGGATGCTATTACAGATGGCTTGTTAGAGCCCCCAGATGTCATTCAGCCCACCTCAGGTCCATCGTTGCCAATTTTTAGATTATCCGGGAAGCGGAAGAGGCAGGACTACCAATATGGTGACTGGCAGAGCTGCATATTTTGAGCTTCTTAGCGGTGCCGTGGGTGATGTCACACATATGCTGTCAATTCTTTATACTGTCATTGGTTCTCATGTGTATCTTTTTTAATGAAATAAGTTCACTTTAAAACATGCTATCAAAATACTACAATATATCTAATGAAAATGGTATCAACCTGCTAGGCATGCATGTACATAACACACAAATACATCCATGATTAGTTATGAGCTATAATGTGACGGAAAGATACAAAGGGAGGGTAAAAAGGTGGATCACACTTCAAATATGGCTCTAAATGGGGAATTTTAGGAAGGGAAGTGTAGGTCAGGGCTAACCTTTTTTCACCACATTAGCTCTGGTTCTTGAACCGGTTCTGTTCAGGACTCAACAACAGTCAACAATAAATCATCTTATTATTAGGAGTAAAACTGCCTCCTACGTAAACTGGATCGGCCTGCGCTGCTGTATTTGAACTGAAACACAGCTGTATATCACAGCCTTCAGATGATGAATGATAATTTGGAATACATATTTACAGTTATATTCAGATTAAGTAACAACATCAGCAGTGACAATAAGAATACAATAAATCATATAGGACAGTTCCAGCCAAAGGGGGTGCAGCGGTAGCTCGTTCCTGAGTGTGGGCATCAGCTTCCTGTCCACTCCCACTACCAGACACACCTCTTCCTGTTCGTAACCTCGCTGGTATGGCAGGATCATAAAATAAACAGACATGGATCAGAAGTATTGTTGTCTCTACCCACAGAGCGTATCTGTACAAGAACGCTGATGACTGCTCAGTTCAGTCGAAAGCAGAAGAGTCAGGCTATGACTATAGCTACACATGGAGGATGGATTACACTCTAATATCATTTATTTCAACATGAAACAAGAGAAAGTGATATTATGACTGGGCCTTGTTGGGATTTGATCCAGTAACCTTTCTGACATGTTCATGACAGGAGTTCTGCTGCCAGGGAACAAAGCCAACCCAGAGACTCGCTGCCTGGACATGTTGGGTGTTATTCAATTTCCAAACTGGTTGGTAATTGTTACTCTGACATCATGGGTTACTTCATGAAGTCAAAGTCAGCCAGGAGAGTTCAGACCTCCTCTGGTGTTTAGCAACCTGCCTGCACAGCACGTCATTTGGTAAAAATGTCCTCCACATTTGGTCCTCAGACAGAAGAGTTCTGGACGCTGTGCTGCTTTTACACGTGAACGTGGCGTGACGCTGAAGGGAAATGAATGATTAATCACAGGCTGCAGGAAAGCTGTTGAAGTAGCCAGGTTCTTTCACATTCTGTGCATCGTGTGTGTGAGTTATACACAAGGCCACCTTTGTAAGTCTGTAAAAAGCAGTTGGAATGTGGCAGGGTGTGTTTGTTTTCCTTGAAAATACACGCATGTTCACACGCACACGCATGCATACACGCATACACACACAAAGCTTATTGATAAGAATCACAGAGTGGAGCTTTTGTTTGGAACAAAAACACCTGGCGGTTGTAAAAAACAAGTAAAAAGTTGAGGGATGCACCTGATCCTGACTGAGCCCACTGACCTGATATAAAGGAGGAGTCATTGTGGATCTGGTGTGACAGGAAGGTTCAGACTGGTGTTGGCCTCTCATCATCTCCAGCATGAACAGCTCTATAGAATGGCAGAAATTTGTACAGAAACATGTACAGCACTATTTCCTAAAGTTCCAAAGTATATGAAACTGCTTGTTTGGTCTGACCAAAAGGTCCTGAAACAAACTTTTTCAGCTTATTGTCTGGTACAGTTTGTAAAATAGAAGCAGTAACATCTCACATTTGAGAATCTGGAACTAAACCCTCTGGCATTTGTACCCAAAAAATGACTTACATGATTAACCCTTTATAGGCTCATTGAAATACTTAGAAACTAATTAAAAAGTTTCAGTTTTAGGCCGCGAATCAAGTCAAAGAAGTTACTGTATAAGGTCACTCACCCACCTAGGGTAAAAAAAACAAATATGTGGAACATTTATTTCCAAATGAACAATCAGACCTATGTCTTCCGGAACTTATGACACTTATTTCAAAATATCACACACGTCAGCGATATTTGTTGACATCTATACATATCAATAACTCTGCCACTTCTCTTCAGTCAATATGTAAATGTGGCCAGCAGCCTGTTAGCTTAGACTTGTTGTTGTTAAATAAGCAGTTAGGCACACGAAACCATTTCAAATTACAGACTACAGTCCAGACTTATTTCAGTGTGACAGTGGTGTCAGTCTCCTAATCTGACATGTATCACGTCAATGAATAAACATAATCCCCCAAACTGTGGAATCGATCATATGTGCAGTTGGGGACAGCGGTGGCGTGCCACGTCTCGTAGCGTCCTTGTCTAATCTTGATCCAGTTACCTGTCTGACATCCAGCTGACTGGAGTGATTCAGGCTAATTCATTACTCAGCCAGTGTGGATTAGCAGCGAGTGATCAGATGAGTGTGTTTGTTTGCTCCCGTTTCAGTTTCATGGTGTTTGTTTCATGCAGATTGTTGTTCCTCATTGTCTTTTAAACATGTGCAATGAGGAAGCTGTTGGTTGTTGTTCATAGTACTGACAGATTTCAATTATAAGACCTCATGTGATACTAGAAGAGTTGGAGGGCTGGTGTGATCCGATAACATCCTAATGGACTCTCAGTAGTTGGAGCTCTAACTTCTGATGTGATGTCTTGAATTTAGTTTTATTGGGTGTAATTTAACGTGGCCGTCTGTCAGGACATGAATCATGGCGTCTCTAACTCAGACGCACAGAGAGCAGAGAGACAGCACAGCCTTGTGTTGAGGGTTCGTCCTGCCTCCTGCGGGACCTCTCTGTGGCTTGGCTTCTGTCCAGTGTAGTAGCAGGTGGATTGTGACCGGGCAGATTATACGGAGGCTGTCATTCAAGGAGGCACCGTTTGTTCCAGAGCATCCCTGAGCGGAGCCACGCTGCCAAACTGTGCAATGCATATTATTGTTGCAACAAATGTTCCAAATGTTATATTAGACCACATATACTGTATAAACAATATGTTGGATTTTTAGATTCTAGATTAGGTTATGTGATATATGCTGCTAATGATATTACTACAAAGGCTTGATATGATCCACAACTCATTAAAAGATAGTTGTGAGTTTTACAAGGTGGAGGAAAAGTGCTGGACGAGGAAAACTAGTCAGCTCAGCATTTAGAGACGCTGAGTCAGTCAGTGCAGTGCTGTCTGTGTTGTACTGGTACTGTACTGGTACTGGTCTGTCCTCTGCTGTCATGTACTGGTCATGTTGAATTGGACAATGAAAACAGCATGTGTGATGTTTTGTGTGGCTCTGCAGTAGCTGATGATGTCATAGTGATGTCATCGGGGTCATCTCAGATTGGGTTTGAGGGCTACAGATTTCTAACAAAAAGTCTTTGTTACAAACTGGAGGTGTGGAAGAGTCCAGTGAAAGAACTGCATTATGGGATTTGTAGGATATAGCATTTCTGATGCCTAAACTATAGATTTAAAGGTCAATGTATCGCTCTGCTCATTCAGTTTCTTCTTTAAAGGTCTCTGTAAGTCTGTCTGTTGTATGGAGATGCATTACTAAACAAATATGTGAGATTAGCCAATCAGCATCCAGCCACTCAGTTTAAAGACATTTTAGCAGCTCATATTCTATTAAAACGGTGAGGATTTATGATATTTATAGTTATGTTTATGTAAAGGGTATAGCATTTGTTGTGTCAGTAGGTGTGGTTACATTTTGTTGTTGTTCCACCTGTTAGCTGTTGTGCTGTGTTTTCTGTGTCAGAGCTGAGATTATGTGTTCATGACGTGTACAGGGAGCGCTGTGATGCTTTAAAGTTACTCAACAGGAAGGAAATGTGACTACAGGATACAGTTTAACAATCCCACCCTCTAACCCTGTTTGTGTGTGTGTGTGTTTCACAGTCAGTCACATCCACATTCACGTTGTAAAAAATATACTGTAAAAATCACATCCTACACATAGAGCATATAGAAAATTAGCATATGTGCCAGACAGTGACAGAGAGAGAGCAGGGCAGTGCCAAACTCACACTGGGCACAAGCCTGTGGTTGCTACGGAAACGAGGCCACGTGATCACCAAGATGGTCACCGGGGAGACAGATGCTGCTGACCTTTCAGAGAGGGGGAGGGGTGTGATGGAGAGTGGGAAATGTGAGAGCATATTCAATGTTTACACATACTTGATGTGATCTTATTGTTTTATAAAAGAAAGCATTCAAGATTTTAAATCAAATGATGTGATCAAATGTGTGTTTCCTCGTACATTATCTTTAAAGGCAGTGGAAGGTAAGTCAAAGGTGGACTGTCTAGAATCAGATGGATCCTAGCCTGTAGTGGTTTACAGTGAAGAACTACGTCAGTGTGTGTGATGTGGCATTGTTAGTACAGTATGTAGTATATCAAATCTGCTTTATTTGATATACTACATACTGTACTAACAATGCCACAAGTATATATATATGCTGACAGTGTGTCCTGTATGGATCTACAGTACATCAGTGAAACTAATCAGTCTGACTGAACAGTAATAATTCATCTTTTCTTCATGAAGGTTCTGATGTCCAGTTTGTGTTGAAACTGTTTCAGAGACGTGTGGTTGCACTGTGGTGTTATTGTACTGAGAGGTGTTTTTTCTAATATTTTGTCCATTCATATCTACAAAGGTAGACGATTTATGTACATGATTTATGAATCTGTGGACTGTTTAGACAATGTTACTATTAACATGACATTAGTATTTCATCTTTAAAATCCATCTTAAAGGTTGTAGAGTGACCACAGTCAGTGTTTGAAGACAAAAGGTCATTCCTGAGGCGTTTATGAAACACCACTGAACTAAGAGCTGCGGTACATTCATCCAGAGCAGGAGGCTCTCTGACCTTTGACCTTTGCCCTGTGTGCAGGTCTTCACCACCTACTCTAACGAAGATTACGATCGGCGCAATGATGACGTTGACCCCATGGCAGCCTCAGCCGAGTATGAGCTGGAGAAAAGAGTCGAGAAGCTGGACCTGTTTCCTGTGGAGCTGGAGAAAGGTACACACACATACACACACACACACACACACACACACACACACACACACACACATCCTTACAATCACTGAGAGTCACTCAGTCAAGCCTCTTATGTAACTACACACACACGTGCACAGATAACTGGCAGCGTGCTGCTGGTGGACATGCACTGTCTGCTAGCATCTACATTATCCCCTTATGGGATTAAAGTTAGCACGGATTAGCCTAATTAGCAGCTAGTAATTCTGCGAAAGGATTGGAACCAGCAACCTTCTGTGACAGCTGCTCTCAGCACAGCGTAATAACTCTTATACTGAAAGATGAGCATTGAATGAGGATGAATATATTTTATTATTTATTATGATAACAGTAAATTACACGTCAGCATTTTGGTGATATTTTCATGACGTGTGTGTGTGTGTGTGTGTGTGTGTGTGTGTGTGTGTGTGTGTCTCTCAGACAGTGATGGTCTGGGCATCAGTATCATAGGGATGGGTGCAGGAGCTGATATGGGCCTGGAGAAACTGGGGATCTTTGTTAAGACGGTCACCGAGGGTGGAGCTGCACAGAGAGACGGCAGGTACGCTCCACCTGTCCTTTCTCCATCTGTCTTCATCCCTGTGTCCCACACATTGTTCTCTGCTTCTTGTTTCCTGTCGACAAAAATCTTAAAAAGATGTATCAGTCAGTAGCTCTCAGATTACGTCCTGAAGCTGGACACTGTGGATTAACACACATTTTAAGATATTGTATTATATCTGACAGGCTTGCACAGCGTAAAACAGTTGTCGTGGTCTTGCACATGCTACACTGAGAAAGTGAGAGAGAGATGCATCATCGGAACAGATAAGCCTCCGTATCTGTGGCATCTCTCTTGTAAACCCTCACACAGCACAGTGACGGGTGCAGAGCGTGCACACTTTTTAAACAGCAGAGCCTGTAGAACCGGTTCTGTGTGAAAAGATAGTTATCATCAAAGTCAGAACACTTCACTTAATTTCCAGCTTTCAGTCCAGCTCTATTGGACATTTTCTGTTCCGTGCTGTCATCAGCTCCAGCAGAAAGTAAATGCCTCGAGTCTCCGCTCCACAGCATTCAGTTTGTCTCCCTAAATCCTCTAATTATCAAATCCTCACTTTCATTTGCGTTATGAGCAGCCTGCTAACAAAGAGATGACGAAAAGAATCTGATGAGCACAAATTATAAGCTAGCAAGTAATGCCTGCTAGGTTTAATTAGCTAACACCACCCTGCACTGACTGAAGACTTCAGGGGTGTGTGTGTCCTGAGCAGAAGGCGAGCTGTCATGCCGGAGAATGAATACACAAATCAGCAGCTGGGTTTATAACAGATCATGTTATGTTATGTTAGAGTAGAAAATAATAATAATAAAAGGAGTAAGATGGTAGAATAACAGCAGGAGTATGGGTGTAGTAAAGGTTGGGAGTGGTGGTGCTCATTTTCACGCATGTAGTATATTCTGTATATTCTTTGTGTGTGTGTGTGTGTGTGTGTAGGATCCAGGTGAATGACCTGATAGTGGAGGTTGATGGGACCAGCCTGGTCGGCGTCACACAGAGCCTCGCTGCCTCCGTCCTCCGCAACACCACCGGCACCGTCAGGTCTGACACATACACTCTGTCCTGACACACACACTTAATTAAATTATAGACAGACATAAATTGTGTATTTGTGCAGATTTGTGAAATAAATTGCACATTTTTTTCAGGTTTTTGGTTGCTATGAGCTAAAATTCTCAGGTCTGTGATTGGTGTGTTTCCAAGTGTGCAGTTGCAGTGTGTGATTTTTCTGATTTCTGTTGTGTGCATATGAATTTCACGTTTGCAGTGTGTGCTTGAATCCCCCAGATTCCCGACTGTGTTTTTTTTTATTTTTGAGTTCATGAACTTGACTGATTGTTTCTGAACATTTTCCAGGTTTGTGATTGGCCGGGAGAAGCCGGGGGAGCAGAGCGAAGTGGCTCAGCTGATCCAGCAGACTCTGGAACAGGAGAGGTGGCAGAGAGAGATGATGGAACAGAGATACAAACAGTACATGGATGATGATGAGGAGGTACGTGCTCAGACAGGAAGCCCTGCAGCAGCTCTGCCTCATGGGACATGCTTGTGTTCAGTGAAAACAGCGATGTGATCTGATCACTCAAACTCTGTTCTCCCCCGGCGCTCTAATGTGCACTTCTAAAGCTGTTCCTCTGACGCTACGTCTATGTGCTCAGAACATCTTCAGCTAATGTTGCTTCGTCAGCTCATGAGCCTCTGTTAGCTGCAGGAAATAAGAGCGAGGTTTGAGTGAGAGGCAACAAGAGCGAGATGAACAGATGAAGAGATGTGTGTGCATTTGCGTATGTGTGTGTGCGCGTGTGTGTTTGTGTGACAAAATGTCGGTCTGTGTGCCACCACGTGGCCTGTAGTTTCAATCCCTGTACAGTTTCTCCACCTTGTGGTCACAGAGGGTAACTCAGCAGCCATTTAAATTGCTTTTAGCGTTTCAATAAAAGCACATCATAAGTAATTATTAAAGAAATATTGAATTATTCCAGTGGCATGCTCCATTCTTCAAATTGCAGCAGCACTCGGTGACTGGGCTGAATGTAGATCCTCCCTTTACTTCGAGTATATCCAAACAGTAAATTAGATTGTCCAGTGCAATTAGATTGACGAGTGTAAGTTGCCATCATTCCGCATCAGCAGGGATCATGTCAAGATGGCAAGATTGTGTCTATGGTAATACATCTAGAAACTGACATGATGTTTTCAGACTGAGTTTAATACCTTCTGGATGTAACAACACTCTGTACAAATACAATTCAAGTAATTTTTTAGCAGAATTTTAAAGTAATATAATTCAGTAGTTAAATGACAGAATTTCTCAGGTGATTCTGTCTGGCAGTTTGATGTAGCCTAATAATAAATGCAGTCCTGTCTGACTGTAGCGTGTCTTTGTGTAACCACAGCAAAAGACACAGCATGGTCACCACATCGCAGGGCGGTATATGAAAGTCCAATGCTATATTTTACTCAGCTGTAATGTTGCTCTCACCCCGCAAATGCATGGTGGTCATGTTGATGCGAAGCTAACTTACTTTGTAACGTGAGGAGGAGCAGAGGACACATGTTTAGCAGGCAGCTGTGTGTGTGAAGCCTCTTAATGGAAGACAGTTACAGGCAGTGGCTGCATTCAGTTTCAGAGTCTGAACTGTGAGGCCGCCAGCAAGAGCTCACTGCTTCTTTCACTTAATTTGTAATTTCATACTTATGCGGTCTTCTCCAGGCTGGATGCCATTTGTACCACTTTGTATGACGCATCCTCCTCCAAATTAAATTATATAGAGAGAGAGAAGTGGCACTCTTGAGTCTGAACTTTGTTTGTATCGCTGTGATGAACTGCAACATTTTTGGAAACACTTTTATTGGCTTCGGTACCCGCTCTCAAATATAAAGCTAACACAAGCAGCTGCTCAGCTTAACTTAGCTCAAACACAGGAAACTGGGTTAAACGGTTAGCTTAGCTCTGTCTAAAGGTAGCAAAATCCACCTGGCAGCACCTCCAAAGCTCACAAAGCAGCAAGTCATTTTACAATTGGATTTTTTACAGTAAACAAACAGCATTTTGTCTGGAAATTAGTGAGCTTTAGGCGGGTTGCTAGGCAGGTCCTGACCTTATTTGGACAGAGTGAGGCTAGCTGTTTCCATGCTTTAGGCTAGGTTAAGCTAAGCTAACAGACCGCAGGCTACATCTACATATTTATATATAGATGTGATAGTGGTATTGATGGTTTCATATATGTTTCAGCAAGAAAGCAAAACAGCTTTTCCCCCCAAAATATTATAGTACTATAGTAGTAATAAGTATTGCACTACATAATTGCTAAAGCCTGCGTGACTGTTTTAGCTCTATACATTTAACAGCATGTAGCGATACAGTGACTACAGACATAGCTAGCTGTTTCCAGTAGCTGTGGCTAGGTTGTGCTAAGCTAAGCTAACCAGCTACTAGCATTGGCTTCAAATTTAGATGTACAGACATGAGAGTAGTATCAATCTTCTTAGCTAACTTCTTAGCAACCAAACAGATAAGCATTTCTTAATAATGTAATACTTTTTTTTCCATCTCTCCCCGTTCACCTGCAGACAGGTGAATATGCAACGGACGAGGAGGAGGAGATGAGTCCGGTGTTTCCAAACTCCATTGAGGTTTTCGACCTGGCCGAGAACCAGGACATGTTGTCTCCAGTGGAGCTGGACCCGGAGAAGCTGGCCCACAAATTCAAGGAGGTAAATGTGGTTTTAATTATTTGAATCCTGAAGCTAACTCTTTGTGTGTGTGTGTGTGTGTGTGTGTGTGTGCGTTTTCATCTGTTATTATACTCTGCCTCTGTCTGCAGCTCCAGATTAAACATGCAGTAACCCAGGCAGAGATCCAGCTGCTAAAGAGGAAGGTGAGACCCCTTAACGTTCAGTCTCTTCTTAACATGCAGAAATATAATGCACTGCAGTATCCAGGCTGCAGTGGAAAATATACACTAGCATAACATCATTCCTTTGCTGGCTGAACGATGACTTAACGCTGGCTCTGCCTCCCACATACCACCTCCTCCTGCCACACTCCCACCCCTTTACCTCCAGCTGGCTCACGCGGAGCAGGATAAGTTGCGTTGGAGGATGGAGCGTGCTCAGTTGGAGCAAAACATCCGGGACAGTAAAGAGAGGATGGAAAAACTGGAGGGCTATTGGATGGAGGCACAGTCCCTGTGTAAGGTAATTTATGAGAGAATGAACATGACAGTCAGACAAGAGAGTCATGGACAGAGGAAGTATGTTTACTCATTGTTTAACAGCTAAACTGCCTAAAACTAGTTTCCACTTACTGTCTGTGTTGCGTGTGTGTCTGTTTTCAGGCTGTGGATGAACACCTGAAAGAAACCCAGGCCCAGTACCAAACCCTAGAGAGGAAATACAGCAAAGCCAAGAGACTAATTAAAGAGTACCAGCAGAAGTAAGGAAGCAAGGATACTAAAGGTTTAAGAGAGGGAGTAAAAAACACACAGACTTTAACATGTGTGTTTGCACGCTTTGTAGGGAGATCGAAAACCTGAAGAAGGAGACGGCTCAGCGTCGAGCACAAGAAGAGAGTGAGGCAACACACAAAGAGGAGGCGGACAACCTGCAGGAAAAGGTTAGCAAAACATGCATATTAACCACACTGGTTTTCAGTGAAGAGTTTTGTGTCAGCTCTTCCGTGTAAACACCACTTCTGTCTTTGTTTTTTCCATTGTAATAAGTATATATTTACATTTTTTTAAGAAAAAAGACATTTGCATTGGCAAATGCAAAAAACAAAATTTGTCTTTTCTTTTAAGCACCTTTGTGAACACTGATTTCTGGTTAACAGCAATTCATTTGATTTCATGATAGTGAATAGTAGCAGTGCAAAAAGGACTGTGATCACCACTGTGATGGTCAGTTGACATAATCCTGAATGTGCATCGGTAGTGTCCGAGAAGTGTCCGCACGTTGTGCAAGGACATTATTAGGGCCCGAGCACGCACTGTGTGCGAGGCCCTATTGCATTTCAAATGTTTATTATTAGGGCCCGAGCACGCACTGTGTGCGAGGCCCTATTGCATTTCAAATGTTTATTATTTTTTTTTTTATTTTTATTAGGGCCCGAGCACGCACTGTGTGCGAGGCCCTATTGCATTTCAAATGTTTATTATTTTTTTTATTTTTATTATTTTCTTTCTCGTTCTTCCGCTAAATGAATCGCATTTTCGACTGCCTATATGTACTCGAAAAGTTGCGAAAATTTGGCTACCCCCCCAAAGTCGGGCGTAAAATTACGTATTTTGGGGGTCTCACACATGGACGAGCAAAAATGGCTCTACGGCGCCACCTACGTTTCAGTTGTCGGAGGAGCCCCTCGACACGGTTTCATCCACGAGCACGAAATTTAGCGGGAGTATGTAAAGTACCGACCCGCACAAAAAAGTCTCTTGGTGACCCGGGCTATCGCGAAGCGTACGGCGGCCATTTTGTTTCAAAGTTGGCGTTTTCGTGTTTTTGCGGTCATTTTCAGGGGTCGTATTTGAACGAACTCCTCCTACAGCTTTCATCCGATCTGTTTGAAACTTGGCGTGTGTGTTCTTAAGGCCTCGACCATGAAAAGTTATCAAAATCGTGACTTCCAGATTTACTGCGTCAGAGGGGCGGGGTCACGAAATTTGGCGTTTTGGCGTGAAATTTCAACGTCCTATAACTTTGCCAAAAATACTCCAATCTTCACCAAACCTCAGATATATAATCACAGTCTGCCCTAGAATACATTTCCATAAAAACATTTGCAGATTTTCACAGCGCCTCCTAGTGGCGACAGAAAAGACCACTTTTACGAAATGACGTCCAGCTCGGAAAATATTGACCATATCCACCTCAAACTAGTTGGAGATGTTGTTAAGGCCTTGGTGTTGACATCTGAGAAAGAATTTCAACTTGACATCAGAGGGCGGGGCCGTGACAGCGCGTCAAAGTCAAGCGTTCGACGAAAAATGGAACTCCATTGACTTTTTGGGTAATTTTCAGGCAAATGTGTTGGGCTTTCATATACTTTCTCAGACCTGTCTGAAACCTCTTGAGGTTATTAAGAACACTATTGTGCAAATTTCGGCTGCATAATTAATTAGGGGGCGGGGCAAAACCGCTCTATAGCGCCCCCTTGAATTTTTCTTTCAAGCAGCCCCGCCACAGTTTTGGACACAGAGTTATGAAACCTCAGCCGAATTGTAGAGGAAGACATAACCTACAAAAAAGTCTCTTGGAGCAATGGGCTAAAATGAACAGGAAGCGAGATATTTAATGATGAAAATCACCATTTTTAGTATATCGATCTGGCTGAGAAGGGGTCATATTTGAACGAACTCCTCCTAGGGATTTTGTCCAATTGACTTCAAACTTGGTAGTTACGTTCGTATAGACTTCCTGAGTAAAATTTATCAAAATCATGAACTTCGAAGGAACAGTGTGGGCGTGGCGCACCATCAAATTTGACCCAGTGATTTAACATTCGAACTCCTTTGACTTTTTGGCTGTTTTTTAAACACAGGCTGTGGTGCTTTCATATGTTTTGTCAGAGCTGTCTGAAACTTCTTGTGGTTATTAAGACCAAAAAGATGCAAAAATCGGCTGCATGTGTAATTAGGGGGCGGGGCGAAATCGCTCTATAGCGCCCCCTTTGATTTTTCTTTCAAGCAGCCCCGCCACAGTTTTAAACTCAGAGTTATCAAATCTCAGCCAAATTGTAGAGCATGGCAAGACGTACAAAAAAGTCTCTTGGAGCAATGGGCTAAAATGAACAGGAAGCGAGATATTTAATGATGAAAATCACCATTTTTAGTATATAGGTCTGGCTGAGAAGGGGTCATATTTGAACGAACTCCTCCTAGGGATTTTGTCCAATTGACTTCAAACTTAGCAGATGTCTTCATATATGCTTCCCGAGTAAAAGTTATCAAAATCATGAATTTTGATGAAACGGTGTGGGCGTGGCGCTCCCTCAGATTTTGACTGTTTGTCCCAATTTCGGCTAATGTGCGTGGTCAACTTGCACAAACTGCTTTGAAGGCTTCGAAGGCTCACGTATTTTTTGACTGCTGCCTTCCGACGCGCCAGCCCGCCGAGTTGCGTGGGAGTGCGAGGGCCCGTTCAACGCTGCTTGCAGCTTTAATTAGGGCCCGAGCACGCACTGTGTGCGAGGCCCTATTGCATTTCAAATGTTTATTATTTTTTTTCGTTTTTTTTATTATTTTCTTTCTCGTTCTTAGTCAAGTTAAATCGCATTTTCGACGGCCTATATGTACTCGAAAAGTTACGAAAATTTGCCTACCCCCCCAAAGTCAGGCGTAAATTTACGTATTTTGGGGGTCTCGCACATGAACGTATAAAAATGGCTCTACGGCGCCACCTAGGTTTCGGTTTTCGGAGGAGCCCCTGGACACGGTTTCATCCACGCAGACGAAAGTTGGAGGGACTATGTAACATACCGAGACGCACAAAAAAGTCTCTTGGTGACCCCGGCTACGGCGACGCGTACGGCAGCCATTTTGTTTCAAAGTTGGCGTTTTCGTGTTTTTTGAAGGGTAGTATTTGAACGAACTCCTCCTAGGGCTTTCATCCAATCTGTTTGAAACTTCGCGTGTGTGTTCTTAAGGCCTCGACCATGAAAAGTTATCAAAATCGTGAGGTTCGGATTTACTGCCTCAGAGGGGCGGGGCCAAGAAATTTGGCGTGTTGCCATGAAAATTCGACGTGCTATAACTTTTATATACTTTGTCTGAGCTGTCTGAAACTTCTTGTGGTTGTTTAGGTCTATATTCTGCAAAGATCGGCTGCATACTTAATTAGGGGGCGGGGCAAAATCGCTCTATAGCGCCCCCTTGAATTTTTCTTTCAAGCAGCCCCGCCACAGTTTTGGACACAGAGTTATGAAACCTCAGCCGAATTGTAGAACATGGCAAGCCCTACAAAAAAGTCTCTTGGAGCAATGGGCTAAAATTAACAGGGAGCGAGATATTTAACAATGAAAATCACCATTTTTGCTGTTTCGACCTGGTTGAGAAGGGGTCATATTTGAACGAACTCCTCCTAGGGATTTTATCCAATTGACTTCAAACTTGGCAGATGTGTTCATATAGCCTTCCAAAGTAAAAGTTATCAAAATCATGAATTTTGATGAAACGGTGTGGGCGTGGCGCTCCCTCAGATTTTGACCGTTTGTCCCAATTCCGGCTAATGTGTGTGCTCAATTGAACGAAACGCTTTGAAAGCGTCAAAGGCTCGCGCGTTTTCCGACTGCTGCCTTCCGACGTGCCAGCCCGTCGAGTTGCGTGGGAGTGCGAGGGCCCGTTCAACGCTGCTTGCAGCTTTAATTTTTCTTCTTTTTCTTTTTCTTCCGCTAAATGAATCGCATTTTCGACGGCCTATATGTACTCGAAAAGTTATGAAAATTTGGCTACCCCCCCAAAGTTGGGCGTAAAATTACGTATTTTGGGGGTCTCACACATGGACGAGCAAAAATGGCTCTACGGCGCCACCTACGTTTCAGTTTTCGGAGGAGCCCCTGGACACGGTTTCATCCACGCGTACGAAATTTTACGGGAGTATGTAAAGTACCGAGACACACAAAAAAGTCTCTTGGAGCAATGTGCTAAAATTAACAGGAAGCGAGATATTTAACAATGAAAATCACCATTTTTGCTGTTTCGACCTGGTTGAGAAGGGGTCCTATTTGAACGAACTCCTCCTAGGGATTTTATCCAATTGACTTCAAACTTAGCAGATGTCTTCATATAGGCTTCCCGAGTAAAAGTTATCAAAATCATGAATTTTGATGAAACGGTGTGGGCGTGGCGGTCTTTCAAATTTGACCTTTTGTCCCAATTCTGGCTAATGTGTGTGTTTGATTGAACAAAACGCTTTGAAAGCGTCAAAGGCTCGCGCGTTTTCCGACTGCTGCCTTCCGACGTGCCAGCCCGTCGAGTTGCGTGGGAGTGCGAGGGCCCGTTCAACGCTGCTTGCAGCTTTAATTTTTTTTTTTATTTTTATTAGGGCCCGAGCACGCACTGTGTGCGAGGCCCTATTGTTTTTCAAATGTTTATTATTTTTTTTTTTTTTATTATTTTTATTCTTTTTCTTCCGCGAAATGAATCGCATTTTCGACGGCCTATATGTACTCGAAAAGTTGCAAAAATTTGCCTACCCCCCCAAAGTCGGGCGTAAAATTACATATTTTGGGGGTCTCACACATGGACGAACAAAAATGGCTCTACGGCGCCACCTACGTTTCAGTTGTCGGAGGAGCCCCTCGACACAGTCTCATCCACGTGTACGAAATTTAGCGGGAGTATGTAAATTACCGAGCCGCACAAAAAAGTCTCTTGGTGACCGGGGCTATCGCGAAGCGTACGGCGGGCATTTTGTTTCAAAGTTGGCGTTTCCGTGTTTTTGGGGTCATTTTCAGGGGTCGTATTTGAACGAACTCCTCCTAGAGCTTTCATCCGATCTGTTTGAAACTTGCCGTGTGTGTTCTTAAGGCCTCGATCATGAAAAGTTATCAAAATCATGAGGTTCAGACTTACTGCCTCAGAGGGGCGGGGCCACGAAATTTGGCGTTTTGGCGTGAAATTTCGACGTGCTATAACTTTGCCAAAAATATTCCAATCTTCACCAATCCTCAGATATATAATGGCAGTCTGGCCTAGAATACATTTCCATAAAAATATTTGCAGATTTTCACAGCGCCTCCTAGTGGCGACAGAAAAGACCACTTTTACGAAATGACGTCCAGCTCGGAAAATATTGACCATATCCACCTCAAACTAGTTGGAGATGTTGTCAAGGCCTTGGTGTTGACATCTGAGAAAGAATTTCAACTTGACATCAGAGGGCGTGGCCGTGACAGCGCGTCAAAGTCAAGCGTTCGAAGAAAAATGGAACTCCATTGACTTTTTGGGTAATTTTCAGGCAAATGTGTTGGGCTTTCATATACTTTGTCAGACCTGTCTGAAACCTCTTGAGGTTATTAAGACCAAATAGATACAGAAGTCGGCTGCATAATTAATTAGGGGGCGGGGCAAAATCGCTCTATAGCGCCCCCTTGAATTTTTCTTTCAAGCAGCCCCGCCACAGTTTTGGACACAGAGTTATTAAACCTCAGCCGAATTGTAGGGGAAGACAAGATCTACAAAAAAGTCTCTTGGAGCAATGGGCTAAAATTAACAGGGAGCGAGATATTTAAATATGAAAATCACCATTTTTGCTGTTTCGACCTGGTTGAGAAGGGGTCATATTTGAACGAACTCCTCCTAGGGATTTTGTCCAATTCACTTCAAACTTAATAGTTCCGTTCATATACCATTCCCAAGTAAAAGTTATCAAAATTATGAATTTTGAGAAAATTGTGTGGGCGTGGCGCTTAATTAAATTTCACCCTTTGATACAACATTCAAACTCCATTTACTTTTTTCGCTGTTTTTTAAGGCAAAGCTGTTGTGCTTCAATACTTTCTCAGACCTGTCTAAAACTTCTTCTGGTTGTTCAAACCAATATTGTGCAAATTTCGGCTGCATCGTTAATTAGTGGGCGGGACGAAAACGCTCTATAGCGCCCCCTTGAATTTTTCTTTCAAGCAGCCCCGCCACAGTTTTGGACACAGAGTTATGAACCCTCAGCCGAATTGTAGACGAAGACGAGATCTACAAAAAAGTCTCTTGGAGCAATGGGCTAAAATTAACAGGGAGCGAGATATTTAACAATGAAAATCACCATTTTTGCTGCTTCGAGCTGATTGAGAAGGGGTCATATTTGAACCAACTCCTCCTAGGGATTTTGTCCAATTCACTTCAAAATTGACAGGTGTATTCATCTAGGCTTCCTGAGTAAAAGTTGTCAAAATCATGAATTTTCATGAAACGGTGTGGGCGTGGAGCTTAATTAAATTTCACCCTTTGATACAACATTCAAACTCCATTTACTTTTTTGGCTGTTTTTTAAGGCAAAGCTGTTGTGCTTCAAAACTTTCTCAGACCTGTCTAAAACTTCTTCTGGTTGTTCAAACCAATATTGTGCAAATTTCGGCTGCATCGTTAATTAGTGGGCGGGACGAAATCGCTCTATAGCGCCCCCTTGAATTTTTCTTTCAAGCAGCCCCGCCACAGTTTTGGACACAGAGTTATGAAACCTCAGCCGAATTGTAGACGAAGACAAGTTCTACAAAAAAGTCTCTTGGAGCAATGGGCTAAAATTAACAGGAAGCGAGATATTTAAGAATGAAAATCACCATTTTTAGTATATCGATCTGGCTGAGAAGGGGTCTTATTTGAACAAACTCCTCCTAGGGATTTTATCCAATTCATTTCAAACTTTGTAGGTACGTTCATATAGACTTCCCGAGTAAAAGTTATCAAAATCATGAATTTTGATGAAACGGTGTGGGCGTGGCGCTCCCTCAGATTTTGACTGTTTGTCCCAATTCCGGCTAATGTGTGTGCTCAATTGAACTAAACGCTTTGAAAGCGTCGAAGGCTCGCGCATTTTCCGACTGCTGCCTTCCGACGTGCCAGCCCGTCGAGTTGCGTGGGAGTGCGAGGGCCCGTTCAACGCTGCTTGTTAGGGCCCGAGCACGCACTGTGTGCGAGGCCCTATTGTTTTTCAAATGTTTATTATTAGGGCCCGAGCACGCACTGTGTGCGAGGCCCTATTGTTTTTCAAATGTTTATTATTTTTTTTTTTTTTATTATTTTTATTCTTTTTCTTCCGCGAAATGAATCGCATTTTCGACGGCCTATATGTACTCGAAAAGTTACGAAAATTTGCCTACCCCCCCAAAGTCGGGTGTAAAATTACGTATTTTGGGGGTCTCGCACATGGACGAACAAAAATGGCTCTACGGCGCCACCTACGTTTCAGTTGTCGGAGGAGCCCCTCGACACGGTTTCATCCACGTGTACGAAATTTAGCGGGAGTATGTAAAGTACCAAGCCGCACAAAAAAGTCTCTTGGTGACCGGGGCTATCGCGAAGCGTACAGCGGCCATTTTGTTTCAAAGTTGGCATTTTCGTGTTTTTGGGGTCATTTTCAGGGCTCGTATTTGAACGAACTCCTCCTAGGGCTTTCGTCCTATCTGTTTGAAACTTGGCGTGTGGTTTCGTAAGGCCTCGACCATGAAAAGTTATCAAAATCGCAAGTTTTCGATTTACTGTGTGAGAGGGGCGGGGCCACGAAATTTGGCGTTTTGGCGTGAAATTTCGACGGGCTATAACTTCGCCAAAAATACTCCAACCTTCACCAAACCTCAGGTATATAATGGCAGTCTGGCCTAGAATACATTTCCATAAAAATATTTGCAGATTTTCACAGCGCCTCCTAGTGGCGACAGAAAAGACCACTTTTACGAAATGACGTCCAGCTCGGAAAATATTGACCATATCCACCTCAAACTAGTTGGAGATGTTGTCAAGGCCTTGGTGTTGACATCTGAGAAAGAATTTCAACTTGACATCAGAGGGCGTGGCCGTGACAGCGCGTCAAAGTCAAGCGTTCGACGAAAAATGGAACTCCATTGACTTTTTGGGTAATTTTCAGGCAAATGTGTTGGGCTTTCATATACTTTCTCAGACCTGTCTGAAACCTCTTGTGGTTGTTAAGAACACTATTATGCAAATTTCGGTTGCATAATTAATTAGGGGGCGGGGCAAAATCGCCCTATAGCGCCCCCTTGAATTTTTATTTCAAGCAGCCCCGCCACAGTTTTGGACACAGAGTTATGAAACCTCAGCCGAATTGTAGACGAAGACAAGATCTACAAAAAAGTCTCTTGCTGCAATGTGCTAAAATTAACTGGAAGCGAGATATTTAAGCATGAAAATCACCATTTTTGCTGTTTCGACCTGGTTGAGAAGGGGTCATATTTAAACGAACTCCTCCTAGGGATTTTATCCAATTGACTTCAAACTTGGCAGATGTGTTCATATAGACTTTCTGAGTAAAAGTTATCAAAATCATGAATTTTGATGAAACAATGTGGGCGTGGCGCTCCATTACATTTTGACCCTTTGATACTACATTCAAACTCCATTTACTTTTTTGGCTGTTTTTTAAGGTAAAGCTGTTGTGCTTCAATACTTTCTTAGACCTGTCTGAAATTTCTTCTGGTTGTTCAAACCAATATTGTGCAAATTTCGGCTGCATCGTTAATTAGTGGGCGGGACGAAATCGCTCTATAGCGCCCCCTTGAATTTTTCTTTCAAGCAGCCCCGCCACAGTTTTGAACACAGAGTTATGAAACCTTAGCCGAATTGTGGCCGAAGACAAGATCTACAAAAAAGTCTCTTGGAGCAATGGGCTAAAATTAACAGGAAGCGAGATATTTAACAATGAAAATAACCATTTTTGCTGTTTCGACCTGGTTGAGAAGGGGTCATATTTGAACAAACTCCTCATAGGGATTTTGTCCAATTGACTTCAAACTTGGTAGTTACGTTCATATAGACTTCCTGAGTAAAAGTTATCAAAATCATGAATTTTCATGAAACGGTGTGGGCGTGGAGCTTAATTAAATTTCACCCTTTGATACAACATTCAAACTCCATTTACTTTTTTGGCTGTTTTTTAAGGCAAAGCTGTTGTGCTTCAAAACTTTCTCAGACTTGTCTAAAACTTCTTCTGGTTGTTCAAACCAATATTGTGCAAATTTCGGCTGCATCGTTAATTAGTGGGCGGGACGAAATCGCTCTATAGCGCCCCCTTGAATTTTTCTTTCAAGCAGCCCCGCCACAGTTTTGGACACAGAGTTATGAAACCTCAGCCGAATTGTAGACGAAGACAAGATCTACAAAAAAGTCTCTTGCTGCAATGGGCTAAAATTAACAGGGAGCGAGATATTTAACAATGAAAATCACCATTTTTGCTGTTTCGACCTGGTTGAGAAGGGGTCATATTTGAACGAACTCCTCCTAGGGATTTTATCCAATTGACTTCAAACTTGGCAGATGTGTTCATATAGCGTTTCCGAGTAAAAGTTATCAAAATCATGAATTTTGATGAAACGGTGTGGGCGTGGCGGTCCGTCAAATTTGACCTTTTGTCCCAATTCTGGCTAATGTGTGTGGTCAATTGAACAAAACCCTTTGAAAGCGTCAAAGGCTCGCGCGTTTTCCGACTGCTGCCTTCCGACGTGCCAGCCCGTCGAGTTGCGTGGGAGTGCGAGGGCCCGTTCAACGCTGCTTGCAGCTTTAATTTTTTTTTTTTTTTTTATTATTTTTCTTTTTCTTAGTCAAAATAAATCGCATTTTCGACGGCCTATATGTACTCGAAAAGTTGCGAAAATTTGGCTACCCCCCCAAAGTCGGGCGAAAAATTTCATATTTTGGGGGTCTCACACATGGACGAACAAAAATGGCTCTACGGCGCCACCTACGTTTCAGTTGTCGGAGGAGCCCCTGGACACGGTTTCATCCACGCGTACGAAATTTAGTGGGAGTATGTAAACTACCGAGACGCACAAAAAAGTCTCTTGGTGACCCGGGCTATCGCGAAGCGTATGGCGGCCATTTTGTTTCAAAGTTGGCGTTTTCGTGTTTTTGGGGTCATTTTCAGGGGTCGTATTTGAACGAACTCCTCCTACAGCTTTCATCCGATCTGTTTGAAACTTGGCGTGTGTGTTCTTAAGGCCTCGACCATGAAAAGTTATCAGAAAGCGTGACTTCCAGATTTACTGCGTCAGAGGGGCGGGGCCACGAAATTTGGCGTTTTGGCGTGAAATTTCGACGTGCTATAACTTTGCCAAAAATACTCCAATCTTCACCAAACCTCAGGTATATAATGGCAGTCTGGCCTAGAATACATTTCCATAAAAATATTTGGAGATTTTCACAGCGCCTCCTAGTGGCGACAGAAAAGACCACTTTTACGAAATGACGTCCAGCTCGGAAAATATTGACCATATCCACCTCAAACTAGTTGGAGATGTTGTCAAGGCCTTGGTGTTGACATCTGAGAAAGAATTTCAACTTGACATCAGAGGGCGTGGCCGTGACAACCCGTCAAAGTCAAGCGTTCGACGAAAAATGGAACTCCATTGACTTTTTGGGTAATTTTCAGGCAAATGTGTTGGGCTTTCATATACTTTCTCAGACCTGTCTGAAACCTCTTGTGGTTGTTAAGAACACTATTATGCAAATTTCGGTTGCATAATTAATTAGGGGGCGGGGCTAAATCGCTCTATAGCGCCCCCTTGAATTTTTCTTTGAGGCAGCCCCGCCACAGTTTTGGACACAGAGTTATGAACCCTCAGTCGAATTGTGGGCGAAGACAAGATCTACAAAAAAGTCTCTTGGAGCAATGGGCTAAAATTAACAGGGAGCGAGATATTTAACAATGAAAATCACCATTTTTGCTGTTTCAACCTGGTTGAGAAGGGGTCATATTTGAACGAACTTCTCATAGGGATTTTGTCCAATTGACTTCAAACTTGGTAGTTACGTTCATATAGACTTCCTGAGTAAAAGTTATCAAAATGATTACTTTTGATGAAATGGTGTGGGCGTGGCGGTCCATCAAATTTGACCGTTTGTCCCAATTCTGGCTAATGTGTGTGGTCAATTGAACAAAACGCTTTGAAAGCGTCAAAGGCTCGCGCATTTTCCGACTGCTGCCTTCCGACATGCCAGCCCGTCGAGTTGCGTGGGAGTGCGAGGGCCCGTTCAATGCTGCTTGCAGCTTTAATTTTTCTTCTTTTTCTTTTTCTTCCGCTAAATGAATCGCATTTTCGACGGCCTATATGTACTCGAAAAGTTATGAAAATTTGGCTACCCCCCCAAAGTTGGGCGTAAAATTACGTATTTTGGGGGTCTCACACATGGACGAGCAAAAATGGCTCTACGGCGCCACCTACGTTTCAGTTGTCGGAGGAGCCCCTGGACACGGTTTCATCCACGAGCACGAAATTTAGTGGGAGTATGTAAAGTACCGAGCCGCACAAAAAAGTCTCTTGGTGACCAGGGCTATCGCGAAGCGTACAGCGGCCATTTTGTTTCAAAGTTGGCGTTTTTGTGTTTTTGGGGTCATTTTCAGGGGTCGTATTTGAACGAACTCCTCCTACAGCTTTCATCTGATCTGTTTGAAACTTGGCGTGTGTGTTCTTAAGGCCTTGACCATGAAAAGTTATCAAAATCGTGAGCTTCAGATTTACTGCGTCAGAGGGGCGGGGCCACGAAATTTGGCGTTTTGGCGTGAAATTTCGACGTGCTATAACTTTGCCAAAAATACTCCAATCTTCACCAAACCTCAGGTATATAATGGCAGTCTGGCCTAGAATACATTTCCATAAAAATATTTGGAGAATTTCACAGCGCCTCCTAGTGGGGACAGAAAAGACCACTTTTACAAAATGACATCCAGCTCGGAAAATATTGACCATACACACCTCAAACTAGTTGGAGATGTTGTTAAGGCCTTGGTGTTGACATCTGGGAAAGAATTTCAACTTGACATCAGAGGGCGTGGCCGTGACAGCGCGTCAAAGTCAAGCGTTCGACGAAAAATGGAACTCCATTGACTTTTTGGGTAATTTTCAGGCAAATGTGTTGGGCTTTCATATACTTTCTCAGACCTGTCTGAAACCTCTTGTGGTTATTAAGAACACTATTATGCAAATTTCGGGTGCATAATTAATTAGGGGGCGGGGCAAAATCGCTCTATAGCGCCCCCTTGAATTTTTCTTTCAAGCAGCCCCACCACAGTTTTGGACACAGAGTTATGTAACCTTAGCCGAATTGTAGACGAAGACAAGATCTACAAAAAAGTCTCTTGCTGCAATGTGCTAAAATTAACAGGAAGCGAGATATGTAAGCATGAAAATCACCATTTTTAGTACAACGATCTGGCTGAGAAGAGGTCTTATTTGAACAAACTCCTCCTAGGGATTTTGTCCAATTGACTTCAAACTTAATAGATGTGTTCATCTAGACTTCCTGAGTAAAAGTTATCAACATTATGAATTTTGTGGAAACTGTGTAGGCGTGGCGCTCCATCAAATTTGACCCTTTGATCCAAATTTGGCCCCTGCAGAAGAAGCAGTCAGCAGTAAAGATTTGAGCTTCAGGGCTCAATGTCTTAGATGATAAAACAAACACAGGAGACATTTGAACAAGATACAAAGTGTTTTATTGAATGTCGAAAAAGTGAATTACCTATTTCAAATTCAAAATGAAATGGTGTGGGCGTAAATCAAATTTTATTTGTATAACCCAAAGTCACAAACGCAAGCAAACATGCATTGATGGTAATGATGATTTTGGGGGGGGTTTGTAGATGAATCCAGGAGCCATGTACAGGAACGAAGGTTTCATTATGTGTCTGAGATAGAGCAAAGACTAAGACCAGCATGTTGGCATACTGACAGGTTCCTGGAATATAGGCAAGAGAAAGGTATGTTAAATAAGAGTATATGGATCCTAAGAACAAGCAAGAAATTAGATTGACATGTTTACCTTTACTCAGTCAGAGAGGATGAGGATGACATTGGAGGTATCAGGTGATGCATCAGCAGAGGTGTGATGAATCCAGGTATGCAGGCAGGTGAGCGCATGATTCTCCCAACTGTATACAGAAACACAGACTGACAAAATAGACAGACAACACCACATAGGGAAGGGGACATAGGGGGAAACAAAGGGAGGGAAACAGTCCTGCACCTGATAGTAATATGTATTAACCTTCCATCAAGCACGTAAACCACAGGAAATTTATGGTCATCACATAAATGTGTGAGTGCAAATGCAGGGCCTACAGACGTTTGAGGTTACACAGTCAAAACACAAAATCTGCAGGAGCACATAAGTTATATTGTATAATATAACAGGAATTTAATGATCTGTTTAAGGTAACAATTAGTAAAAGCATGGAGTTATTAACATGTCCAATAGGAAGTATAAGTTACTAGTATTTCATAACATTTATCAATATGTTATATTTATTAATATTGTTAGTAGAATATTTCTGAGTTTGATGGTGACAATATAGTCATTATGTTCTAGGAGACACTTATGTCATGCAGTTAATGTGCAATTACATAGAACAGAGTTGTACTGAATCAGCTGAGTTAGAGTATCCACTAGGAAACAGAAACTTCATGTTTGCATCATTTGTCAAGTACAACTCAAACTATTATTAATTGTTATGAAATCATCAACATGGCATGTGTCTGAAAAAACAGTATGCTGTTACATTTTTACAGCTATTTTTTCACATTGCTGTGAAGGAAACTATAATAGAGTCATAGTCAGATAAATGTATTTCATTAAATAAATAAATAAATAAATAAATAAATAAATAAAGTAATACATACATACATAAAAATCTCAATCTTCGTCCCCAAATACAGCCCATTCTATCATGACATACTGTGATGTTTTTACAGCTATATTTAGGGCCCGAGCACGCACTGTGTGCGAGGCCCTATTGCATTTCAAATGTTTATTATTTTTTTTTTTATTTTTAGGGCCCGAGCACGCACTGTGTGCGAGGCCCTATTGCATTTCAAATGTTTATTATTAGGGCCCGAGCACGCACTGTGTGCGAGGCCCTATTGTTTTTCAAATGTTTATTATTAGGGCCCGAGCACGCACTGTGTGCGAGGCCCTATTGCATTTCAAATGTTTATTATTTTTTTTATTTTTTTTTTTTTTATTATTTTCTTTCTTTTTCTTCCGCGCATTAAATCGCATTTTCGACGGCCTATATGTACTCGAAAAGTTGCGAAAATTTGCCTACCCCCCCAAAGTCGGGCGAAAAATTTCATATTTTGGGGGTCTCACACATGGACGAACAAAAATGGCTCTACGGCGCCACCTACGTTTCAGTTGTCGGAGGAGCCCCTGGACACGGTTTCATCCACGAGCACGAAATTTTGTGGGAGTATGTAAGATACCGTGCCGCACAAAAAAGTCTCTTGGTGACCCGGGCTATCGCGAACCGTACGGTGGCCATTTTGTTTCAAAGTTGGCGTTTTCGTGTTTTTGGGGTCATTTTCAGGGGTCGTATTTGAACGAACTCCTCCTACAGCTTTCATCCGATCTGTTTGAAACTTGGCGTGTGTATTCTTAAGGCCTCGACCATGAAAAGTTATCAGAAAGCGTGACTTCCAGATTTACTGCGTCAGAGGGGCGGGGCCATGAAATTTGGCGTTTTGGCGTGAAATTTCAACGTCCTATAACTTTGCCAAAAATACTCCAATCTTCACCAAACCTCAGGTATATAATGGCAGTCTGGCCTAGAATACATTTCCATAAAAATATTTGCAGATTTTCACAGCGCCTCCTAGTGGCGACAGAAAAGACCACTTTTACGAAATGACGTCCAGCTCGGAAAATATTGACCATATCCACCTCAAACTAGTTGGAGATGTTGTCAAGGCCTTGGTGTTGACATCTGAGAAAGAATTTCAACTTGACATCAGAGGGCGTGGCCGTGACAGCGCGTCAAAGTCAAGCGTTCGACGAAAAATGGAACTCCATTGACTTTTTGGGTAATTTTCAGGCAAATGTGTTGGGCTTTCATATACTTTCTCAGACCTGTCTGAAACCTCTTGAGGTTATTAAGACCAAAAAGATACAGAAGTCGGCTGCATAATTGATTAGGGGGCGGGGCAAAATCGCTCTATAGCGCCCCCTTGAATTTTTCTTTCAAGCAGCCCCGCCACAGTTTTGGACACAGAGTTATGAAACCTCAGCCCAATTGTACGGGAAGACATAACCTACAAAAAAGTCTCTTGCAGCAATGTGCTAAAATTAACAGGAAGCGAGATATTTAACAATGAAAATAACCATTTTTGCTGTTTCGACCTGGTTGAGAAGGGGTCATATTTGAACAAACTCCTCCTAGGTATTTTATCCAATTGACTTCAAACTTGGTAGATGTGTTCATAGAGACTTCCTGAGTACAAGTTAACAAAATTATGAACTTTGATGAAATGCTGTGGGCGTGGCACTCCGTCAGATTTGACCATTTGTCCCAATTCTGACTAATGTGTGTAGTCAACTTGCACAAAACTGTTTTAAAGACTTCGCGTTTTCCGACTGCTGCCTTCCGACGTGCCAGCCCGTCGAGTTGCGTGGGAGTGCGAGGGCCCGTTCAACGCTGCTTGCAGCTTTAATTTTTCTTTTTATTATTTTTCTTTTTCTTCTCCCAAGTAAATCGCATTTTTGACGGCCTATATGTACTCGAAAAGTTGTGAAAATTTGCCTACCCCCCCAAAGTCGGGTGTAAAATTACGTATTTTGGGGGTCTCGCACATGGACGAACAAAAATGGCTCTACGGCGCCACCTACGTTTCAGTTGTCGGAGGAGCCCCTCGACACGGTTTCATCCACGTGTACGAAATTTAGCGGGAGTATGTAAGATACCGAGCCGCACAAAAAAGTCTCTTGGTGACCCAGGCTATCGCGAAGCGTACGGCGGGCATTTTGTTTCAAAGTTGGCGTTTTCGTGTTTTTGGGGTCATTTTCAGGGGTCGTATTTGAACGAACTCCTCCTAGAGCTTTCATCCGATCTGTTTGAAACTTGGCGTGTGTGTTCTTAAGGCCTCGACCATGAAAAGTTATCAAAATCGTGAGGTTCAGATTTACTGCATCAGAGGGGCGGGGCCACGAATTTTGGCGTTTTGGCGTGAAATTTCGACGTGCCATAACTTTGCCAAAAATACTCCAATCTTCACCAATCTTCTGATATATAATCACAGTCTGCCCTAGAATACATTTCCATAAAAATATTTGGAGAATTTCACAGCGCCTCCTAGTGGCGACAGAAAAGACCACTTTTACGAAATGACGTCCAGCTCGGAAAATATTGACCATATCCACCTCAAACTAGTTGGAGATGTTGTCAAGGCCTTGGTGTTGACATCTGAGAAAGAATTTCAACTTGACATCAGAGGGCGTGGCCGTGACAGCGCGTCAAAGTCAAGCGTTTGACGAAAAATGGAACTCCATTGACTTTTTGGGTAATTTTCAGGCAAATGTGTTGGGCTTTCATATACTTTCTCAGACCTGTCTGAAACCTCTTCTGGTTATTAAGAACACTATTATGCAAATTTCGGCGGCATAATTAATTAGGGGGAGGGGCAAAATCGCTCTATAGCGCCCCCTTGAATTTTTATTTCAAGCAGCCCCGCCACAGTTTTGGACACAGAGTTATGAAACCTCAGCCGAATTGTAGACAAAGACAAGATCTACAAAAAAGTCTCTTGCTGCAATGTGCTAAAATTAACAGGAAGCGAGATATTTAAGCATGAAAATCACCATTTTTGCTGTTTCGACCTGGTTGAGAAGGGGTCATATTTAAACGAACTCCTCCTAGGGATTTTATCCAATTGACTTCAAACTTGGCAGATGTGTTCATATAGACTTTCTGAGTAAAAGTTATCAAAATCATGAATTTTGATGAAACAATGTGGGCGTGGCGCTCCATTACATTTTGACCCTTTGATACAACATTCAAACTCCATTTACTTTTTTGGCTGTTTTTTAAGGTAAAGCTGTTGTGCTTCAATACTTTCTTAGACCTGTCTGAAATTTCTTCTGGTTGTTCAAACCAATATTGTGCAAATTTCGGCTGCATCGTTAATTAGGGGGCGGGGCAAAATCGCTCTATAGCGCCCCCTTGAATTTTTCTTTCAAGCAGCCCCGCCACAGTTTTGGACACAGAGTTATGAAACCTCAGCCGAATTGTAGACGAAGACAAGATCTACAAAAAAGTCTCTTGGAGCAATGGGCTAAAATGAACAGGAAGCGAGATATTTAACAATGAAAATCACCATTTTTGCTGCTTCGAGCTGGTTGAGAAGGGGTCATATTTGAACGAACTCCTCCTAGGGATTTTGTCCACTTCACTTCAAAATTGGTAGGTGTGTTCATCTAGACTTCCTGAGTAAAAGTTATCAAAATTATGAATTTTGAGAAAATTGTGTGGGCGTGGCGCTTAATTAAATTTCACGCTTTGATACAACATTCAAACTCCATTTACTTTTTCGGCTGTTTTTTAAGGCAAAGCTGTTGTGCTTCAAAACTTTCTCAGACCTGTCTAAAACTTCTTCTGGTTGTTCAAACCAATATTGTGCAAATTTCGGCTGCATCGTTAATTAGTGGGCGGGACGAAATCGCTCTATAGCGCCCCCTTGAATTTTTCTTTCAAGCAGCCCCGCCATAATTTTGGACATAGAAAAATGAAACCTCAGCCGAATTGTGGGCGACGACAAGATCTACAAAAAAGTCTCTTGGAGCAATGGGCTAAAATTAACAGGGAGCGAGATATTTAACAATGAAAATAACCATTTTTGCTGTTTCGACCTGGTTGAGAAGGGGTCATATTTGAACGAACTCCTCCTAGGGATTTTAACCCATTGACTTCAAACTTGGCAGATGTGTTCATATAGCCTTCCCAAGTAAAAGTTGTCAAAATCATGAATTTTGATGAAACGGTGTGGGCGTGGCGCTCCCTCAGATTTTGACTGTTTGTCCCAATTCCGGCTAATGTGTGTGGTCAATTGAACGAAACGCTTTGAAAGCATCAAAGGCTCGCGCGTTTTCCGACTGCTGCCTTCCGACGTGCCAGCCCGTCGAGTTGCGTGGGAGTGCGAGGGCCCGTTCAACGCTGCTTGCAGCTTTAATTAGGGCCCGAGCACGCACTGTGTGCGAGGCCCTATTGCATTTCAAATGTTTATTATTTTTAGGGCCCGAGCACGCACTGTGTGCGAGGCCCTATTGCATTTCAAATGTTTATTATTTTTTTTTTTATTTTTATTCTTTTCTTTCTTTTTCTTCCCCACAATGAATCGCATTTTCGACAGCCTATATGTACTGGAAAAGTTGCGAAAATTTGGCTACCCCCCCAAAGTCGGGCGTAAAATTACGTATTTTGGGGGTCTCGCACATGGACGAACAAAAATGGCTCTACGGCGCCACCTACGTTTCAGTTGTCGGAGGAGCCCCTCGACACAGTTTCATCCACGTGTACGAAATTTAGCGGGAGCATGTAAATTACCGAGACGCACAAAAAAGTCTCTCGGTGACCGGGGCTATCGCGAAGCGTACGGCGGGCATTTTGTTTCAAAGTTGGCGTTTTCGTGTTTTTGGGGTCATTTTCAGGGGTCGTATTTGAACGAACTCCTCCTACAGCTTTCATCCGATCTGTTTGAAACTTGGCGTGTGTGTTCTTAAGGCCTCGACCATGAAAAGTTATCAAAATCGTGAGGTTCAGATTTACTGCATCAGAGGGGCGGGGCCGCGAAATTTGGCGTTTTGGCGTGAAATTTCGACGTGCCATAACTTTGCCAAAAATACTCCAATCTTCACCAATCTTCAGATATATAATCACAGTCTGCCCTAGAATACATTTCCATAAAAATATTTGCAGATTTTCACAGCGCCTCCTAGTGGCGACAGAAAAGACCACTTTTACGAAATGACGTCCAGCTCGAAAAATATTGACCATATCCACCTCAAACTAGTTGGAGATGTTGTCAAGGCCTTGGTGTTGACATCTGAGAAAGAATTTCAACTTGACATCAGAGGGCGTGGCCGTGACAGCGCGTCAAAGTCAAGCGTTTGACGAAAAATGGAACTCCATTGACTTTTTGGGTAATTTTCAGGCAAATGTGTTGGGCTTTCATATACTTTCTCAGACCTGTCTGAAACCTCTTGTGGTTATTAAGAACACTATTATGCAAATTTCGGCTGCATAATTAATTAGGGGGCGGGGCAAAATCGCTCTATAGCGCCCCCTTGAATTTTTATTTCAAGCAGCCCCGCCACAGTTTTGGACACAGAGTTATGAAACCTCAGCCGAATTGTAGACAAAGTCAAGATCTACAAAAAAGTCTCTTGCTGCAATGTGCTAAAATTAACAGGGAGCGAGATATTTAAGCATGAAAATCACCATTTTTGCTGTTTCGACCTGGTTGAGAAGGGGTCATATTTAAACGAACTCCTCCTAGGGATTTTATCCAATTGACTTCAAACTTGGCAGATGTGTTCATATAGACTTTCTGAGTAAAAGTTATCAAAATCATGAATTTTGATGAAACAATGTGGGCGTGGCGCTCCATTACATTTTGACCCTTTGATACAACATTCAAACTCCATTTACTTTTTTGGCTGTTTTTTAAGGTAAAGCTGTTGTGCTTCAAGACTTTCTCAGACCTGTCTAAAACTTCTTCTGGTTGTTCAAACCAATATTGTGCAAATTTCGGCTGCATAACTAATTAGTGGGCGGTGCGAAATTGCTCTATAGCGCCCCCTTGAATTTTTCTTTCAAACAGCCCCGCCACAGTTTTGGACACAGAGTTATGAAACCTCAGCCGAATTGTAGACGAAGACAAGATCTACAAAAATGTCTCTTGCTGCAATGTGCTAAAATTAACAGGAAGCGAGATATTTAAGCATGAAAATCACCATTTTTGCTGTTTCGACCTGGTTGAGAAGTGGTCATATTTGAACGAACTCCTCCTAGGGATTTTATCCAATTGACTTCAAACTTGGCAGATGTGTTCATATAGACTTTCTGAGTAAAAGTTATCAAAATCATGAATTTTGATGAAACAATGTGGGCGTGGCGCTCCATTACATTTTGACCCTTTGATACAACATTCAAACTCCATTTACTTTTTTGGCTGTTTTTTAAGGCAAAGCTGTTGTGCTTCAATACTTTCTCAGACCTGTCTGAAACACCTTGAGGTTATTAAGACCAAAAAGATACAGAAGTCGGCTGCATAATTGATTAGGGGGTGGGGCAAAATCGCTCTATAGCGCCCTCTTGAATTTTTCTTTCAAGCAGCCCCGCCACAGTTTTGGACACAGAGTTATGAAACCTCAGCCGAATTGTGGGCGAAGACAAGATCTACAAAAAAGTCTCTTGCTGCAATGTGCTAAAATTAACAGGGAGCGAGATATTTAACAATGAAAATCACCATTTTTGCTGTTTCGACCTGGTTGAGAAGGGGTCATATTTGAACGAACTCCTCCTAGGGATTTTATCCAATTGACTTCAAACTTGGCAGATGTGTTCATATAGCCTTCCCGAGTAAAAGTGATCAAAATCATGAATTTTGATGAAACGGTGTGGGCGTGGCGGTCCGTCAAATTTGACCTTTTATCCCAATTTTGGCTAATGTGTGTGTTTGATTGAACAAAACGCTTTGAAAGCGTCAAAGGCTCGCGCGTTTTCCGACTGCTGCCTTCCGACGTGCCAGCCCGTCGAGTTGCGTGGGAGTGCGAGGGCCCGTTCAACGCTGCTTGCAGCTTTAATTTTTTTTATTTTTAGGGCCCGAGCACGCACTGTGTGCGAGGCCCTATTGCATTTCAAATGTTTATTATTTTTTTTTTTATTTTTATTTTTCTTCTTTTTCTTTTTCTTCCGCTAAATGAATCGCATTTTCGACGGCCTATATGTACTCGAAAAGTTATGAAAATTTGGCTACCCCCCCAAAGTTGGGCGTAAAATTACGTATTTTGGGGGTCTCACACATGGACGAGCAAAAATGGCTCTACGGCGCCACCTACGTTTCAGTTGTCGGAGGAGCCCCTGGACACGGTTTCATCCACGAGCACGAAATTTAGTGGGAGTATGTAAAGTACCGAGCCGCACAAAAAAGTCTCTTGGTGACCAGGGCTATCGCGAAGCGTACAGCGGCCATTTTGTTTCAAAGTTGGCGTTTTTGTGTTTTTGGGGTCATTTTCAGGGGTCGTATTTGAACGAACTCCTCCTACAGCTTTCATCTGATCTGTTTGAAACTTGGCGTGTGTGTTCTTAAGGCCTTGACCATGAAAAGTTATCAAAATCGTGAGCTTCAGATTTACTGCGTCAGAGGGGCGGGGCCACGAAATTTGGCGTTTTGGCGTGAAATTTCGACGTGCTATAACTTTGCCAAAAATACTCCAATCTTCACCAAACCTCAGGTATATAATGGCAGTCTGGCCTAGAATACATTTCCATAAAAATATTTGGAGAATTTCACAGCGCCTCCTAGTGGGGACAGAAAAGACCACTTTTACAAAATGACATCCAGCTCGGAAAATATTGACCATACACACCTCAAACTAGTTGGAGATGTTGTTAAGGCCTTGGTGTTGACATCTGGGAAAGAATTTCAACTTGACATCAGAGGGCGTGGCCGTGACAGCGCGTCAAAGTCAAGCGTTCGACGAAAAATGGAACTCCATTGACTTTTTGGGTAATTTTCAGGCAAATGTGTTGGGCTTTCGTATACTTTCTCAGACCTGTCTGAAAGCTCTTGTGGTTGTTAAGAACACTATTATGCAAAATTCGGCTGCATAATTAATTAGGGGGCGGGGCAAAATCGCTCTATAGCGCCCCCTTGAATTTTTCTTTCAAGCAGCCCCGCCACAGTTTTGGACACAGAGTTATGAAACCTCAGCCGAATTGTAGAGGAAGACATAACCTACAAAAAAGTCTCTTGGAGCAATGGGCTAAAGTTAACAGCACGCGAGATATTTAAGCGTGAAAATCACCATTTTTACTGTTTTGGCCAGTTGAGAAGGGGTCATATTTGAACGAACTCCTCCTAGGGATTTTGTCCAATTCACTTCAAAATTGGTAGGTGTGTTCATCTAGACTTCCTGAGTAAAAGTTATCAAAATCATGAACTTCGAAGGAACAGTGTGGGCGTGGCGCACCATCAAATTTGACCCAGTGATTTAACATTCGAACTCCTTTGACTTTTTGGCTGTTTTTTAAACACAGGCTGTGGTGCTTTCATATGTTTTGTCAGAGCTGTCTGAAACTTCTTGTGGTTATTAAGACCAAAAAGATGCAAAAATCGGCTGCATGTGTAATTAGGGGGCGGGGTGAAATCGCTCTATAGCGCCCCCTTGGATTTTTCTTTCAAGCAGCCCCGCCTCAGTTTTAAACTCAGAGTTATCAAATCTCAGCCAAATTGTAGAGCATGGCAAGACGTACAAAAAAGTCTCTTGGAGCAATGGGCTAAAATGAACAGGAAGCGAGATATTTAATGATGAAAATCACCATTTTTAGTATATAGATCTGGCTGAGAAGGGGTCATATTTGAACGAACTCCTCCTAGGGATTTTATCCAATTGACTTCAAACTTGGCAGATGTGTTCATATAGCCTTCCCGAGTAAAAGTTATCAAAATCATGAATTTTGATGAAACGGTGTGGGCGTGGCGCTCCCTCAGATTTTGACCGTTTGTCCCAATTCCGGCGAATGTGTGTGGTCAATTGAACGAAACGCTTTGAAAGCGTCAAAGGCTCGCGCATTTTCCAACTGCTGCCTTCCGACGTGCCAGCCCGTCGAGTTGCGTGGGAGTGCGAGGGCCCGTTCAACGCTGCTTGCAGCTTTAATTATTCTTTTCTTTCTTTTTCTTCCCCACAATGAATCGCATTTTCGACAGCCTATATGTACTGGAAAAGTTGCGAAAATTTGGCTACCCCCCCAAAGTCGGGCGTAAAATTACGTATTTTGGGGGTCTCGCACATGGACGAACAAAAATGGCTCTACGGCGCCACCTACGTTTCAGTTGTCGGAGGAGCCCCTCGACACAGTTTCATCCACGTGTACGAAATTTAGCGGGAGTATGTAAATTACCGAGACGCACAAAAAAGTCTCTCGGTGACCGGGGCTATCGCGAAGCGTACGGCGGGCATTTTGTTTCAAAGTTGGCGTTTTCGTGTTTTTGGGGTCATTTTCAGGGGTCGTATTTGAACGAACTCCTCCTACAGCTTTCATCCGATCTGTTTGAAACTTGGCGTGTGTGTTCTTAAGGCCTCGACCATGAAAAGTTATCAAAATCGTGAGGTTCAGATTTACTGCATCAGAGGGGCGGGGCCGCGAAATTTGGCGTTTTGGCGTGAAATTTCGACGTGCCATAACTTTGCCAAAAATACTCCAATCTTCACCAATCTTCAGATATATAATCACAGTCTGCCCTAGAATACATTTCCATAAAAATATTTGCAGATTTTCACAGCGCCTCCTAGTGGCGACAGAAAAGACCACTTTTACGAAATGACGTCCAGCTCGAAAAATATTGACCATATCCACCTCAAACTAGTTGGAGATGTTGTCAAGGCCTTGGTGTTGACATCTGAGAAAGAATTTCAACTTGACATCAGAGGGCGTGGTTGTGACAGCGCGTCAAAGTCAAGCGTTTGACGAAAAATGGAACTCCATTGACTTTTTGGGTAATTTTCAGGCAAATGTGTTGGGCTTTCATATACTTTCTCAGACCTGTCTGAAACCTCTTGTGGTTATTAAGAACACTATTATGCAAATTTCGGCTGCATAATTAATTAGGGGGCGGGGCAAAATCGCTCTATAGCGCCCCCTTGAATTTTTATTTCAAGCAGCCCCGCCACAGTTTTGGACACAGAGTTATGAAACCTCAGCCGAATTGTAGACAAAGTCAAGATCTACAAAAAAGTCTCTTGCTGCAATGTGCTAAAATTAACAGGGAGCGAGATATTTAAGCATGAAAATCACCATTTTTGCTGTTTCGACCTGGTTGAGAAGGGGTCATATTTAAACGAACTCCTCCTAGGGATTTTATCCAATTGACTTCAAACTTGGCAGATGTGTTCATATAGACTTTCTGAGTAAAAGTTATCAAAATCATGAATTTTGATGAAACAATGTGGGCGTGGCGCTCCATTACATTTTGACCCTTTGATACAACATTCAAACTCCATTTACTTTTTTGGCTGTTTTTTAAGGTAAAGCTGTTGTGCTTCAAGACTTTCTCAGACCTGTCTAAAACTTCTTCTGGTTGTTCAAACCAATATTGTGCAAATTTCGGCTGCATAACTAATTAGTGGGCGGTGCGAAATTGCTCTATAGCGCCCCCTTGAATTTTTCTTTCAAACAGCCCCGCCACAGTTTTGGACACAGAGTTATGAAACCTCAGCCGAATTGTAGACGAAGACAAGATCTACAAAAATGTCTCTTGCTGCAATGTGCTAAAATTAACAGGAAGCGAGATATTTAAGCATGAAAATCACCATTTTTGCTGTTTCGACCTGGTTGAGAAGTGGTCATATTTGAACGAACTCCTCCTAGGGATTTTATCCAATTGACTTCAAACTTGGCAGATGTGTTCATATAGACTTTCTGAGTAAAAGTTATCAAAATCATGAATTTTGATGAAACAATGTGGGCGTGGCGCTCCATTACATTTTGACCCTTTGATACAACATTCAAACTCCATTTACTTTTTTGGCTGTTTTTTAAGGCAAAGCTGTTGTGCTTCAATACTTTCTCAGACCTGTCTGAAACACCTTGAGGTTATTAAGACCAAAAAGATACAGAAGTCGGCTGCATAATTGATTAGGGGGTGGGGCAAAATCGCTCTATAGCGCCCTCTTGAATTTTTCTTTCAAGCAGCCCCGCCACAGTTTTGGACACAGAGTTATGAAACCTCAGCCGAATTGTGGGCGAAGACAAGATCTACAAAAAAGTCTCTTGCTGCAATGTGCTAAAATTAACAGGGAGCGAGATATTTAACAATGAAAATCACCATTTTTGCTGTTTCGACCTGGTTGAGAAGGGGTCATATTTGAACGAACTCCTCCTAGGGATTTTATCCAATTGACTTCAAACTTGGCAGATGTGTTCATATAGCCTTCCCGAGTAAAAGTGATCAAAATCATGAATTTTGATGAAACGGTGTGGGCGTGGCGGTCCGTCAAATTTGACCTTTTATCCCAATTTTGGCTAATGTGTGTGTTTGATTGAACAAAACGCTTTGAAAGCGTCAAAGGCTCGCGCGTTTTCCGACTGCTGCCTTCCGACGTGCCAGCCCGTCGAGTTGCGTGGGAGTGCGAGGGCCCGTTCAACGCTGCTTGCAGCTTTAATTTTTTTTATTTTTATTCTTCCTCTTTTCCTTTCTTTTTCTTAATCGAGGAAAATCGCATTTTCGACGGCCTATATGTACTCGAAAAGTTGCCAAAATTTGCCTACCCCCCCAAAGTCGGGTGTAAAATTTCATATTTTGGGGGTCTCACACATGGGCGGACAAAAATGGCTCTACGGCGCCACCTAGGTCTCGGTTTTCGGAGGAGCCCCTGGACACGGTTTGATGTACGCGGACGAAAGTTGGAGGGAGCATGTAACATATCGAGACGCACAAAAAAGTCTCTTGGTGACCCCGGCTACGGCGAAGCGTACGGCGGCCATTTTGTTTCAAAGTTGGCGTTTTCGTGTTTTTTGAAGGGTAGTATTTGAACAAACTCCTCCTAGGGCTTTCATCCAATCTGTTTGAAACTTCGCGTGTGTGTTCTTAAGGCCTCGACCATGAAAAGTTATCAAAATCGTGAGGTTCGGATTTACTGCCTCAGAGGGGCGGGGCCAAGAAATTTGGCGTGTCGCCATGAAAATTCGACGTGCTATAACTTTTATATACTTTGTCTGAGCTGTCTGAAACTTCTTGTGCTTGTTTAGGTCTATATTCTGCAAAGATCGGCTGCATACTTAATGAGGGGGCAGGGCAAAATCGCTCTATAGCGCCCCCTTGAATTTTTCTTTCAAGCAGCCCCGCCACAGTTTTGGACACAGAGTTATGAAACCTTAGCCGAATTGTAGAACATGGCAAGCCCTACAAAAAAGTCTCTTGGAGCAATGGGCTAAAATTAACAGGGAGCGAGATATTTAACAATGAAAATCACCATTTTTGCTGTTTCGACCTGGTTGAGAAGGGGTCATATTTGAACGAACTCCTCCTAGGGATTTTATCCAATTGACTTCAAACTTGGCAGATGTGTTCATATAGCCTTCCAAAGTAAAAGTTATCAAAATCATGAATTTTGATGAAACGGTGTGGGCGTGGCGCTCCCTCAGATTTTGACCGTTTGTCCCAATTCCGGCTAATGTGTGTGCTCAATTGAACGAAACGCTTTGAAAGCGTCAAAGGCTCGCGCGTTTTCCGACTGCTGCCTTCCGACGTGCCAGCCCGTCGAGTTGCGTGGGAGTGCGAGGGCCCGTTCAACGCTGCTTGCAGCTTTAATTAGGGCCCGAGCACGCACTGTGTGCGAGGCCCTATTGCATTTCAAATGTTTATTATTTTTTTTCGTTTTTTTTATTATTTTCTTTCTCGTTCTTAGTCAAGTTAAATCGCATTTTCGACGGCCTATATGTACTCGAAAAGTTACGAAAATTTGCCTACCCCCCCAAAGTCAGGCGTAAATTTACGTATTTTGGGGGTCTCGCACATGAACGTATAAAAATGGCTCTACGGCGCCACCTAGGTTTCGGTTTTCGGAGGAGCCCCTGGACACGGTTTCATCCACGCAGACGAAAGTTGGAGGGACTATGTAACATACCGAGACGCACAAAAAAGTCTCTTGGTGACCCCGGCTACGGCGACGCGTACGGCAGCCATTTTGTTTCAAAGTTGGCGTTTTCGTGTTTTTTGAAGGGTAGTATTTGAACGAACTCCTCCTAGGGCTTTCATCCAATCTGTTTGAAACTTCGCGTGTGTGTTCTTAAGGCCTCGACCATGAAAAGTTATCAAAATCGTGAGGTTCGGATTTACTGCCTCAGAGGGGCGGGGCCAAGAAATTTGGCGTGTCGCCATGAAAATTCGACGTGCTATAACTTTTATATACTTTGTCTGAGCTGTCTGAAACTTCTTGTGGTTGTTTAGGTCTATATTCTGCAAAGATCGGCTGCATACTTAATTAGGGGGCGGGGCAAAATCGCTCTATAGCGCCCCCTTGAATTTTTCTTTCAAGCAGCCCCGCCACAGTTTTGGACACAGAGTTATGAAACCTTAGCCGAATTCTGGGCGAAGACAAGATCTACAAAAAAGTCTCTTGGAGCAATGGGCTAAAATTAACAGGGAGCGAGATATTTAACAATGAAAATCACCATTTTTGCTGTTTCGACCTGGTTGAGAAGGGGTCATATTTGAACGAACTCCTCCTAGGGATTTTATCCAATTGACTTCAAACTTGGCAGATGTGTTCATATAGCCTTCCCGAGTAAAAGTTATCAAAATCATGAATTTTGATGAAACGGTGTGGGCGTGGCGGTCTGTCAAATTTGACCTTTTGTCCCAATTCTGGCTAATGTGTGTGTTTGATTGAGCAAAACGCTTTGAAAGCGTCAAAGGCTTGCGCGTTTTCCGACTGCTGCCTTCCGACGTGCCAGCCCGTCGAGTTGCGTGGGAGTGCGAGGGCCCGTTCAACGCTGCTTGCAGCTTTAATTAGGGCCCGAGCACGCACTGTGTGCGAGGCCCTATTGTTTTTCAAATGTTTATTATTTTTTTTATTTTTTTTATTTTTATTCTTTTTCTTCTCCCAAGTAAATCGCATTTTTGACGGCCTATATGTCCTCAAAAAGTTATGCAAATTTGCCTACCCCCCCAAAGTCGGGCGTAAAATTACGTATTTTGGGGGTCTCGCACATGGACAAACAAAAATGGCTCTACGGCGCCACCTACGTTTCAGTTGTCGGAGGAGCCCCTCGACACGGTTTCATCCACGCGTACGAAATTTAGCGGGAATATGTAAGATACCGAGCCGCACAAAAAAGTCTCTTGGTGACCCGGGCTATCGCGAAGCGTACGGCGGCCATTTTGTTTCAAAGTTGGCGTTTTCGTGTTTTTGGGGTCATTTTCAGGGGTCGTATTTGAACGAACTCCTCCTACAGCTTTCATCCAATCTGTTTGAAACTTGGCGTGTGTGTTCTTAAGGCCTTGACCATGAAAAGTTATCAGAAAGCGTGAGGTTCAGATTAACTGCGTCAGAGGGGCGGGGCCACGAAATTTGGCATTTTGGCGTGAAATTTCGACGTGCCATAACTTTGCCTAAAATACTCCAATCTTCACCAAACCTCAGATATATAATGGCAGTCTGGCCTAGAATACATTTCCATAAAAATATTTGGAGAATTTCACAGCGCCTCCTAGTGGCGACAGAAAAGACCACTTTTACGAAATGACGTCCAGCTCGGAAAATATTGACCATACCCACCTCAAACTAGGTGGAGATGTTGTCAAGGCCTTGGTGTTGACATCTGAGAAAAAATTTTAACCTTCCATCAGAGGGCGTGGCCGTGACGGCGCGTCAAAGTCAAGCGTTCGACGAAAAATGGAACTCCATTGACTTTTTGGGTAATTTTCAGGCAAATGTGTTGGGCTTTCATATACTTTCTCAGACCTGTCTGAAACCTCTTGTGGTTATTAAGAACACTATTATGCAAATTTCGGCTGCATAATTAATTAGGGGCGGGGCAAAATCGCTCTATAGCGCCCCCTTGAATTTTTCTTTGAGGCAGCCCCGCCACAGTTTTGGACACAGAGTTATGAAACCTCAGCCGAATTGTAGAGGAAGACATAACCTACAAAAAAGTCTCTTGGAGCAATGGGCTAAAGTTAACAGGAAGCGAGATATTTAAGCGTGAAAATCACCATTTTTACTGTTTTGGCCAGTTGAGAAGGGGTCATATTTGAACGAACTCCTCCTAGGAATTTTATCCAATTGACTTCAAACTTGGCAGATGTCTTCATATAGCCTTCCCGAGTAAAAGTTATCAAAATCATGAATTTTGATGAAACGGTGTTGGCGTGGCGCTCCATTACATTTTGACCCTTTGATACAACATTCAAACTCCCTTTACTTTTTTGGCTGTTTTTTAAGGTAAAGCTGTTGTGCTTCAATACTTTCTTAGACCTGTCTGAAATTTCTTCTGGTTGTTCAAACCAATATTGTGCAAATTTCGGCTGCATCGTTAATTAGGGGGTGGGGCAAAATCGCTCTATAGCGCCCCCTTGAATTTTTCTTTCAAGCAGCCCCGCCACAGTTTTGGACACAGAGTTATAAAACCTCAGCCGAATTGTAGACGAACACAAGATCTACAAAAAAGTCTCTTGGAGCAATGGGCTAAAATGAACAGGAAGCGAGATATTTAACAATGAAAATCACCATTTTTGCTGTTTCGACTTGGTTGAGAAGGGGTCATATTTGAACGAACTCCTCCTAGGGATTTTGTCCAATTGACTTCAAACTTGGCAGATGTCTTCATATAGGCTTCCCGAGTAAAAGTTATCAAAATCATGAATTTTGATGAAACGGTGTGGGCGTGGCGGTCCGTCAAATTTGACCGTTTGTCCCAATTCTGGCTAATGTGTGTGCTTAATTGAACGAAACGCTTTGAAAGCGTCAAAGGCTCGCGCATTTTCCGACTGCTGCCTTCCGACGTGCCAGCCGTCGAGTTGCGTGGGAGTGCGAGGGCCCGTTCAACGCTGCTTGCAGCTTTAATTATTCTTTTCTTTCTTTTTCTTCCCCACAATGAATCGCATTTTCGACAGCCTATATGTACTGGAAAAGTTGCGAAAATTTGGCTACCCCCCCAAAGTCGGGCGTAAAATTACGTATTTTGGGGGTCTCGCACATGGACGAACAAAAATGGCTCTACGGCGCCACCTACGTTTCAGTTGTCGGAGGAGCCCCTGGACACGGTTTCATCCACGAGCACGAAATTTAGCGGGAGTATGTAAGATACCGAGACACACAAAAAAGTCTCTTGGTGACCCGGGCTATCGCGAAGCGTACGGCGGGCATTTTGTTTCAAAGTTGGCGTTTTCGTGTTTTTGGGGTCATTTTCAGGGGTCGTATTTGAACGAACTCCTCCTAGAGCTTTCATCCGATCTGTTTGAAACTTGGCGTGTGTGTTCTTAAGGCCTCGACCATGAAAAGTTATCAAAATCGTGAGGTTCAGATTTACTGCATCAGAGGGGCGGGGCCACGAAATTTGGCATTTTGGCGTGAAATTTCGACGTGCCAAAACTTTGCCAAAAATACTCCAATCTTCACCAATCTTCAGATATATAATCACAGTCTGGCCTAGAATACATTTCCATAAAAATATTTGGAGAATTTCACAGCGCCTCCTAGTGGCGACAGAAAAGACCACTTTTACGAAATGACGTCCAGCTCGGAAAATATTGCCCATATCCACCTCAAACTAGGTGGAGATGTTGTTAAGGCCTTGGTGTTGACATCTGAGAAAGAATTTCAACTTGACATCAGAGGGCATGGCCGTGACAGCGCGTCAAAGTCAAGCGTTTGACGAAAAATGGAACTCCATTGACTTTTTGGGTAATTTTCAGGCAAATGTGTTGGGCTTTCGTATACTTTCTCAGACCTGTCTGAAACCTCTTGTGGTTGTTAAGAACACTATTATGCAAATTTCGGCTGCATAATTAATTAGGGGGCGGAGCAAAATCGCTCTATAGCGCCCCCTTGGATTTTTATTTCAAGCAGCCCCGCCACAGTTTTGGACACAGAGTAATGAAACCTCAGCCGAATTGTAGATGAAGACATGACCTACAAAAAAGTCTCTTGCTGCAATGTGCTAAAATTAACAGGAAGCCAGATATTTAAGCATGAAAATCACCATTTTTGCTGTGTCGACCTGGTTGAGAAGGGGTCATATTTAAACGAACTCCTCCTAGGGATTTTATCCAATTCACTTCAAACTTGGCAGATGTGTTCATATAGACTTTCTGAGTAAAAGTTATCAAAATCATGAATTTTGATGAAACGGTGTGGGCGTGGCACTTAATTAAATTTCACCCTTTGATACAACATTCAAACTCCATTTACTTTTTTGGCTGCTTTTTAAGGCAAAGCTGTTGTGCTTCAAAACGTTCTCAGACCTGTCTAAAACTTCTTCTGGTTGTTCAAACCAATATTGTGCAAATTTCAGCTGCATCGTTAATTAGTGGGCGGGACGAAATTGCTCTATAGCGCCCCCTTGAATTTTTCTTTCAAGCAGCCCCGCCACAGTTTTGGACACAGAGTTATGAAACCTCAGCCGAATTGTAGATGAAGACATGACCTACAAAAAAGTCTCTTGGAGCAATGGGCTGAAATGAACAGGAAGCGAGATATTTAAGCATAAAAATCACCATTTTTGCTTTTTTGGCCGGTTGAGAAGGGGTCATATTTGAACGAACTCCTCATAGGGATTTTGTCCAATTGACTTCAAACTTGGTAGTTACGTTCATATAGACTTCCTGAGTAAAAGTTATCAAAATTATGAATTTTGAGAAAATTGTGTGGGCGTGGCGCTTCATTAAATTTCACCCTTTGATACAACATTCAAACTCCATTTACTTTTTTGGCTGTTTTTTAAGGCAAAGCTGTTGTGCTTCAATACTTTCTCAGACCTGGCTAAAACTTCTTCTGGTTGTTCAAACCAATATTGTGCACATTTCGGCTGCATCGTTAATTAGTGGGCGGGACAAAATCGCTCTATAGCGCCCCCTTGAATTTTTCTTTCAAGCAGCCCTGCCACAGTTTTGGACACAGAGTTATGAAACCTTAGCCGAATTGTAGACAAAGACAAGATCTACAAAAAAGTCTCTTGGAGCAATGGGCTAAAATTAACAGGGAGCGAGATATTTAAGCATGAAAATCACCATTTTTGCTGTTTCAACCTGGTTGAGAAGGGGTCCTATTTGAACGAACTCTTCCTAGGGATTTTGTCCAATTGACTTCAAACTTTGTAGTTACGTTCATATAGACTTCCTGAGTAAAAGTTATCAAAATGATTACTTTTGATGAAATGGTGTGGAAGTGGCGGTCCGTCAAATTTGACCGTTTGTCCCAATTCTGGCTAATGTGTGTGGTCAATTGAATGAAACGCTTTGAAAGCGTCAAAGGATCGCGCGTTTTCCGACTGCTGCCTTCCGACGTGCCAGCCCGTCGAGTTGCGTGGGAGTGCGAGGGCCCGTTCAATGCTGCTTGCAGCTTTAATTCTTCTTGCTTTCCTTATCGTCATCAGCTGTGAAGGCAGAGAATTAGACTGGACTCACATACACAAGTTCGTAAAGTGGCTGCCGTTTGTGAGCTGCTGGACTCTAGAAGGCTTCTGAACTGAAAACATGGGCCCATTCTTCAAACTTTTCCACAAAACTTTTCCATGTACTCACTGATGATGCTCTTCACTGACCTGTGGTGTTCCCCAAGGCTCTATCCTCGGTCCTCTTATGTTTACACATTGCAGTTCCTCCGTGCAGTGCAGATGCACAAGCGTGTTGGAGACTGACTCGTTAAAAACAACTTGTGATTCTCTCTCTGCTAATAGCTCCATGAGGACTATGTGTTCCTGCCAGTCCTCCTGGTGTGTACATCCAAAATACAGTGTAACTGGAGCAACGACAGCGTGCGTCATCTTCTTTTCTTTCCAAAGTGTAGCCTGAAGATCGGCATTTTTAATTCTATTGCAGGTAGAAGAGTGGTTTTGATGAGCAACATAATCATAACCGTCTCTTGGCAGTATATTTGAGATGTTTTATATCAAAGAAAGTATCAAATATGATTGGTCATGACTGTCACAGCCTCTAAGACACCCACAATGCATATGAACGGAGTCTTTCTGATCCCATCCTGGGTCCATGTCTGCTCCAGATGACCATGAAATGAGTACTTGTCTTTTAAAAATGTTGGTATAGTTCAAATGTATTTAGTTATTCTTCACTCTGTTTTTCTACAGATTACAGACCTGGAGACCAAAGTGGATGCCCTCAAGACCTCCAAACCCTCCTAGACTGCTGCTACTTCCTACCTCCTGTCTGTGACTGGAAGAGGAGGAGCTCTGCCTTCATTCTGACCTGGGCTGTATTTTATTCCAATCAACCATTTACTGCACAGACAGGTAGTAAAAAATAAATAAATAAATTTTAAAAAAAATGTAAAAACAGGGATGAGAACTGTAAAAGAGAGGATGAGGAGGGTGACATACAAAGAGGAAAGACGCAATCTCTCATCTGACATCTGCCAACAGCTTAGAGCACCGTCGGTCAATAACCAATCCCAGAATGCACCTTCTGTAATACCCAGAGTCCTCCTTGTGTGTTTCCCTGGCAATCAGCTTGGCAATCAACATGGAAGCCACATTCAACGACCTGTACTTTATTTGTGGATGATCTTATATCGGCTTCTCATCTCTTCAACAACAGTATCTCCAGGATTCTCTGATTGGTTTGATTTGTTTTAAAGAAGCGCTTTTATTAAAGAGGCTCGTCACAAAGTGCTTTATAGAGTGACAGACATGCAGCGTACAATGGAGCAAACAGAAAGGACAAAAGGTCATGTGATTGTCGTTATACTACTTTTGAACTAGGCGAACTGGACTGTTCCATTGGACTGGATTCTCGTGAAGAGGACGAACGTGTTTTTTGTCGCCTGGCATTGACCAGCTACAAGGAGAAATGTCCACCTCAGTTTTCACCTCAACACAACACTCTCTGAAGTGGAACACACACAAATTATTGGAGAAAATGAAATAGCCACCACCTGTTGATAGTTAAGTAATAAAAACTATGAAACAAGATGGCCGTCAAATTTCTGATCAATGACAAACTGTGAAAAACACAGAACGCCCGCCCCCAGCCTTTCTTTTTTCTAGCCTAACTCTGCAAGCGGTGGAAGGAATCGGGTGCAGCGTGGTCTGAACTGTGGTGACATTTTGTTTGTATATATTCTACACATGTATTTAAATGTCTTAAGAAACGAAGTGGGTCTGATATCAGAGAGTAAGGCAGTGCGATGAGTGACATCTTGCTGTGGAGGGTGAGATAGTTCAGTAGTCCAGATTCAGTCTGTTTCATCTCTTTTCTATCACCATCAAGGCAAACAGGGTGTGAATAATCTAATATGTGCTTATAGAGCTTCTAATGGTGTATATTTGTTGGTGTTTACTACAGTATCTGTGGGTTTACATGCACACCAGCTCTCCTGTTTAACCAGGATCATGTGCTATACTCTGAGGCTGTGCAGGGTTATCCAGGGCCACAATGAAAACAGAATATGCTAGTTTGATGCACTGGTATTGTTTTGTGTACACTTTCCACTTGCACTGACTGCATAGTTTAAACCTGTTGAGCTCAGGCTACATGTCAAACAAAGTCGATACAGCAGGATATCTCGAGGTGCATTCTCTAGCGTCAGTTGATCAAACATTTCTTGGAGGCAGAACTGCTCCAGAAATAATCACATGCATAAGTGGGTACAGCAAAAGTTATATATATATAAATACTTAACTAGAACAGATGTTTCTATTACGGATGCTTGAATTTGGTTAATTAAGAGGTATGACCAAGAAGTGATTCCAATTCCAATTTTAATTAACATATTTTTGACATTTCTGAACCATATCTTCCTCGACCGATACCAGCTACTATGGAAGCAAAGAAATGCCATAACAATTTATAAAAATTAAAAGCAACAGTTAACCTAACTGTAAATTTTAACAGCTACAGAATATTCATGAAACTGAAATAACGCTGAATTTATAGCATTAATATATTTTACTTGTTTTTTTTTCTTTCTTTTTTTCAAGTTTGCAAAATATTCCATTGTCCACCAGTTCTTCCAGGCTTCCAGTCACCTGAAATGTTCTTTCTTGAGTCATGTGACTGATTGAACACGACCCAATAGGCTGGTGGTCTGATGGATCATCTTTTTTTTCAGTTGCTTAAAAAAATTCAAATTATCGTGGCCTCTCTTTGCTTCCATATCAGCCCACCAATATATCAGTGAGGCTCTAATAGCTAGTTATTCGAGGTTCCTTTAGCATAGATGCTAATTTAGTCTACTGACTTAAAACATCAAATACAATGAATGCAAGGATAAGTTAGTTCTTGCCAGTTCCATTAGTCCCATTTTTATTAATATTTTGATCAGTATTGTCTTTTCTAAATGAAGCCATTGCTAACATACCAGGATAGTTTCTCCCCTGAGAAATGTTTGTGAAAGTAGACCTTCACATATGAGCTCCAGTGTTATTCACAAAACCGTGTGCATGTAAACACACTCCACCTCTTTTGCATTAGGAGAAGAGTAGAAGGTCCCAGTGCCAGTATTATGAGTTTAGAAGATTAACTTAAGTTAGTGATACATCCCTGATGTAGTGTAAAAGTGGGTTGAATACAGAAGTGTTTGCATGGTCAATAAAAGGGAGATAATTTTCAGGAACCCCAAAGAGCCACTGTATGTTGGATCAGGTTCATCTTTGTCTTTTGTCCAAACAAAGTTGCTTCTTTGGTCAGAAAATCAGATAAGTTATGAACAGTTTTAAAACAGTCAGAAGAAAGAAAGCTGTTTAAAGTGCTTGAAACATTTAAAGCAACCAAAGAAATAGTATTGCTTGTCAAATAATAAGTTCTCTTTGGGTCAAATCTTGAACATATATTCTACTAGAGATGTGAATCAGTGACTGTATATTGTCCACATTCTAATTGGCTGATGCAGATTTGTCTTAATTTGCCTGTGAAAATAAAAAAAATAGGAAATTTTCCCTTCACAGGGAAAAATTGGCTGTCCTTGAACCTGTGACACTGTGGTTACAGTATCATCTGTTTATACAATATGACTTTATATTTAACTATTCAGATATGACTACAGTCCAGTGGTTGTTGACTGTTTGATGTTCCAAATATGAGGCTCATATTTGCATGTGGATGGCATAATGGTGCTCAACAGGACAGTGTTCACACACAAAGTAACTTATTCCGAATTATGAACCGGCTCATTGTGTATTTTGCTGCTCTTATGCCGTCGTTCACCGTGCTGATTATTCTCAGTCGTGTGTGTCACACAGCTTGCTGGCAAGCTCAGATCAGGCTGCATTCAGTGAAAATCAGAAAACATGCAGCTATCTTTGATTCTTATGTGTTAGCAATGTGCAGCTCTCCGCTGAAATGTCTCCACATGGATTAGATGGATTGGATGGATTGGCTCAGACTTATTTGCAAGCATTCATGGTACTTAAAACCAATGACAGTCCCATGAGCCTCAGCTAACTTTGTATTAGTGCTAATCAGCAAATGTTAGCAAGCTAACAAGCTAATTTACAATGGTGAACAACATTATACTTGCAAACAATCAGTGTGTTAACATTGTCAATGTGAGCCTGTTAGCACGCTAACATTAGCATTTAACTCAAAGAACCGCCTAAGTGCAGTTTTAATGGAGCCACTCGTATGGCTATAGACCCCCCAATCACGTTAATATTAGAAATATTAAAAAAATAAAATGTCATCCTACAAAAAACAAATATGTGGAAAATTCAAATCTAATGTAGCACAAATTGCTAACTGTTGGAGACCAGCCTCTTCTGGTTCAGTGTTTAATGACTTTAATAAGAATGTATTTGTGCTCAGCTTGTTTTACATTGATCAGACTGTCGGATACCTTACACACACTGACCTCTGACTTACAGTAAAGAATTTGGATTTGATTTTCTCGTCGCAAACAGGAAATATGTGACATTTTTAGCAATTGTCGAGGTTTGTTATTCTGTTTTCTTCTGTCTCTGCCCTGGATATATGGTGAAATATGTCGTGCTGTACAAACAACTGAACACCGACAACAGCTGTCTGAATGATGGATTGATTAGCTGTCATGATAAAAGTACAGTATGTTCAAACTGGACAAAGTCACAGTATAAGGTTGATGTTTTTCATGTAAGATCTTTTTTTTTTTTTTTTTTAAATACACCGGAAGTATTTGTTCACAACTTGCAGTATATTGACATTGTGGTCCTCCTGGACAGGAAACAAAGGATCTTTGAGATTTTTAAAGGAATGAAAATCAGCCATACACAACTCACTTGAGTATTTTTTATTTCTTAAGTATTTTTATTACAGTTTCATCTCTCTGTCAAACCAATGTGAGCTGTACAAACGCTGATCACTTTGTGTTTGGAAGCTAAACCCAGGAAGTGATCACTTTGCCTTGTTATGACTTCTTCGTATTAGTTAACATGCTGCTTTTGCCTTTACGAAGCCTTCAGATGTGCGCTAGCTGTAGCTGACTATCACAGTTGTTACCCCTCATGTCTGCCCATCACATTTAAAAAAAAAAAAAAAACAGTAAATGTGTTACCAGTGTTCAAAGAGTGTTTGCCAGTGAGCACAGTACAGATGAACCACCATGTTTAGCCTGACAGACTGTAGAGAGACAGCAGATTGTAGACAGACTGATGCTTTTCTCCATGACACTTTGTGTTTTTGTGTCACCACATATCTTAAATCTCACATTCTAGGAGCTGACCTTCAAACCCCCCCCCCCCCCCCCCCCCCCAACTGTTGGCCTCTGAGCAGCTCTGCTGGAGCAGGTTAGAGGGTTTAGTGCCTTGCTTAAGGGTTAAGAGTGACAATAGAAACCAACTTTGCAGTCAGAAGCTCATTATATTAAACGGAGAACTCTGCAGGCCACCTTGAAGGGTCGGACCGACCGGTCCTCCGTGTCCATGGCTGGTGCAGATCTCATCTTTGCAAGTCTAGCTTGACCTTGGCCTCGTTGACGCCATTTCAATGCTAACTAAATGGGAAATCTGTCTTGTAACCACTGGTAAGCAGTCTTTTAACACGTCACAGCCAGAGCAGGTAGAAGCAGTAGAACAGATGTCACGTAGATCGAGTATAAATTTGTGTTCATGCAACTTTTAAGAAACTGGAGAAAAAAAAACTGGGAAAATGTTTCAAAAACGTAGTTTTTAAATTGTTCTTGTTGGAATTTTCCATCTGCTTTTGCTATTATACTCCAATGTCCTCATTCCATTGCATTTTTGGAGCAACTTGAGTCCTTTTTTATAATATTAACCCTTTGCTTGACTTCTTCAAATACATTGATGAGAGTAGAGAAAGGTGTCATGTGGTGCGCTAGGTGAATGACCATGGATGGAGCAGTGCGAGCAGGACAATCTGACGGCATGCACGCCGACCTTTGAGTGTGTCTCGGGTTGGAAACAGATTTCCTTCTCTGCCTGGTTCTGTTCTTTAGTCGATGCCACCATGTTTGTCTGAACCAATACCTGTCTGTCAGCATTAATAAATAAACATGAAATATGTTGAACAAGAAACTTGATTTGACTCCTTTGAGTGTGTGTGTGTGTGTGTGTGTGTAATACCCCCTGCCATAGCTATCTGTCTATATTTAGAGAGTACTGGAGGAGGAAGAGGTGCAATACAGTGATCTCAACCTGCTGTCTTCACGTAAGATGTCTATCCAGGATCCTATCTCTGTCTGTCGACAGCTCCATGCAGTGATGAACGAAATGTTCAGATCTTTTACTTAATAAAACACACAGAAACATCCTGTGGTCTAAATCCTATTTAAAGCAGAATTGTGTAACATATCAGATTTGAAATCATGACACTGACTTGTGTAGCGTCAACTTTGTGCTTCGAGCACGACTCTCTGCAAACTATTTGACTGATTTTGGTGAAACTGGATCATATTTTATGGAGATGATTTGTGGTTTTTCCCTCCACCTCAACTCTGTGATGACTACAGTGCTACCCTCTGAAACTGGCTGTCCTATAAATACCTATTTAAATGTGAAAAACAGAAACTGTGTTACAAGTTAAGTACTTATTCTCCTCTGACCGATTATTATGTATGATATTAAATGACACTACCACAGTCCTTCATTCCAACAGCTGTTAGACTCTTTAACACCAGCATGACTTCACAACTTTCTTCTAGATTTTTCTTATATCTGAGTCATTTCTTATCCACCTTGCATACACGAGCCGCTGTGACAATTGAATTTCCCCAGCGTGTGTTGGTACTGATGCATCAATGTGTAAGTATAATATTACTGTTATATAAGCCTGAGCCTAAGGCTCAGCCCACCTCCAGTGTTCACAGGATAAATGACATGGATTCAAACGTGTTTTGACTGAAATTTGTTTCAAGCTGTAGCCAAGTCTCCATTTGCAATTTGTGAAACATGTTACAGGTTACATTACCTTTGTCCAAGTCACCTAGTGACTAATAATGGCCTCATGGGAACTCAACACTCAGACCATCACCCATTATTGTAACTTTAGGGTTCAACATTTTGGGAAATAAGTGTTTTGCTTTCTTCCTGAGATAAGATGGATGTAAATGTCATGTCTGTGTGTTCAGTACAAAGCTGAAGACAGGACATAGTTAGCGTAGGTTAGCTTAGCATAAAGACCTGGAGTAGGTGGAAACACAAATTCTGACAAACAAGATCAAAATTATACATCATAAGACTTGTAATGAAAAACACAGACGCACATTTTCTCTGTACCAACAAGCCTAAAGCTGCTCCTAAAATATGATCATGATATGAAGAGCAGGAGGTTTTAAATCTTGTAAATACAGTTTATCTCATCTAAATCTCATCTCATTTATATTTGTTTTGTTTTGAATGAATCCACTGAAATGTGAGGACATCAGCAGTGTTTGGTACATTCTTTAACACATGGTCTGCTGGTGTGTGTTTGTTCACGCTGTGTGGACTGAATGACCCTCACAGACAGAACACCTGAACTTCACATATTCCCCCTCCATGTTCACTGTGTTTCCTCACCATCACTCTTCCAGCATCTGAGGTTGAGGCAGGTGAAGTTCTGTTCAGCAGCACTTCCAGCTACTCTGTCCCGAGTTTATCGGTGAAGGCTGCTTTGGTAGAGTGGCTAGGTGCCGAAGGCTGGAGACAGAAGAGACAATTGCTGCAAAGATCCTCAAAGACTTTTATGGTGTCAAGAACAAAGAGGTATAACGTTGGACTGCTTTTGATTCTTAGTTACATTCCCTTTCTGTAGCCTCCATCACAGCACGTCTCCCGTCCTCTCTCCAGGTGTTCATGTTGGAACACATCAGTGTCCTGAATCCAGACCAGACCAACATCGTGACCTCCTTTGAGTGGTTTGATCATATGGGACAGACCTGTCTAGCCTTTGAGATGCTGGATAGGAGTCTATAATCTGCTCAAAGAACAAAGAGGGAAACCTGTCTGTGAAAGAGGTGTAACCAGGTGAACAGCAGGTATATGTCATTAAAAAATGGAACTATCTATTGTGAAAATACCTAACCTTATTGAAGGATTAATTATAATTAACTTTAATTAAGTCTTAAACTAATGACATTCCCATGAGCCGCAGCTCTGATTTGACTTGTGACGGGCTGACTCAAAGTCTGAGCATGCTAACAAGCTAAATTAAGATGGAGATCACAGTAAACTTTAGTGTGTTAGCAGGTGCAAACAGCACAGAACACACTCTTCTTTACCTTTAAGGTCATATTTATTCATATTAAGTGCAGAAAATAAATACAAAACATTTTTGGAACACATCTGGTAAAGTGACAAAGACCTGCTTCAGTCAAGTTTTGCTCATCAGAAAAAGTTTCAATAGACTTTTCCATCTGTAGCTGCAGTTTGGAACAAGTGTGTTTTTCTTTAATTTTTATCTCAGGTAGAATGTGTTTAACTGCAGTCTCTCAGGGTGATCTCAGGATCAAGGATTCATTTTCCAAATGATTAAGAACAACTTTCCACTTCTGACCAGAGTGACACTGCAGCGACTTTAAATGTGGACCTGGCAGCTTTAGAACAGTTTCTTTGAGTGGCAGCGCCTCTGGCTGGAGGACGACTGCTCTGTGGCGTGAACAAATAGAAAAGATGAGCAGGCATTGAGACGATGGCACGGCGTTCGTATGGATGACTCATGAAGACATAATTTCACGAGTGTGCTGCCATGAAATGTTTCAAACATCCGATTAACCAGACTGAGAAAAGATTTCCTGCTTGAATTCCAGTTCTGTTTAGCAATTAGTACATTTGACACCAGATTAGCAGCTAAGTGCTATGGCAACCACACAGACAAATGGCTAGCTGGTAGGACTCTAAACTAACTAGATTAGCAGCACATTCACACACTACATTAATAAACAATGATCGGGTCAAACACGCTCTGATAGATGAGTTCGTTAGCCGGGAACCTGCATATTCCTGGGTTAATTACAAGGGCCGGTATGAGTTAGCTCTGTTAGTGGAGACGCGACTGCGTGTGAAGGCCTGTGTGCTGTGAGTATGTCCTGTTGAAGGCACTGACACTCTTTGTGAATATTAGCGATAAAAGATTGTACTGCAAGGAACATTCGACACTAACAGATTTAACATCGACATTCATTTCTATGGAAACACACACGATGGAGAGGCGACTGAAGATGGGAGTTTAAAAAAAACTGAGGTTTGGTTTGAGAAGAGGGGGCAGCCACTACAGAGATGATTAACATCCATTCAGGTGTATATGTTGAGTCAGCGCTACAGAACAAAACTAGTATGTAGAAGTGTGTGTTCAGGCATCATCTATGTTAAGCTGCACTCAAAGGAAAGGGTTAGCAGTTATATTTGCATGTTATGATACAATTTCAGTGTTTGACATTCACCCCTGTGTGTGTGTGTGTGTGTGGGTGTGAAGAGATGTGTGTAAAGGCAAATGATATGTATATTCAGTATGTGAGTGTGTGTGTGTGTGTGTGTGTGTGTGTGTGTGTGTGTGTGTGTGTGTGTGTGTGGGCTGTTCAGTCGTCCACTCCGATGTTGCGGAACAGGTAGGACATGGACTCTCCGTTGTGGATGCGGCGGATGGCCTCTGACAGGATCATGCTGATGTCGACTGTCTTGATCTTTGGACACTGCAGCTTCTGCAGCTCGTGGGGGATGGTGTTGGTCACCACCACCTGAAGGAGAGGAGACGGAATGAAACATGAGATATGAAAGGTGAGAGTTGGTTTGACCACAGAAGATTTCAGAGCGCTCGCTCGCCCCGGCTCACCTCGTCGATGGCCGACTCCTCGATGAACCTCGGGGCGTCACTGGAGAGGATGCCGTGTGTCGCCATGACGAATATCTTGTAGGCTCCTCTTTCCTTCAGCGTCTCTGCTGCTGCCACAAAGCTGTCGACATCATCGATGATGTCATCCTGTGGGACAAACACATCTAATCAGCTCTCAGCATTTAGCCTGTTGCAGTAGCACAGCGCCCTCTAGTGAGAAGACACCACAAACATGGAATTGGATTCAAATGTCGGGAAATACTCATTTGTAATTTGTTACTTCCACATATGCTCAAAGCACAGCACGCTGCAGGCTCTCACCACTATGATGGCGATGCGTCCTCCTACATCTCCGACCACAGTGATGGGAGGCTTCTCTTTGGGGATCAACACTGCAAACAGAAACAATGAGCTCTCCTGTATTTGCACCATGTATTATTGTTTAGTGTGTGTAGGTGTGCTGGCAGTACATGGTATCTCCATGCTGGGGTGAATGGCTCCGGTGGTCTTGACGGTGGGTGGGGAGTGTCGCCCGTCTACCTGGTCTGACTCGGCGTCCTGAGCTTCACCGTGGATCACCGCGATGCCCAGACGCAGCCGCTCAGCGAACGACTGAGCCCTGCACGGCCACAGAAAGGACAGTTCAGATGACAACATGCTGCACCCTTTGTCTGGAGCTGCGAGGGTGTAGAGGGTGTACTACAGCAAGTGCACAAGAGTACAACAAGAGTTACACATAAATATGGAACTCTGTCCACGTTAGAGTATAAGATATGAAATATTCTGACTTTGGCTCCCCCCAGTGGTGCTGCACACCGCTACATTAACGCCATCCACCCCTCCAAGTACAAAGAGTGGTGACGGAGAACAATGTGAACAGCATGTTAGCTAATAGTAAGTGAAGTGAGACAACCTTTTGGCAGAGGCTGGAGATTTGGCCACAATCACAGCGTTCCTGTAGTCAGGGATCTGGAGGATCATGGGAAATAAAGATAGATATCAAACAGTCAGATTTAAATACAATGAAGATGAAAGACACAATAATTATCTAAATACTGCAACAGTATCTAAATATAGCAACAGTAACTGGGAGGTAACTATGTTAGTTCCAGTGATGGGAACAGTCAACAGTGTCTGTATCTGCTCTGATAAGCTGCATGCTTACAGGTACACATTCACGACTAACAGAGTCAGTGTGTTTTATTTATCAGCTGTGTGGAAGCTGAACCTGACTCCTGTCGAGTTTCGCATAATGTGAGCAGCTCTGGCCTCTCTTATCTCTGTTAGATTTGGGGAAGCAAACTTAGCTTCACAACAGCCAAACACACCAACCTTGAAACCTCACTGGACACATCTGTTACATCACATACAACGATCCATCCTGCATGTGACTTCAAACCACTGGAAGCGTTTCAGAAGCATTTAGCTATCCAGACTTTGTTTACTTGCTCAGATTTGGTTTTTACAACCGGCAGTTTGCAGCAGGTATTTTATTTTGAAAATCCACCGGCTGCTCTATTCTGTTTCTGTGTCTGGCTTCCTGCCACCTCGAGGTGATCTGGCGGCTGCTCGCGGCATCCGTCAAAAATAGAAGAACCACGTATTTCATGCCAAGCCAAGTGGAGGCCCGTTCTGGGACGCTTCTGAACTGGACCGCAGCGCAGCCGGTGGTGTTTGAAACATTAGAACGACTGAGTAACGCTGCGGCTACCGCAGTACATACACAACGCGGCACATCCGTTGGAATTTGGGGATGAGTAGTGCTCATGTGTTGTTACCTCTTCCTGTATGTACTGCAGCAGGAAGGGGGAGGCTCTCAGATTGTCCACTGGAATGTTGAAGAAGCCTTGGATCTCTTTCTGATGGAGGTCCATGGTGATCAGGTGGGTGAGACCTGCACAAAAATGTTAATTTTTTTTTTTTTTTTTGGCCTTTTCATGCCTTTTAATGATAGTACAGCTGAAGATAGACAGGAAGCAGGGGGCAGAGAGAGGGGGAGAGACACGCAGTAAATGGACGTCCGATGCAGGAGTCGAACCGGAGCCAGCTGCAGCGAGGACTGTAGCCTCTACACATGGGGCGGCTGCTTAACCCACTACGCCACCGACCGCCCCCACAAAAATGTTCATGATCACACACACGCACAGTTGTAGACACAGACTGACTTTGCATGTAATCAGTTCTGCGCTGTGAAGCGACCCCCTCCCTCTTACCGGCTTTACACATCATGGAAGCGATCAGCTTGGAGACGATGGAGCCCCTCTTCCTCATCTTACACTGCTTGCTGTAGGGGAAGTAGGGGAGGACGCCTGTGATGCTCCTGGCGCAGGACGTCCTGCACGCGTACACCATGATCAGCATCTCCATTATGGTAGTGTTCACATCCCTGACGGGCAGAGGGAGACAGAGAGGGAGACGTGGGTGAGACGTTCGGGGGAGAACAGGGTTGAAATGTTTAATGATGTGTGTGCACCGTCTTACTTGGACACCGTCTGGATCACAAAGACATCTTTGCCTCGCACTGACTCTTGGATCTGCACCCGCGTTTCTATGGAAACAAAATAGGATGTGAGGACAAGAGCAGCGTGCACACACACACTCATAGCTCATAACAAAGCCTGCAAGGCCTGTCGGCTTCATTAGAGGGTTATCTGAGCCCTTTGTGTCCCCCCCCTCCCTTTGCTGTGCGAAATTCTAGATACTAGCATTCCAAAAATGTGCCTCCCACGGTTCAGAGATCAGAAATCTAAACGCTTCCTCGCAGAGCCAAACGTCCAGCAGAAGCACAGAGGAAACAAACCGTCAACCCAAACGCTGCAGCAGTTTGATAGTTTATGCATGCACCATGAAACTTTGTCCAACTTTGAATGATCATTTGGAATATTCATCATCGTACATCAGCTATTAGATAATCCAGCACTGAGTGCAGCACAGGCCAGGAACATAGAAGATTCATCCATCCACTACAATTTATATTCCACTGATTTTCAAAGCACATGACAAGCAGAAAGGACTCATTTCTGCCTTTTTATTTCTCAGTACGCCATGAAGACCTTGCCTGTACCTGGTATGTAATCTAGCAGGCTTTGTTTTGTCTGACTCATTTGATAAAGCAGGTGCAGCGACTGTTTTACAAACGTCTTCTGAGAACTGAACACTAACTCACGGCTGTACACTGCAGGAAAAGTCACTACACTTAAACACACTGCGGCAGCTGGTAGAGCAGTTTGTATCACGAACATACAAGAGCTCAAACCACATGGACGCATAGACACACCACAAATACTGCTGCAGCGCTGAAACATGTCAGAAAAGAAGTTCTTATATATTAAATATAGTGTTATAAAAGTGATTTTTAATAACAACACAACCAGTAGGACATTTGACTAAAAAGTGTAACAACAATTAATCCATAATGAACTGTAAAACATAAAATGGACCCTTATGTCTCACCTAAAGCCTGCTTTATAACCAATAATAATTCATCTGAATATAACTGTACACTGAGATCTTTGACTTTTGGTCTGTTATGAGACGATAATCTGTGCAGCTCCTGTAGACACACACACACACACACACATTGATTTTATATTTACAGTTTGAAACATTCCTCAGTCAGAGGACTTTGTATTTGACACTTGCAGTGAACAGTGACTCCTGAACCGGAGCGTGAACCCAACCGTGTAACTTCTGTGTACAGTTACACGGCCAGTGAACACTGAACCTGTGAGGACTAACAGAACTTCACACCACATGAGCAGAATGAATTCTGACAGGTCTCATCCCACTGCATGACTTTAAGCTGTGTGACTGTTCCATTGCTTCTGCTGTACTCAGGTCAGTCTGGCAGACAAACCTGATGGCTGCAATAAGAAGTGAGTATAAACACGAGCATGAGAAGTCATACTGCCTGACAGACATCTTACCTCTGTTAGCTTCCTGGTACACCTGCACCTTACCAAGCTCCACCCCTAACCGCCTGAGACAGAGAAGAGAGACAGACAGAGAGAGACAGACAGAGAGACAGACATTTATTTGTTGTGACATTGCTTCTCTCTCACCCACCCACACACACACAGTATGGAATGCAGTCTGTGATAAGCTGAACACTCACTTTGTTTTATAAACATGCAGTGTGTGTTATGTCCTTGTGGAGTCCACGTGTGCCTTTCACTCATTTGCATTGAATTCATATTCTTCAGTTGGTGCTTTAAATGCAAATACACTCAGCCATGACAGGTCTGTTTAACCCTATCCACTCCACCCTTATAAAAACTTTTCTAGAGGGGTCAGGGGATCTTTGGTGACAGTAATGTCAGCTGTGGGACGAAGTTAAGACAATATTTTCTTGCTCTCAGGTCAAGAGATTTCTCCCTCTGCCTCGTCTCGAGGATTTGATGCTTTTCTACATTTAGAAAACATTGAATGCACCTTGAGAGCTTCCACAGGTATTAGAAACATTTTGAATTTATATTTGTTTCCATTTATATATTTATTTGTTGGCTTTTTTTTGTTTTTATTTTATTTCTTTTAGGATAAAAAAGAAAAAATAAATGGCCAATATAATATCCTCTATTTTGCCATGCACATCATTATTCAGTGTTTTGCACTTCCTGGAGTTGTGCACACTTGCACTAGTGAATTCTGGAGCACTATGACTGCGCAACATAAAAACATGCTGTGCTGCACAGATATGATACAAAGCTGTGGGAAATACATATCTGTCAATGAGATAACTTTTTGCAAAGTGACTTTAATTTGTTGTTTCAAACAAACAGTCTGCTGTGAAGCTCGTATTGCTGTTGTTAATATTAGCTCTGCTTCCACACTGTACACTCCATACATGCTGAAGCATGCACAAACAGCAGTTCAAATGGACATATCCAAACTGATCAGAAGTGACATCCCTGCTACGTTCAACAGTTGTAAACACAGTGAGAACAGATGCGGTGACCAGCCTGTTCCTGGAGGACTCATATGGGCTGTTTATTATAAAATAACCTGTACCTGCATTACTCTGCCCTGTTGGCCTGTGTGTGTGCCTTCTGTACTCACTCTGCGATCCTCTTGCCCAGCTCACGGCTGGAGGGGTGCGAGTTGGCGGTGAAGATGACCAGGCCGCCCTTGGTGTGGTTCATGTCTCTGGGGTCTCGACCTCTGCTCTCCCCACACTCAGGCAGTGGATCCCTGGGTACCCACGCTGCACTGAGCCCTTCCTGCAGCCGAGGAGACAAGAGGGGGGATTACTTCCTTTAAAATCAACTCTGGTAACTCGAGGAGAGGAGGAACGGCCTACGTTTGTTATTTAATCTAATTAAAGGTTACATTCAGACTTAAGAAGCTGTGTTGAGGCTACTAAGTGTGGCTTAGTGTTCTTTAAAAGAGGACAAAAGATCCTCGCAGCTCACAGAGTGAGTCATTTATGAACTTCCTGCAAAGCAGCAAGAAGTTCTCCTTTTAGACTGAATAACAGCTGCAGGATTTCATCATTATTTCTTATGAGATAAGTCATTGGTCATCTGTCTACAGGACCCTTCCACCTCCAGATCTACTTGTAGTTACCTTTATTTGACTTTGAACCATGTGCTGCACAGTGTCTTTAACTGTATGAAGATGTGTGTGTGTGCGTTGTAGCATATATGTGTTCTATAGCTTTAGCTGTACAGGAGGCAAAGCTTAGGTGAAGTCTGCTGGCACACACACTTCAGACCTATGGAACAAAAACAGAGCACAGAACACAATGGCTGATGCCACATCCAACCATGTGCGGCTCCAGATAAGCGTGTGGGTGATTATAAGACACTCTAAGCAGTGACGCTTCATCTTTCAAGACGCGGGCCACGTTTAAATGAGCCGACTCGTACATTTGAAATACACTGTATATCGTCCATCCCGACTATCAACACAGTCACGACATTAGCTTCCTCACGTTGCTAAGCTAAGCAGGACAACACAGGATTTCGCCGTTCACGGTGCAGTGTGTTATTCACATATGAATGCGTTCAGAGGTTACAATGTGTGCTGGCGTTGCGGTTATAGACAAATGAAGTGAAAATAACGGCCGTTCATATTAAATGTTCGGCTGCATCATCATGAGATAGCGTCAGCTAACGTTAACACAGCAGTACTAACGCGATAATCTGGCTCGTAGCTTTTGAACGCGCGAATTGATTTTTCATGTTTCGGAGAGCCAAACTGCGCAGCGAGAACCAAAAATAGAATAACGACTATTCAATTAAAGGAAGCGGAATGACAGTCCTCACCAGCTTGTGCGTTAGGTCCGGTTACAATCTGCAACCAACGTTATTTGAATAAACAAGCCTCCTCCGGCTCTTTTCAACCTGTTCCCCTCACTCCGACTAGCTAGCGAGGTTCTGTTTTGACGGACGGTGAAGTTCGGCCAATCACAAGCCAGGAAATCGAAGAGGGTGGGGTTTAAGAGATGCCTTCAGGTGCTCTCTGTAAACTCGTAGAGAGAAATGATTTTCAGAGGAAAGTTATTCATTACAGTACAGTACAGTCAGTAGCTTACTGATTTCAGTCAGGTCCAAGGTCGACATTTCATTTTAAAATGCAAACGCGGTTTTTGTAAGTTTCAGAGAAATTATTTACTAAATATGATTTTAAATTACCAACAAAATACACCATTACATGGTGGTTTGCTAGTTTACTCAGAGGTGGTGAACTCAACCTTCTGACGTAAAGCACCAACAATACTACACTAAATGTGCTTTTACGATTAAAAAACAAACAAACAAACAAAAAAAGCTGCTGTGGTTGCCAGAATTTTGCCATAATCATCTAATATTACAATAAAAGGATTTCACATTTAAGGTTGGTGTTTTATTCTGTATTTTAAAATGTCTGCAGATTTTAAAAAATTAAATTAAAAGGCCGCAAAATATGCCATGAAATATTTCACAACCTTTATTTATGTGTCATTTTAAGATAAATATAGTAGTATTTTGTATTAGAGACTGTTAATTGTACAGTAAAACACAGCGTTCTAAATAATAGATGTTTCCTTTCATTTTCTTGTCTTTTCCACTATATTTATGCTGATTTTCTGACTATCTACTTGCCTACATCTTGATGTAACTATATACACTCATACATACATATTTCATTCACTGGTTTATATTAAAATGTGCAGAAAAAGACAAATGTTTTTACTCATTGCATCATTTTAACAACAGGACTAAACACTCCTTCCTCCTGTGTTGTCACTGTGTCCAGTAACAGTCCTTCCAAGTCCTCCAGGGAGGGGTGTATGCTTCATGATAGGCCACTTGAGGGCAGTGTGTTTTTTCTAGATGCTTCACACAGCATCCTTCTTTCGGTCCTGAATGTAAATGTAAATGACTTTCAAGTTTTGAATAAACATGTTTTCATATGTTTAGAAACTACACACTAAATAGGAACAGATATCCTAATCCCTCACTGTCAATTTGACACCGGGATGCAATCAGGATACGATACAGAAAGAGATATGGAAAAAGGAAAAAGATGGCAGATGAACCTTATTAAGTGACAAGAATGTACATTCAATGGTCATATATGTGTCTGAGAAGTTCTTCAAATTCACACAAACACTCACAGAGAAAGAGGAAGAGAACCACACAGAGACACTCTGCGTGCAATAGATACAGCTAAGTGGCTCATGAATCTACAGTTTCCTCCCTTGGACATATATTGAATCTTGTCTCAAACTAACTGTCTAACAATGCCAGAAATAGACACACAGAAAGAAGGAGAAAGGGGAGGTAGGGGTGGTGCAGGTAAATTCTCTCAAATGAAGCATTTATATATATATATCAAGCATTAGTGTTACCACAGCTCCGGGGTAGTGAGATGCTTTTTGCATTAACAGAGACAGATTTATAAATACTTTCTCACTACCATATGGGCTACTCTTCAGCATTCTTACATAACTCACTGGATATGTGGAGGAGGCAGAGAGCAGCATCCAAGCACTGCACACTGCCCACACACACACACGCACACATACGCACACACACACACACACACAATGGAGAGGAGAGTGGAGTTAAAAATCTGGAGGAGGTTGGACAGAAAAAGAAGACAAGTGAGATGTTACAGTTAGAAGTCAGGGTCAAATTCATGATTTATATGTGTTCTTCTCATTACGACCGAGCACATGAGCATTCACTGCAGCTTGTATTCAGGATATACAGGTTTGAGGAGTGACTGAATTCTTGAAAAAACAATAAATATTCTAAATCTAAAAAAATCATGGTTTGGTCTGTCCTCTGTCATTTTAACAGTTGTTGAGATTATGAGAACTACGCTTAGACACTTTCTTGGTGAGAATTATACATCTGTAACAGTAAATATGAAGCTACAATGGTCATTGCTTAGCAGAAACCGAAACCAGCAGGTTTCACTCGGTACAAAGCTAATGAAATCTATCAGTCAGCCCTTTTGAGTTTACTAATTGGTCTGAAACCAGAGTCTGTGTGCTAAGCTAAGCTAAGATAAGCTAAACTAACCTACCACTTTTTTTTTATTCATTTATTTAAAGATGGTTTTTTTTGTCTTTTCAAGCTTTATTTGATAGAGACAGCTGAAGAGCGACAGGAATGTGGGAAGAGACAGATGGGGAATGACATGCAGGAAAGAGCCACAGTTTGGATTTGAACCCTGGGCTTCCGTAGCAAGGACTGAGCCTTGTACATGGGATGGCTGGTCTACCAACTGAACTAAACGCTGCCTTCATATTTACCATATAATCAAGAGATTGGTATGGGTCTTCACATCTAACTTTTTGCAAGAAGAAAAACAAACATGTTTCCCAGAAAGCAGCAGTGTTGTGTTAAATTATAACAATGACTCAGCAGACCTGTGTGGAGTGGGACAAAATAACAATAAATAGTGTTTAAATTCAAGTACCATCACAAGATTATTTTTGATGGTTCAAAAATAGCAACTTAAAAGTATTGTACAGTTATATATTGTACAGTTTAAGATATCCACTCCTGTGCCACTTAATATTGCTACATAATCAAGCAAAGTCCCTCTATGGGGGTGACATGGTGATGTTTCAGATATAGATTATAGTGTTGGACATACTATTTTGAACTGATGATGGCGTGAGTCACAAAGCAAAGAGATCACCAAAAAAGTTGAAGCAATTGTAAATAAAGCTATATCTACAGGCTTCTTTTTGATTTCTTTCAGTATTAGATATTTACAATGACCTGCTGACTGTGTTGGCACACTACGAAGTGTTGTGAGAGATATTAGCCATCAGAATTACATGGAAGGTTGTAAGTGAATGTATGTTATCCATGTTAGCTCAATGTTAGGGATGGCAATGTTGGTTTCTTGTTCCACCTCATTGGACCAGACTAAAACATCTGAACAAGCTATCCATGGCTCGTGGAGAATGTATCCTATTGACTGAAATGGTGATCCCATGGGGCGGACATCTATTTGCCCCTCAGAATGAAATATTATATGTTTTCTTCTTCCCCTATCATCATGTCGCTGTACTTTGTGTCCAGTTCTAATTAGGAAATAGCATGAATGTAGACTCTTGTGTCAGTACCCTCTGTAGTACACTTAGTATGCTATTGACCTTCTAGCGCAATGTGTTTGTGTATTTAGGTAGTATTGTCTCAACTTGAGTACGGTTACATATAGTAGTATTCCATGCAACAGCTTCAGGTCCAGCAGCTTCCTACCTGCAGTCCCTCTGCTTGGTGACCACTGAGGGTGAAAAGTGTCGTTGTGTCGTTCCAGACTAATCTCGTGACTGTTATGACCTGGATAACTGAAAGTGTGGACCCACTTACTGTATGTACTCAAAAGAGCAGGTGTAAGCATGGAAGTGTGTGAAGTGAGCATTATTCTCGCTCACATTTAGTGTTCTGTCTTCTTTAACTAGAACTAGAATTCTTAGATACACCCCCGTTAATGAGCCCTTTAACACAGAGGCAGGTGTGTCTTTACAAAAATGTGAACTCACTCATCTAATCTGCTGTAACTGTAATAGATTACATCTACTGACATCACTCGGGGAAGAAAGCATGATGCAAGTGCAGCTAATATATCCTGATGAAGCCATGAGGAGGAGAGAGGAGCACACTGTTTGTTCACTTTGTCTGCGCCTTCCTCGGCAGCTGAACAAATCTCTGCAGCCTCTCTGGAAAGCAGAGGGAGAGAGAGAGAGGGAGAGAGAGAGAGAGAGAGAGAGAGAGAGAGAGAGAGATGAAAAGGGAGGCAGGAGAGCCTCGCGCTCCTGGTCCGCCCCCAAGTTGCAGCACGAGCCATTTAACGGTACGAGCTGGGCCAGCTGTAGAGCGCGCGGGCGCGTGTACGTGCCCACCCCCCCCTCCCCTCCTTCCCTACCTCCTTCCCTCCTCACTACCCCTGCCCCCACGCGGAGAAAATCATTACCAAATACAGAGCAGGAGCGCACGCGGAGCGATGGCTGCAGTAGCAGCAGGAGCCCTGGATTGTGTTTACGACGCAGAGCACGAGAGCGGCACAACCGCGGGAGAAACGGACACCGCGCGCGCCCGATTTTTAAACGCACAATCATTTACGCCAAGTGCCCGCGAGTGAGCTGCCGCGAGGGAGCGAATGATTCTTTGACGTCTCCTTCCTTTCGGTGGCCGTGTTCCGTTCGGTTATCCGTTGTTGTTGTTGTTGGAGCGCAGCTGCAGCCAGCCTCCGGCCGTGTCACTGATGAGGAGGAGCGCGAGCGAACCGTGGAAACGAGCCCACTCACCTCCACCGTCAAAGTATCACGCACGACGCCAGAGCGCTGTTACTGGAATCTAGAGCGGCCTAATAGCACGGTCCCCGGTCCTGGTCCCCCATCCAGCGGCGCTGCACTCAACTGGGGGAATCCGAGAGCATCCCTCCATCCCACCCAGTCTACCGCCCCCCTCCCCCCCTCCCTCCCTCTCTTTCACCCCCTTCATATGCCAGAGCATTAGGAGGGGGGTCCACATCTAGTCAGGGGAGACCAGGTGTGAGGAGGAGGAGGAGGCGGAGGTTTGGCGTGTTCGTGGCCGCGGTAGACGCACCCTCCGCGTGGTGAGGCTGGGCTGAGAGCGCCGCTGTGTCGGAGGATGCTGCGGGAGTAGAGCGGCCTCAGAGCGGAAGATGGGGAAGGACCAGGAACTGCTGCAGGCGGTGAAGACCGAGGACCTGCTCACCGTGCAGAAGCTGCTGCAGAGGCCCCGGCCAGGGAAAGCAAGTAAGACACAGTATTCTATTCTATTCTATTCTATTCTATACAGTCATGCATCGTATTAAAATGATGCATGATATTAAAGTGATGGCTTTGAAACATCTCACATACCTTTGCTGGCTATCTGCCTCTATAAGAGCCTATCTGATGATGAAGATATCTATGCTTGTGCATGTATGTAGGTGTGTGTGTGTGTGTGAGTGCATGCAAGAAGGAGAGAGGAAGGAAGAGAGAGAGAGAGAGAGAGAGAGAGAGGGGAGGGGTTGTATGCATCAGGGTGTATCAGAGAAGATTAGTGGTGTGATTGGAGACTGACAGCCCGTCCTGAGACCCCTGCCCGAGTGCACTGCAGCAGAGAGAGAGGGGAGAGAGGGGGAGGAGATGGAGGGAGGGAGAGTTGTGATTTTGGATGAGGGATCAGTGTGACCCTGTCTCACAAGTGAGAGATGATGCCAGTGGCCTTGTGATTACAGTTTGACATCACCTTCAATGACAAACACACACACACATGCAGGGATCAGATACGTGGGTTCTCAAACCTCACATTTGTGTGTGTGTGATTCTAATCTATTCTGTGTGAATCTGCTCTTCTAATTGTTTATTTTCTGCAGGCGATGTAGCTCTGCAACGTCCAACAATGTTTTTTTTTCGCTTCCACAGCCCACTCTAATGTGTGGGCAACACGGAGAGAGGGAGCTGCAGATAGATGTGTTGTGTAGAGGCTGCTAGCTGCCATACGGATGCTTCCACTGATAAACAACTGGCTGATACAGTTATCTACAGACGGGGATGGATGTTGTAGGGGGCCTGACAGCGTGAAGCACACTTCCTGCACATGTGGTCTCAAACATTTAAGCTCAGACGTGGTGAATAATTCAGTTTAAAAAAACATCTTTTCACAGCTAGATTAGCTCCAGTCCATACATCATGTGACGTGTGTCCTCGCTACCCAGTTGCTAAAACTGTTCCAGTCAGGCAGGTTTGCAGCACATGACCTGACTCACACTGGAGAGGCTGCGAGCAGCAGGTGGACCTCATCTGAAGAAACACAAGCTGATTGTAGACGATGAATAATGGGGCTAAAATATGATTTCGATTCAGAACATTGTTCTTATTATTGCACAAAAAAACCTGACAGCAAATAACGTTAAGCCCTTTTTAAAGACCCTGCACAGACACACTTTATTCACAATTATTCTGGCTAATTAGACCTCTGTGACTCCTGTCATGGAGAGTCATGGGCCTTTAATTGAATCTTTCATGTACTCACAAAACACTGGACACAGGTTCAATAGCAGTGTCCTGGTCTTTTTCCAGAAAAAGGACTAACTAGAGAAGAAGGACTACAGAAGAGGGATGAATAAATCATCTCAGGCCTGCAGGAGAAAATAGATCTGCTGTTGATCTTGGCTTCTTTCGTACATTTATTTGTTAAATTGGCAATTAAATGTGACATAATGTGGGAGGAAGGATTCTATAGAAAACATCACTTTGGATTTGAACTTGTGTGGTAATAAGTTAACTTGCCACAGATGGCAAAGCTTGTACAGCGCATGGCCCCTCAGAACTGTTTGTAAGAAGCAGTGGGGTGCACTGCAATGCCGGCACACACAGGAAACCCCGGATTAAAGTTAGTCTGCAGACTGTCTGGTGCAAAAAGACAGGCATCCCTCAGCTAAAAACGAGTTGGTAGAGTCCAGCTTATTCAGGTAGCAGACCAAAAATAGGTGTCTGTTGAACTCAGCGGAGTACATAATGTACAGGCACATCACAAAATAACCTTTAGGCATGGAGTGAAGTGCACTCCAGCCGGAAACCCCTCTCACACCAGTACATCACATACAGAGGGACAGTCAAACTAGTTCTTTTTAGGCAACAGCCAGCACACTCAAGCTGTGCATCAAATCAGAGACAGCCCTCACTGGATTGCAGTGCATACAAATGGCAACTAAAGCAAAAAAAAAAGATTCTGCAGGTGAAAGAGGAGCAAGCCTGCCAATATATTCTGCTTATGAGCACAAAGATTGTAATTGTTGCACTCAGCATGATACGCTGCTGCACAGTTAGCTAACCCTTAGCTAATAACAGTTAGCTAATAACACATTCACGTGTAGGGCGAGGTTTACTGGTTTACAGACGTAAATGCATCTAATTAGTGATGGGAAGTCCAGCTCTTCTCAAAGATTCAGCTCTTTTGGCTTGACTCTTCATTTAGCAATGAATGAAGCAAATTTTTGTTAAAAGAACACAGTTAGTCTGTGCAGGTTTGTTGTTGACCCCGCTCTGACAGTTTTTGAAATGTTTGCCCCTATCTTCTTTCATAAAATGGTATGATCCTAGTCTGGCCCATCAAAATGGGTCCCGTCCCCGCCAGCGTGGATTCTGAGTACGAGCAGCTGAAAGTTTGTCTCTCCCTGACGGGAGTCGGCTCTTGTCGTTTACCACGAGGAATCGGCTCTTAGAGCCGGCTCGTTCACGAACGACACATCTCTACATCTAATGCCCCTGCAGCACAGTTGCCTGCGTAAGCGGGTGTTGATTTAACTTGAGGCCAGATTTATTGGTGTTGACACTTTTAACACGAGGGTAGAACAGTCCACTCAATTCAATTACCCCTCTTTTTCTACCCCTTTGATCAGCCCCTCAGGTTTATCTCTTGACCTTTTTGGAGGGTAACAGTGAAATGCTGTTTTAACAGTGTAACAATGACAATGAGTCACGGGAGCCATTTTTCACGGAGACTGAGAAAACTTACTTTCGATGCTTTTCAGCTGCTAAAAGAGAAACATCTTTTTATAGCAGCTAGCACTTCTTTTTCTGTCAGTGGGATGGTAAATGAAGGACTTCTACCTCTTCCACCACCATGTGGGTGGGAACGTTTTTTTGAATTTTCTCTAGTTGAAGTGTGAAAATAATATCACAGTACTGTAACACAGCGGCTCTAAGGATATGGCATCATTGCAACAACCGACCACACGGCTTCCTCTGCACCTTCCTTTGGAGGTGTTCCGAGCATGTTCAGTGGGGAGGAGACTACATTGTCCGTCTAGCCCGGGAATCTGGAATCTGTTGCTGGGGACAATGACGAATGACACTGCCACCACGACCTGACCATGAATAAGAGGAAGAAAATGGATGGATGGATAGACGGACGGATGGAAAATGATACATTTGAAGCTGTTAGCAGCCTGTGTAACAGTAAAAACAGCTTTACTGATCTTGGTGCTGAAAACATCCCCAAAATGCAACTAGAAACGTCTCTGTTTCAGGAGTCTGAGGTCACGATTCAATCCAGTCTAGTCCGTTGTTTGAATAGCAGGTGATCAGTATGGACCAATCGTTTCACAGATCTGAAATCAAGCAAGAAAGACAGGATAGCTGCAGAAAGTAGTGCTGCTGCTCATGCTGCTGTTACCACTTGAAACCACTGTTTAGGGGGCCGACAGCCCACCACTTCCTGCTCTGGTGTCCACCATTTCAGAAGAGGTGGCCAAAATGACAGGAACACCTTACCATATAATATACGACACAACAACCGGTCGTGGCCACCCACCCGAGTTGGGTTCCACTCCAGCTTTCTGCCTCTTAAAGGAAGTTTTTTTCCTCACCGCTGTCAGCAAGTGCTTGCTCATGGTGTGAATCGTTGAGTCATCTGTAGCTAGTATTACAGCTGTGCTCATAAATTTACATACCCCCGGCAGAATTAGTAAAATGTGTACCATTCAATAAAGGAAACATGAGTGAGCAAGACAAAAACATTTTTTTATCATCCCCGTTCAGACGTTGCCATACCCTTACATCTTAACACTGTGCTGCCCTCTTTGGCATCAATGACTTGCAGTGATAGTTATGGATGGGGCCCATTCTTCTTGGCAAAAAGCTTCAAGGTCCTGTAAAGTTCTGGGTTGTCTTGCATGAACTGCACATTTGAAACCTCCCCAAAGTGGCTCAGTGATATTGAGGTCAGGAGACTGTGAAAGCCTCTCTATAACCTTCACTTTCTTCTGCTGGAGCCACTGCAGGGTTGATGCGGTCTGTGTTTAGGATCGTTGTCCCATGCGCAGCTTGTGGGGCTGATGAATTCAAAATTGTCCTGCAATATTTTCTGATGACATGCTGCATACATCTTTCCATCAGTCTTAACTAAATGTCCTGTGCCGTCGCAGCTCACACACTCCAACTTTTTGGTTATAAATGGCTTCTCCTGACCACTGTCACTAAATAAAAGAAAGGTTTTCATCATGATCCAAAATCCATTCCAAAAAAAGGCTAATATTTCATAAATTCTGCCAGGGGTATGTAAATTTATGAGCACAACTGTATAAATAATCTGTTATGATTTGGAGCAATATGAACAAAATTGAATTGAACCAATCTGAAAAGACAATACAGGCATCCCAGCGTCATGTTCAGACATACAGAGTGATGCTCAGTGATACTCATCATGGAGAGGAGTGTGACACAGGGGTTGACTGCACTCCATCGTCAGGTATTCCTGTTGCTCGTGTGCTCGTCGTATTTAACCGAGCGGCACGCAGCCAGGCAGACACGCTGGACAATCAATTAATCCTTCATCCGGCATCTAAGAGACACAGGTCGCCATCACTGCTCAATAAACACTTAATCGCTCGTCATCAGCGTCACATCATCGGCAGACTGCAGCGTTTTATGGTTGCGTCTTGAGGTTTTGCCCTTGCAGTGTTTAAAGGCAGCATAGAGGTCTGTCTGACTGTGTTCGCCTCTGCTGTGGCGTCTCTCTTTCTCCCGTCAGTCTGCTGTAAAGGCCCGCCTCTCTGGCATCGCAGTGATTTGTATCATTTGTGCAGCTGACAGCGAACCCGACCACAGAAACCATTCCATGTTTGAGAGTGTTTGATATACCCTGTGAAATGTCATTAGTGGATATGAAAGACTAAATAAGCCTCAGTTCCTGTTTTTGGGGGAGGTGGGGTGCAGCCCGCAGAGAGTGTGTGTGTGTGTGTGTGCAGGACAGTGATATTACAGAGGTGGACTGAGGGCCGCTGTCAGCACAGAACAAACAAACGGGCCCGGATAGAAGCAGCCAGACAGTAATGACAGAGCCGAGAGCTGAGAGTCCCAGACAAACACCAAGGAGAGTGTAACGCCAGGCTGATGTTAACACACACCTGTTTGTCATCTCGCATTAAACACAAAGCTCACAGGACAGACAGCTGTGTGTGTTTGTGTGTGCGTGTGTGTGTATGTGTGTGTAATAGGCCTGGCAAAGGCTCTGCCCTTCTGCAACTCATTTACTCCTACTCAGGCCAGACATACGGTCTGCACATACTCACCTGCATCACACACTCACACACACACACACACACACTTTATCACACACATGCAGATCTACACACTCATACAAACACATCTGGCACCATCTGGAGAGTCATCATCAGCTTGCTGTCAGTGTCCCTTCTGCACATGGCTCTCGACGAGGTCATGTGTGTGTGTGTGTGTGTGTGTGTGTGTGTGTGTGTGTGTGTACAGGGTGCAGACCTTGAGTGTGACCTGAGCTTTGTGTTTGTTAATGGGCTGTTACAGTGTTTGTGTGTCAAGGCGGGTGGTGTAATCTGTATTGATGGTTGTTTATTGTGTCATTAAAGGCTGTGTGTGTGTGTGTGTGTTGCATCGGTGAAATGATGACACGACACCCCTGCCCTCCCCCCGATCTCTCTCTCTCTCTCTCAGTTTACTGCCATGAGAGACTGACACATGCCTCCATCGCTACACAACACTATCTGCCTCCATCCTTTTTTCTTTGAAGCCAGCAGAGATGCTAATGCTCACAGACCGTCGGAGATACCACCTCCTCATCTCTCTCTCCTCCCCCCACCCACATCTTTCTGCGTTGACGTGCAAGGCTGGCAGAGGAGTGGAGCAGATGATTGCGTCCACACCAGTGCACATCCACAAAGGAGCAGGCAGGCAGGCAGGCAGGCAGAGGGGAAGCTTCACATACTGCCAGCCACAATCTTCATATTGGTTAACTGTGCTCTGTCTGTAACTATATGCTCCGGTGAGAGAAACACGGCGTGAAGGAGCTTTTTTAGCTGGTGCTGCACTTATATTATATAGAGCGCTCTATTGGATTATATGCACCGCGGTGTTCAGGATGGAAGCTTTTTGTGCTGCAGTACTGTTAGAAATTGCTGGAATATAACAAGAAATCACATCATATAGCACAGATTGTGTTCATTATGTGTTTGCATTCAGGACCCAAATGGATACAAACACAGTTAACAAGCTTGTTTCTTATTGGAAGTTCTACCACCAACAGCCAAAGGGTGAAGGAGATCTGGTCCATTTGCACTGGACATCCATGAAGTCGGGGGACTTACACAAAACAGTATTTGAAAGCATTGCAGAGGCTAAAATATCTTGACCATAGCATTAAGCAAGGTTTAAAAATGATACAGCCTACATTTCCAATAATACAACTCTTACCATATCTTCCATATCTTTCAAACTCACTCCCTTCCTGTCAAATATAATATATGAGTTTCAAGCCAACTAGACAACCCTAATGACAACATCAGGCTTACTGACTCTCACTTTATAAAGCCCACCTTCCTCATAACGGTTGTGGACGTAATATTTCCATATTATCACCTTTGAAATTGATATGGAGAACTTGTAATATTGGTACATCCATCAGATAGAGAGCAGCACTCGCATGTATTTATTTGAGTCCAACTCTCTTTTTTTTTCTCTGCTTTGGTCTCCACCAGATCTGGTATCTGGTTCTGTGTGTGTGAAATACTCCACATGTTGACCTTCATCTGTCTGTCACGGCGAGTTACAGTGATGGTTTGATGCCTCCTGCACTCATCACACATAGTCATTTGATGTTGTAAGCCATGAGCATGAACCTATTCAAACTACTCTATATACGGCGGAGTTAAAAACAATGTGTCATATTTCTGTATATATTTCTATACCTGTTGTGTTTGTAATATTAGAGTAGAATAACAACAAAGTAACAAAGGCTCTGAAGTGTTTGAAGTATAAAACAGCATTAAATGGAAAGTACTGAGTAAATGTGGTAACAGAAAAAGGGGTAATGCGTAGCTCACTACTCACTTTTCTCAACTCATTATCGGGAGTTCTTAATGTTCAGATAACCAGCTTCAAGACAACATGTCTGTTTGTTTATTTGTTCGACAAAACTGATGACATGCTTCATTTATAAGTCTGTTTGAGGAAGTGCACCCAGTGCGGCTCGTAATATATTTGTAATAAGAGTTTGAAAGAAAAGTAGAAAATGTGCCAACACAGATTTATTGATTGAGTTTTCTCTTGAAATATTAAATTAGAAATGATAACGGCAAGAAAGCTCAACGATTGGCTGGCTGAGTTTTCTGGCGTTTTCCTCCAAAACATCATCACTCACCTCCGTGCTGACTGCTCACTGCCTCCATGATTGAATTACAGAACAGATGGGGAGAGAGAGAGAGAGGTGGATGGATATTTTTGCTTTGAGGCAAACAGAATGGTGCTCCAGAAGAAAGAGAGAGAGAGATGGGGGGAGAGAGAGAGTGGAAAAACAAATGGGGAGAGGGAGAGGTAGCTGCTTGTAGTGGATGTTTTTTGTTGAGTGGGTGTTGCAGATGGAGGAGGAGGGGTGACGATTGGCTGAGAATGACAAAATATCACAAAGGAACAGAGGTATAGCTGAGCGACATCATTTCCACCTTTTATTGCCAACTACTACGCACACACCAAACATCTCTCTCTTTCTCTCTCTCTCTCTCTCTCACACACACACACACACACTCTCTTACTCATCTGCACAATGCGCTGCACCAAAAATAACATCCACATAGTTTAATGGGTCAGTGGCAAGTTCAGGGAGAAGGAGAGAGCACAGGAGAGGTGAGGAGATGAGAGGAAGAGAAAGAAATGGATGTGGAGGAAGAAAAGGAAGTGGAAGGAAAGGAAAGGAAAGGACGAGATAAGGCAGGATAGGAAATTATATGGTCGGACAGTAAAGGAAGGGGGAGGAGTAAAGGAAAATAGAATGTTTGATATGTAAGTAAAGGTAGGGAGGGAGAAGGGCACGATAGCAAAGGAAAGGAAAGGACAGTAAAGGAAGGGAACGGATGAAAGGAGAGAAAACAAAATAATTACAAGTAAGAAAAGGAGAGGAAAAGGGAAAAGATAGTACAGCGCATGAAATGAAAATAATGGAAATGAGCAGGAGGGAGAGAGGAGAAGTGGTTCGTTAACGAGAGGAAAGACGGAGAAGGAAAGGAAATGCAGAGGAGGAGGTGGAGGTGATAATGAGGAGAGAGGAGGAGCACAAAGGTGGGACAGGAATAAAAAAAAGGCCCATGTGTCATATGAAGTGTGATGTGAGAGTTAGTGATGAACACCAGGTGTTCTATTCTGTTCTATTGTACTCTATTGTAGGAGAGGGGTGTACTGTATGTGCTTTAGTCTGGATAGAAAGACCACCCACAAAATGAGAGGGCCAGCAGAGGTGAGACCTCCCGTGCTCAGTCACTATAGAGATGGTATTAAGCACCTACTGTACTGGCTTATGCACACACACACACACACACACACACACACACACACACACACACACACACACACACAAAACACTCAAACACAATTGTCTCCCACCATCATAGGACTGGCACAGAGAGGTACAGACTGTTGGAATTTACATCATTGTGTGCATGTGTGTGTGTGTGTGTGTGTGTGTGTGTGTGTGTTATAATCATTAATGTGGAAGTCAAGCGTTGCAGACGGGACAAAAGCTTAATATGCTTGTGAAATCCTGCAGACATAAGACTTAAATCTCACAGATATGAGAGACACAGCCAAACCATGTCATTACAGTAGCTGTACGCATGTGTAGGTGTGTGTTAGCGTGCAAAGGTGTGTGTGTGTGTGTGTGTGAGTGTCTGCTGCAGAGTGTGACTGTGCTCCCACATCGCCTTCTTGCAGGATTTTTCCACTCACGCCCTGAAGTCATACCATTGCTTCAAATTAATGTTTGAGCTCTAATAAAGGCGGGAAATTCTGCACTTTTTCAGACCGGACTCCTGAACTTAAACCAACACCGCCTGGACAAGGCTTTTACTGTACTCTACACGAGAGCCTTTTAGTTTAATGTTCCGCCCTGAACCCACAGTGGATACTTTTATCATCTCCAGGGGACTTTGTGAATGAATGCTGCTGCTCTGGCTAAAAACAGGGCAGTGACACAGTTTGGGTGCGGGCTCAGGGCTTGGGAAAATGAGTCGTGCACTGACACACCCATAAATGTTTGATATGTGTGAGAGTATGTAGAAGGTTAAAGTTGGGTTAGAGTCACATATACTTCAGAGGTTCATTTGTCAAAACAAGGTTCTGCAAAACATCCGTGAATCAGCAAGCTCAGCAACTATCGGCTAGCTAATGATAGATAACAGATATCTGGGCCGAGACTTCCTCTTCTGTGGAATGTCTAAAGTTGTTAATTAAACTATAAATAATGACCAGCATCATTATTTATAGTCTAATTAACAACTTCAAATGTAATAAAAAGGCTAAAGTATGAGCAGGCGATGACTGATGGGCTCTGAGGTTGAGCATTTTGGTAAATGCATACCACCTCTTCTGCTTGTCACACTGACTGTTTCCACCAAAGCCCGCTCAAACGTGACTGGTCAATAATACTCAGACTACAAATGGACTACAGATGGAATCCAGAATGCTGATACCCTAGTCTTGTCCTAGTCTGCCTCAGACAGACAGAGGTTCACTGTGTAGAATGATGTACTGTACGTGCAGAGTTTGACACTGGAAGGCTGTTTTCACGTTCATCCGCTGAAGAAGGAAGTCTGTCTGCACTCACATTACATTTCAGATTAACATGCCACATCTGAGCCAGACTCCAGTCTGGAAGCCAGTCGTGGTCCATCCTGTGTCCAGTGGCTCATTCATAGAGGATGGCTAAGGAGACGTTTTAAGTATTCTTATGTATCATAAAACACGTCCAGAGAAAAGACTGTCAGGGCCAGGACTAACTGATTGTGTTTGGCAAACATAGTCAGTACTCTCTTGGGTTTCTGTGAACGTCTCGGCACGTCTGATGAAGAGCAGGACAGAGCTGCTAATATTAATCTAAACCTGTCAGTCAGTTCTGATTTCAGGAGGTCCGGATAGAGGAAATGTCCTCATGTTTATTATAATTTAGTTTTACATCACAATTATTTCATATATATTGAAGCAGCATTATCATTGTATCGACATCTGCACTGTGTGAAGTCAATGACTCAAATAAAACAAAGAAAGCTAGAATTCATCGTCATGGCAACAATATTTATTTTCAGTGACACTGTGAGCTGCATACAATAATAAATAATGCATCAAATAAATAAGAAAAGTCACAGCAAGCAAGGACGAGATAAGGCAGTAAGTCCATTTGACATTCAACTAAGAATATAAATAAAAAGTACTTTCTAATAATAATAACAATAAAATGACTTTTAGTTTGACCTCTTTTCTCTCTCCTTTCTATTTTTCTCTCTGTCACTGTCACTGCTGTTCTGATGAGTGAAGGCCCGCCCTACCCTGCCTGTGATTGGCTGACATTATTGCCCCTCTCCTTGACCAATCTCAGTTCTCATGCTTAAACCCAAACAACTCAAACCCATGAAGGCAACGAGTACTGGCCAATCAGAGACAGGTAGGATGTCCTTTCTCTGAGTAGCGGTGTAGAGACACTGACAGGACAGAGAATGAACCCGGACCGCGGCCCGCCTGTTAGTGACCTGTGCTCTAAACAACTAAGGATCACACTCAGGTCTGGCCTGTAGTAGTAAATGATGTCCACCTTTGACGGTGGCTCAGTTACTTACAGATGACACTGTTTAATGAATTCCTAACACTTTGCTGTTTATGATGTTGAAGATGCACTCCTTGTTTTGGGCTGTCTTCCTACAAACAGCTGTGTTGTGGACTAATAATTGTGCAGCAGGGCTGCGTGGCCTCACCTCTCTGGCTCGATCTCCATAAAAACTGTCCATTAATGCTACTGTATGCAGTAACATCACCATCTGCTTCATTCACACAAGAGGGACTGTCCAGCAGGACAGATGCTGAGTCCTGCCTTCTGTGTGTGTCCATACATATCTATACATGTAGGATCCAGTGGTTGAGCAGATGTTTGGTGTTGGACCTCTGCCCACACAGCTGCAGATCTGAAAGAATCCATATAATGTACCTGACCTCTGACACATGCACTCAGTTTGTACTGTGTGTATATGGTTGTGTGTGTGTGTGTACAATAGTTCATGTGAATGTGCAGATTCATCTAAATCCAGCTGTTACTTAACGCACAGTAGAACATTAAACACCGTTCTGACCCAGATGGAATTATTTATTTCGCTGCTTTGTCATTTTCTCGGACACGTCGTCTCTCCGTCCTCTCTGCTCGGACGCTTCCTGTTTCATAAAAGTCAGCACTGCGAAATCACTCTCTGCCATATTAACCTTCTTCACACACTCTCTAAAGATGTACTGCAGGATCATACTAACCAAGCCTCTGTGGATGGAGCATCAGCTCGGCAGCCTGGCAGCAGGTGTGTTCACTTTTAGCGGTTCCAGATGTTGCTGCTGCTGCTGCTAATAAATTCTTCAGTGAACACGTCGACTGACATCTCCAGACTGCGGTGTTGAATCATCCACAGAAAGGACAGCTTTGATACACATTTAATCAGTACAGTGCTTCACTGTTGACCGGTGAGCAGCTCCATGGGGTAAGAAGGTACAAAAATCTCATCATCGATCATTTTGTGCAGCTTTACTGAATCATCTGGGACTGATGACGGTTGTTGTTGTCACCAGAGGCCTCATTACAGAAAAATGTCCTCACTGCTGTCCTATCTTTAACCAAAGTATCATATAAAGGAAAAGTTTTACCTTCCTGTTACATAAACAGTTAAACTCATGGCTGTTTAAGACCTCACATCTTATCTTAACTTTAGACAGAACTGAAAACTAGGGTTGCAAAGGGGTGGAAACTTTCCATAGGAACTTAGTAAATATTCCAAATCAGGGAAATTTATGTGAATATATGGGAATTAACTGGAAATATTGGGTAATTTAGTAATTGTGGGTAAGCATCATGAGCCTCATAAATGGTCAATGAAATGATGTTAGCTACAGCTTATTTGGCATCTAACTTATCAGCTAACCATCTGCTGTATGAATACATTTCCACATGCTATTTGTAAGTCAAACATTAATATATTACATAAAATATATTTACCCCATAATATCATCAAAACATACTTATGTGCATAGTGGTTCAAAATGAACTGACTCCATGGAAGAAGACCCGCTCCTACTGTAGATATAAAGGACTCATTTTGAGAACAAAAACACAATGATTCTTGTGCTCAGGTGATTATACTCCAATGAAAAAATTTCATCGGAGTATAATCAAAAGAAAAATTATTATTGTATTCAGTTCCTGCCAAAAGATACTGGTAAATGAGATGCACTGGACCTTTAATGTAGTCCACAAGCTCAAATATGTGGCTTCAATAGTCTTGGCTCTGGGATCCAGAGTGTGGTCTTGGTTCAGAAATCATCTGTGCATGTGATTGAGGAATAGCAGATATTCAAGTGTACCTGCATGAAATCTGGTTGTTTTAATCAAGATTATACTAAAATATATTTTCCCCAACTATATTTAAGTTCACTGTTAAGGGCCAACCTTCAACCCCCCACACAACAGCTCATGTTGTACCACAGACCAAGTAAAAAGTTGTTTAAGTCAGTTGAGTTGTTATAGATCATCTTTGGTGAAACAGAAGAGTGATTCAGCACCAACAGAGAACAGATGCCTGTGTCGCCAGATCTCAGTGAGTTGATGCTGGGACAGAGACAGGTCTCAAAGTACATTTTCTCCTGATTCATTGACTTGAGTTCAATATTTACTTCAGTGACTCTGAGGAGAAAGAGTCGCTCATAATTTGAGCTCACGTTCACTTTTCCCATCAGAGTCAATAGACTCAAGTCCTTAAAGGGTAGATACAGGAAGTGACTCCTTTTTTGGAAAGTTTTCTTCCCAGTTATCGACCCAGGATGGGATTTAAAGGGGCTAGAGGTGGCGGATGCGTCACATCAGTATTCAACCTGCAGGCATGGCACATCGGTTAAATTCAAAATAAATCGCCTGGGTAGTCGATATCTATAAATATTAATACACGCTACAGGAAAGTCTTCTTGGGGCTTGAGAAGCCTTTTAATCAAAATATGTTGGTGTTCATGTTGTTACAGGTTTTTAAAAAAAAATTCAGGACAGTGTCTACCCATCCTAACAGGAAATTCTTCAGTTAAGACAGTAAAAGCTAAATTCCTACCCTAATAAGGCAGGATTTTAGTAGTTAAGAAGTTAGGAAGCATATTTATGTAATACCAAATATTTCTAAGCTTTTCATGTGGATGAATTACTCTCAGTAGATACACATTTTCTTCTTTTTATAAAGAATATGACAAACTTTGTGAGGAATCCTGTTGGAGAAGCACTTTCCACACAGAGTCATAGCCACAGCTGCTAATGTTTTTCATTGCTCTGCTGTTTTTCCGGCTAAATGAAAATGAAAATGAAAAGAAATGAGAATTGGCTCAGAGGAAAAAAGCACTTGCCCAGCACTCCTTGGACAGGTGGCCCATTAAACTGATTTGGCGGTGCTCTCTGCTGGGAAGCCAGTGTGGGATCATGCTGTTGTTGCTGAACTGCTGACTCCAATCAGTTGGAAGGGATGGAAGCCGCCAATGCGACTGCTGAATCGCAGAAAATTGAAAATTTAGCTAGTCACCTTGTTAAAGGAAGTAACAAAGCAGCTGATCTTGGTTAGACAAAGTTATTTATTTCACTGAAATTCAGATTCATCTTCAATATCACAAAAAGAGGTGAGGTAAACTAAGAAGAAGAAGCGCCTAATCTAGCGATGCTAACAAAAATACGTGCAAATCAGTGTGCAATTCAGTCAAATGAGCTAAACCTAGCCCAGTCCCCACACAGCGCAACAAACATACAAGGTAACACAATAATTAACGTTCTCATCGCTCAACACAGGTGAGCTCAACACAAAAATACAAGCTGCCACCACCGCTGTCTGGTTCTAGTTTAAATAACATAGCTCTTCTTTTTGGATACTGTGGATTGGATGGTTGGGCCAGGCGCTGCTCCAATCAGGATCCTCCATCTCTCCGGGAAGAGGTCAGAGGTTAACTTTGCATACACAATGAAACACTACAAGCAAGTCATTTAGTCCAGTGGTCCCCAACCCCCGGGCCGCAGACTGCACAAGAAATAATTCATTATTTCTGTTTTATGTATTATCTGAGTATTGACGATCTTTTATTTTGAAAAATATTTTATTTTGAGAAATGATTCTCTCAGTGACGTCTGGGTCACTTGTGTGGCGTAACGGTAACGATAGCGACCAGTCATGTTTCAGAACCCCCCCCCCCGGTTTGGTGTTTGATACTAATAGACAGTTTCTGAACAAGGTGAATTCATATGTGATGATAAACTGAATATATTTGGAGTTTGGACTGCTGGTTTGACAAAATAAGTGATGAAGATTGTGATTGTAAGAAATACATTTTTAATTTTAACATTTTAAAAGTGATAGATCAGAGTAACGTTTTGGTATTCATGTTTTTCTTTTGTAAAATTTTAATTGCATTTCAAGCTCGTAAACCTCAGGTTTCAGTAATAGATAGATAGATAGATAGATAGATAGATAGATAGATAGTTAAAGAGTGGTGAAGGTGACTTTATTTGTGTGAATCATAATATATTGTGAATCTTTTGATCTGGAGGATCAGTATCACTGTTACATCTGTTTTCTAGTTAAGGTCATGTTATCAGATCCTAGAAAGTACATCAGTGATGTTTAAAGCAGGGGGTGAAGGCCTCCCCTTTAACTCATAAATATTTCAGCCTCTCAGTCTTTATAGTGTCTTTGACTCCTGCTGATTTGGAGGCAGATATCTGGGTCAGATTTATTTTCCAGGAAGTTTGAACTCTTCTAAAATATGCATTTAGACTGATGGTTAGAGATGATCTGTGAACTTGTGACTGGAAGACTTTCAGACCATCTGAACCCGATCCTCACAGCACCTGGGAAAACTTGAGTATACTGAGTGAGTGTGAAGCCTCCATCCTTCCTCCTGAAAAAAAAAGAAGACTAATAGATCAACAAGAAGGAAGATGATGGATGATGATGGAGACAGAATGGAAAGTTGTATTCAGAGGGAGTCCTGGCCTCAGTGTGTTTTTACTGTGTCACAGTTCTTTCTCTTTAAAGTGAAACATCTCTGTTTGGTGAGTCACCACAGACCTTATGCTAAAACATGTGATCCACACACACACACACACACACACACACACACACACACTCTCTCTCTCTCTATCTATCTATCTATCTATCTATCTATCTATCTATCTATCTATCTATCTATCTATCTATCTATCATGTTTAACCACTTATGTGGTTTGGACTGAAATATAACCAGTACTTTTCTTCATCACCAAATAGCTACCAAACTAGTGACATTCCCAATTTGCCCAATACTTCAAATACTTTTTAAAATGCCCTGTAAGAAACGTGATGAGTAACTTTTTCTGTTTTTTTAAAATCAATGTATATTAGTGTTTTAACGGTAAAATAAAACAGTATTTTCCAAGTAATTTTTCCATTAGTTTTGTTTTTGACAAAATACTTCTGATGTCAAGTCATGATAGTACTCAGCTTTTATGCTTAGAGCTAATTAGCAAAAGAAAATTAGCACGCTAACAAGCTAAGATGGTGAACATGGTGTGTTCACGACAGACATCTTCTGAACAGCACGGGAAAACACACAAACAAACATCCTGTTATGTTGCCATGGTGAATTTGTATTGTTCACAGATTACGCTACGTAACATCTGGCTGTAAATTATGTCCTGAAATTATGACGGGAAAATATTCAAATGTTTTAACTTACTATCACCACTTCCGTCCTCACCTAATTTTAACTACTTGCTGTTGTCCACTGAAATGAGGTTTGCCGTCTACGGCATCAGACCTGCTAAAATCACGTGAGCATTCAGTCACTGAGAGCCTTTCAGCATACTGCTGTTAGCATTTGGAGCCTCACAGAGCTGCTTTCATGGCTAGCTTTGTGTGTTTTTACAGTAACATTTGCTAATTAGCATTCAACACACACAGCACAGTTTACTGGAGGTTCATAGAAAAATATTCATTAGTTTGTCTAAGTATTGGAGTTCTTACAGTTCATCCTTAACGTGTGAATGAATGTGAAACTACATCCTCATTAGTTAGACCGTGAGAAGGCCGAAGCAGATGTGATGTTCTTTCCTGAGCTGAATTTTAATGGAGATTTTATGCAAACAGCAACAACAAAAACCTGCAAAGACACGCCGAGATGACAAATGCGCCTTAAAAAGTGCATGTTGTCACATATGTTGTAGGGACTGGTTACATTTACATTTGATAGTGTGGTTGCACAGATCTTAAATTCCTGGAGGGCCTGTCATTTGCACCGAGTGCCTCCATCTTTTTTCCCTTTACATCTCTGTCCCCCCCAACCCACCCCTCCCATTTGTCTCTGCTTGCCCAATGAATCAGTCTGGCTGGCAGTGTGCTGCTGTCAGGGAGCCGGTGAGGGTGATTACTCATGTCGAACTGGGCCAGGATCTGGATGGGCCGAGCTGACAACAGGAAAGAAGGGATTCTGGAAGATTCCACCAAAGCAACAGCTGTCTCTCTCTCTCTCTCTCTCTCTCTCTCTCTCTCTCTCTCTCTCTCTCTCTTTCTTTACTTTACTACATTTTTTGGTGGAAAGACAGGATTGGAGAAAGAGGAGAAGGAGGGGTCAAAAAGGTCCAGGATCAGATTCTAACATAGTACACCTTTTATCCAGATGAGCCATCACAATTCTCCAACACCTGTGTTCTGTATGTTTAGTGTATGTCATTGTTGCTTCTTAGGCTGTGATTAGCTCTGTGTGTACAACATGTGCATGTGTTTTTCATGACATACATGTATGAGCATGCGTGGCATATACGTGTAACATTTGTTTGGTTCACCATTTTGGTTCAGGCTGACAGCTCAACAGCTATTGGATAGATTGTACCAAAATACATTTAGCCATTCATGGTACCCAGAGGATAAACCCCACCGACTTTGCCTCAGTGCCAGTTTTACATTTTTGCTTCTGGGTGAAATGTCTTGATATTCATGGCCACTATGATTTATAATCACTTTAGTTATCCTCTCATTAGGCACCATCAGCAGGTCAAATTTCTGTCCAATACTTTGACTGAATAACCTCTAAGCGCTAACTGCTTACTGGGATTCCCACCATCTTGAGCTGTCAAGCCTGATGCTGTTTTGTTTGACATCCACTACGTGTACTTTTACTAGGATTATCATTATACTACCTACCAGCCACTGTCACCATGTTCTTGCTCATGGTGGGAATTGTTGGTTCTTGGTGAGATAATTTCTATTATGCAAATGTTAGCATGGTAATACAGCAAATTAAGATGATGAACATGGTAAACATCATTTTGCATTTGTTAGAATGTTTGCATGCTGACGTTAGCATTTAGCTCAAATGCTTTGTCTCACAAAGCTGCTAACATGTTACTGTAAGATTAGCGGTGGAGTGACCTGATTCAAGTTTAAAGACATGCTAGCTTTGCTAGTCTTGAAGGCTAAATGCACAAAACAGACTTCACAAAGACATTTTAAAACCAGGAAAAGTACTCAACGACAAAAGAGACAGGAGACCTTCAAACTTCAGGATGTTTTTTGTAAAGTTGACATTTAGCATGAACGTCAAAGCCTGAGCTTCAAACACGTGAGCAGACATCTGTGCAGCATGTGTCTGTTCATATAGTATTGTACCAAAATGTGTGTGTGTGTCCACTTATCTTGCCTCCTTTGATCCATTTTCTGCAGTAGGTGTGTGTTACTTTGGACCAATCAGGCAGCTGTTTTGAAGCATATTAGCCTATGAAAGAAAAGTAGTAGCTTCCCTGAGCCAATGAGGACAGTTGTTTGTATGTTCTGGATGGTTGCATGCAGCTGTTGAACACATGTAGAACATGTGGGTTTGGCTCTGCATCCTTGTGTGTGTGTACATATACATATATATATGTGTGTGTGTGTGGGTATGTGACTGGTGCCAAACCCGCTGTGGCCCTGCCTGTTTCTGGTCTCAGTTGTCTTTCACTTTTTTCCTTCCTCCTCGTCCCATTCCTATCTTATCTTTCCACACTTTCTCTCTCTCTCTCTCTCTCTCTCTCTTTCTCTCTTCCTGGAGCCATCGCCATGGCAACAAGCATGCAGTGCCGGGCCAGGAAATTTCTGGATCACTGACGGTTATTCCAATTCAGCACCGCAGGGTCCAGTCAGACACTTTAGCCCTGCACTGTGTGTGGGATTACACTATAATCTGACAATACGGATTAGCACAGCAGACCTACTGCACCCCGGCTCCTACACATCCACTACCTGACATTCTTTCTCTTTTTTCATGCCTCCGTCTCTGCTCTCCTTCTTTCTTCTCGTCCTCTTCTTCATTTTCCACCAGCGTCTCTCATCCCTCTCTTTGTCTCTCTCTCTTCTGCTCTCATTCCATAATCCGTTCTCACCTTTCCTCCCATCCTGTTCTTTCATTCATGCCGCCTTTTCATCTCTGTGGCCGTCACCCATCCTTTCATCCCCCCTCTCTCTCTCTTTCTCTCTCTCCTCCTGATCTCTCTGCACGCCTCCCTCATTCTGCCCTCCTTCCCTCAGTTTGCCTCGTTTGCCTCTTCCAGCTTGACTCATCCTCCTGCCCTCCCTCCCTCTCTCCTCCTCTCATCTCTCATTCATCCAAAATCTCTAGCTTTAACTCTCATGGGATCGGAGAAGAGAAATTCCCTTTCACACGCTTTCTCCTAATCACTTCTGATCTCCAGACTTTCATCTTTGTCTCTTTAAATTTCTTTCTTCTCTCCCTCTCTCTTCACCCCCACCGCCGTCACCCATCAGTGGGGGGAACCCTGGGCCCCTTCTGTGTGCTACTATGGTTGCAGGGCCAAGTGCCAACATGGTGTGTGTGGGGGGGGGGGGGGGGGGGGGGGTGCTGGATGGGTAGCAAATAGGAAACTGGTTTGAGTTCAGTTCAGTGCAGTTATATCATAAATCCTTTCGGGTCTTTAGTTCTTTTAGCGGAGTTTGATCGCACAAATACACCATAGCAGCTGTACTGAATGGAAACGCTAACACAGATTTCTCTGGATCTTTTAAAGATATTCTGGAGGTTAGATGATGAAATCCACAAATTCAATGCAAGCCTGTGTTGACAAATGTTGTTCTTTAACTGTTGGACTGTCTGTGGTTTGAATTTAGTAGCTTAGTCTATAAGGCTTATGAACCAGAGGGTGGCCAGTTCGACTCCAGCATGGAACAAAGTATGGACTGGTAGCTGAAGAGGTGTCACTTCACCTCCTGGGCACTGCCGAGGCGTCCTTGAGAAAGGACTGCTCCACTTCCCCACGAGGGATCAATAAAGTATCTATTAAAAATAGGTTATTTATATTGTTTAAAAATGATAAAAAATAATACTTATAATATAGATTATATAAATAAAGCATTGCAACATGAGTTGTGGACGTCTCTCCGGATGAATAAAATGTCGTGTTAATACACGATGTACTGACGTGTATCAGAATGTGATCATCCGGATGGTCTTCCTCTGATTCTGACCAGATCTCAGATAGGTGTAAAAGCAGCCCATACAACAAGACCACATGACAGACAAGAAGCCACCCAGCTCTTCCTGCTATCTCAAGCAAGCTCAGCAAAAGCAGCAATGATAGCTGGCAAGTCTTTCCTTGGATTCAGGGATTTTAGCCTTCTCTTCTCTGCAGAAGAGGAAGCAGAGCCTGAACAGCAGCACTGCTTCACTTGGAAATGTCCACCAGCTCCGCCTCATGAATTAACATCCTGAGATCCAACACAATGTGCACAGCATCAAGATAAAGACCACAACAATAGCAGGTATGAATGTAAGGCCCATGGATCAGGTGTCATTATCCAGATTATGTACCCAGATACAGTTCATGTGTAAATACCATGTGTAAATGGAGCCAGGAAAGACCAAGCCGTGCCGTGCCATGCTACATGTTTAGATGCAAAGTGTGAACGCATGTTTGGCAGTAAACCATCACTTTGCTTATACCTATCTTTAACCTGCCAAGATAACGAAAATGTCTTAGACGAATGTTCAGCAGTGTCTGTGTCCAGAGAATCAGGGCTGGACTATCAACACAGGACAGACCGAAGCTGCAGACACAGGTACAATAAGGCTTTTGTTCTCTATGTAACTCTAGCACATACACACACAGTGTATCTCTGTCCCTGTCCATGCCTCAGTCACACACACACACACACACACAGTGCATCTAGTAAAGTAGAATTGGTGTACTGCACAAAAAACACAAAAAACAAACTGGGACAACTCTGTAATGACAAATGACACACACACACACACACACTCTCTCTGTTAGTGAAAAGGGTCTGTGGCTTTCCATTGGTTAGCCTGTGTGAATAGATGAGATACAAAGAGACATTTAATAGGTTGACAATTCAGTGAGGAGGAGAATGAAAGAAAGAGTGTCTGCTTTCAAAGATCTCTTTAAACTCAGGATATCAGTTTTAAAAAGACGTTCCCCGACGAGGGATTCACAAAGTAAATCTTCTTCTTCTTCTTCTCATACCAACTCCAAACTTCCCATGGAAAAGTCAGCCTTCACCCTTCAGAGTTCAACACATGTCCAAAAATAATTCATTCAGTAGTATCAAAAAAAAAAAAAAAACACTAAAATTACATTTAGGCATCCAAATATCTGATCAAAGGTGTCAAAAACCTTTAGAGTTTATGTTGGGTTCTTCTGCACTGTAAAATCACTTTTTATCATTTCATTGTTGTAATATAGTGTGAAGACAGTTAGAGGACTGAGGCTTTGTGTCTCACATGAGAAAATGACTACAGTGGGAACAGTGGTGAAGATAAATATTCACTTGAGCCACTCCCGGCACTCTTTTTATATCCATCACTCAAAGCATGGGTAATATAACAGTCAGCACTGACCCTGGTCTGAAAGTGACTACCAGCTGTGACAGTGAAATAAGTCATTTGAGACCAACTGTGACTCTAATAATGACAAATGAAAAATGGTTAGAAAGTTTGAAATCTAATTTCAAACCAATCTATAGATTTGAGCTGATCTCATTTTTACTATGACAGAAGTTCAAATTAAAAGTTGTGACAATGTAAACTCTGAAATACTTCACTGAACCTGGAGTAGATCACAGCAGAATAAACCAGACATGTCAAACTCAAAGCTCGGCCTGCGAGACGATTTCATACGTCTGTTATTAACAGCCCACTCTCTCGCTCTCTCTCTCGCACTCCCACCGCTCATACTTCAAATCCCACAATGCACTACAACATCCACCGCACAGGTCAAGATACTGTCACTGGGTTTGTTGTTTAGCTCAGTCAGTAGAGGATCTGCCCCATGTGCAAAGCCTCAGTCCTTGCTGCAGCGACCCAGGTTTGAATCCAACCTGTGAACTTTTGCTGCATGTCATTCTCCATCTCTCTCTCCCCACATTGCATTGCATTAAAGCAAAATCCAAACCAAAAGTTGACTTTTAGAACAGGGACTTTCAAAGCAGGTGGGAGGCAACTGACATAGGAAGTAAATGTGTGTGTATTATGATGTACCAATGCCCCCCACCCTCTGGCCCGTGACATAGTCCCAGTCTTCAGTTATGGCCCACTGGGTGATTTGAGCTTGACACTCCAACTAAAGGGAAAAAATCAAGAAATCATTTCTAGTTCAACCTCCTAACTTTGTTTGTTGAAAGTGTGCTGCCTCAGACTTTTCCCAGTCTAACTGCAGTCCGTCCACTGCTTTGGATCAGACTGAAATAGCTCTCCAGCTATTGGATAGATTACCATGGATTACCAAATTTGGTACCCAGAGAGTGAAGCCCAATGAGTTTGTTATCCCCTCAATCTAGGATTGACATTTGTGCTTCATAGTTAAATTGCCATGAAATTTGGTGTAGACATTCATGTTCTCTGGAGGATGAACTGTAGTAACACTAGTGATCCCATAGCTTTTTCATGGGGAATCTTAATTTATTTAGAACATCCTGTCATCACTCCCTACAACAGTCTGCTTAAAGTGAATGAAATCAGTGATATTTGTTTTATTAAAGTCAGAGGAGGTGAGCAGTACATGATGTGTGTAGAACTAGAACTTAACTTAGAACTTTGAGTTCTGTACCTGTACCTCAGTGTTTGAACAGTTCTGTCTTCTGAAAGGGAAACAGCCTCTGCTTGTTCTCTCTAACTGACTCGCTGAACATGTAACTCTCTCTGAGGGTTAATCCATAGTAGTAAATTAAGGGTGTGCTGCTGACACTGCATGATATCAGTTCATTACATGCCCCAGTGGACTCTACGTACAGTATTTGCAGAACCTATCACATCCTCTTCTCTCATGGACATCTCCTCTCCTCTCATTGCAAAGGGTTCACATAGCTTCTGGTAGTAGAATATGTATTCATTTCATTGCAGATGAGGAGCTTTTGTGTCCTTATGAGCACATTTACTTTGTGAAAAAACCTTTCAAGTGCAGCTGTGAAGGCTTTCTGCATCCTTTGCTCATCTCAGACAGAGGGAACAGAACCTGATTGTTTTGGCAGAATCCTGGAGCACGTATCAGCTCAGGATCTTAAAAATAATAGAGCTGCAGCTGTGATGGTCATCCGCATTTATTTTTCAATTTTGGACTCTGGTTTTGTTCGTATTCGGAAGCCTGGAAGGGAGAGGCGAGGCAGTGCACAAAGTTGGTGACACGGTTAAAGCTGATGCAGGAAAGGATGCATGGACTGTATGTGTATAGAAACAGATAATGGAGGCAGAGAGAGAGAGTGTGTGTGAGAGAGAGATATTATGTAGACCTCAACTTCTGTCTGTTGGATCAGGTTCAGACCAGGGAGGGTTGGTTGTTCTGTGTCTGTGGGATTGGCTTCCTGTGATTGTAAATCTATCCCCCTGCTCTGTAATGGATGTGCATGTTTGCGCGTGTGTGTGTGTTTGTGTGTTTGTGTGTTTGACAGAGGAAGACAGGGATCCAGAGATCAGGGTGTGTCGTCCAAATTTCAGACAAGCAAATCAAACTCTGACCTGTTTGTTTTCTCCATTGTGTCTTACATCAGAGACAGGCCTCTGTCCCTGTTTGATGAGTGTGTACTGTCAGACATCTTCCTGTTTACTCATCTGCTTCCACTTTAGCTGCTGATGCTGTTTCTGGTTAATGCAGACTCAGCACTTTCTATATGTTCACCTCCTGTCTAGATTCAGTATAAAGTAAATTATTCACACCAGTTTTATCAGTACGACAGAAACAGTTCCAGTCACCTTTATCATGTTTTTTCACCAATGTGACTCCCAAATTCCACCGAGCGCAGACAACAGACACAGAAACAGCATAGAGAATTTGGTGGATTTTCAACCGTGCAAACTATTAACTACTATTTACACATAAACCAGGAAAATGATCAAATCTGAACAAGGAAACAAAGTCTGGCAGACTGAATGCTTCTGAAACAGGCTTTTGTTGCATGCAGGACGGACCAAAACAGCGTCATGGCCACAACGTGACAGAGACATGTCTGGTGGGGTTTCCCGGTTGGGCTGGAATCAGACCAAAGGGTTGGTCAGGGGTTGCGGTAAATCACAATGTTCATCACGTGTTGTGGGTGGCGTGTGGATGTGGGTTTACTTATTTGTGAGGACTGTAACCTCTACAAAACGATGGTGCTCTCAACAATGGAGCTCCCTCTCTCCCATTCACTGTCGGTATCACTAGAACACAGCTGTCTCTCTCTCAAACAGCTGGACACAAACCAAAGGAAACTTCTTGCTGTCACTATGTCATAGCACAGATGTAGTACATTCAAATGAATGGGGAAACCTACATTTTCACCACAGCGCCAGATTTGCTCTGAACTGTGGTCAAATACAACACTTTCTGCAGCTGTTTAACATTAAAAGCATCCTTGAGACCTTCTAGAGGGCATAATTCCATAATTTTAGTGAGATGATATAAGTAATTCCTGTACACTGACTCCAAGTAGACACTGTCTTAATCCCGGTCTGATCTTTATGGGTTTTGCCATTGTAGTGTTTTATCAGGGATCAAAATGTTGTCCACTTAAATGAATTCTTTTGCACCAAATTTCATGGCAATGAATACCAGACAGCAGGTATTACTTGCACAGCTCTTTCCATCGATTCTGGTTTCCAATTAGCCTGCACCTACATGTCAAGAGTTTAGTTTATGCATTCTTTCATTCTTTAAGCATTTCTTTTTGGGAAGTATTGAGTTTGACTGATAGGAGCTGAACAGCTCTAAAGCAAAAGCTTTTGGAGATAAGTGAATGAAAATGGCAGCAGAGTGGTGAGTTTGACTGATTTAGTGACATCATCAGGTCAGATTTGTCCAATACTTTGTTTAATGACAGCAAAACTAAAGACATCAGCCACAGCTGTGCATTGAACCCTTCTTAGGCTGTGATTAGCTCTGTGTACAGTCTGTGTGCACATGTTTATACATGTGTTTGTGTATTAAACTCCTTCTAAATGCAGGTATGAACTTATATGAGTATGTTTTTTACCATGCTAGCTGCATGTGATAGTTGGTTGGTCCACCACTTTAGTGGCTTAAACAACTATTGCCATGAATTGCCACAACATTACATTTAGCCATTTGTGGTACCCAGAGGATGAACCACACAGACTTTGGTGATCTCCTCACTTTAATTTTAGCATCAGTTTTACATTTTTAGTTTGGGGAGAAATATCTTCATAATATCTGGATGCATTTCCATTCATTTACTGCAGATATTCACGGCCCATTGAAAATCATTTCTAATCACTTTAGTGACCCCCTGACCTTCACTTTGCACCATCATCAGGTCTGAATGACTGAATAACTGCTAAATTAACAACATTCCCATCATGCTGATGTTTAACATTTAGCTCAGAATGCTGCCTAGCTTCAGTGCAGACTTTTCTTTCTACCACTTTTCCTCTAACTCCAGAATAATGTCCCCCACATATCCTTTCTACCTTCTTGTAATAACTCTCTCCTGCTTCCTCCTTCTCTTTCACCTCTCTACGTGTCCTTCCTTAAATGTCTCTGTCCCTCCTTCTAACCTCATTTTAACTGTGTGAGACTTTTTAGAGCTGCTTCTGATATTTTTAGGATGAAACGTCACATCAGAGGTTCTCAATCCTGATTGGTTCATTTTCTACAGTATGTATGTCAGTGACAATGCCAGCCCTCTGTGTGGTAGTCATGTTACTTTACTGTAATTAAAATAAAGTCTCTAAACGCTTTGTGGTAATGATTTATTGACCTTTAAATGCAGCTTTAAGACTCAATATCGAGCCAGCCTATCAGCACGGGCTTTGATTCTGCACTCCTCTTCTCACCGACTGCCTTCATTCAGTCCTTGCCCTGAAAAAACCCTTTAACAAGGAAAAAATGTGGAAGAAACCCCAGGAAGAGCCACAGAGGAGGGATCCCTCTGGACAGACATGCAATGGATGTCACATGTACAGAACAATCAACACAAACATATTGTACAATTACAATGAATGATAGAATGATTAGTAGGAGTGGAACCTGTGACAGAGATAGAGAGAGATAGAGAGACACAGATGCACAGCAGCAGTAAATCATTAACTAACTATAAACTGTAATGGAGATATGGTAGCAATAATAACAGTAATAATATATGTAGTGGACGTCATGCAGGACCACAGCAGCAGCCACGATCCATGAGATTCATGGCATGGATCATTTTATTCATCCATGTCTCCTTCCATCCCTCCTTACTCCTCCTCCTCAATCTTCATTTATCCATTTGTGTCCTTGTTTCCCAGCAGTCGGACAGAAATAGCTCCATGTGTACCAGTAGTCAACTGGAATAGATCCATACCAGGACCTCACTGCATGTGTGTGTTACAGTACCACACACACACACACACACAGGGTTAGACGTTCTCCCTGGGCGTTCTGACATTTACACTGTGAGGAGGATGCACCATCTTGCAGATCAAAGCCTTCTTAAACGTGGCCTTTGTGGTGCTCTCTCGCTCCCTCTCCAACATCTCCTGTTCATTTTTATCACCAGAAGTTTGCTATTTTCAGATGCGTTCTTTTTTCCAACCTCGAAGGCTATTTTAGTATTCAGATATTCTGATGAATTATTGTTCCTCTATGCACTCTTTCTTATTTTGCTGTTATATAATCGATCACCTCTTATCAGCAGCATTAACAGTTCTTTGCATTTGTACTTTGCAGTTAATTGTATCTCCTAATCTCTGTATTTTAATTCCTTTATCCCCATTGTCTGGATGCTCCCACAATCTCACGGTTCCCAGAGGTTTATAGATTCACTGTGTTGCAATTACTTTGTAGGAAGGCATTGGGGGTAATGTGGGGGTGAATGACAAGAGCCTCAGGGCAGTTATGGCACTATATTTAATGATATTAAATCAATGCATATGAAATAGAATGACCACAAACTGACTGAAGCACAGCAGAGGAAAAAGAAAAACACATCATTTAATTTATAACGAAATCTATAAAACACAACCTTGTTGTATTCAATACACTGAGGGGGTTTGCTGCTATAGCTTTACTTGGTCTGTGCATAGACTGTATAAAACATGGACGTAGAATCTATGACGTCACTCTCAGCCCTGCCTCCGTCGCCAATCCAAAAGTGGCAAAGCGGCGGAGCTGAGGCTGGCTGAATGAAGCCTAATTACTCAAACAAGCCTCCTGAAACAGCGCCCACCTGTCAATCAAAGCGCCCACGCTCTTAATTCTGCATAACTTTAAGCCTTAATATAATCTGAACAGGTGAGTAAGTTGTAATTATATAATAAAAGATTACCCATCTCAAGATAAAAAAGAAAGTGTCAAGGGTTATGTAATGTAGATAGTAGAGTAATATGTATGGATTACTTACTCACACACACACACACACACACACGCACACACATCAGACTTTGGAAACACATTCTATTTTCCAATCACACATTGTTGACTTGATTAAAGTTTAACTATCTGCTCAACTACTAAGGTGTAATGATAAAATGTTTGATTAATTTGATGCTTCAAGAATCAATATGTGAAGACATTCCCCTGTGCACACACACACAAACACACGCGTGCTCAGCTGTCGTTTGTGTTTTTGATAATTATGTGAGTATAGCGGCAAGGTAATTTACTGCTGGGTAATTGATCTACGCAATAATCAGAGATGCACAGCAGCTAGCAGACTCATTTTTACAACTACACACACACACATCAAGCCTGTGCACATACACACACACAGGCTCAGTGATCCAGCGTTGAATCAGTGCAGCCAGCCTGGTTTATGAGCTATATTAGGAGTCAGATTTGAGAGTCGCTCTCTGCTGAATTCGATGCTCTGATAGTTCAGGGACCGTTGATGTCAGTGTCACGTGGAAGTGAGTGTGCATGGGTGTGTGTTTTATATGTGTGATTTCCCTAATTGACCATTTGCTAACCCCTATCCTCAACAGTGATTTCCCAATAATAGCTTAGCAGGCCAAACTGTGGATTTCCTAACATGCTGAAACAGTTCATGGTTCTGTAATAAGAGCTACACATGTGATTCGATGAGTTTGGAGGGTGATGTCTTTTTAAAACACAAGGGCAACAAAGTTTATCTGCTTCAACATAAGCTATAATTGTTAGCATGTCTGGCTCTGGCTTACTACCTATGTTTGCATACAGTAATACATTATTGTACTTCAAGGCCAAGAAGCACATTGACTATATGAGTTTGTGGGGTTGAAAACAATTCTGACAAATATCTGTAAAACATTAAAGGTCCAGTGTGTAGAATTTACTTGCATCTAGTGATGTAATCGCTGCATTGCAATCTCCTCACATCATCCTCACCTACCTGGTGTAAAGGAGAAACAAAAGTTGAAAAGCTCTGTCTGGAGTCATTATTTATTTTGTCTGATCTGGGCTACTGTAGAAACACAATGTTTTAACATGGCGACCTCCATGAAAGAGGAACGGCTCCCATTGTAGATATAAACTGAGGAATTTTTAGTGACAAAAACAAAAAGATTCTTATTAAACATGCATTAAAACATAATTATGAATATTATATTCCATGCCTGCAAATCTTACACACTGGACCTTTAAATGTCCGGTTTGGAGCCAATGTCAAAGCACCAAAAAACTGCAATTCAAGCGGCCACTTGAAGCTCCAAATGTATAACTTCACAACTTCAACTTCAAATAAGCATGTTTACAGCCTGGTACAATCACTCAGCTCGACTCTGGTCCACTGATGATCCACATCTGTTGAGTTTTAGATTAGCCAAGATGGTGGCGAACAGAGCTTAATATTCTGAGCTTCCAAACAGCTCTTCAGAAACCTGTGGGTGACATCACACATACCCTTAGACTTAGACTGTACTTTATTGATCCCTTTGGGATGACTCCCTCAAGGATATTGAATTTCCAGTAGCATACAGTGAAAAATAATACAATATAAGATAAACAGTAGACAGTAAACAATACACCCTTAACAGTAAATAGTAGAACGCTAAATATATAAATTAAACAGTAGAACGGTACAGGACCTGAAGTACGCTAATGTTAGCTGTCTTGCCAAAAGGAAGTTGGATCTTTTCTAAAACTACCTTCTTCCTTCAGAAAATACCCACCAACAAAAAAGCACTCATTGTTTCATAAAGGAAAGAAGAGTTTCAAGTAGTACTGCCGCTGTTATCTGTATTCGGGAAGTGTAGCAACAGTAGCTAAGAGACGCTAGTCTCAATTGCATGTGCTCACATTTTCGTGAACCTGCACCAATGTTCTGTCATATTTGCATTATTAAGTTGGTTATATGGTTTATTGTGTTTGATTTGTTGTATTCATTTGCATGTGTGTGTGTGTGTGTGTGTGTGCAGCAGGGGGAGGCTAACCCAGAGCTGGCTGTTTTCCAGAGCCAATTTTCAGCCTGAAAGCGGGAGATAAACACGGCACTGCTCGGAAAGGGAGTAAGAGGATGACAGAGCGTGGGGAGGGAGGCGAAAAAAGGAAATTTGAGTTTACAGGCCAACCTGGGACGGAGTAATAGGATGATGGAGAGCGGGCAAGACCAGAATAAGAGAGAGCGAAAAGAAGTGAAAGAGGTGGCTGAGCAGGAGAGCGATAGTGAAGAAGAGAGGATTATAGATCGGAGAAGAGGGCATGATGAGAGCAGTAGAGGATGGGAGGATGAGCTGGACTGGAGAGTGGAGGACCCTTGGTAGAGGAGGGGGTGTGTAGGAGGGTGGTCATTATGAGTCATGTCCAGGGAGGGTGCATGCCGCTGGGGGAGACAGCTCACTGACAGTCCCAGGCATATAAAGGCCTTCCCGGAGCTCCGCATTATGTGTGTGGTGTCATTGGGGAGAAGAAAGACAGACAGACAGACAGACAGGTAGAGGTCAAATTAAAAGTAGGACACAACAGTCCTCTCCTCTCCTCTCCTCTCCTCTTCTCCTCTCATTTCCTTTCCTTGCCCTTTCGTTATGTAGGGGTAGATTTACCGCAGCATTACAAGACCAGACACATCTTTGCACACACACACACTCACCTTGTTCTGCTTTATTAGTGCCCTAAAGCTAACTAGCTTTATGTGAAAGGTCGTACACGTTTTTTTTTCTGCTCAGTCTCTCTCCATCTCTCTGCAACTCTCTACATCTCTCCCCCTCTCACAGTCTAAATAAATATTCCATAATAGTCTGAGCCCACGCTGTTGGGCTGTATTAGAGGGACAGAGAGCAAAAGAGACAAAAAGAGAGAGAGAGGGGGGGGGTTAGATAGAGGAGATATTGATGAATCATAGAGGAGAGAGATGGAGAATGTGAAAGTGAGAGGGTGACAGGGAGGGGGAGGAAAGGGGGAGTGTAAAGCAGCAGGATGGGATGTTTGTTGTTGTTGTGTTAAACCCTGAGCTCTGACTCTGCTTTCTAATCCAGGCACTGGCTTATTCTGGGACGCCATCTCTGCCACAACTTGTGACGAATTTGTCACCTCTACTGCTGTTCCCCCCCTTTTCTCATTTTCACTCAACACGGAGTTCCGCCCCCTCCGCCTCCTCCTTATCCTCCTCCACCATTTTGGTCTTCCTCTTGTTATTTCAGCAGTTTGTTTTTCTCTGTTGCCCTGCCTTCTGTCATCAGGCTGTCCTCAGTGGAATAATCATATCGTCATTTGTTTACATTAACCATACAAGGACCTCATGTGGCATTTCACAGCTAATCCATGTTTTTTTCCTATTTAATAATAGTTTATTTACAGTGAGAAGTCAGGGAGTTTTCCACACTCAGAACACTTGATCCCAAAGTTTAGCAGAAACACCAAATTTGGAGATAGGTGGTTCTTACTGGACATTAATGGTATGAAAAACTATAATGTAAAGCGATGACACACAGCCTCGTTTGTTGTTTAGTTTGCTTGTCTTGTCCTCCTCCTCCTTCTGACTCCTCTCTGTTGATGCTCTGTTCTTCCTCCTTTTCTCTCGGCTCGATGACAAACATGTGGCTGCTGTGACGACGGAAGCCAGACAGGGAAGGCATGATGACACCCTGTGACTTAAATGTCCTCCAGGTGTTTACTGTGGAGTATTTCCATTCTGTGTGTGTGTGTGTGTGTGCGTGCGTGCATCTTTTGTTTGCTCGTCTTTGTCAGATGTAACATATTACTAAGCAACCTCGTGTGCATGTCAGAGACAACACACGTAGCTGCAGTTCATTCAGTGTGTGCGCGTGTGTGTGTTATGATGGTGTAAATTTGCCAAGAAATAACAGTTATTTGGTGGCTTTTGGGTGGAAACGATGCCCTGATGGTGGGTTAGCCTCATTTCTGTGTGAGTGTGTGATGAGGTCATTGTCTGTGAGTGTAGTAATCACAGTGCTGCCTTGAGGTCTGCAGTTGAAGAGAGGCCACCAAGCCAATTGTCCCACTCAACAAAACAAACACACACGAACAAAGCAGAGTGAAGCCTGACAAAATTCAAATGACACCAGAGAATAACACACACACACACTGTGGATTTGATATGTGTGAACACCTTTATGTGGATCCTAGCTGTGACCTCGGCTGCTTGTCTATCCCTTATAGCACTTCCTGTCCTGTCCTCTCTTGTTGTTGTTGTTCTTCTTCTTCTTCTTGTCCCTAACGTGTGACGTTTCTAAAGGCTGTCAGGGCTTTGCTTCTCATTGGGACAGTCACACCAGAGCTGCTTAATCTGACAATAATGAGATCCTCTCAAGTCGATAGACAGCGGCTTAACTGCGCTTATCAACACCCCTAGATTTCACTCTGTGTGTGCCTGTGTGTGTGTGTGTGTGTGTGTGTGTGTGTGTGTGTGTGTGTGTGTGTGTGTGTGTGTGTGTGCCTTTGTGTGTGTGGCTATATTTACATCAGTCAATACATATGAGTGTGTGTTACACAGAACCATCTGGGAAGTTGTTTGAAAGAGGGACAAAAATACAGGCCATGTGACTGGATGAACTGTCTGCCACTGTCTAAATAATAAATGGACTGTACTTATATGGCACTTATGTAGCACCTTTCTAGTCTTCAGACCGATCTATATCTACTACTTACAGTTTGGGGACTGTCCGCTCTTTTAGAAGAAGAAAAGCTTTGAGTGCTTTTTGCTCTTTCCAAGAAGAAATACTCTCCAGGTGTATAATGTAACTGATGCTAGCAGCATATATGCTGACCTCTTTAGCAGCTGCCATTGTTGTTTTCAAGCCAACAGTCGCTTCTTGCACACGTTGTCACACACCTAGTGTCAAACCACACATTGTGAGATCTCGTGATTTTGGGAGGTTTCAATCTCATAGCTCGAATAGTTAAAGACCAGATGACGGTTTTTGCACAAAGTAACCAGTGTAAACCAGTGTATCATACTAAAGACCAGTACATTACACTGCTTCTGTCAGTCGTAACTCAGTCAATTGAAATACATACATTCATACACACACTGCTGATTCACTCTGTACAGTCGAGGCGAGTCAATTGCGGATGACCAGCCATAAATTCAATGTAGAGATGATATATAAAAATGCTCCTTAAGACTATAAGATCTTGGCACATAATCATCAGTCAGACTTTTTCTTTGGGTTTTGGCTTTTTCTCTTGTGTCACTGACATTTTACACCCCACATCCATGTGGCCTAACAGCTTAATTGCTTAGATCTCTTGTGTGTGTCTGTGCGTGTGTGTGTGTGCATCTTTGTTCAGGTTTTTGCTTAAAGTGTCATGCAGCGCTCTGTTGCAGGGTGAACCCAAAGGCAGCAGTTGACCTCTTGTACATCTTTTAAGATCATGTCTGTTGTAGGGCTATGTTTGGGTGATGTTAAACAGCAGAGACAGTAAAGATAAAAGAGGGAATCACATGTTTGTTCCTCCAGCGATGTCCCACTTTACATTCAAACACAGCTGAGTTCACAGAACTCCAGTGATCTGTTTCAGAGATACCAAAGTGTTGGTTCAGAAGAAGTTTGCACCTGATGGTGGAGGTCAGGGGAATCATTTGGAAACATCTTCTAGGGACCTTGAATATGTATAGACCTACCTATTTTTTGCCGTTCTAGTAGCGTTGCTCTAGGGATGGCAATGTCAGCTGATACCTGATACTTTGGTCCAGATAAAAATATACTTTTTGATTGAATTGCCATAAAACTTTGGGACAGACATTCATGGCCCTCAGATGATGAACCCTGCTGACTTTAGTGTTCTTTCGGTGACTTTACCTCTAGCGCTACCGCAAGGTTGACATTTGTGGTTTTTAGTGAAATGACGTGGATGAATTCAATTGTAACTCTGGTGATTCACTAACTTCTCATTTAGCACCGCCATGCAAAAGTAACTACACTCTAATCAGTGTTGTCATACTAACACAGCTAACTACGAGGATAAACATTATACCTGCTAAGTGCTGTCATTGTGAGCATCTTATCAGGCTGATGTTAGCATTTAGCTCATAGCACACTGCTGTGTCTAGGTATCTCACAGACTGCCAGCATGGCCATTGGTGCTTAATCCTGTTTACTTTCCAAAGGGACGCTAACAACAGTGAGATATGGAGTAAAAGACTATTTGCTAACAGGTAACAGCATCGGTATATTCTAGTAGCCTTCTGTTTATCCTGTTTACTGATAATCAGGCAGTCTCTCTGTCCAATTACCTCCAAATGCATCTCAACAAACAGATTGCTGTAGTCGTTGCATAGCTTTCCGCCCATTGACTATGTACATTTTGTTTGTGCAAGCTGCAGCAAAAATATGGAAAATGTGTCAACTGTAACCTACAATATCTAATCTATTGTTATATTGAGATGAAGAAACATCGTCCCAGGCCCAGATGAAATACTGGACTATAAGATACAGACCTGTGTCCATATATATAATATATGAGGCTTCTGACAACAGGAGTGCTGTTTTAGCAGAAAAATCTTCTTTTCTCATCCCTATGAGTGAATTACTGAGTAATACAGGATCAGCAGTCCTATTCTGGTGGTAATATAGTACATACTGGCCCACATTTACTGTCAATTATTTGACTATTTTACATAAAGTTAGGATTTTGGGTAACAGGCACCATGCCTTATTAATGTAGCTAATCTGCAATACAAAAATGGAGAATGGCATGAATTTGGTTCATTTCAAATCTGTGAATATTATTTTCTGTGATGAATCAGCTGAAGGTAATGGTAGAGTATACACTAGTTTATGAAGAGGGCTGTTTTATGTTTTATAGATTTGAAGAATTATTTGTACAGGGTCACAAGAAGAGGAAACAAAGTGGCCACAGATGATTAGCATCTCCTAATTGAAGATGAGAGAAAGAAAAAGAATTGAGCCATGAGTTGGCAAAAATAAAAGAGCATCAAGAATGACTCCTTCAGAGAAAACATCGTTTGTGTTGTGATGATAATGAGACAGATTCAAATGAAATAATACACAGAATTAGACTGGAGGAGAGACAGGAAAAGAGCAACAGAAAAGAAGCATAGTGAGAGAGACAGGCAGAGAGACAGGCAGAGAGACAGACAGAGAGGGATCTTCATACAGCAGACACATGGTCTGTATTGATCACAGAGCCATGTGACTGTCCCCGGGCTGTGTTATGGTCCTCTCTAAGTGTCTCTTGCCCGCGAGGGTGCTCGCCCGTCTGTGTGGGTGTCGTCATGCCGCCTGCACGTCTCAGCGTGTTAAGTATACAGGGATTGGAAGTGGCGTGTGTGTCTGCACTTGGACTTCATTGTGTTTAGCATTTCTCCAGGCAAACAAGCTCAGATGTAAAATGACAATCAGACTCAAATGATTGAGGCAGGGGCAGAAAATCCAGCAGCAAATGAATATTTTTGTCTCATTCACATCCCAGAGTGACAGTGGAAACACCTCTCAATTTAAGTGACACTCCCAGGGTTTGCGCTACAAGTGACACTTTCACATACTTTAAGTATTCACCAAACCAACACCAGTGTTCACTAACCCTAAGACACAAATTTTACTGCTGGATTGTTTTTTTTTCAGCCGAACAACCAATGTAGCAACTGTACTTTAGCTATAGCTGGCTAGCAGCAGGCACACATTCGTGCCTGTGGGAGTGTGTCTGTGTTTCTTTGTGTTCAGCTCAGCCTCTTTACTTAGCTCTGAACTCACTAACTTTGCATCATTTCATGAATATGTGTGTTTGCATTAAAGGTCCAGTGTGTAGAATTTAGTGATCGATAATTTAGTGATTATCGACTAATCACTGCATTGCAATCTCCTCACATCACCCTCACATTCCTAGTGTAAAGGAGGAACAACACTTTAAAGACCCTGTCTAGAGTCAGTGGTTAGTTTGTCTGTTCTGGGCTACTGTAGAAACACAGTGTTTCAATATGGCAGCCTCCAAGACAGAGGACCAGTTCCCACTGTAGACATAAAAGGAGAATTCTTATGTAACAAAAACAAAACAAATCTTATTTTCAGATGATTATACATGCATGAAAACATAGTTATGAACATTATATTCCATGTCTGCCTTCAGAAAATAAAGCCCCCAAATTTTACACACTGCGCCTTTAACTTTGTATGCATTGCCTTTAAAAATGTGTTCTCTCACACACACAATAGTGCACAATAGTGTTTTTCAGCTAAATGCTAAGTGTTCATGGTCTCCAGAGGATGGTTCCTAATGGTGTCAGCTCACCCTTTCCTATACTCAAAATGTATATGTTCATTTTAAAAATCTAATCAGGAGAAAGCCATGAAATGTCTTGAGCACTTTGATGCTCTCAAGAGGATGTAACCTTTACGCGTTTACCTTCGTTAGCCATCCTAATGTTTTATGACAAAATAAAGCAAAATATGCTCCATGATTTAAAGGCCCAGTATGAAGGATTTAGTGGCATCTAGTGGTGAGGATGCAGATTGCAACCAGCTGAGTACACTGTGACCTCATCCTCCCCTCTCAAGTGTGTAGTGGCATCAAAGCACAAACATGAAAGACAAGAAAAGAAAGGAGAGGATGATTTTAAGGTAACAAAAACACAACAATGCTGATTTTTAGGTGAATATACACTAATGAAAACATAGTTATGAATAATATACTCCTTCTCCGCTATATATCTCTTTAAATCTAACACACTGGACCTTTAATGGAAGATTACTATTAATAAGATCTGACGTCATACTCAAACTAAACATCACACAAGCAGTGACGGCGACGCATGGGAGCAATTATATATACATTTATATGTGACTACATTTGCAGTATACGGTATAATGTTTTTTTCCATTTCCACATGCTAACGAGAAGCAGAACAGAGCAGACGTTTGCTTGTTGCAGGAATGTGCATGGCATTCAGACTCTGTGTGTGTGTGTGTGTGTGCTCTGACAAACTCGTCCCATCCGGGAGATAACCTTGATAGCGGGTGAGAAAGCTGTTGCTAGGTAACTATAGAGCGCCAGTGTACCTCCGACTGCGTGCAGTTGTAATGCTTCCAGTTCAGGGTCTTATGGGTAAGGATAATCAATACATAAAACATATATTTACATATATACATAAGTACTATATTTCATCTTTTTTAAATGTACTGTACTGTTAGAGACCCTAACCTTGAACTTTTTGTTGGGGTATGACTGATGGAAGGAAATAGATGAGGGAGAATCATAAACAGATGGAGCCTTAAGCACTTTAGACGTGCTTGATGCTCAGTTCTACTAATAGAAGTTATGATTAAAAAAACATGTCTCTCATTTCCGCGTCTGTTCTGATGTGGGTGACACGGAAACATCTCATCAGGCTGATTATTTCTGTCACAGTGATGGTAACACAGTTGTTTACAGGACATCACTGCTGTTTCTAGCTGAAGGATTTGTTATTTTCCAGTCAAAACAAGTTTGCCAGTCACATAATTGGCGCTTATTAATCACATACACATCTTAAAAAGTTCCAGTGCCAGAAGACATTGGAATGCTCCCACTGGGTGGGGAGTGAGTTACTACTCCAAGCGAAGCAGTTCTAGTATCTCGGGGTCTTGTTCACGAGTGACAGGAAAATCAAGAGTGAGATAGATCAGTGGTTTGGTGTGGCATCTGCAATGTTGCAGACGTTGTACTGAAAGAATGAAATTACGGATACAAACAGCCGAAAAGAGCTTCCTCTGTCGGGTGGCTGGGCTCAGCCTTAGAGATAGGGTCAGAATCTTGGACAGCGAGGGGGAGCTCGGAGTAGAGCCGCTGCTCCATTGCGGTGAAAGGAGTCTGCTGAGGTTGTTCAGGCATCTGATTAGGATGCCCCCTGGCCGCATCCCTTTGGAAGTGTTCCAGGCACGTCCAACTGGGAGGAGACTCCTGTTGGAGGGACCATATAGCCCATCTAGCCTGGGAATGCCTCAAGATCCTCCAGAGGAGCTGGAATGTCTTGGTTTGGAGAAGGGGGTCTGCTAAATCTGCCGACCCGGATAAGTGTAACACAGTGCAGGATGGACATTTTCGAAAGTGATCATAGACACATGGATATTATGAAGACAACCTCCCTCCTAGCTTCTCACATGTAGGTTGGCCCTAACACCTCGAGGTCAACAAGCTGCTGTGTTTGACCTCTCAGCTCTGTGCTGTGAGTGGGGCTCAGCTTATCTCCATCGCACTGCTTCGTTCTGCGTCTCAGAGATAGAGAGACTTGGAGCCGTTCCCCACTCTGATTGGTTTCAATGGGGGCCGGCGTGTTTGAAACAATGTCGGTTAGATAATGAGAGTTGTTTGAGCAGGAGTTCAATCGAGGAGCACTCTTGTATCCATGGAGACTGCCTCCCGTGGTAAGCTGAGTGTGTGGTCATAGCAGGGGTTAGAGTTTCATTGTGTGTATAAATAGCAGGTTATAATGGAAACAAACCCATCGTCCTGGTAAAAGCCTGCAGTGTACAGTACAGTGCACCACACGCTACTACTACTTCTACTACCACATGCTCCTCTGGTACTTCCGTTCTGTATATAGTGCACTGTGTACCTCCTGTCGTAGTGTGCTATCAACACACGATCGAGTTCAGTGCACTTTCCAGAAATAACAACCGCAACATTCTCTGCTTTTTATTATTTTTAGTATTAATATATATAATACTATATATAGACCCTTTTCACAGCAGCCATTTTGACGTGAAAAGAGTAGCTTTCTTGAGTGGCACCCAAGGCAATTCAGGCTTTTCTCTTCTGTTGTTCCCCATTGGTTTAACCCTACCTATCCTACCAGTTCCTACCAGATCAGGGCCGTCCCTCTCTACCTTTGAAAACCTCCTGAAGACCTTCAGCTCTTCAGAGAAGACCTCCTCTCCAACACCACCAACAACTGGACATGATGAATCTACCCTTTTATTACTGCCACAGTACTTATGTTATGTACTTTACCATGTCCATAACCCCTTTTTTGGAAAAACTAAATTACCAAATGTCAATGAAATAGTTAAGGGTTAACTCGTGTTATTATTAATTAAGGTTTCATTCCATTTATTGCAGCAGAGACTTTGCAGTGAGCCAATATGCACCATAGCCTGTCTCTGTTAGACCTGAATGGAACAGAACCTTAATTTGTATTGTAATAGATTGTTGATAACACTGCTGCTGTTGGGACTGTGTTGTGTTCTGATAAGTGGGAAATACTGCAGTGTATGGGTTTGCAGGACGTCTGTGGGGGTGGTGTGGTCGGAGGCTGTGAAGCCAGTCAGTCATGACAATGATGGGTGTGTGATAGCCACCTGGGCTTGGCGGAGGACCTGTGGGGGTGTGTTGTTGTTGTTGGTGTTCTGGTGTGAAAAGGCCTCTTATTTCTAAAGACAGCTGCTTTTAGATTTTAGCAGTTGTAGCTGGCCAGATAATTAAGTTAGCTTATGTTAGCTTGTTAGTCTGTTTGAAATGCTGCCTCAAACTGACTTTGGTCATTTTATAACCATGAAAAAGGGTCTTAAATATGTCAAACAGTTACATACATGATATCGTGCTAAAAAACAAAGGCTTGTATTGCACTGTATTGTCCCAGTTTGGCTTTTATTAATTTTACAAGTGGAAAGGCTTTGAGGACGGAGTTTGACTGACGTGTTTGGCAATATTGGCACTATCTTGGGAAAAGTTGGCCAGGGTAGCTAGAGTGTAAATTTCCCAAATACAACAAGGAGCAGGATAGAGCTGCTAACGTGAGCTTAAAACTCTCATAGCAATAGCAATAGCAACAAATACTAGACCCTTGCAAAGCTGCTAATGTTACGCTCCTTGAAAATAATGCTCGGTATCTTACTCCTGAAGGTATTAGGCTAACAGACACACAAACATTCCTCACACTGGCTTATGTATTTGTAGTTTCAGAAAATCCAAAGCCCAACAGGCCTGTCGTGTCTAGTTACAGTTGCTAAACTATGCTAATGCTTAATCGCTGCTCAGGAGGAAGGTTTAGCAAACAGTAAATGAGCATAAATTAAAAGCACTAAGTATAGCTGGAACTATTGACATGTTGCTGAATCATGTAGAAATAAGACCGCTGAATGACAGTGAAAGTACTGTGATGAACGGCACTGATAGATACGGATGTAAACTTCCATGCATCATGTTGTCAGCGTGCATTAGCAACATGCATGTTGGTGCAAACCAGCAGTGCAATAATGCAGTCGACTACAGTGTGCCTGCATTGATCGCTTGGTCTTATAATCACTTCCTGTCTCAGTGCTTCCTGTCCCACAGTTTGTCTTTACATTCCCTCTTCATTCATCTGTCTTTTTCTCCTGGTCCTGTATCCGCTTGGAAAGTCTCTGTAATTCAATCACACCACTTCCTGTTTACCTGACAGTGCGCGTGTGTGTGTGTGTGTGTGTGTGTGTGTGTGTGTACAGCTGAGCAAATATGGATCAGTAGCTCGGAACTAATCACCACTCGTCATCCTGTCCTGTGTACTTCTTTGCCAACTGTTGTGCACACAAACAGAAACACATGCACAGAAATGTCTCATTCATAATGAACCTGCAGGCTGTTGCACCAGCTAAGAGGGAGGGAGGGACTGCTGTCATTTAGCAAACACAGGCTGTAGCACACTAGTTTGCCTCCAATGTTAAGATGTAACTTGTAACTTCAAATCTACACTTACTCTGAGCATGTGCAAGTCATTTCTTGCTGTCATGGTGGAGAAGTTAATGTTAGAAAAGCCAATCATTAATATTTTTACTTATAGAATATATATGTGAGATACCTCAGTAAATCAAGAGTCAGCACCGATCTAGCAACACCACTAAGTGGTCACTAAGCTGTGATTTAGTGCACTCTAGTGTTGAAGTTGCATATTGCAATCAACTGAATACACTTTGCCTCACCCTTCGCTTTTTAGTGTGTATGAGAATCTACAGTGAAAGAACAAGAACATGGAAGGCAGGGAGAGGAAGGAAATGTAGAGCCAGTGGCTGGTTTGTCCGTTCTAGGCTTCTGTAGAAACATCACAAAAACATGACATTTTATTGGATTTCTGCCATATTTGCCAATATATCCCCTTAAACCTGACACACCAGCCCTTTAAGCTGCTGATTGGTAATTTACTGAAGTTATTTTGCAGGTCAGGAGGATTTTTCATGAACGCCTGTTTAAAAGTCTCATATCAATCTGTCCAATATCTGTTTAGATATTTCTGGATCAAAGCAATGGACCGACCCACATTGCCCTCTCTAGAGTTGTGCCTGCTGGTGCAAAACACATCAAAGTACAACAGAAGCGATCAATGAGTTTTTGTTGAATTATTAATGAGGTTAACGGACAGAGATGTGTCTGTATCATATGCCAACTGGGTCACATGTGACAGCATACATTACTCTCATCTTAATAAAAAACATCCCTCGTTAGTGACATCCTTCTTTGACATTTAACCTTAAGCTATGGGGAAAGGTTTCTTTGTGATTCAGCGGTCAAATTGGAGAATAAAGACGAAGGAAAGATAGCAGGGGAGGGAGGTGGGGGGGAAATGGGTGAGGGGATGGGAGGAAAGATGTAAGGAGGGTGGAGAGGAGGAAGAAATCAGAGAGAAGAAAAGGAGGCCAATACTGAGGAGAGGATGAGAGAGGAGACGGGAGTAATTGATCAGGTAATAGAATCAGAATGATGGCTGTCTGTTGGCTTCATCTGGGAGTTGGTTTATCACACACACAGCTCTCTCTCTCTCTCTCTCTCTCTCTCTCTCTCTCTGTCACACACACACACATACATACACACACACCCTCCATCCTGTGTTCTTTTACTCTCATCCTCCCTCCTCCGTCAGAGGCCTCAGAAACAGATGTGTCAGGATCACACGTGTGAGGGAGCACACAGAAGTGCTTATCAATGTTTTTGCTTTTGTGTGTGTGTGTCCGTGTGTGTGTGTGTGTGTAAAGTCAGCAAATCTCTGATGTGTGTATTTATAGTTAATGAATTCAGCCAGCTGCACCTCTCACTTCCTGTGGCACCGTCCGAACAATACTCATCTGTGTGCGTGTGCAGGTTTTTGTGCGTGTGCATTCTCTGGTTCTACATGTCTCTGTGTTGTTGTGCTTACACGCCCATCACTGCATGCACGTGCAGCTCCACGTCCGTGGCTATGCGTCGGTATGCATCCATCATGTGACGTCGTCCAGTCTGACAGCGCACAATTATTGACCGCTCTTGTCCTATAATGCAGCTGTCCATCAATGAAATCATCCCATGGCAGCACTCCGAGTGACAGAAATGACCCAGGGTCAGTTTGGGCATCAATTCTAATCTATTCTTGTCCGATTTAGTTCTAAACTCTTCATTCACACAGATCCTGTGAGGGGAGTGCAGCATTATATATTCAGAAAAATGACAAATAATAAATAAGTGAATAACTAATGCAGAGTATATAAATGTTTTAAGACATCTGAAAACACGCCAGTGTTTTGAAGTTTGTATATCTGTCTTCACTGAAAGTCAATTGAAGTCAAATTCAGCTTCTTACCATCTAATGTTCATGTCGTCATTGTCCACACAGTCATCAGTGAACCATTTAATATTTGAAATGGATTCACATAGATTGACAGTCAAAGTAGAAATTTGTGTTATTTTTAAAAAATGGTTGTAACAATGTTACAAGCCTAGGTTTGCAAAAGGCTGGAAAGTTTCTGGAAATATCTGGAAATTTACTTTCTATGGGGATTAATGGGAGATTGGGGGTAATTTAAATGAACTGTATCATTTCCAAACATAAATATAAGCATTTTGTTTTGTCATAAGCAGACATGCAAAACTATAAAAAATATTTATAACTATAAAAATATTTATTTGTAAGTCGAACTTTGAAGTTTGAATTATTTTATTGAACAATATAATATAGTCCACCAGCTCAAATTGACATGATATGTTGCAGCAGTGTGACAGAGATTTATCACAGAGTCGTTAATAACAAATTATATCATTACAAGAAATATTTTCATAGTTGAACTGTTGGAGACAAGATGTCTCTGACTTCACTGTGAAGTTGTTCCATATAATAATGACAATAATAACTGCCACATGATCAACTTCTAGAGTCAGATAATAGAATGATAACAGATAAAATCTGTTTGTACGTGATGAGATTTAAGGTGAGTACAGACAAACTTTCATCCTTGCCCTTTTTCTGTCTAGAAATGTCAGACAATAACAAAAAACAGATAAACATCATAACTTTCCAGACCCGAGGTCACATGTTAAATTTATTTTTCAGGTGGCTGTCAGAAACTGCAAAATATTCAGTCTGTTCTCCTGCATGTCATAAAAAAGACAGCAAAATCCTCAAAGTATGAGAAGCTGGACCCAACAAGTGTTGAGTCTTTGCTTGGATAATTCATTTTTCATTCACAAAACATTTGGAACGTGTTCCTGAAACTGACTGATGGAACCAAATCATAACAGTCCAGTTTTTCCAGAGTTTTAACCACGTCTCTCTCTGTCTCTCCTGTCGGTCTATGTACGTATGAGTTACTTCATGCACCTGCAGCCTTGTTGCACGTGAATCTTCATCAGTGGATGGAATTAATGAAGATCTTATGATGCATTTGAAAGCCCCAGAAAAAGTCAGTATTTTGAGATACAGTGATCTTTAGGGCTCTGATTTTAAAGGTCAGTTGGTTTACTGACGACAGGGCGTGAAGATGTCTTTAAAAACATGCTGATGATGAATTGACGTACACGTGGCATGTAATCTATCAGCCCTCTATTTATGTATCACAGACATCTTTAATTCACGATGCATTCAATGTTCCAAATACTATCTGAACCGATTTGTCACTGCTGCGCGTGATGAATGAGATCTACAGAAGTGTGCGCTGCAGCACTCCATTATAGATCAGCTAATTACTGCACAGTTAGAGTAGCAGAGAAGTTTTCAACACTCCACAAATCGATGTGCAATTTTCAAAATAAGCTTTCTTTTCTTCTTTTATAATCATCAACACAAAGCTGAATTAGGATTGCTGGTTTGTAATGTGAATGCTGCTGCTGATGCTGGGCGTGTCTGCGCTCGGTATTAATGTGTTTGTGTTTTGTTTTCCCGTCTATGATTATAACTGCACTGCCTTCTGTTTTAATGGCTCAGCGCTCCCTTTGGCTTTGGCTTTGATATACACAGGGCGCCCCAGGAAAATGAGAATCAGGCCGCTCAAATACGTTCAAATACACAATTAGTGTGTTTGCTCGCAGCAGCTCGTACGGGTCGATGGTGAGGAGAGATGCTCTATACTTACAGTAATTAATGAGTTAGTCTGACTCCCAGGAAGAAGGCTGTGGGCATAAGTCTGGCATCAGCTGAATTCTCCTCCCCTCCTCTTATCTCCAGACGCTGTTTTGCCACGGCAGCGTCGCTGCATCCCGAGCTGAAGATGACTGTGATTGGTTTAAAAGAGGTCCAAACAAAGCAGAGTGTTTTCCCCTGTACCACGAGGACAATGGGTTCATACAGCAAAGCGTGGAGACCGTCAGTGCGTTCACCGCGTTAATGAACCGAGGCTGTATGAATGCATGGAGCTCAGCTGATCCGGGTACAGCTGTCAGCTGAATATCTACGTCTCCATGAAGTGACATTTGTTCTCTCAGAGGTAGCAGATGTTGTTTTAGACAATCTGGAAATAAGGATGTCACACTCTCACACTGTCAACACTCTCATTATGGCAATATGAATGTCCCTCTATGTGTGTGTGTGTGCGTGTGTGACTCCCTGTGCTTCGGCTGGCGTGCACAGTGCACTTACCCATGTATAGGGAGAGCTAGAGGATGCTTGTTGCCTAGCAACCGCCTCTCAGTGCTCCCTATTTGTGACTGTGTGTATGTGTGTGTTTGTAGGAAGGGAAACAGGCTGCAGGCTGAGGTGTTGCAGCAACATCATGAAATCAGTATTTTCCCAGAGTTCTGCTGCGGCACCGCACAAAAAAAAACGTGTGTGTGTGTGTGTGCATACATGTGTGTGTGTGTGTGTGTTTGCAGCAGGTGCAGCATATAACCCACAGTCACTCAGATGGACTTTACGATTGGTTTGTACAGACTGGTTTCATTGACAGCTCTTTCAGTCTCCACTAAGTTTTGTCGCACCTGTTAGAGCGGGACAAATCGCCCTGTCATCCGTCTGATTGGTCCAGAGAGTTTTGGCTTCCCAGCATAGCACAGCAGCGGTGTGAGTGTGCGGAGCTAATAAACAACACACACACCACTTGTATGCTTCATTCTGCACTTGTGGTGTTTTGCCAAAAAGAAGTGCACAATATTGGGATGTCAAATAACATCCCATTATTGACAATATATTACATTATCAGTAAGTTCTTGTGTGTCTCATGCCTCTGTGCTGAGCTGTCTGACCTGTTTCCATGCGAGCGTTGGTTACTTGGATGGAAAAACAGCAACAGATGTGGGACCAAACACCAAAAATCACCACAGATTCCCGCCGCTACGCCATTCCTGGCTGGCCTCCCTCTTTGGCGGGACACTGAGTTCCAGCAGTGCTGCACGTATGATCTATCAGGCCGCTTTTCAGAGGATTCCTGTGCATGCTTTATGATAGCTGGCTCACAGCTGCTCAGACTACAGCAGAGTGTTACAGCTGGGTTTAACACTTCGTAAACTGAGACACTCGGCTTTTTATTTATCAAGTTATACAACTGAATCATGAAAGAAAACAAGGAGGTGCAGACGTGCGAACACTCTGGCACATATATGTCGTGTGTGTGTGTGTGTGTGTGTGTGTGTGTGTGTGTGTGTGTGTGTGTGTGTGTGTGTGTTTTACCTGCTCAGGAAGTACTGCTCAGAAAATGTTGGTGAGGAGGCGAAGAATTGTCAGAGTTATGTGCCTGTTCACAGATCTCTTCAGTGTCTGTGTATTTGGCTGTGAAGTGACTGTGTGTATGTGTGTGTGTGTACAGTACATTCATGATACAGCACTTTGTGTGGATGTGTGTGTAGGCAGAGGATGATGTTGGCAGAGCTCCCACTCTTACCCCTCTGCTCTGTCCTTATATGACGTCTTGTACAAAGATTCTGTCCTTATTTGATGACACGGGGGCGGCCGTGTCCTTTTATGATGCCAGAAGATGGAGAGGGAGGTCGCCAAAGCAGAACAAGCACTTAAGACACACACACACAAAGAGAAAGGGAGATGGCTTTCCATATGTTAACTGGTGCAAAACATGAAGATTCAACACTTCCTGTATGTACAGGCAGGCTACACATGCCAATCACATACATACAGTACACAGTAGTCAAAGTAGTTAAAGTTGCTGAAACAGGCAACAAAGCAATGCAACTTTGTTGCCTTAAGATAGTTGAAGCTACTCCAAGTCACTCCATCTTCTAGTTAGTTTCCGTCTAATCTCAATAAACAGATATCTGCATATGAATGTGTCCCAGTAGTATTGGACAGTCACGTTGCTTGCAACCGTCCGTGTAGAGAGCAAACTCTACACGTGGAACACATTGGCTGGAATACAATTTTGGAAACCATCAGCTAGTGTCTGACGACCCGAAACCCTAACAACTCAGGCTTCTTCCCTAACCCTAACCACTAACATGTCTGCCTGTGTACCTTGGATATCCTTCATTGTAACGCCTCCCCAGTAAGGTTACCCTAACCCTGACCCTGACCACTTGGGGTTCTTGCCCTTACTCAGCACGCTGCACACCTCTTGTCCTCTGTATTGTGAGCGTGTGCACAGTCCAGGGGGATTCTGGTTGGACTGCGTGGCCAAAACTGTGTGAGTTGTGGGACAGCTTGGGGGGAGTCAGTTGTCTGTTTCATGAGAGCCCGTTGGACAGATGGGCTAGTTTAGCAGATGATGCAAAACATTGTACGACTTTATGAAAACACTGAAGCCTTGAGTGGACTGACTTGGCACATTTTTAAGTATTAATATCATGAACCTGTTAGCAAACAGACAGTTACAGAGCAACATTAGCATTTATTTGAGACCAACTGATGAATGTATGCACAATATTCAGTATTCTCTCTTTCTCGTTTTGTTCTCTACTGATATCAGGCTCTTTAGATGCTAAATGCTCCACTATCTTACTCTCTATCTAAGGCTGGATTCAGACAGGATCTGGCGCTGCAGCGAGAACAGAGTATTTTTTTTATTCATCTGAATGGAGGTCGTCTGTTCCGGCTCCGGCGTGTGGCGGAGAATTTGACCCAGATCCAACTTTGGGAAAACGGAGCCCCATGTCAAGCTCCAGCTGTCAATCAGACACTCAGATCGGTCAAACCTCCACAGACAGCGTGAAATGTCTCTGAAGCAGAGACTATCCAGGTGGATTCACAGAATAAACTCTGATCATCTAAAACCAAAACAATGATTTAAAAAAGCTGAGAGGAGCTACAGATTCAGTCATAGTTCTCTGTGGCTTCGTCACTTCGTCACAGTTAGAGTCGCTGCTTTGACAGTGTGTCTCTTTCATTCCAATATGGTCGCTCACTATATGATATGTTAGTGGGTGCTCACAATTCCCTGAGGGAGCGTGGACACAGTGCACCGTTGAATAGGATTACAAAGGTTAAAGGGCTTTTTGTGCCTTCAAAGGTTAATTAATGGACATTTCATTTGGTAAAGAGTTTAAATCACAGTTAGGAAAGATTAGACCGACATGAGAGGCTAGTTTTACAACATTCCTAATTAGATTCTGCTGGGTAACGTTCAAGAACAAAGAGTCTACCTTAATAATGCAGGATAAGTCCACGAAGACTGTCTGCCAGTGTAATTTTAGTGCCGCAGTCGAAGACTGAGAGGCAGGAGAGAGAAAAGAAATGCTATCACTTTTCTCATTTTGCAGACCTGGAGGGAAGGATGGCACAGGAATAAAGGAGAAAATGAAGAAAGAAGGGTGGAGAGGTGGAGGAAACAGTCAGCGGAGGGGAAATGGGGACAGATCGATGAGGGCCAAGGCAACAGGTCTACTTTCAGAGAGCAATCCAGAGACCAACACACTATTTTCCATCCTCACTGCCAGAGACAGAGAGAGAGAGAGCGAGAGGAAGGGAAAGGAAATTTACAGATAGGAGGAAGGCAGAGCGTCTTTCCTTTCCTTTCCTTTCCTTTCCTTTCCTTTCCTTTCCTTTCCTTTCCTTTCCTTTCCTTTCCTTCGTGTAATGTAAATGTATTTCCAGTGATAGAACAAAATGAAACCTCTTGTTTAGAAGTACAACAAACTCAGTCTTCCCCGGGACAGATATGATATAACAGTGCAGCATATTAAGAAAAGCAGTGACGCTGTTCCCTTCTCCTCTCCCATGAGGATAAAATCAGCCCATTTTAGCCAGAGGTAAGAAAACAGAGAATCAGCAGACTGCAAATAATCCCTCTGAACACAAAACTCTGGAGTCTCTCTCTCCTCCGTCTCATATTTGGATTTATCTAACCTTTTCTAGCATGCACGCCTGCTCGTGAACAGACACTACAATTAAAAACTCACCATGCCTCTCAGCTCTCTCTGACCTCTGACCTTTACTGAGGCAGCGATACAGGGAGCGATCAATACCCCCTCAGCTGTTTAAGACACACACACACACACACACATTAAATGTCACTCATGTACACTTATATAATCCAGAAATAAGAAGTCATTTAAAATTCTCCCATGTGTAAATAATGCTAACGTGTACAAATCCAGATAAGGACTCTAATCGTACTCTTCAGTGTGTCGTGTAGTTTCATTTGTCTAGACACGGATAGCAGCTGTTAGCCACACTATCTGCTCTCTCTGGAGGTAGTAATGGTCGCTCGCTTGGTAGTCTTGAGGTTTGGTACAAAGATTCATGTTCCCCTCAGGATGAGTCAGCAGCTTCAGTTGTCCTTTCATTTATCAGGTAAAGATTTGAATCAGTGCAACACTTCAGGCAAATAAAAAAATACCAACCGAGCGAACGACTTTGTCATCAGCCTGCTGCACTCTCTCTGTGTTTAGAGCTAATTAGTTTTAGTTTCATTGTGGCTCGCTAACGTGTTCATTAAGGCGGTAAACATCAGCGTGGTCACTAGCACGGTCATCCGCTGACACTAGCTGCAGACTCTGAGGCTTGTTGTTGAAATAACAATATTGCTTTTCAGTAATAATATTCCTGCTGTTAGTGGCCTGATTCAGACTGCAGGACAGAGCTGTGCTGGACTCAAGAGTCTGCAGTGAACGTTTGGAAAATGTTTTCAGGAGAGGGTGGATAAGGAAGAAAACAAGTGATGATGATGTAACTACATGCAACCTGCTGGGCTGGAAAACTGGAGTGGGAGCTCTGGCTTTCTATATGCTAACAGATAGATGTGGTTTATCTTTACTAAGATTAAAAATAGTTCGTTCTAATTCCTTGGCTAGATGTTCAACTAATAATATGGATGAGAACATTTAGAACATTCACATTTTTTAAAGACCAATAAATAAATGTTGAGTAGGCAGCCCAGAGAAGTGTTCAACCTGTTCGAGGTTGAAGATTGAATGGAAGATTAAATTTTTTATATTCATTAGAAGTGTGAATGTATGTGCTCATTGTGTGTTATCACTGCTTAGTATCTCCCTTTTATAAATTGACATTCCAAAACATTTTTTCTACTGCACATTTCATTCTCTCTTTGTTATTCTTGTACATGAACTGCTGCTCGGTCTTAACTCACTTGCTTATGTGATATTCTAATGTTTTGCTTCATCTTGTTACCAAACACACTGCCTTGCACAAATGGAAAACAATATCCCAGAATCCCCCAGGGTTCAACATTGACTTCAACACGCAACATCATAATAACAGATTTTTTTACCAGCTCGGTTGCTTCTGTCTGTTATTTTCAGATGTCCAGTTAGTTAGTGTGTAGGTGCGTGGTTTTCATCTGGTGGAGATGTTTGTATTTTCTGGGCTGGTAGAACACAGGAAGTACATATGGCTGCTGTCACACACTCTCAACGTCACAGCAGCATGTGTGAAAGTAGACGCAGGCAGATGCTGTGTGTTCGCTTTATCTGTGCATTTTTGTTTGGACATGAATGTGCCCACACTGTGTGTGTGTGTGTGTGTGTGTGTGTGTGTGTGTGTGTGTGTGTGTGTGCTATGTGGGTGTGGAGTGTTGGAGTGTTTGAAAGAAATGTGTGTTTTTCAGCTGGCTGGTTTCTTCATATCCATGGTTCCACTGTTTGTTATGATGGTCTGTGTTGCTGTCCAACATCTCTGAGCAACACACACACACACACACTGAAGCAAGAGCTAAAACTTTTACCAAAGGTATTTATCACCCAGTTTATCCATTTAGCAGGCATGTGTCAGCTGATAGTCTCTAAATTGTCCGGTCTGATTAGTCTACTGGGGACGATCAATATATCCATGTTACACTGCACACACTGCTCACAGGACTGTTCAAAGCTTACTGTTATGCTGCTTTAAGCAAGTGAACCTCTGCTCTACAGTTTAACTGTGATATTGCTTGATGCAGCATGTAAATTGTTAGTTAGTAGAAAGAAACTACATTCTATTATTAATGAGCCATCATTCACAGCCGTTTATTATCATCATCATTGCTGAATCCCACTGTCACTGATGTTGGACAGATGTTTGAATTCAGCTTCTTCTCTGATATGATGGATTTCAGACACATCGACACACTGTCCACTTCTCAGCACTCAGCCCTGATGTTTGATGTTCAACAGGAAAAATCCATTACAGAACAGGAAGAGAGGGCAGTTTGTTCAATGAACGTAGCCCTGGTAGACTGAAATCCAATGCAGCCGCAAGACATGATTCTGTCTCGAGTAATCTGTGTTGGCATTTTTTTTTCAAACAGAAAAATCGCTCTCACTATTTTATAGCACCACTTTTCCCACCTCTGGATTTCTTCATGGAGTACTATTAGAGTTGGTGGATGTATTTTATTCTCCAAAACCAAAAGCACAAAAATGGAACCAACAGATGAACCAATGTGTCCATCACCTCCAACGCAAGGTGCAATTGCTAACAAGCTACAGTACTGATCCAGCATTACTTCAGAGACCAAAGAGTACATTGTGAATCTCATTGTCGGGTTTGGTTCATGTTTTAGGGTTAAGCTCTGTTCATGACTAGAGACACACTGTGTATTCCATCACTGCGTGGAAGCCAGTCCTGGATGCTATCAGAGTTTAAGCTAACGTTAGCGGCTCTCTTTATTCAATTTTGAGAAGTTTACTGTCCAGCAGCCCCAGTTCAACTTTAGTTAAACCATTTTTCTTGTAACGTTAAAGTTGCTTGAAAGCAGCCAGTCAACCAGGGTTATGTCTTCATATCATACTTAATATAATACTAAGACTGACAGTTCTGCACTGATGTCATGTAGGCCCATATAAACATTAAGCTCATATTTAAAAGCTTTTTGGGGTCATTTTGCACTGAGTTAGCTGAAAAACAATAAAAAGTCAGAAGAAACAGTGTTTTTTTGAACCAGTGTTAGGTTATTTAGCTTGCTAACTGTCATTTCAGGCATCACAATTGAGAGTCACCAGTCAGAAACCAAAAGTCTTCTTTTCTATAGCTCTGTCTGACTTCAGACATTTCTGAGGAGTTTTGAAGGTGCTGTGGGAGAACAGAAAGTTTATCAGGTGTAGCGGTGGTTTATCAAATTCAGGGACATTCCCTTCAGAGTTATTGAAAGGGACATTTCAGGGAAATGACGCAGATCTGAAGCTCATGGCAAAGTGCACCCACTGAACGGTGGAGGAAAAAATCATTTCCAAGATGGATACCAGGCGCACTCATTGGAAAGATCTTCTCATAAAGATCTGTCTTGAAGACACTGTTAGATGAAAGAAGGGGATTTCTGTCCTGCTCGGTCGGGCGGGTTTATTTTCCTGTCACATGACAGGGCCACATATGACTAGGGGTCAGGTCTGATGGTCTGATGACGTTTCGGAGTCGAAAGGTCTCGGTTAACGGCGGCTGGACAGATGTGACAGACAGTGAACAAAGACTAGTGTGTGTGTGTATGTGTGTGTTCGTGTATTTAGTGACTTCTGAAATTGTATAAATCTTCTGTCCTCATCTGTCTGATGTTTCACATCAGTTTCTCTGATCTCTTCAACTCAGCTTCAGCTTTGTATTAATGCATGTTAGTGGATGCATATCAGGTTCTATAGTGTTACACAACATATACACACACATAGGGTAGAGGGTAGATAGTGCCTTTCAAGCTATTGCTCCATGTGTGTGCATGTGTGTGTGTCTGTGTGTGTGTGTGTGTGTGTGTGTGTGTGTGTGTGTGTGTGTATGAGTGAGTGAATCCCTGCATTTAGCGGCCAGAAATAGCCTGTTAGGAAATCAATGTTCCTCTCCCAGTGGCGCTGGGAGCTGTCTCCTACACAATAGAGGGACTGTCCTGTTTCCTGCACCCTGGAGGGAGTGTGTGAGTGTGAGCGTGTGTGTCTGTGTGTGTCTGTGCGTGTGTGTGTGGAAAAAGAGAAAGTAGAAACAGACTCACCCAGGCTGTGCCTCAGTGCTGCATCATGAGCTGGTGTTAGATGTAAAAGCAAAAGGATGAAAATGAAGACTAACGCTGGTAATGTTGCGTTCGTGACAGTGGACAGTTTGTCTGCACGTCACAAACATGTGACTGTGTGTGTTAATGTGTGTTCATTTGTGTTAAAAACCAACCAAATGACTTCACTGTGGCTTCCTCTGCCTGTGTCATCATAAGAGAGGTCACCCACCCTTCCCTTAGTTTCCTCACCTGTGCCCTGACCAGCATGGATGTATATAGACATGTGGACACAGCGTTGCTTTCTGTCTGTCTGGGCCAGTGTGCACCACATGGCAGGAGCTGCTCTCATGCTGGTTACTGAGTCAAATTGACTTCCTGGAGGCTTGGTCACCACTGATGTCATCACTGTGAGAGAAACTGATTTCTCCCCACTACATGTGTGAAGTCAAGTAGCTCGATATCTTGTCTGCACAGGATTTAAAGCTACAGCTAGCAGCCTGTTAGCTTATCTTAACACACAGACTGGAAACAGGTAACAAAGTCTGCCGTCTCACACCTCTGAAGTGCACTAATTAACACGTTATATTGTGTTTGTTTAATTAAAAATGAACACATCACGTGGTCTAACGGTCTACCTTTAGCTAACTGGTTGTTGGGTCAAGTGTCATTACTGTCCAAAAAAAACAGAGTGGAAAATAGTGAAGCGTTCCATTAAGGGTATAAAGAAGCAGATATGGGGTGGGACACATGCCACATTTGCATTGCTCACAGTCGCACTACCAACAAGTGTCACTTTGTCCAATACTTTAAGTCATGACTAAACAGATAAAAACTAATGAGACAGTGGTGGACAGAGTACTCAGTACTTCTATCTAAGCCCGAGTGACAAACTGTTAGAAATGTGGTAGAAGCTTGTGTTCTGACAAAACAGACCTTAAATTTCTCTGTCCTCTGGCATGCGTCCCTTTGTTTAGAGTTAGTGGCATCTCATCATGACTTGCAGTCAGATGCTAACCAAGCTCTCAGCACAGTCTCACAGAGTTTGTCCATACCCTGAAATAAATAAATTACATTTGATTGTATTACGTATGTGACATTCATAGAGATGACATGATGGATGAATGAATGAACGGGGACAGCAGCAAATCACCATAACAAAGTATAACCTATGTGATGAGCAGGAGGTCATATTTTATTATCCTGAAGGCTGTGCTATTGGTGTGTGCGTGTTCGTGCCATCAGTGTGTATGAGTGTGTGAATGAGATATGTGTCATAAAAGCCCATTGAGTGATCAGAAGACTAGAAATGTGCAGTCCATGTAGCATTTAGAATCTGTGCTCAAATGTATTTAAATGTCTTCAGGAGCAAACAAACGAGTCCAGTGGGTCAGGCACGCAGAACCTCAGTATGATACAACATGAGCCGGAAGTGATGCATCCACACATGCTTTTTGTAACATTACATAACATTCTGATGAGACTGCCTCTGCTCATGTTGCAAGCTAAATGCTGCACATTTCTCTCTTTTTCTGACATTTGTAGGCTTCTGTTGTGAACTCACTCCATGCGTGACCTCATTCAGGCGTGCTCTGATTGATGTAAATATTCCCAGTGCGAGCAGGTATTATCACCACAGGAGCCTGAGCTCGAGGACATGACTGGATCCTTTCCTGCAGAGAGCAGGAGAGGAAATATGATGACAATATGACTCATAATAAACAAGTAGTGAATGAGGGAAAAGTGAAAGATTCAGATCTTACAACACATCACTGATACTGCTGCGTTTTAACATGAAAGGACATGAACTGACTCTGACTGTGTGTGAAAGTGAACTGATGTTGGTGTGTTTGTGTTTCAGAGCTCCTCGGCTCTGCAAAGAAAGTCAACGTCAACTTCCAGGACACAGATGGGTGAGTTATTTTCCCTTACTCCACCCGTCTGCCCCCTCTCTCCAGTTATATGACTGAGCTCTCTTTTTTTCTCACCCCTCACTCTCTCCATTCCCTCAGCTGCTCGCTCCCCTCCTCCTCTCCCCCCACATTTTAATATCCATCCTCTCGCACTCTCCCCCTGCTCCCATTCATATAAAGCTGTATTATCCTGCTAGTTTGACTTGTGTCTCTATAGTATTAAAGGCTGGAGGATTAGCCCCGATACCATGCACTGTACTTCAGAATGGTGTGTGCGTGTGTGTGGCATAGAGAGAGTATTAATGTCACTAAAAGCCTTGCATGTGTACAATATGTGGCTGCGTGCCACAGGAGCACTCGTTTGTGAGTTACGGCTTCCAAACAAACAATAAATCACACCTCCATGTCCCACACTCGCTTATGATATTGGATCATCTGCTGAAATCTCAATCAGCGTCACTTTTCCAAACCATTTCCAAACAGTAACAAAGAACACGCTTGATGGAGAACTGCGACACACACGCTCACAATCTGGCTTCACCGTGTGACATGCAGAGGGCAGTTCTACGGGCAGGTTTACGGACAGATAGAGTAAACTCTGATCATTTGTTAGGACGCAGACTACTGCTGGTGGGACTCCACAGAGAGGAACTGTGCATGCAAACAAAAAAGACGTAATAGATTAGTGAGGACACATGACGAGTATGAAAATGATGTGAATCAGTAGATCTCGACCCAACATGAACATTGGAACCAGAGGAACCACAATGCTTAACTAAACAAGTGACTGCAAGTCCTATTTGAACACTCCTGTTTGCATTTCCAACTCATCTGATGCTGGATTAAAAATCATCCTACGGAGTCATCATGTTATTCTTTGCATTTACTCGTGTGTGACTCTGATGTTTGAGCTGGATTTACTAAATGAGTAATACAGAGACATGCTGAGGGAGTTTGATGAGTTTTATTTATTTCTGCTGCAGAACGTGACCGCAGTGAAACTACCAGCAAATAAAGTTCCCACTGACTTTCTCTAATTCGCTCGTGCTCTCGGCTTCTCGCCCTCACACTGTCATGTCCGCCCGTCGTTCAGAGTGATACTACAGCAGTAACACCCAATACTTGTTTAGTAAATGAGGCCACAAGTGCAGTTCAATTCATTGTTATTCATATAGCGTTATCTCATGACACTTTCCATACAGGAAAGTATTTCTGTATAATATCATCTACAGAGACTCAACAGTTCCCCATGAGCAAACACTTGGTGACTGCAGAGAGGAAAAACTCCAGTAGAAGCTAGTGTTGCCAGCTGAGCGGCTTTTCAGGCCTCTCTACGTGTGAAAGCATGTATTGTCTTCTCAGCGAGCAGCGGGTCTTGCCGTGGGCCCTCCTCTGTCCCAAAGCACTCACAGACAGCCCGGTCCTCGTGTGCACAGGGTTGAATATGCATATTAGGCGATGATGTCATTCAGATAATAGCTACTTCCATTACTGTGACCGGTTGAGTCAGTAGTACTTGTATTGGACATCAGGAAGAATGCCAGTGGGGCGGTGTTTAGCTCAGTTGGAAGAGCATCTGCCCCATGCACAAAGACTCGGTCCTTGCTGTGGAAGCCCAGGGTTCAAATCCGACCTGTGGCATCTCTCTCTCTCCACATTCCAGGAAAATGACCAAATCTAAATAAGTAAACAAAGTCTGACAGGCTAACCGCTTCTGACACACTCCCCGTGGGGTTTGAAGTCGCGTGCAGGACGGACCAAAAACGCGGTGCATGCGTGACATGATAAAGACGTGTGTGGTAAGGTTTAGGAGTAAGTCTTAAAGAGGACTCTTGAAAGTGTTGACAGTGTCTGCCAGGTTGTAGTTGACGTGATGGCTGACCTGTCAGTGATGTTTAGCCCTAAAGAAAGGACTAATTTTACACCTGGAACTAAAGTTCAGAAACCAAAGGCTGAGCATCTGTGACAGCCACTTTTCCAATAAAGCTCCAAGTTGCTTTGCTGGCATCGTTTGCATTTTACAAGAATAATGCAGCTCATTTATGATTGATGGTTTACAAATTGAATTACTGTACACAGCACGCTGTTTTATCTGTACCTTAAATCTGTTTCCTGGAGTAGAGGGAAAACTGCCACAACTCTGTAAAGAGAATGACAAATTAAAAGTGTCATTAAAAGTCCTGCATGTAACAAGAACTTGTCTTACGTCACTGTTGGCTAGAAGAAAGCGATCGCCGGTTAAAACCTGTTCACAGACTGGCAATAAAAAGTGATCACAAGATAAATTAAATACCTCAGAACCTTAAACATGTCAGCTCTAAATGTTCATCTGAAGTCTGCTGTCAGTCATAGAGTCATTTGTACGCTGACGACCTGAGCTGCTCCGTCTCTGAATCCAGCGTTGGAGCTCTTCCACATGCCATGATTCGTGACAGTCTGCACAGTGCAGCAGGAAAACAACGTGAAGGTAGAAAATGCTAATTCCTACAACCATGAGTCATGCAAGCTGCAGCCCTGTGAGAGTCATTTAAAGTGAGCTAAAAGACTGCAGACGGAGTGCTTTCTGCACTGATAAAGATCAAAAGTAATCCTCACACCGCTGCTCTGCCACTCTTAAGTGAAACCGAACAGTGTAATCTAATTAGCGTGTTTACTGTTATTGCCTCTTTGCCCCTTCAGTCCTCCCACAGTATCAAGTGCTGCACACAGGCCGAGGCTGAACGTGGCCGTGTGCGTCTGTGAGTGATAAATAAAGTTTATGATGGAAATGCATGGATCAAGTTTATAATGAGCACACATGGCTAATGAGTCTGCACTCATTTTAGATTCATTTAGTCTTCTTGGCAAGGCTCAGAGACTAATGAACTCACTCTGTAAGAAAAAAGCTCTTAATTGGGATCTTTGAGCACGGATTCAGCTCATCTACAGTGTGTGTGTATGTGTGTGTGCGTGTGTGTGCATAATAGCCTTTCCTAAGTGGTGTCAATCTGCTGGTGTTACACCGTTATTAAAAACCAACAAACGCTGGTCAGTAATTTTGTGATATTAAGATAATTACATAAGAGCAGGAGTGAGTTTGTCACACAGGGACACAGCTCGTCTCACAGGAGACTGCAGATGTGACAACAACAGAGCACTTCGATCCCCCTTTAGAAACTCTGACGAGGAGATCCCTGCTGAGACCTGAGAGTACACTACAAGAGTGCTCCACTATAATTATATATTCACTGTACGTGAGTGTGTTTGTGCAGGTGTAGAGGTTTCACTATGTGGAAACGCTCTGAAAGACCGGTGCCAGAAAGAAAAGGAAGGAATAATAAAAGGAAATATCATCCGTGCCAGGTATAACATCATATATTTATATATAGGAGCACAGAGCGCAGGGTCAACCTCACTTTAAGCGCAGGGGTTAAACAGAGCTACACAACTCAAGTGGGAAAAAGACGGAGCAGCTACAGAGCTACAAAAACACATGACAGCACCTCCATGTTCCACACTCACCCACTCATTTGATCATTAAATCCCAATCATGTCTGGCTTTTATTTCTGGATGAAATTGGTGAAATTAGCAGCTAATATTTGGAATGTTTAAAGTCTGTGTAAAGTCAGAATAAATGTGTGTTCTGAGTTTGTGAGACCAGAGAAGTGTCATTAACCACCCAGCCAAATATGAATGATTAAAAATATCAACACGTTCATGACATTAGGTGTCAAATATAAAAATGAATTCTCAGCTCCAGGACTGTGGGGGTGTGTCCTCTGAATATGCTGAAGCCACACCCACTCTTGGGATTGAAACTGAAACGTGTCAGATGAGTTCAGAAAATGACATGACTAACTTTGAAACACTCTGAGTGAGATGAATTCATCTCTATCTCTCTGCTAGGGGTGCAGGGCTATGCTCAGGGTGGCCTCAGCGTGTCATCGAGCCACCCTTTAAGGACCGCCCACAAAATCCTGGACTGAAAACTGGTGACAAACTGTTTGAACCTCTAACTCCACATTTCACTAATATATCCTTCAAAGTCTTTTCACATGTTTTCAGCAACTATTTTCAACATATTTAATGTGTTTTGAAAGAAATCTCAGAATTATCTTTACACAGACTTTAAAATGTAACAACTTTATGTGTAATATATCACAGCAAATGGACTGTACTTGTGTGTGAGCTCCTCAAACTGATGGCATTGGCTGCCATGCAAGGTGCCAACTGCTCATCAGTTTGAGGAGCTCACACACTGATGGCACAGCCTTCAGGAATGATTTGGGGTTCAGCATCTTGCCCAAGGACACTTCGACATGCATACTGAGGGGATTGAACTGCCGATCTTCTGATTAGCTGATGACCAAACAACGTGGAAACAGTGAAACTTTCAAAACCATTGTGGTCTAAAAAAATACTTGGATGCTAAGGGATTGCTGCCTTTAAGGTAAATATGACTATGAGATAAGTAAGTGAGTCATTTTAACACTTAGAAAATAGATTTTTGACAATATAGCTGTGAGGTCTGAGACGGGAAAGTACATTTTACTAGAATAGATTGTCACACTTGTTAAGCAAAAGCTGAATGAATCCTTGTCTGCATGAACACACCTCCAGGGCCTCAGCCAGAGATCATCTCAAACTTCTTCTGAGATCATCTGCAATCTGTGGGATTAATCACAGTGTGTATTCTATGGCCAGACTAAAACCTGCTGAGACACACACATGCGTTGGGCGAGAGGTGGGATGTCACCTGACAGATCGGCAGGTGATACGTAGAGACAAACAACAATTCACGCTCACACCTAGAGTCATTAATTAACCTGCATGTTTTTGGACTGTGGAAGCTGGTGGACCTGGAGAGAGCCCACACAGACACAGAGCAGAGAACAGAAACACAGAAGCTCCTCCTGTGAGGTAACAATAGTAACCACTGTACCACTTACAGCCTGATGTACGAGGCCTTTTTTATTTAATTTCTTCCCTCCCTGAGTGTCCCACACCTCCCAGTGTGTGGTTGCTGGAACTATGTGTTTTTGGAAAGGCCAGGAGGCACGAACATCCCTCATTATTGAAAATAGGTCAAACTGCGTGTGTGTGTTACAGGTGGTGAAGAGGGCAGTGCAAAGCTTGTTTTAGGATTGTGCAGCAAATAAATTGCATGATAAGACTGCGTGTATGTGTGTGCTAAAAAATGGCGGACGGGCTGATCAAGGTGCTCTGAGATATGCAGTATATATGTCACCTGAGGAGGAGAGGAGAAAGACACTTAATGGTGATGGTGAGAGAGACTGAGATGAGCAGCAGAGATACAGAAAGAGACACAGATGCTGAGTATGAGAGAGCGTGCTCTGTGAAATGGAGGAGATTCATTAGACGTGTGCTCAGTGGCAGTGATGCAGTGATGTCTTGGTAACTGGGATTTAGTGTGCCTGTGTCCCTTCATGTAAACAACCCCCCTGCAATGTTTCTCCCTTTCATATTTGCACTTGGGTATATGCATAGGCTCCTCATGATTTAAGTAATAGTGCAACAGGAGCTGGATGAGAATAGCACTCTCATGTCTCTGCAGTAAATATAAAGTTACAGCAGGAAGCAGCTTAGCAGACGAAACATTTGTTCAAAAAGCCTGAAGTCTAAGTCTAAAAACAAAATGTGTTTTTTATGCGGTTCATGTGTCTGACTGTTGGTCTCAGTTGAGTGCATTAACGGCCTACAAGATATGACCTGACGTACAAAGAATGGACAGCGTAAGTGTGACGTCTCCAACAGATTTCTGAAGAGCAGTTTTGAAGCCACCTTGGCTGTCCTGCCAATTCCACTTCCCAGCTAATCTAAAAATCAGCAAAGACGTGGATCATCTGTGGACCTGAGGCGGGCTGAATGACGCCGGACTGCGCACAGATCATATTGTGATGTCAGTATTCTGATCTAACTCTTGGCAAGGAAGCAAAAAATGTCAAATTCTTCCTTTCCGATCACAAGTTCCTGATCGGAAAATTGATTCATTAAGTTCCCGTACAACAGACCTCTTTTATCAAACCTTGTATCTCTCCTCACTCTTTCCTCAGGCCATGGAAAAGGTAGCAAGCTAAGACATCACAGCTGGCGCTGCACTACACACTAACTACATTCATTCTGTAACGGTTAAAGTGACGTGTTTGGCTGTTCTCCGGTTAATGAGCTCTGCTGCTGCTGCTGCTGCCTGTGCTCAGCCAAAGATTGTGTCTGTGTGAAAAGACACACCACTCTGTAACCACTGTACGACCGCTGGCTGGTTTTTGTAGTTCAGCGGGGACTGACGGGGTGGTAACTATTTACCAGAGAAATGATCCACACCACACGGCAATTTAAGAATCTCCCTGTTAAACTTTGATTCATTTTGACCTGTACTAAAATGATGTATTTTAACCTTCAGTATTAATAAATAAGTAGAAGTAGAAATAGCCAGCGAAGTACTGCAGGCTACAGCTGTTAACTGAATGTGGCAGATACATTTATTTAATATTTCACAGCTTATTTTCAGGTTGTAGCTTCAGGGTGTCAACACAGGACATAGCAGCCAGTTAATATTACTCATTTTTCAGTTACTCTTTTATGCTTTCTCTTTCAGTGTCCTCTTTGCTCTCAGTGCTGTTAGCTATGTCTATAAAAGCTGCTAGGCCCAGTTTGCCCACTTGCCCAGCTCCGGTTCTGGCACAACACCAGTCCCAATTAGCTTTCCTCTGTGGTCCAAAACGCCTGTGGTACAAATACTAAAGACTCCCCTGGTGCTCTGAGGTCACAGTCCAGGCAGCCTGGCTAACAAAGTGATCTAACATTAGCTGACAGCAGCTACAGCAGTTCACTTCACTGTCCATCAGGAAACTCTGTAAATGAGAGTTGAAGCGGAGCAGACGGACGACATCAGAAGGAAAACCAGAAAACATTTTCTCCATAGAATATGATCCAGTTTCACCAAAATCAGTGAAATAGCTGGTGGTGTGTGACTTAAAACATCACAGCTCAGTGTTACAAAGTGTGAGAACAGACGTGTAAATGACAGAGACACCAGATTACAAGTCGGTGTCACATCAACATGATTTAAAATCTGTTATTTTATGAGTTACACAGTGATGCTTTAATTAGTCTGCCAACACAACTTGTTTAGACATTTTAGACAATAGACATTTTCAAATATAGAATATATTTGGCCTTTTCAAGCTTTATTCTACAGAGACAGCTTGAAGACAGGAATGTGGGTGGAGAGAGAGATGGGGAATGACATGCAGCAAAGGACCACAGGTCAGATTTGAACAGGCAAGGACTGAGCCTTTGTACACGGGACGGCTGCTCTACCAGCTGAGCTAACCCCACAAGTTGTTTAGACATTTTTGATATGAATTTTGAAAGCTGAGCCCAATTAGATGGAGATAAAGACTGAGCTGTGGACTGCAGATTACATGAAAGATTGTAACATGATCGACTGTGGTGTTGCTCTGCAAGATGGAAAGTGTTGAGTAGGTGTAAAGACCCCCTCATCCAAGGAAGTACAGGAGCAGAAAGGAAGAAAGGACCGAGCTTGTTGGAGGGAAGTGAGATTATCAAAGGCTGAGGTGAGAGGAGAAGAAAGCAAGAGAGAGAGAGAGCTGGAGGAAGATGGATGGAGAGAGGAAGAGAGAGGTGGATTTGTGAAGGAGAAGGGGGATATAAATATTGCATGGCAGGTTTTACTACTTGGCAAAAGAAAGGGCTTTCCTCCCCATTCCCCCATCCCCCTACGTGCAGCCCCTGATATACTGCAGTACTGCGCACACACATACACCACACACACGCACACACACGGAGTGCTGTTTGACTTAGCCTTGTGCAGCACTTTGTAATGGTATCCCTGTTTAACCCTGAAGGGGAAGGAGAAGACGCAGTGGTTGCTGAGATGCAGAAGTGGGTGATGGCACATGCTCAGTGGGAACGCTGCTCTTGTCTGCTCACTGTTTGCTGTGATAAGAGGTTTCAATGTGCCACCATGTAATGCAGAGCTGCAGGATGATCTCATGATGCTCCCATCTTCACGTCACGTTTTATTTGAAGGTTTATTCACAATCGTTTTTTTTTTTTTTTTTTTTACAATGTTGGCTCCAACAGAGCATGCATAGTGGGATTCCATTAGAAAGCTCCACTGTGACATGTTTCTCATAAAAAGTTACAATAATGGTTAATAATTTTACTATTATCAGTATTAAAGTCGGGGCCTCTTTTATTCAGCACTTTAATGATGAGTAAAGCATGCTGTACAGTAAAAGCATAAGCTGATGTATAGTGGAGAGGGATTTGAGCCAATTATGTTGCAGTATTTCATCTCATCTTGTTCTCTGGCTTCAGTCTTTAAAGCAGGGCTTCCTGACTAGTGTGTCACAGTACACAGAGTGGGTCGGCTTTGCTTCGTCATCTCAGAATGTTGGGAATTTCCAGAACAGTGTTTTTATTGTGCTGTTTTCTAAATGTTTAACTGGTTTTGCAAAGACGTTTATGTTGCTTAAATGTTGTTGCTTATTACCTGTGTTGCAGTTTTTTTTTATATATATTTTATTTATAATTCAGTGCACAGTGTCCTGCTGGACAGGTAGAATGAATGATGTAAATGTCACATAGACCATGAGCTGATGGGTAAGGGACATCTGGACTCCGAGGCTATGGTTGACCAGACCATTGATTTAAGGTGTTGCCTCAAACCTCTGGGCTTCATGATGGTGTATGAAAATGCAGTTACAGTAGATAGATAATTAATCCATTGCACAATTGAAGCCAACATACCACAGAACATTATCAAACAGCCACAAGCTCTGCCACAACAACCACGACTCTCTGACGATGTTAACAACACTACACCGGCAGCACGGTGTCACAAGTGTTGTTGATCAATGATCAGAGCGCTGTTAGCTCAACAGGTGGTGAGACGTCAGGCTGTTTTAACAGGCAGGCCGGTTTGTCCTTCATGTTTTCTGCGTTCATCTGTGAAAACAGCAGCTGTGGAAATCACTAAGTATTTATTCAAGAACTGAACTCCTGTACTCTACCTCAACAGATAGAATTATTAGTTACATTGCTGACCGACTGTAGCATTAAGATTACGTTAAATCAAATCAAATCAAATCAAATTTTATTTATTTATTTATTTAGTTAATACATCATAAATTATAAACCTATAATAAGATATATTGTGTTTTTCTTGCAACCAAGCAATCTGACGGGAGGAGGCATGGGGGGGGGGCTCCTATTACAATAATGAAATCAATTCTTTAATAAATATAATTTATGGTGCTGCTTGACTACCCCGTTAATATCTGAGCTGCTGGACAGCAAATAGCAGAGGAACTGTTTCTGAAACGCTAAAGGCAACTAATGTGGACTGCAGCAATATGCAATGCAATATTTAATAACACAAAAATATGTAAGAACAGTACTATTAGTTTAGAAATAATAAATCTAATTCTTCATTTTAGAAACTAACATCAGTTGGCTGGGACTTGAAATTGCCTCTGCTGCAGGTCGTGCCTGAGGGTCGGACTGCTGGCTGGAGTAGTAAACTGGGTTCCATTACATATAGTCTATTGATTTGACCAATTGACAATAAGAATTGTGATTGTGTTGACAATAAGAATACATTTTGATTATTTGCATAATTTAGTTGGTAACTGTTGTATCATCAAATCAAATCAAATCAAATCAAATTTTATTTGTATAGCCCAAAGTCACAAAACACATTTTGCCTCAGAGGGCTTTACAATCTGTACAGGGAGTGACACCCTCTGTCCTTCATCGCAGTATTATATTTGAGGGTTTGCTTTACACTCATTATTGGCAGCCAGTGATGTTTACAGCACTGAACGCATCACTGGTGTGCCAATAATGAAGGTAAAGAACTGTCTCTCATGTAATGTTGTTTATATATAATACATTACCATGTAACAACATTACATTGTTACATTAGTGTGATATGACATGTATTCATGACATGTTTTGAGTACAAAAAACATCCAGCGCTAACAAAATACAAAGAAATGTATTTGTATATATTATTGTTATCAGTAGTTCATAGTCTTCGTAGTGAAAAGGACGTTGGAAGATAACGGGCAGATGAGGTAGTGGAGAAATAGCACAAAAGAAGAAGTGCTGGCAGAGAGGAGGAGGAGCGGAGGGATGGAGGAGCGAAGCGATGGGTGATCTGTAGTGAATAAAGTAGAGCCGGTCACTCTGGGAGTGCAGCACTCTTTAGTATGCTGCTCCACACACTGGCTCAGACACACACACTGTGTGCGACTCCTATATTCGGCTGTATCTTCCACTCCAACTCCATTCCTCACAAAATGATTCACACATTGACATCCATTGGCTTGCAAGCTGACACTCACACATGCCACTTTAAAGCTGGCGCTGTCTCCATGGTTACAGAACATTCGGGGTCCAATCACAAAAGAGCAAAGCTGACTAGAGGGCTAACTAGAAACTAGAATAGAACTACACTTAAACAAATATATGCATGCGTACCCGTAGTTTGATGATCTAACAGCTTAACCCCACAGCCCTTAGTTACTGTTGCTATGTCAAGCTTTTCTCTCACAGCACATCTACAGTAACATTTCTTCACTCATTTTTGAAACAATGAGTCCTTGAATTCAGACAAAGGCCAAAGCAGTTCTACTCAGCGACTGTCAATTTTCTTGCTTGAAATGACAACTGTCGCCAGCAGCTAACTGTTCCACGCTAATTAAGCTAATGTAAGCTGTAAAGCTGTTAGCTCGTTTAGAAACACTGTCTCTGTCTGGATCTTTGAAATGAGAATCTTCAGCCTGAGGACTTTTACACCTGCTCGTGTTCATTTTTTCCATACCGGATCACAATCGCTCTAATCCCCCGTCAGCTTTCACCCACAAAGTCCTCATTTGCATTTTGCATTTCAATTTGCTGAATTACACGTCCTGTGAAACCTACACATCCGTATGAGACATTTCAGGCTCTGCTCATTTAGAATAGATGGCGTTCACATGGACATCCAGCATCAGCTGGATGATTCAAAAAAAAAAAAACACTGGGTTGTGTTTTTTTTCTGATAAGCTCAGCTAATTTGGTGACCTTGTGAATGAGACTATGAAATATGACTTCACAGGTGCAAACTGTGGAGCTCTGCACCTGAAGGTTGCAGAGAAAGAGTGCACGAACACGACTTTTATTCTCTCTCCTCTCCTATCTCCTCGAATAGAGACGGTATATTCTCAGACGAGGATCATTTAGACAAATGTCACCTGTCTTCAAAATGCACCTTTGCAGCTTTACAGGAATAGTCTGACATTTTGGAAAATACTCTTATGCACTTTCTAGGTGCTTTCTTGGCGAGATGAGAGGATATATAGCGGTCTCATGTCACAGCTTTTTTTTTTTTAGCTTTTAACTCAAAACACAATAAATACTCAACAAACAACACAATACATAAGAAACCATCAATGTGAGATGATAAATAGAACCAGAATTAATGTGTAGCTGGAGCCAGCAGCTAATTAGCTAAAGCCTGGCTCTGACCAAAGGCAGCAAAACCTTCAGACAGAGCTGTGCTAATACACATTGGTTCACCTGCTGCTCAGTGTAACATCAGGGAACAACAAGCTAGTCGTGGGTTCATTTGTAAAAATTATTTATGCATTTATTCATGAATCCATTTGTTTATTCTATAAATTATTGTATTTGTGTATTATATAATTAGCATGGCTATATCCAACACTGGGGGACCTGAAAAAATATTTTCCCCACACATAGGTCAACAGGAAGTGTAACTCAAAGATTCATTGGGCAATGTCGTGTGTGAGAGGCACTGTCACATGATGTGATTGGATGAATGTGCTGCTCATACTCTTTTTTTCCCCTCAGGTATTTTCACATCACATATCACATAACATCATCTCTAATACACACAAGTTCATACAGTGTACTTGTTTTCAGAGTAATATGACGCAAACATCCCTCCCTGCCCACTAGCCACGCCTACAAACCAGAATTCCTGAGGAGTATTGTTCCTGGAGTATTGTAGGAAACTGCTGGAAGTCAAGTATTGAATTGCAAGATGCATGCAATTACAAGCATTTTTTTTTTTTTACATATACAGATATTTGAACAGCACCACACAGTTTCTAGGTTTACCTGGATCCATGTCTACAGACTCAGTGTGGACAGTCCACAGATGTGGGAGCAGAGAAAAGGCTCACAGTGTTCTGGTCGGCGTGCTCAGGTTTCTCGGCTGAGCTTCGTTCCTAATCAAACAAACATGATGTCAGTTTTTATCTCTTCAACAGCCTCCTCTGTCATAACACAGGACTGCAGCAGGCGATGATGGCCGCCCCGTTTATTGCACTTTTGGCTGTTTATGTGAACTCACTTGCCACCTTACTTTCATGGGTCGTCACTCCCAAGGTCGGAAACCCTCATAAAGCTGTGCGTGATGGTGTTGTCAGGAGACACATGTCACTGCTGATGTACGAGTGGAATAGAAAGTGTGTGTGAAGACACAGAGAGGGATTTTTTTTGTCTTTGCGTGCGTTTATGTCTGCCTGTCTGTGTCCTCCAGTTATGTGTTGCTTATCTATCAAGGCTGACAAGTCAATCTCATCGAGCACCCTCTGGCCTTGTGAGCGCACCACACACACACACACACACATTGTATCATTTACATAATATAATACCCTCCTCTTTGTGCAGATTTTTCATCTCCTAACATCCCATTTCAGATGTTTGGTCCAAATCCTCTGCTGTCAAATCCATTTGTCATGCAAAGCTTTGCCATTATGACTGACCTGTGTGTGTGTGTGAGTGTGTGTGTGGGTGTAGTTTTTACATGGTTGTTTAGTACCTTAAGAACAGCACAATTTTAGGTGTCAATGAGAAAAACATCAAAATAAAGCATGAGGTCATGAGCTAGAAATGACAAAAGTAACCATGATCTGTACGTTTGTGTTTGTGTGCGTGTACTACAGGTTTTCTCCGCTGCATCATGCGGCCCTCAATGGGAACCTGGAGCTCATCACTCTGCTGCTGGAGTCGCAGGCTGCTGTCGACATCAGAGACCAGAAAGGTGAGGGGGAGACGCACACACGCACACACACACACACAGAAAGACATGTATATGTACAGGAAAGCAGATGAAATGTGAGCTCTGCACATACAGAAACGCTGTATGTTTCTGTCACACGTAAGCACTCGCAGATCAATACTATCATATATCTCATTGTGTGTGTTCATCTTATGAATGTGTGTGTATGTGTGTGTGTGTGTGTGTGTGTGTGCAGGTATGCGGCCGCTGCACTACGCCGCCTGGCAGGGGAAGGCGGAGCCTATGAAGATGCTGCTGAAATCTGGCTCATCTGTCAACGGCCAATCAGACGAAGGACAGATTCCTCTCCACCTGGCAGCGCAGCACGGTCACTATGACGTGGTGAGTGGAAGCTCCTGACTACACATGACTGACACGACAGAGCCATCTGTCAACATTTATATGTAATGAAGCATCCCTGAGATATTTAATGAATCGACTCTGAGACCGCAGAGCGGGCTGTCACATGCTGACAGAATGTATTGTCATTAGTGATTGGCACCTATAGTCATTTATGATAACAGTGGATGAAATGATTATATGTAATGTTAGTGTGGTCCTCATACTGACAAACACACATGGGATGATCACACTGCTCTCAGAGATGTTCTTATTAAAAAAAAAAGATGATTTTGTGTTTTTTCCAAACACAGAGCTAAAACAAAGTGACAGCTCCAAATAAATGCTAACGTCGCTCTGTAGATGTGTAAATAAGCATGTTTAGCCTGATAACCAGACCAGGCTGACACTGGTCATGTGTTCATGTTTTGAACTTTGTAGCAGTTGCTAGGAAACACTGATTTTATGTTATTTATATTCATATGTTATTTCTGTTGTCAATGCACACTTTACACACTTTTTTCATGACTTTAACAGCAAGGCAGCGACCTACAACAAGTCATAAATGCAAGATTTAAGATTGACAGTAGTGGTGGAGAGATCAATCTAAAATGTCCATAGTATGGATACCAGCGTTGGTATTGCTGTTGATCAATACTTGTGTGATGAGATCGATACTTTAGTTTTAGTTTCAGTCCGCAGCTCCTGTTGTGTAATCATGAAAAAGTTCATCACATTAGTTGTTTTAGCAGACTGATGTAGATGCAGACTATACAGACAGTCATAAAATATATTCAGCCACTTAAAATAAATCTAAATTATTTTATTGCACCTGAAAAATACATTGCTTTATAAAGATGTAAACCTGAAATGTGACTATGGCTGAATATATAACCATTTTGTGTTAACTGTCAGAGGAAGATTTGTAGTCCTATATTTGCATATTGATGATTCATTCACTTCATGAATTATGATGCACTGCTCTCCCCTACACAAAAGTAGACAAGCTGTTTTTTCAAAGTATAAAGTGTCTGTATTGGCAATACTGGCCCTGTGTGCCACAATACCAAATGATGTAATATCACACACCCCCAATTCACAGATCTGGAATCAGACTACCGTGCTACCTAACTTTATTTCTACATGTATCACTTGTGTGTGCAGTGAACACTACCATCACAAAAAAAGTGTAATAAAGATGTGTTAAACAAAACTAAACACAGCAGCTAAAGAAAACTTCATTTGAGAAACACTGCAGTGCTGCTGCAGGCCTGTCGAAGCGACAGCAGTGAAATATAGCAGACTCACCACAGCAGCTAACGTACCCCAGAGGAGAGCAGCACTCAAACACTCGGAAACTGAAGAACCACTATTTGATTAAATAACCATGATTTATACACGGGGGAAACAAACCGGGGGTGGGGGCTCTAATCCACAGCTGCTCCCAGCGTGCAAGGGCAAATGAATAAAAAATTGCAAAAAAAAAAAATGAAGAAAATGAATCATTTAACATCCAGCAGGACAACAGCAAAGGGCACAGACGAGATGTGAGACACACTCAAAGCAAGGATGGCCAGACAGTGTTTTTATCTGAGACTGGAATATCATTTGTCACATTTGTGAACTTCTGAAGAAAACTGAGAGCATGATGAAGTGTTTCCTCTTCAGCACTAACTAAGCTGCTCCATGAGGTCATTTTACAGGGAGAGTTCTCTTTAACTCACTCGGGACAGAAAATGGATTCATACTGTGAACACACACAAAGAAACTTATTTCACATGCCAACAGGCTGGAAAACATTGAACTGATGCTGTGATTTATTTCACAGAGATGTTAAAAGGTACGTTTAGACAGAGACCTACAGGCTTATTAATGTTGGTGCTCAGCGCTGTTCATCTGAGGACGTCTGTAGTGCTTTTGATTTTTACCAGAGCGTGACATGTTTTCTGAACTGCCACGCGTGTGTCTCTGTCACCGTTTGTGCCTGCGTAAGCATTACATAATTATGTTTTTGTATCTTTGCAATTTTTGGATCGTGGCTGAGGTAACTGCTGGCTGAGGTTAGCCAAACATGCTGATATTCACATTTCACATTCATGTCAGACATGAGGAATGAGAGATTGCATTGAGATACAGAGGTTAGAGGAACAGAGGCTAGCAGGGATGTGATGTCATGACTCCAGCTGCTGAGCTATGATTGGACAGTGGCAGTATAGTGGAGGGGTTAGGGTTAACAATAAACGCGGGTGAGAATAAGAATAGTTGTCTTCACGTGGTAGCTGTGTGATAGACAACCTGCCACCTCTCTAACAGATTGCGTTTTCCTGTGTGTGTCTGCTCTCCAGTCAGAGATGCTGCTACAGCACCAGTCCAACCCATGTATCGTGGACAACGCAGGGAAAACTCCTCTGGACCTGGCCTGTGAGTTCGGCAGAGTCGGGGTAAGAGCATACAGTTTTAGTCATTTATCAAAACCAGCAGCAGCTGAAGGCGAACCACAGAAACAATCAAGTGTGTTGGCTTGTGTTCTCTGCGTGTGTGTGTAGGTGGTCCAGCTGTTGCTGTCCAGTAACATGTGTGCTGCTCTGCTGGAGCCCAAAAAAGGAGACACCACCGACCCCAACGGGACGTCTCCTCTCCACCTAGCCGCCAAGAACGGACACATAGACATCATCAGGTACAAACACAAGCTCCCACCCCCTGCTCTCTCTCACACACACACATACACACACTCTTAATGAATTTAAAAGTCCTCCAGAGCTTGCTGAGAATACAGATATATAACATAACAGGGAAACAATATGATCCAATTAACTTGAGGAATAATGGCACAAAGTGTTGCCCTGCAGTGAGAGTCGATGCATCCGTCTCAAACTCCTAAATACATTTTTAAACACACTGCAGATCTGCACGGTCACAGTGACATCGAGTCGTTATAATCTCATCTCGACGGGGCTGCGCGCCTGGTTTTTGTTTATGTTTTGGAAGAGAGCATCATGGCAAAGTGGCTTGTTGCCGCGGTGATGTCAGCATCTGACACACAGCTCCCTGATGAAAGATCACACACACCACAGATATTTTTCCTCTCATCTCTCTCAACCAAGTAACTCAGCTAATATGTGTGTGTGTGTGTGTGTGTGTGTGTGTGTGTGTGAGAGAGAGAGAGAGAGTTTGTTTGCCTGTTGGACACAGACAGAGAGGCGAAGGATAAGAGACAGACATTGAAAGATGAGAGGAGACTGCAAGAGCGGGAAGATAAGAGAGAGGGGTATGACAATAAAGAGAGGGGTAGAGACCGAGAACAAAGCCTGTCATAGTTGACAGAGCAGAGCGCGCCTCTTTAGGAGTGACACTGATAAATGATGCTCATTAGGCGTGTCCAACAGTCTGTGGAACACACACTGATGTAAACACACACACATACAAACTGTAATTCAGTAAAGTTTGAGCCAAATGAAATCTGTGTCTGCCAAACAGTTTCTCTCTCCACCAAACTCCAGGAAGAGCGCCGGGCTCCGGAGCTAATTTAACATAGTGGCCAAACCCTGTCATGACAGTAATCCAGTCCGTCACGTGATCCACACTGGCACAAAAATCTCACATTGTGAAAGAAGGGGCTGTCAAACAGTGGATCAGAATTTCATGAAAAGTCATGAAGCCATGCTGCTGTTAAAGAGGGTGAGGGCTGCTGAATGAAGGAGCTGTGGTAGCTCTCCTTCTTACATGGTGGGAGCAGCAGTCTGTTACTAAAGGAGCTGTGGTAGATCTCCTTCTTACATGGTGGGAGCAGCAGTCTGTTACTGAAGGAGCTGTGGTAGATCTCCTTCTTACATGGTGGGAGCAGCAGTCTGTTGCTGAAGGAGCTGTTTAAGGCCTCCACAGTGTCATGCACGAGGTGAGAGGAGCTGTTTGTGATGGATGTCAGCTTTGCTCACATCCTTCTCTCCCCCACTTCCTCCATGTTCACATGCATCAGCTTTTGCTGTCCTGTCCTCTCTCACAACTTAAAAGATGTCCAAAGTCACCAGCGAATCCACAGCCAGTTCATTCAGCCATGATGCTCTCGGTACTCCCTCTGTAGCCTGGTTAGAGCCGTTAGCTCCTCCATCTTATTGGGCAGAGATCTTCCATTCCCCTTTACAACAGATGGTACGGATGGTTTGTATTGCCTTTTCTGCTCCTGGAACTTAGATCCAGCTCTGCATCCTCGTCTTCTTCTCCTTAGAAAACACATGAAAAAATACTGAAAATACTTTAAAAAAATAAATAAATAACACAGAGAAGTGAAAGGTTTAGAGCTGCTGTAACTGGCTGCCAACCAATACTTAGTGCACTTGCAGATACACAATACAAAAGCAGAAGCGGAATATCCAGGTGATTTTATGCCCAAAAATCAAACTTTAGCTTCATGCACCATCGAGCAGTTTCCAGAAGAATGAACTCTGCAACTTCTCTTCATGAATATATGCTTTCATTTCTCTGACCCTGTCATAATGTACTTAATGTGAGCCTGACTGATGGAGTGTCTGTCTAAAGTTGTGTTAGAGCGGTCACTGGCAGCTACAGTAAAGTGCAGGAACTGTGATTGGCTGCTTGCATTTTCACCACGTGGTGGATATTGTTGACTGCAAAAACAACGATGAAATGAGTATGAAATGTGATCATAGGTCATATACAGTTTATTGACCACGCTCATTATCGTAGGATCATCTTATAGTGACAGACACAAAAGTACATTTAAAAATTTTCATTTTAAATTCAGTCTGAAACACAACAAATCTAATCTAATTATCAGTCTCATTGAGTTTAAGACAGACCAAAGTGCTGAGAGACGTTTCTCATGATGAAAGCTTACTGTCTCATGCTGCTGCTGTAAATACTCACCAAATGCGCATTAATCCAGCTGCAGCTGCAAAGAGGAACAGCAGACATACTCTTCATACCTGCTTGACTAACATTTGCTAAAAAAATACAAAAAAACTTTTTTTTTTCTTTTTTTTTTATTAATGAAGGATTTCCATCTTCAGGTGGAACAAACGACTCATTGTGTGAGTCAGAGTGCTGAGAGACTCAAACATTTCATAGTGATGCAGGTTTATCCTTTAAATCAGGAGCAGTGTGACATAAATTCACTTCATTTAAAGAAAATGTTTCTCCTGTCTTTTCTGTGTCTCCTCCTTGACTCGACCTCATCTAACTCCTTCCTCTCTGACTCCGTCTGTTTCTTCTTGACTTTCTCACCCTCTCACCTCTTCTCTCCTTTGCCTTCTTCACGCTGTATTTCCTCTGAATTTCACTCCCTCCTTGCTCCCCTCATCTCTTGCTACACTTCCAACCTGCTTCCCTTACTCACTTTCCCTTTCTTTCTTTCATCTTTCCTTCCTTCCTTTCTTCCCTTTGCCCCCACCCCACCCCTGCTGTCAGACTGTTGATCCAGGCGGGCATCGACATCAACAGACAGACCAAAGCGGGCACAGCCCTGCATGAAGCTGCCCTGTGTGGAAAGACCGAGGCAGTGAGACTCCTGCTGGACGTAAGTGGAACTTTATGGAAAACTTCCCAGTACTGTGACCGAGGCCTGAGTTCACTTAAAGGAAAGTTACAATCTAATTTATGAACACTTCAAGGCCGAACCTCCTCCAACCAGCCAGCTCCACTACTTCAGAATATCACAGCTGTGACAGTAACACTTGTAAGGTGACATTAAAGGTGGAGGCGTTCTCTATTTCTGTTCTTCTAATTTCAATAAAACAAATTGATTTTTTTCATTGAAATCATGATCTCAGAGATTTATCATTTCACTCTAAAAAGGTTTGGAGATTCATCAGTGGCAGAACGTAATTCAATATTTTTTACTCACATATTGTAGTTAGGTACTTCACACTAGGATTTTTGCCACTTTGACTTCGTATATACAAAGATTTGGTAATCAACAAGATGCATGAAGATTAAAGCCGTGGTTCCAGATGATTACGAGTTCAGCTGCTTCCCTTAACGAATCAGAATCAGAGATACTTTAATAATCCCAGGGGGGAATTATTTTTGTTCCAAAACTCCAGGTATACAAGCAACATCTATTAAGAACAAAATATAAGATATATAAAAGATCAAATCTACAGTTTAAATAATGTGCAAAAAGTAATTGTCCGTGTTTGTGTCAGATTGCAGAAGGTCTCCTTTAAACTGTCACAGAAAATGAAAATATAACATAGATGAAAATGTCATACAAAAGCAATAATCAGATATTTATACATTTTATTTCATTTATACAAATCTGCACATAAAAACTTCTTTCTTTTTTCATACCCCATTAATGAATCACTTTCATTATTCATGTTCATAACACTAGAGGCTGAAAATGAAATGCACTTTTTGTTCTCTGGACCATTAAATCTCAACATTAGGTTCAAAGTCGTTTTCATTAGGTTCTGATGAATGCAGGCTGAACTTCCTGTTTCCAGATGAAGTGTTTAAAGTCTGTCATGTCTTCTAGCCGTTGCTATAAGTTGCTGCTCTGCATTGTTTGACATGTACAGTTGGTGTATTAATTCTTCTTTTGCTCTTATTATGTTTATTACCTTCATTTGTTACATTGTCCATGTGGGCTGGGCACCTTTGGTGCATGACACCAATTTACAATTAAATTACCTTTATTAGAAATCAGTTTTATTTCATTATAGACATTTCAGATCCTTTTTTAATGCATGTTGCCACACAGTGTCTCCCACCCTGTTCTATTACAAAAATGACACCTGTGTCACAGATCCAAAAAAATATTATCATGGCGAAGCTTTTTTTTCATCTGTCCTTCAGTCATAGAGGAACAAGTTAGATCAGACTAAAAAAAATAAAAGGTCACCAGATTTGTTTTTCTCACTTGGTTCTCAGTAAAAATCTGTGAAATACTGGAAAAAATGTGCTTTTCCTCTGACGTTGTGTGTTTTCCTTAAAATATGAAGTCAAATAAAGCTCCCAAATTGCTCATATAAAACGAGTCCTTCAGATTTTACTGTTACAGTCCCATCATTACGAAAATATTCTCTGACAGAGTTTCTTGGGAAATCTGAAATGCAGTGGAGGTCTGAGGCCTGTTACCTATTTATGAAAATCCCTCCATCCCCATGTGACGAAACCAAGGCACAGTTATGAAAACTAATAGGAGATGATGCAAATTGCCCATTTGTGCTGGTGACATTAAAATGCCACAGGGCTTATGAAAACAAGAGAGGCAATATGTTTTAATGACATGGTGTGTTCCAGCATGAGAAACTAACACTGTGGTTTAGACCCACCACTGTGAGAAGGTTACGAGTCTCTGTCCTGAAGCGCCTTCGCTCTCAATCCATCTTTGTTCTCAGGCCTACATTTGATCAGACTGTGATACTGCTCTTCAGCTTTTGGCTGTCTCAGTTGAAAAAGAAGCCGTGGTTGTGATTAGTAGGGCAGCAGCAGGAATGAGCGGGCACGGGTTCTTTTCTGCTGATGTCATGACGGCTTATTATTACATCCCAGAGGTGTTAATATAAGAGATGGTGCTGCTTTGGATATTCTTGTGTAAACAGGTACAAGAGAGTCTCACTTTACGTCCACACACCAAATCCATCTTCTCTCCTCTTCCACAGAGTGGCATCAATGCCACAGTGAGAAACACCTACAGTCAGACCGCACTGGACATCGTCTACCAGTTCACTGCAACGCAAGCCAGCCGAGAGATCAAACAACTGCTGAGGGGTAGGATGGATGGATCAGTGGATTGGGGTAGGGAGGAGGTAGAAACGTCAAGCCAGACAGAAAGAATAGCAAGTCATGCTAGGGGTTATAGCATAATTGGAGGGTGTGGTGACACTTTAAAGGAATAGTTGGACTTTGGTAAAAATTCTGATTCATTTTCAGAGTTAGATGGGAGGATTGATACTCTTGTGTCTGTACACTAAATATGAAGCTAGCCTTGCTTAGCACAAACAGCACAAACGGGGGAAAATAGCTGTCCTAGCTGTGTCGAGTGACAAAATTTGATTACTTGGCAACTCCAAAGTCACAAATGAACATGTCTTTACATCTTTTTTGTTTAAATTATTTTTTTTTATTAAAATGACACATTGCACATAGTTTTTGATTACCTTTGGATGGAGCCAGGCTAACTGTTTCCCTCCCTTATGCTAAGCTAGCCTAGCTCTCTGATGGCAGAAGCTTCATATTTACCATGCAGACATCTAACTCAGCAAGAAATCAATAAAGAACATATCTCTAACTATTCCTTTAACCCGTGCTACTCAAACACAGAATATATGAAATGTGTTGAATATTTTAGTGGGAAACATGCAATGATGACACAATGATGTTAAAATGAGACAGCACTCTGCATTATAGAGATTCTCCATAACTATAGTATTGCACATTGTACACACATGATCATGTGAATTATAGAACAACACATACATTTATTGCATTATACATTATGATGTACCGCCTCTCTTTGTCTGTCAGATGCCTCAGCGGCTCTCCAAGTGCGAGCTCTGAAGGATTACTGCAACAACTACGACCTGACCAGCCTCAACATCAAAGCAGGAGATGTCATAACTGTAAGACTCGCACACACACGCACACACACGATGGGTAACCTACCTGTACCCACCTACCTGTAATGACGGGTTACAGGTAGTTGGGTTTACATGCACAAAAGGCTGCAAACTGCTGCCTCTCTGTGTGTAAGTCCTCGTTCTGATCCCTATAGGGAGCATGGGGGCATTATTGTAGCAATAATATAATATTAGAATCTGTGTGGAGAACAAAACTGTGCCTCAATCTGTATGTGCGTATTCAGACATATTTGCAAATCGCAGGCATGACGTGTGTGACATGACATGGCCTGACTTAGATGGATGTGGGTGTGTCCTTCTGCAGCTTCCTAGTCAAAAACTGTTGTGAGTGTGTGTGTATCTGCTGTACGTGCAAGTCTATGAATCCATGCCTGAGTAGCCCTCAGAATTAGTTTTGTGCTCTCCTTAATTTCTTGCCCTCAGTAATCATCCATACTTCTGTAAAGATTTACAACATTTACTACAAAGGTTTTACAGAACTTGCAACATTGCACTCTGACCACCACTCATGAATATTAATGAGCATTTATGCAGCCTTTGGGTACTTACTTACAGTAATAAGGAGGCTAAGCGCTGCCCATGCTTCCCCCCTCAGGCTCTGAATGAACAGTTTGTCTTTGCTGCTGTCTGACAGAGAATTTTAGAAAGCTCCAAAAGTAATTTCCATTTCTGTTCAAAAAAAAAAAAAAAAAAGATTTATTAAATTATTAATAAACCAGTAGACCTAATGTGGGGTGTTAAATACACACAAAGTTGCCTTCTTATTTTTTATGTAATGTTTGTCACGTGTTTGTGAAACCTGAGCAGGTCTTGGAGCAGCACCCTGACGGACGCTGGAAAGGCTGTATCCATGACAACCGAACAGGAAATGACCGGGTGGGCTACTTCCCTTCCACCATGGTGGAGGTCATCAGCAAGCGCACAGGTGTGTGTGCCCTCCTGTGTGTGTGTGAGTGAGAGTGAGAGAGGGTGTTGGAGTTACTCTTAAAATCATGACCAAGCTGTCTGTCTGGATGACGTGTCATAAGCGTCACATATTTGGGCTAAACACAGAAGAAGACCTTGAGGAAAGAGTTGAAGAAAAGTGACTGAATAGTCATTCAGCCATTTTCAAAACCCTTGAAGACACTTGACCTCACCATCCCATTAGTTCACTTTCTGTAGATCAATAAAGGTTATGTTAAAATTATATTATATCTCACACACTGGCAGAGACGACCTTTGTGAGCGGCACAATGCTTCCAAACGCTCCTCTGTACTCCCTACATTACTGCAGACGTGATCCAAGCAATCCATTTCAGTTCCACAGCCAGAATTAACTTTACTACGACTACCTGAAGACACAAAGTTTTTAGGAGTTCAGCCTGACAAGTGAAGACAGTTAGGACACCAACATCATCCACATGTTTCACTTCTCCCTGCTGACATTTAGCATTAACTGCTGAATGATAGTAGTTTCTAAAAGTCAGTGAGATGATTGATACCACTCTCATGTAAGAAGCTTCAAGTTAGCATAAAGCCTAGAAACAACTGATGTGTCAACAGGTCGTGTATTACATGGTCTGCAGATACATAAATGTTAATAATTTGAAGCATAATCGATCCATTTTTGACTGTACAGTTTTCCTGAGGTGACCTTAAATTTAGTTAAAGTTTAAATTTTCCACACTGTTTTTTTACAATCTTGTTATGTTAGCCAGCTACTAAATTTAGAATTTACGGGCCTCTTTAAGAGCCTCACTAAAGCTATGTATCACATGACATGTTACCTGTACTAGACTAGACCAGCCACCGTGTGTGAAAGACACTTTCATATTTTACCAGAATTTGGATAGTGGCTAATGTAGCTAGCTTTTATTTTCAAAAATACGCAAAACACCTACACAGCTTTGCAGTTCAACATATTATTAAATACACTTATACACTTTCTTTCTTTCAGTTAGATGAGAATTGACACCTCCCATGGCTGTGCAGTACATATTAATGCAGCCTGTTAGCTTAACTTAACTAGCACAAAGACATGAAAACAGCTAGCCTAGCTCTGTCCACCAACAAGCATCTCTAAAGCTCAGTTTAAAATGTCCTTTGTTCAGTCTGTACAAAACTGAAGTGTTGTGGAGCCAAGCTAACTATTTCCATCAGATTCCATTGTTTGTGCTAAGCAAAGCTAAGCGGCTGTCGATAGCATCATATTTACTGTACAGGTGGGATCAGTTTTATCAACTGCTGGCAGCTAGTATGCCAAAAAGCAGAACTGATAAGATGTCAAACTATCCTGTGAGTTGCTAGTTATGTAAACTGACATGTCAAAGGTCAGCATGGTCACAGATAGAAGTTTGGTGTCATCCCTGTGTTTTCATGACTCAGCAGGCAAACTGAGCAGCTAATGTGTGCATCTCCCTGACATTGCACATTATTTTAACCTCCTTTCTCCTTTTTTTTGAAACCATAATGAGCTTTTTACCATTCGGTGAGCTCTGCAGAACACATCCACATGCATCCCACCATTACTGCACAGTCACAAAGCAGCTCAGATGTTTTTAACTGTCTGTTGGTGTCTGTCTGTAGCTCTGGTATCTCTGTTTGTCCATCCGTCTTTCTCTCTGTTGTATTATGTCTACTTGTATATCTGTCTCTCTGTTATTGTCTGCCTTCATCCCCTGTGATCACTAAATCCTCACACGCCTGACCTCTCCTTGTACTCATGTTGTCACATTATCTGCTCATCATTCTCTTTGAGAGAGGCCATTAACCACTAAAGGGGAGCTGCTCCAAGTCAAAGAAAATACCACTGTTGCTGTGTCTGTCCTAACCTACAGTGCATTGTAGAGCAGCTGTGGATACAATACAAAACAGCTGGAGCACTCAGCGTGCACAGCCACTCTTACACTTGAGGCTACAGCAGCTGTTTTAGCAAGAGGTTTCATTTACTCAAGTGTTTTACATCAATTTTTAATGATTCTTTCCAATCATTCCTCTCCAGCCAGTCTCTTCTGCATGTACTCTATCCAGGATGTCAGATTAGAAGTTAAAACAGCCAATTAGGACGTCAACTCAGTAGAAATATGAACAAATCTGCATTAGTCAGTTAAATTAACCTTAATGTTGCAGTAGCTTTTAGGAAGCTACCTGTTAACTTTACTTCAGTCAGTCAGTGACTGATCACAAGAATATTGATGATAACTGCTGGAAGTTAGCTGTTAGCTTGTGGATATGTCCCTATTTCATTAAGTCTGGGTCCTAGAAACCAGCTGTAAATATTATGCAGTGGAGAATTTGAGATATTACAAAGGTATATATCTTTCCAAGCACAACATTACTATTTAGTTCAAGGAGTGAACCCGAATGCAGACAGGTAGGTAGCATGAATAAAAGCTCATTTTAATGATGTACTGGACAAAGAGGTTAACAAAACAAAAAAACAGTTGAGGCATCCATAAAGAAAAAAATCAACAGAACTCCAGCAAAAAATACAGAAGTGAGATACACATGAACATGTGGAGAAGCACTAAAGCTGAACAATGGGGAACAGATGCTGATGACCTGACAAGTGAAAGAGGGAAAACACAGGTACTAAATACAGGAGAATTAATTAACTAACTAAACACAGGCGACAAAGAAAACAGGCGAGAAAAAGACAAAGACAGGAAGTAAAGTAACACAGGGCACTTGAGGAAAGACACTTCCAACATAAAACAGGAAGTACTAATCAAGAAACCTAAAACAATGACAGGCCCATGGCCATCCAACCGTAGAACTGCAGATCTGCTGCTTCATGACGTTCTCATGAACCACCGTATAAGGATGGAAGCGACCTCACGCATGGTATTCCTCTGTCTTTACCCAGAAACCCCTCAGAAATTTTCTGGCCAAAAGAATAGTTCTTTTTTTGAGTCCAGTTACTTTTGAGTTACAACTTGCTCGAGTTTTTACCATCCAGCTGGTCCTGTTGAAGGAGGACAGTGATGAGCACAGCAGCGGTTTTTATACTTCTGCTTGTTAGATAAGATTTGGTTCAGGTGTTCAGCTCATCAGTACCTCAGTATGAGGTGTTCCTGTGTCCGGCAGACACTGGAATGGAGTAGAGAGAGAGTAAAGTTGATGTTCATCTGTCCCTGGGAGTGCCTCTACTTCCACCATCCATCACTTTGTTTTCACCTCTCCATATATTTCATTTCATCGATGCCACATCTGTTTGTCCTCTCCTTCTCGTCGTCCCTTCATCATCAACCGTGTCCTTCACAACGTTCGATTTCTTTGTTTAATTTTGTAACTTCAGCCTTTGTTTTTAATTTTCTTTTTTCCCCCCTTTCTTTCTTACGTGTAATTCTCTGTTTTGTCGTCTGTTTGTTACGTGGCGGTGGTTCACTGTTGGCTGGTTGTGTGTGTGTCGGTGTGTCGTCACGGTGGGTGTTATCTAGGTTTGGCCAGCACAGTCATTTGCACTCAACAGTTTCAAAAGATACCGCTGGTTCCTCCGGCGACGGTTGCCCCTGCCAACGCGGTAGTCAACGGCAACGACACCACGTTCCATCAGATCCATATCCTGCCTCCACCGCCTCCTCCTCCACCACATTCCCATCAGCCACTGCTTCCACTTTTCACTTCCTTTGGCTATAACAAGTCGCCCGTGACAACTCCACAGGGAGACACACCCACTGCCCCAGGTACACGCCCCCTTTTTTCATTATTATTATTCTTATTCTTCTTCTTATTCTTATTATTAAAGCTTCAAAAGATGCTTTCCTCTGGTGTTTCTTTAAGTGCCAGTATGAAATTGATTTCCAATTGGTCATGTCATATTCTAATTGGATTTTTAAGTGTTGCTCTAAGAAGGCATCCATTGAAGTTTTCTGTTATGGATCATTATTTATGTAACTTTATGTAATTGTGTTGCTCATACTGTATAACTTTAGTTTTTCTGTTTTTACTGTTGTCATCTTCATTACCGAGAGACAGTCAGAGCCTTTAGACAGAAGTCCACATGAAGTTCAGAAGTGAAATATTTGTTGGACCTTGCATTTAAAATATGTAAGACAAACAGTTATACAACCAAAACATATCCAACAAAAGGTCACGAGAATAACCCTTTTTTATCTCTGAAATTACACGTTTGAAGTGTAAATGGTGCATTTGTGCATATTTGGATTTTCCTTTACATTCAGCCACTTCAGCTCATATGATCAATTCTCTGTTGTTCTCTCTGCATCCATGTTGGTGTTTTTTGTGCAACATGCTAATCAGGGTAGGCCTTACTCTTATGGCGGTAGTAGTAGTGTAAGTAGTGTACCCATTCCACTAAATACTGTGATGAAACTTTCACTGGTAGCAACACAACCAACATTATGTGTTCCTCACTGGTTGATGGTTAAATCATTTAATCAGTTCTTAATAGAATAGAATAGAAATCAGTGCACGTATGAAAGCGCGAATGGATGAACAAAGTTCAATCAAGTTACAGCATTTTAGTTAGATAGTTAACGGTAAAAAAACATCCATCATGACCAACTCCTCTCACCTCGTGCATGACACTGTGGAGGCCATCTTATCTTATCTTATCTTATCTTATCTTATCTTATCTTATCTTATCTTATCTTAGCTTAGCTTAGCTTAGCTTAGCTTATCATTCTTCTGTCTTTCTATCTGTCTGTCTTATATCTGTCATATATATCAAACAGCTATCTGATCATGACTAAGTGGCTAAGTGTAAATGAGTTCTTACAGTTGTTATCCTTTAGGTTTTTATCAAATCATGTGCTTTTTATGCTAGTTATTGTCTGCATTTTATTCAGTGTAATGCAGACATATTTACATTCAGTTACCACAGTATACGGTAGTTCCTTTGTTACTGGCGGAGTCCACCATTCCTGGATTCTGGATTTAAATTGCCTGCAATATACAGCATTGCAATTTGTAACTACAGGCTGAACCATGATTTTTTGGAGCTTTTGCTTCACTTCAGACCTAATGTTGCTATCAGTAGCATGTTAATCAGATTTCAAATGAGGCTCCAATGGGATAAAGTCTTTCTATTGGGTTAATGTCTGTAATCAGACATGCCATGTGAAAATAATGTTCCTGAAGTGCTAATGCTAATGGAGTTTTGTGTTTTCTTAGGATACGGTTATATTAGAGTAGATGTCAGGTGGGAGGAAAGCTCACCATTTCCCCACAGACCTGTGTTCACCTCAGTTGGTTTGTGCTTCAGTTCAGTGTCTTGGTTCCTTGTTTTTTTGCAGTTCTTTTTCCTCCTTCCTTTTTTCCTCTTCGTTCTTTCCTCCCCTGTACATCACCACTGTCCCAACCACAAAGACAACCCTGCTAAAACACACACGCACACATTACACAACTCTCTCCCGACCTCCAGACTATGTGTACAACCGTGATTTTCCGTTCTGTCCTCGTCCTGAGTGTTGTTGTCGCGTCTGATCATTTAACACCACTTTTACCCACCTTGCACTTCTACCCTCTGTGTGTGAGTGAGTGAGTGAGTGTTGAATACTTAGGTAAAGATTGAGTGTGTATAGGCTACAGGCTTTGGATGGGTGAACTAAAAATATCCTTATTATTGCTTAATGACTGTTCAGTTTATAGTTGGAGACGTTGGAGCTCTTTGACATTAACGGGTGACGTTTTCTAAGTATCTGGAATAATGCAAATTCATTCTTAACAGTCTTTTCAGTGATTCTTGAATTCTTGAGTGCAACGTATTAAAATGATGCTAAAATTATGTATTACATGCAGAGATTTGCAAGTTATGAAATGTCAAATGTTACGTAAGAGACCCAAATACATGGTTAGAAAATGTCACCCAGGATGTTTTGCAGGTAAGATATTCACTGACTGTAAACGGTAAACTATCTACTCTGTGAATGGGAGCCTTCACTGGACACAGTTTTGTTCCCTCCAGGAGAATCTAACCCTTTAGACAGATTTCCTGTCCCGCAGTGAGCCCAAAAATGAAGCAGCACCCAAATAAAGTCAAATATAACACCATCACTGATGACTACAGTACAGTCGAGTCCGTAGACTTGATCTCATTGGTTGAAAACAGCACATTTTGAACTTTTGAAATGTCAAATCAAAGGCTGTTCACTGCTTTGTTTGAGGTCACTTGGAGGGATGCAAAATGTCCACAAGAAGGAGCTGCAGCATTACATGAAAGCAAATGGAACTTTTTGATGTGTGTGTTTCTCTGGAGCACTGTTGGCTTACACATATAAACCATTTATAAACCCTCAAGATGGTTATAATGGTTTATCACACTCTCCAAATGCACTACAGCAGCCCCATTCTGACAATGCTTACATATATAATCACACACGTATGGATGCATTATATATGTATGTGTATGTACATTATGGCATATATGTGTATATACACAGATATACATGTTATGGATTTATTTATGTACTATGGGTATATAAATGTTTTCATATATCTATATATATATATGCTGTATTTTTTTCTGTGTGTGTCTGTGTGTGTGTGTGCGAGCATGAAAGTGTGGAGTGTAAGTGAGTGTGAAACTTCTATATGCTTTAAAAAGAAATCCTCCCTTATCCGCCGTTACTCCATCTCCCAGCTCTCCTACTGGCCCCTCTGTAATATTTGTCTTTTTCGCGAACAACTTTGGAATATAGTTATACATACCCTGCTTCTTTTTCCAAAACTATCAAGCAGATTACAATGCTTGTAGTGTTGTCAGCCGTTAGTGAAGTGAGGAACAAATATGTAGAATTCAGAGACAAACTAAAAATTTAGCCTCTTTTATCTGTTTTGGCTTTACAGCCCACAGCTTTACCTACAGCCTAATTTAGCAGCTAGTGTTAAATATTTTTCTCATGACATGACCAAAACACAGCTAATGGAGAGAGAATACTAAACTATTTTCACACAACTTTAGATTAATGCTACTGCTAATGCTGCACCATGTGTGCCAAAAGTGTGAAACCAAACTGTTTGCTAACATGTTAGCTATATAAACTTAATAAGGTAATAATTCCAATGTTGTATTTTCAGCTTGTTGCTGCTTCAAATGCTAATTTTTAATACCAAAAAGGTACAAATGCTTCTAAAGCCAGTTTAGGGTCGGTTAGCGGCTAACAGTGGTGTTCTGTGTTAAAGGTTGTCGCGGCTCAGAGGCAAGTCCTCACAGCTCTCCCACCCCATCCAGTGGGCCCCATGGAGGCTCCAACGAAGAGATCTGGGTACTGCGCAAGCCCGTGGCAGGTAACTAAGCCGCGCTGCGCTGAGCCCTCAATCCCTGACTCCTTAAACTCTAACCGGGGGGGGTCAAACAGTATCTGACACCCGTTCAAATAAAAAGGCTTTTCTGCCTATCATCGCCTATATATATCCATCCATTTATCTGAGCTGAAAATGATGTTTGAAGGCTTTCAGATACTCTTTGACCTGCTCCTGACAGCCCCCCATGTCCTGCTTCCCCCCTCCATCTAAAGCTCAGCTGAACTCAGTGGCCTCATGTGTAGGACTGCAGCCATCTGCATCGGTCTACAGTCTGTGTGTCTTTCCAGCTGGATGCAAGGAGATGACTGGAGAGAGAGAGAGAGAGAGAGACAAAGAGAGAGACAAAGAGAGAGACAAAGAGAAAGAGAGAGAGGAAAAAATGTGTGCGTCTCTGAGTGAAAGCGAAAGTTTTGTCTTGTTTACTCCACTCCTGTTGCTCAGTCGTCCGTCACCCTCTCTGTCCGTCTGTCCATCCAACCACACGCTGCCCAGTGCATTTCAATGGAGAGTCACACCTGCTACCACGCTGCTTTGGATACCAGCTAAACCACTCAATGTGTGTGTGCCTGTGTGTGTGTGTGTGACTGTGTGTGTGTGTGTGTGACTGTATACGTTCATCTGTTTGTTGCATGTGTGCATCTCTATGCACAAAATCTATACATATTGTTTGGGCGGTTGCATGTATGTTTGAATGAATGTGTGTTATTGTGTGTATATCTGCGTGTGTGTGTGTATGTCTGCGCGTGTGTATGTGTGTGTTGCAGGTGGAGACCGCAGCAGTGTGGGTAGTTCAGGCAGTGTGACCAGTGTGAGGTCATCGGGCAGCGGTCAGAGTGCTGGCAGTGCAGCACACATCCTCCATGCACAGGCTGAGGGGGTTAAGGTAAGACACACACACACACACAAATGCAAGTGTGTGTACACACACTGCAGCTTCGTTTTGTTTTGCTAGTTTAGTGTCTAGTCTTAGAACTCAGACTACACCAAGGTCTTGCATTGAATAAGTGAGTAGTGTGTAATATAATCAAGCGTTCACAAAGACTTTAAGTTTAATTGTTTAATTGGTACAATATTAATTCATTAATGTCAATTAACTGCATTTTTCACAGCAGCCATCTTGACATGTGAGTAGGTAAACACAGGTGTTGCCAGTGATACTAACTAGGGCTCCATTCCATTCAGGTCAATCAGAGTCAGGCTGTGGTGCATGATTCAAAGTCTCTGCTGCAATAAATGGAACAGAACCTTAATTAATATCATGCATTGAGCCAAGCAACAAATAGCGGAAGAAAGCCACTGTGGAAGTGCTAAAAACTCCAGTTCCTCTTCTCATCCACTTGGGGCTGGCTCCAGAAGTGAGTCAGTCTCCATAAGTCCCCATGTTGAAATGTCCAACTTCACAGCAGAAATAAACATGTTTACAGCCTGGTACAAAAAACAGTTTTGGTCTCTATAGCTAATTTCCCCGTTCATGACAACTGTACTGAGGGTGAATTTATATACAACTCACCTGTTCACATTATATTAAGGCTTAGAGTTATGCAGAGTTACGAGTGTGGATGCTTTGATTGACAGCTTATTAGAGCACACGGGTGTCATTCGGCCTGCCGATGATCCACATCTTTACCAATGTTTAGATTAGACTTGAGATGGAAGAAGCAGGATTACAAACATGGCACCTGCAGCATCACTCATGCTCTGTCCAGTCTTTATACTGATATCACAGTGAACCTAAAACAAATACACTGCAGTGTTAAATTTTAAACCAGTGTTTCTCAGCTTTTATGTATGTATGTGCACACATGTATCCATGTATCCTTTCAATACACTTTGATGCTTACTTCTGTTCTTTTACTTTTCATGCAGGACCCCTGCTTGTAATTTTGTATTTTTCACATGAATCTAAGGACTTTTACAGAAAATGTTTACTATACTATAGCACAGCACTATTTATTATTTATTTATGATTTCAACACTCAGAACTGCGTGGGTGTGTTTTGATCAGATTTGATTGGCATTAAAATCAAACTACCCCACAACTGTCATCACATTTTGATACACACGTCGCATCGCAGTGATTCCCACCCACTTCAAACTAGTCAGGAGAGCACAGAGGATATAGAGAAAACAAAGAAAGCTGGCATATGGTTTGATCAGAATTCTTCTGACTGTGGCTGAAAATATGTTCATGTCAGAGTCCATCGCTCTAAGTGCGAAGCAGAATGAGGAAATTGGTTTTCAAGAATACTTCCACTGGTGGTGAATAATGAATGAATACACTGTATACTTGTTTAAATGGAGCACTGCTTTCAAAGGAATTCCTATTTTACCCTGTAATTAGTACAAAATTATACAGAGTCGTTCTTCCTGGGAATCATAATTTCCTTGGAAGTTCACTGAAAAAAACATTATTAGCAAATTATGGAGCTGCTAAATAAAGAATAACTGCTGTAAACAAAGTCAGTAAGCAAACTGAAAGGAAGCCCTCTGTAACTGAGTGGAGACATAAGAAATGCGGATGCTTTCATGCAGAACCTGATGGGTGACAGGATGGTGGAGACTATAGAAATGATATGAATCACATGCTTTGGCCTGTGCACTTACCATGTCTCATTGTATACACTTATGCTGCTGATATACAAGAATCAGCAGTGCAGCATTAAAGCTGCTCACACTCATCACTCATCCTTGCACTTTAACACACACATACATATTATATATTCACAGTACAACCTCGGAGACCGGACGTGTTCTCGGTCTTAGCTGTCTCTCACCGTGGTTATTTACTCATAAAAACAGCCACAGCCATACGTCGTATATATTTTCAGCAAGCGTCCTGTTAAGAAACTGCAAGTGAGACACTTTTTAAACCTGCTGAAACATCCACGCAGCAAAATTAGACCCAACCGTGCAGTAGCATCCGTCTTCTTCCGCGTCTCACTGTTCACTTCTCCAGCACAAGTCAGATTTTCTTTATTGCAGCGCTGCAAGAGCAACGTTTAGATGTGATTAATGTAGCACCAGTCAGCGTCCATATTTTTCCCCTGGCAGACTTTCCGATAAAGATCGATCTTATCTGCGATGACGAGCTTTTAGAATTGGCATTTTTTTTGTTTCTTAATGAAAAGGCAAAAAAAAAGAGAATCCAACCAATTCACTTTTTTCTTGCTAAGCGAAGACTTCAATAATGACATCACTGCCCGAGGGCCACCGTAGGTGATTCATTTGGGAATATGAAATGGGAAATAGAGTTTGCTAGTCATGCAGCCTGAAGCATTAGATAATATATCAGTGTGATTTACAGTAGAGCAGGCAGCAATTTATTGTCAGTGTGCATGAGTTATGTTAAAGCAAGAACATGAAACATTTAAAAGAGGAAACAACGCATTCATCGGAACAGTTAGATTAATTAGTCAGAAAACACACCCTCACTCAATCAGGACGCTCAGGAGTTTTAGCACTACATCCTTACTTGGTCTGGTGTGACCAGTAGTTTAAAAAACACAATTAAATAAACAAAATCTCATTAAAGCTGCCCTCATCAACATTTTTTGCATTAATTATAGACCAAATGACTAATGTAACATTACATTTACATTTATATTTAGTCATTTAGCAGACACTTTATCCAAAGCGACTTACAAACTTGGACATGTTAGTGCAGAAAGTACTGTGACAATACTAGAGGGATCCAGTTGTTGGTGGTGTTGGAGAGGAGGTCCTCTCCGAAGAGCTGGAGGTCTCCAGGAGTTTAGAGGTAAAGAGGGATGACCCTAGTAGGAACTGGTAGGACGTTCCACCAACGGAACAACAGGCGAGAAAAGTTTGGATTGCCTTGAACGATCAGGTGGCAGAACCAGGCGTCGCTCATTGGAGGGGTACAAAGGTCGCTAGGTAACATATGTCTGTATAAGGGCGTTCAAGTAGTTAGGTACTGTACTAGAGACAACTATGTAGTCAGCATTAGCGATTTGATTTTAATGTGGGCAAGATGACCACAGCTAATATTAGTTGGGCAGCACGTTGAGTTAGGTAAGGCCTGATTTTTCTGATGTCCTGAAGCTTCTCACCACCCTGGTGGGGGCAAGACATAGTTGATGTTGTGGTGTATAGTAGGTTGGCTGGGAGTACCAGCAGTTCAGTTTTAAAGAGGTTCAGCTGGAGGTGATGTGCCTTCATCCAGGTGGAGATCAGAGACCTGTGCACAGGTTTTTACGACCTAAAATGTTACTATTTTGATTCACTCTCACCGCTCTCATCACAATGCTTTCTGCAGCAGTGATAAACCCCTGGTTAGATTTGTGGCCAGATACTTGACTTCAAATGAATGCTGCTGATACACTCGGATGCATTCATGTTTATGTGCTCTTCCGTGTGTTTGTGTATTTGCAGCTTCTTGCTACAGTCTTGTCCCAGTCTGCCAAAGCCAAGGAGCATCTGCTGGAGCAGTCCAAGTCTGTGGAGCAGCCTCCAGGTAGGACGGGGGTCCAAACGGAAGGTGAAGCGCCCTCAGCCCAGTTACTCCATTTCACTTTGATGAGTTAACACACTGAGAACAGGAAGAGGAATGTTTGAAATACATTTTAAAAAAAAAAGATTAAAACCAGGAAGACAGAGAGTCATCTTAGAAAAAGAGTCATGATTCACTGGTCTTATAACACATGACATTATATCACACACATACACACACACATGCACTTATGGACACACTCTTGGCTGCTCTAACAGACAGATGGCCAAGGCAGGGGATGTAGGAGGAAGCATAGAAGGGTATGATTGGTTAAAAAGGCTTATTATATCTTGGACAGCACAAATTTGATTGGTTCAAAAGCAGAGGTCAGTCTGTAACAGAAGTGAACTCATCTGTTGGCCGAGCAGAAGTTTACAGCTATATGGGTGACAAGCTTCAAACTGGCCAATGGTGTTTCTCCCAGCAGGCTCAGCCAGTTCCTCTCGGACATCAAGCCAATCGGGCTGTCCACTCCATGAAGCGCCGCCTTATGAAGCCACGGCAACCAGGAAAGGGGAGGGGCCAGGAGAGGGGAAGGTAGGACAGTCCCAAACTCCCACAGATTCAGTCCTCTCTCCCTCTTCCACACAAACATAACAGACAGTCACCACCATCAACATCTAACTGCAGCATGATGAGAACGTAGCTCGTAAGTCACCTCAAACCCACAAACCCTCTCTCTCTCACACACACAAACACAGACACACACACACACACCAAGATGTCTCAAAGGTTTCTCTCACAACTGGCCTCATCCGTGCTGCGAGTGTTCGGATGCAGCCACGACACGGTGAGTGTGTGAATGGAAGATCTCCGGCTTGAACTCGCACGAATCTGTGAACGAGAAAGCTGTGTGTGTGTGTGTGTGTGAATCCTGTCCTTCTCTTGTTTATCTGCTACCTGCTATCCATCGTTCTTCACTTCTTTAGTTGCAGCTTCTCTTCTTCCATTGCAGTATTTTTCTTCTTTTGCAGAGATAACTGTCTCTTAATTGACGGTCAGTAGGTGCGCCTCAGGCAAGGATAGCTCTAGTTGTGATAGCAGTGTGTATGTGTGTGTGTGTGTGTGTGTGTGCTGGCAGGTGCCCAGCAGTGTGCATGTCGTGGGCGGACATAAGAAGTGTGAAATCTGAGCTTACACCATGTACAGTAAGCTTTTATTTACTGTAGAGTGTGTGTGTGTGTGTGTGTGTGTGTGTGTGTGTGTGTGCGTGCGTGCGTGCGTGCATGCATGCGTGTTTTGTTTGCAAAGGTGTGTGGGCCCACATATAAGTTCATATCTCATTGTGTAATAATTTCAAGCTTGATAAACCAATGAGCATATTTAAATAGCAGGTGGTCATGGTGGTTGTGTGTACAGCGCTTGCCTACAGTGTGCGTGTGTGTGTGTGTGTGCTGTCATGTAAGCCATGTTCTAACAGCCATCTGTTAGCTGCAGTCGTGATTCTTCAGCACCCATCGTCCTAATATTTCCCTCGCCAGCGTTAAAGATGGGAGGGGAAACCAATCAGCTTTGAGGGGCAGGGTGGAGGAGGAGGAGGAGGGTCTCAGGGAAAGATGGAGAAGAGATGAGGAGAGAATAGAGAAAGAGGAATGTGGGACAAAGACAAACAGTGCGTGGGAAGAAGTCATACAGTGGTTTTACAGTTATAGTCAGCACTGTAGTTCTACTTCCTGCTGTCGCCGGGCAGCATTTAGACTTAGACCCTGCAGCAAATCAACCACTAACCAGACTGTACATGTGTGGTCTTACAGCTCTTACAGTTAGCAACTTAGCACAGCTAGCACACAGTGCAGCATATAGCAGCAAAACAGATATTTTTCTCAGAGCTAAAAAAGAAAATGAACATGAACACTGGATGAACAGTTGTCAGTTAGACAAATGGGATGATAATGTCTCTACATAAAAGAAAATTAGCAACCGTTTGCTAACACATTCTCAGTGTTGACTTGAAACTGATGATATGTCAAAGTTCCTGTCCTCAAGTTGAAATCTTCTATATGTAGTCATAACATAGTATTACTTATTTGTAGCCATGTTGGATACATTGATCATATTTCATAGTACCTCTTTCAAGCCTGCACTAGCTTTGTCAGTTGGTTCAGTTAGCGACGCAGCAGTTAGCTGGGGTAAATAGCTGAACTGGTAATGACTAATCTTGACAGCTTGTGGGGTGCAAATCTTTCATTTTAATTTAGAGATATGTGAACCTCTGCTGAACACTTATTTTAACAGGGCTGAGTTTGAATTCAACAGCAGGTACAACCTGCTCCAGGCTAATTAGGTTTCTAGCATCACCTTTAGCTGACAGGGAGGCTTTTTATATACAGCAGCTATGTGTAAAAAAGCAGCTATAGAGTGTGTGCATTTAGCTTCAAGCAGGTTAACACTGAAGACACTTGAAGCACATTTTTCAGGGTTATCTACAGAATCATATCTCTTTAAGAGTAGTTATATAGTTATAGCTAGTTAGTTATATATAGGGTTGCAAAATTCCAGGAATTTTCCAAGTTGGAAACTTTCCATGGGAATTTATGGGAACGAGCAGGGCCTTATCAGGGAGCTTAAATATATATTTTTTGCACAATCTTGACTAAAACAACCAGATTTCATGCAGGTACACTTGAATCTCTGCTATTCCTCCATCACATGCAGATAGCACAGTGCTTACTGCAGGGCTATTGAGGCCACGCCCCCTACCTGCACAGGTGTTTTTTGTGCCTGGGCCACACTTTAGAGCCCAGATTCCTGGGATTGTTCAGGTAGGGCAGGTTTTTGTAGATATTACCATTAGAAGAAACACAGTTACAATACATACAATATACAATATATACAATATAGCAATTAACAGCTCAGGTTTTGTTGTTTGCTCGCATTTCAGACCAACATCTGATGAACATTAAGTCTGTAGAACTGTGAGGAATATTTGATGAAGGAGTTTTCTTGCGGACAAGTGTGTGATGAGTGTATCTGACTTTTAGAGTTGTGACCACACTGATACAGTGTGGTCACTTTCTATTTGTCTTTCCTGCTGATAAATTACTTCTCTCTGTAGCCTTTGATAGACTGTAGGCAGGGCCTTTCTCCTTCCTACCTTTAGCCTGGTTTTCACTACAGGGCCAAGCAGAGCTAACATGGGCTAATTTATTGACTTTAGCTGGGTTATAATGCCACTAAATCACTATAATCATCCATAAATGCAGAAGTATTTGTCTTTGTAGCATGAATTATATTAGACTGACAGTCATGGTGAATACTTCCTTGCTACAGTGTCTAAACTGTGACTCTGTTTGGCCCTGCTGAGAAAAAGTGGCTGTTGAAGAAGCAGACACGGAGCCAGTGACAGCATGCCCCCTGTCTTCTCTCCCGTAGAGCTCAGAGGCCGTTGTCCAATGGCTGAGCGACTTTCAGCTGCAGGTCTACGCTCCAAACTTCCTGGGCGCTGGGTATGACTTGCCCACCATTAGCCGAATGACCCCGGAGGTAAGGCAAACTGACCCCTGATCCCCTGAACCCCAGAGAGGTCACAGGCACCTCCAAGGACCACAATGGAAACAAGTCTGCGTGACTTTGATTTGTGGTGTCCTTGATGTTTTCAAGATGCATGTACATCATTTCCTTTAAGAATCCTCAATGAGCACAGTGAAACTACAACAATCTCTGCTCTCCTCTCACTGCCTCCTGATCTAAACCTTCACCTCTCACCTCTGTTTGTTAGATATCCACTTGATCTCTTTTAAAATAATGCTCTGGGTCCAAAAACTGCACAATATAATATATAATATAATAATATACAAAAATATTATGGTCATGTCTACGGTAATGATGCAGTTACATTTTTAAATGCAGCATTGAGCATAAATGAAGCATCCCATTACACTTCTGCCAAGTTGCTGAATTAGAGTTGGACCACGTCTAAAAAAAAAAAAACACGCCTGTTCACTTTCTTGTCATAAGTTGATTAGCTTAGCACAAGGATTTGGTGTTTAGAGTCTAAACTAAGCTAAGCTAAGCTACGACTGTAGCTGTATATTTACTGAACAGGCGTGCGAGTGGAATCGTGTAACTCGTGAAGAAACAAAATGTAAAACTGTTCCTTAAAAAACTGTACATTTCAAATAACCTTGAGAAAAGTGAAACATAAAAGCCTGATAATATAATTTGCACAATATACTGCATGTCAGAAATGTCATGTAAGTTACATCTTTAATTATTCAAATAAAATGAAACTAAATGACAATAACATATAACCTTAGATGGCCAATCAGTTAGCTCTAACAATTTGAGCAAGAAACAGTGGAAAGCAGACGTGCTGGGCTAAAGCATCTAAAGACGTTGGTGAGACTAAACCAGATCTGAAAACACAGTAAATATATTAGTTAATTAGTCTTAGTCAAGTGGCTGGAAAACGACCCAGAAGGTTGTTAGCAGGCAGACGATTGTTAACATGTCCCATTAAAAGATAAGATTTTTACTGTTACTGTACAGTCTTTGAGTATTTTTGTCCCACTTTGTGGTTTTAGGAGTTTTAAAGACGTGGACCTTTACCACGCACAGAGGCCTAGTAAAAAACGCTAATGAGTTGCATTATGGGAAATGTAGGATCCATTGTTTTTGACCCAAAGTGAGAAGACACCTCGGACTCTGCTGCTTCAATTTTAAAGTAGTAACACTGCACCTTTAAATATTTCATTTAGTGTAAATGAGAGTTCACATCTTTATATTGCATGTTATACTTGAAGTGATACTCTTTAACAGAACTGCATTATTTGTTCAAATGGCACAAGAAATACATTGAATAACAAACTGTAGCAAAATCAATAAACTAAATAAAGTGAATTCAAAAATAGGCTCCACACACGACCCCCTGACCCTGCCATCACCTCCAGCACTGCTGCTGCTGCCGCCTGCTCGGGGACTCGGCGGACGCTTTCTGCCGTGCTCGCCTACGTACAAATAATTTACAGCATACATAAATTATTTGTATACACACCTACACTGTGAGGCCGTGCATGCAGAGCCGAGCTGGCCTAAAGAGGGGTTTGTTTATCAGAGATGTGTCGTAGAATCCAGGCCTCTCCTACTGTGTGTGTGTGTGTGTGTTTGTAAGTGTGTTCTTCTAAGTCCACCACAACTACCACTGAAATACACAGAGACCAGAGTAAATGAACAACAGGATGATTTGCTCGTTAATTAAAGCTCCAATAAATCTACAGCACACTTTCACCTTCACATTGTTTGTGTTAAAGTCTGAGCTTGTTCACGAATGACAGAAATATGAAATATGAAGAGATGAACTGAAATGATATGACAGAGAATCAGCTTCCTCTTCACTGCAGACATTTGCTTTTGCTTTCTTTGCTTTTCTTTTCAGACATTTACATTTCTGCTCTGCTCTCCTCAACTGGCAGAAGCTTTCATCAGATGTCACGCCGTCACTTGTTTCTTTGTGTTGCAAGTTTTAGCGTGTGTGTGTGTGTGAGAGAGAGAAAGAGTGTGTTTGTGTATGTGTGTGTGTGTGTGTGAGAGAGAGAGAGAGAGAGAGAGAGAGAGAGAGACAGAAAGAGAGAGAGACTGCTGGAGAGATTTTAGTCACTTTGTGGAGGAAAAGCCTGAACATGTCACTACTGTATCTCACTTGTGTGTGTGTGTGTGTGTGTGTGTGTGTGTGTGTGTGTGTGTGTGTGTGTGTGTGTGTGCGTGTGTGTGTGTGTGTGTGTGAAGGATCTGACAGCGATCGGAATAACTAAACCAGGTCACAGAAAGAAGATGACATCAGAGATTAACAAGCTGAGTGTCACGGAGTGGCTGCCTGAGCAGAAACCTGTGAGTAACATTCAACACACACATCAGCACCACCATTCAGTGACCAAGCTTCCATCATCAGTGTTGGCCAGCCTGGTTGAGCGCTCGTGTTTCTCGCGTTTCTATAGGCCAATCTAGGAGAGTGGCTGTCTGCTATTGGTCTAAGCCAGTACCACCAGGTGTTAGTGCAGAACGGTTACGAGAACATCGAGTTCATCACCGACATCACCTGGGAGGACCTGCAGGAAATAGGCATCACCAAGCTGGGTAAGATCATATCAGTACATCCTGTGATCATGTGACCATGATAGCCGCGGTACCTCTGAAGTCTGCGTGTCATCAGGATTCACCTGCACAGACATCTTTCAAATGTTTCAGGCCACCAGAAGAAGCTGATGCTGGCGGTGAAGCGACTGGCTGAAATGCAGCGCAGTTCAGAAGGGCGGGGCTCCCTCCGAAAGAAGCCCCCACCAATCACGCAGCAGCAGGAAGTCATGTCGATGGACAGCCCGCCTCCAGACGGTGAGCTAACAGACCAAGGTCGTGGATGGCTTATTGAATGCGATGTGTCAGTGGTCAGACATTTTGCAGTACGGTGATGAGCTCCTGTGGTATTAAGATTAATATTCATTTTAACCTGAGGTCTTTCTCTCTGCATGCAGAGCTCATGTCTCCAAAGATGAGCACCTTCCAGGACAGCGAGCTGAGCACCGAGCTGCAGAGTGCCATGACACAGCCAGGGCAGGAGGTCAGCAAAGCTCAGAGGACACGCAGCCTCAGCAAAGACCATGATGAGGTGATAGGAGGAGGAGGTGGAGGAGGAGGAGGTGGCGCTGTGCCACCGAAGAAGGAGGCGCGGACTATGAGGCAGCAGAGCAGCCAGGGAAGCACCTCCTCTCACAGAAGCAGCGCCTCCTCCCAAGGCAAACACCGTCACTCCCACTCCCACTCCCAGCCTGCGCCTCCTTACACGCCCCCTCACACTCCCACCAAGACTAGGACCTCATCTTCCTCCTCCACCTCCTCTGCCCAGAGCACAGCGTCCCCGCAGGCCAAACACAAGCCGTCCCCTCCATTCATTCAAGGGGAGAGACCTCAGTCTCCGCGATCCCACCCCCCTCAGTCTCCAACACACCGTGGAGCCCCGTGTGCCCAGCAACAGCAGCCCCAGCAACAGCAACAGCCTCAAGTCCAGCCACAGCACCAGGCGCACCCTCAGCACCACCCACAGACACAGGTCATGGAGGTTAGGGAGAACCAACAACCACAGGTCCCACTCCTCTGCCTCCCACCAGAGGCCGAGCTGGCTGAGGGAGAAGGAGTGGAGCCTTCAGCGCTCCAGAAGAAACGCGCCCACAGCCTCAACAGATACGCCGTCTCAGACGGCGAGTGTGACGAGAAGCCACGCGGAGGCGGAGGAGGTGGAGAAGGAGAAGCAGAGGTAGCAGGAGGTCAGGTCTCTGCCGTCACCAGACCGGAAGGAGGTAAATACGCCACGGTGACCCACCGCGTCAGCCGCAGCCACTCCGTCCGCAACCAAGAGAAGAACGCAAACCGCAACCAGACACAGTCCTTCGCTCTGCGGCAGAAGAAAAAAGGCCCACCGCCTCCTCCGCCCAAGCGCTCCAGCTCTGCCATCTCCAGCTCCAACTCTAACCTGACGGACGCCACCAACGCACAGCCGCTCACGCACACCACCACAGGGGGGATGCTGGACGTGCCTTACCACCAACAGCGGAGGGCCAGCGACCTGGGAGTGTCCGTGGAGGCAGGCGCTGTGGAGACGAGCAGCGTGGGAAGTGTGAGGAGCATCGCCGCCATGCTGGAGATGTCATCTATAGGGGGTGGACCAAAAGGCATGGCACTGCAGAAGAACTTCCTGCAGGTAAAACACTTTGCATGAGTCATTCTAGATCATTCTGTCATGTAGTAAATGAGCTAAAGCATGATCAACCAATCATGCTGTTTGTGTTCACCAGGTGGGGAAAACACGAGATGCCATTGGTCTGGATGGTGAAGTAGTGAACCGACGGCGGACCATCAGTGGCCCTGTCACCGAGCTGGTGGCGGCTGCCAGACGTGAACAGCCAACTCCCTCTGCGTTCCCCCCTCCGACCATTCAACCTGAGACCTCCCCCATCACCGTAAATTCTCCAACACCCCCTCCATCCTCGCCTCACCCCAGCTCTGGAGGCAGTGGCAGTTCATCGGAGAACCTGCCGTTTGCAGAGGAGGGAAGCCTGACCATCCGCCGGCAGGGTCGAGGAGAAGGAGAAGGACAGGTAGCTATCTATATAAATGTTTGTCTATCTATCTATCTATCTATCTATCTATCTATCTATCTATCTATCTATCTATCTATCTATCTATCTATCTACATTATCTATGTAATGTAATGTGCTAAAGTCAGCTTGCTGCTAATGTATTATAACTCATAGTCAGCTTCTGTGCTCTGTAAGCTTATATGTGTTGTCTTTTTATCTGTGTCAATGTTTTTTGACTGTTTGTGCAACAATAACCTCTTGTCATGAATGTATGAATTTCCCGTTAGTGTGTATTTTGTGTTTGTCTGCAGGGTGACGGCGAGGGTCACCATGGAGACGGGGGTTACACGCCGGAGGACATCTCCAGGGTTGAGGGCACGGCGACCTTAAAGCGACGGCCCCGCAGCTCCAAGTCCCACCCCAACGGCTCCGACTTCACCCTCCAAGAGTCGTCCACCGTCAAACGACGGCCCAAGAGCCGTGACAAGGAGCCCGAGGGCTTCGCAGAGATGGCCGCCGCTAACGGAGAGCCTGTGGCGCCCGGGCAACCGAACACCACGCAGCCAGTACCCTACCAGAATGGCACGGCCACCGTGAAACGCCGCCCACTGTCTGATGCCGGAGTGACAGAGCAGCCGCAACCGCAACCGCAACCTCAACCTCAACCTCAACCCCAATATCAACCTCAACCACAAGTGACTGCTCCTCCTCGCAGGGACAGTTTGGACCAAGGGGCTCCAATGAGCAACGAGGGAGGTCCAGTCAGGAAACCAAAGCCTCCAGTCTCCCCGAAGCCTGTTGTGGCACAGATAAAGAGACAGGGAGGCCCGCCGACCCCTCCACACCCTGCCGCCAACAAGAGAGTCCCCCTGCCTGGCCCCGGGACACCTGGAAGCCCAGGTACTCACATACTGTATTTGTCTAGGTTGTATCGGTGGGGGTTGGATTAGGTTAGGGAAACCATAGTCTTTGTGTTTTTGTGAGGTGAGGCAAAAACCTGCTGTCATAAAGCGCAACAAGCCATGATGATGGCCGATGGTGTCGGTATCCTTGAAGTGAACTTGTTTTAAGCATACCGACACCTTTATCATAAATATGTCGGAGGACACAAGGACACAAGTATTCATGTTATGAATACTCCGTAAACTGTACCTTGCTAATCACCGTGTGAAGTATGCATCAATGTCAGATTGTTGATTTTAGAAAAATAAGTGGGAAACCCTGTGTTTGAAGAATAGTGCCCTCTAGTGTCACAAGACATAAGAGCAGCTAATTAGAGCATTGATAATGAGGATGCAGAAACCTGTCAGTGATGCAGCCGTGCTCTGCTTTTTTCTCTTTCTGTAGTGGAAGGAAAGAAGATCCCTCCGCCTGTCTCGCCCAAACCGGTGCCCCCGCCCACGGCGCCCAAACCGGCCAAGCTCATCCACTCAATGACCAGCCCCAGCCCCCCCTTCAACGACCCGGTCAAGCAACACTCTGTGGTGGCCCGACAGACCAGCTCGCCGCCTTCCTTCCCCCCTTCCAACATCCCCAGCCCGCCAAACGCCAAGAGCCCGTCTTCTCAGAGCCCGCACACCCCGCAGACCCCCACCACACCACAAACACCCCAGACTCCGGCCACTCCCAGCCCAACCCCACCACCGGTCAAGCCACCACGCTCCTCCATCGGGGGCGTGTCGGTGGATAGTGGGATGACGGGAGGCGGAGTCATGGCACCGGCCCCTGCGACGCCAGACTTTGGCGTGGATTCTTTGGTGCATCAGAAGCTGGAGGAGACGAGCGCGTCGCTGGCCGCGGCTCTGCAGGCTGTGGAGGATAAGATACTGCGGCAGGAGGAGTAAGGAGCACACACACTTCACAATGCTCACACACATGCAAACATACACCAAGGATTCTACTCTCATGGTGGTAAACTGGTGGTAGTAGCCAATAATGCCACAGCAGTGAAATGTGAAGGCGTTTTGATAAGTCAGAGGATCACGAGTTGGTCCCTTTTCTTCTCGTATCATCAGGTCAAAATTTGCATTAGTAAATGATTTTGGTTTATGACATTTAGTCATTTAGCTGACACTTTGATCCAAAGCGACTTACAAAACAAGGAAACAATTAAGGTACAGTGTGGCAAGGGCATGTTAGTGCAGCACTAAGTACTACTCACGAGGAATCAAGGTCCAGATGTAGAGGGAGATAGATTTAACATCAAATGTTGGTAGTGTTGGAAAGGAGGTCCTCTCTGAAGAGCTGGAGGTCTTCAGGAGATTTCTGATGGTAGAGAGGGACGCCCCTGATCTGGTAGGAAGTAGTAGGACGTTCATACCAAGCTGCCACCTCTGGTGCTGGGAAATGAAGCCAATACGGAAGTGTCCAAAACTGTAATTCCTCGAGCGGCCACTTGAAGCTGGTTCCAGAAGTGAGTCAGTCTCCATGTTCAAATTCACTTCACAGCAGAAATAAACATGTTTACAGCCTGGTACAAAAACAGTTTTGGTCTCTGTAGCTAATTTCCCCGTTCATGACAACTGTACTGAGGGTGAATTTATATACAACTCACCTGTTCACATTATATTAAGGCTTAAAGTTATGCAGGATTAACAGCGTTGCCACTTGATTGACAGGTCCATGCCATTACAGATGGCTTATCAGAGCACCCAGGTGTCATTCAACCCACCTCAGGATAGCAGATGATCCACGTCTTTGCCAATATTTAGATTAGATGGAACAGCACATCCAACATGGCGGCATATTTTCATTCTTCTATACTGTTGCGTGGCAGAGCCAGGCGTCATTCCTTAAAGAAGGTAACATCCTTTATGAGAGCATTCAAGTAGGTGGGTGCAGAACCGGAGACTACTTTGTATTCAGCATCAGTGATCTGAATTTAATGCGGGTGCTACAGGTAGCCAGTGGAGCTCGATGAGCAGCGGGGTAATGCAACCTTTTGGTATGATTAAAATCCAGGCGTGCCGACACGTTCATCACAGATCATCTGAGAGTTTCACTGTGCAGTTATCGAGTAACATTCCCATCAGCCCCAGCTATGCTACACTTTTTCTTAGCATATTCTTGGACTGATTCTACACCGCATTACAAGAATGTCGTCATCCACTGGTGATGTTTCCAGCTTTAGGCTTTAGCCAGAGACAGCTTTTTCATCTACCTCATGGAGGTAATGTTAGCTAATAATAATTAGCTCGTTAATTAGTGAGCTAGCATGAGCTGCTAAAATCTGCTAGCTGCAGTTGTCAATTGATGGTCACTCATTAGGAATGGAAAAAGTAACTGGGGGGCAGCATTTAGCTCGTGGTGCTAACACCATGTAGCCCACACTTATGTTAGTACTGCAGATTTTCCAGCTGGTCTTTCCATCAACACACACCACTGTGAAAACTAGACACCCAAATCTTTCAATTAAGATCTGAAGTGTTCCCCCATCAGCTGGTTTAATGTTGTGTGTGTGTGTGTTTAGCTCTGTGGCCGAGCAGAAGACCACCGTCAGCATCCTCGACGACATCGGCAGCATGTTCGACGACCTGGCCGACCAGCTGGACGCCATGTTGGAGTAACCGTAGAGAACGGTTAGCGCGTCTCCACGGCAACAGGAGTGACTCAGATGGCACAATGGGCAACACGCCTCTCTATCTCTCTCTCTCTCTATCTCTCTCCTCTCTTTCTATCATACTCACCCCCTCCTCACTCCTCCTGCCGTCCATCCGTCACCGCTCTGGAAAAAAAAAAAACTCCTCTCCTCCTCTTCTTCTTCCTCTTCCTCTCATCTCCTCCTCTGCCACTGATGATGAAAATGAGGCAGGCACGAGGCAGAGAGCGCAAAGAGTGGAGGACGGATAAAGAGAGAGACACTAAAAGAGAGAGGGTTTAAAAAAAGGACCAAAAAAGGTGACGAGGAGAGAAAACTACAAAAAAAAAACAAAAACAGAAGATGAAGACTGCAATCAAACGTGGCTCTTTAAGAACTCCACATGGACGAACAAACAAACTAAACTAATACTGATTGAAAAACCAACTGTGTAATGAATCATAGTATGGTATGTGTACATTCTAAGCATGGAGAGTTTATATCTACTGAAAAAGTCCTGCATTAGCACAGTAATATATATAATATACCGATAAATATGAATCTAGCTCTTTGGTTTGATGTCTTGGTTCTGTGTGGAATGGTGACCTCTGGTGTTGTGACGATGTAAATGACTTGATGGAAAGATTTTTATGTGACCAAAACGAGACTATTTTGCTCCTGAGGTGTGTGTGTGCCTGCGTGTATGCATGTATGTGAGTGTGTGTGTGCATGTGTGAGACAGATGTGAGTGTGTGAGCTCGCTGATTGTCGGAAAAAAATTCACTCTGCTGCATCCTCATAATCACCCTCAACACACACACACAAGCACGCATAGGAGAAGCACAATGACCCATGCAACCAGCTTGCACACACACATACACGCACACACACATACGGGAGCCTGCACAAGATCAGTTCAACTGAGAGAAGAGGAGGGAGGGAGCAGACTGCAGTGAGGCTACAGCAGGTCGTCTGAAGACAGATGTAAGGTCCTGGAAGAAAGTTTTGGAAGGTTTTGGAGAAGGATTAAAGGGGGGTTTGTAGGGCAAGGTTTTATCAAGGCATGGTAAAAGTGATAGTCAGGTCAGGGTGTAGCAGCAAACTTCAGGTTTCCCCACACTCACTCAATGAAAGTCAGTGACTGAAACATCAGTTTGTTGTTTAGAAATCGTCATCCTGTCAAATTCTGAAACATTCTGAGGCCTGAGTAGGCCTGCGCGTTTACAGATAAGCTCTGCAGTATTTATGTCTTTGATCCAAAACTTAAAGATCGCCTCCACACACCACAGGTCAGTGATGAAACTTTCTGTTTCTTCTCCTTCATTGAAAAATCTATGAATATGTTCATATTTTTATTCTCACCACCAGTTCAACGTGTCACAGACTGTGGGCGTGTTTCACTGTGTCAACTCAATGCAGTTATTTCTGTGTAAGCTTACACGAGGGCTGCCTGAGTCACAGTGGAAACACTTGAATGTGGATCGGTCATGTGATCGATGCCACATGACAAGGTCAGTATCAGCCCCAGTACTGGTGGGTCCAGAATATCTAAGATCCAGAACTTCCCCGTGTCGGGATCCCTGATCAGAATTTGGACCAAAGCCTCTCCTGACACCTCCGTGTGGACGGCCGTCCTCTTCCTATCTCTTATCTCACACTCTCCTAACCACCCACCCCGTGTTGCCATGACAATCTACATCATTACCCTCACCACCCTCATGGGCATCACCATGGTTACTACACAGTGTTGCCATGACAGCGTAGTCATGGGATTAAAAAAAACAACAAAACAAAAAAAAAGTGCTAGTGGAGCTAGTGGCGGCAGCAGAGATCAGTGAAACTCAGTGAAACTGGATGGTTTCAGTCCAGTGTTTAAAGGGGCACTCCTGATATGTATTGGAGGTCCTACACTTCCCATAATGCAACTCAACAGCCTGTAGACCCTTTATTCCTGACCTCAGATTGTATCAAATGCTTAAAGTGATAAAATTATACTCAATGAAATAACCCTGATGACATCACCATGACATCATCAAGGTTATTTTTTTCAGATTGGACTCTTCCAGACTCAAAGAGGACATTTTACCAGTGTCTTCACGAGCTGAGTCAGGAATCAGGACAAGTAAACTGTGCTTCATGAAATTGATGGAGTGTCCCTTTAAGTTTCCCTCTAATCAATCACAGCCTGATCCGATGAGCAGCAACTCTCATGTTCAACTTGCACCGCGGCCCATGAAGAAAATCTGTCTCAGAGTCCCACAGCAGCCACACTCCTTATGTAAATGAAGAAGAATTCAGAGAATAGTTGTGGTATTTAAATTATGATCACATAGAGATTATATATATGGATATTTGCAACAAAAAAAGAAGTGTATTTATGATGTGTGTGTCATCCTGAAGACTATTTTTCAAAGTGAACAGATCTAATCTGAGTGTTTGCTTCTCCATGCTTCAGTGGTCCGAGCTGATCAATCATTGTAGGATACCATGTCGGATGTTTCCAGGAAGACTTTCTGTTTTTTTATTTTGATCGTGTACATGTGTCCAGGTGTGGATAATATGTGTATAATAATAATAATAATAATAATAATGTTCAGTTTGATCATTTTTGTATTATTTTTAATGCAATGTTCTGTTTTGTTCTTTTATTTCAAACATGTGCCTTGCTTTGTGATTTTGGTCTGACTACAATACAGTAGATGGGTATGTACACTATACGGGCATCTCTCTCTCTTGTTCTGTTATTTAATATTCTGTCATAAAATAAGTATGCCCCACCCCCCCGCCACCACCACCACCAATGAGAGGTGATATCTGAAACATGGAATCATCAGACCTATACAAAACCTGGGTGCAAACAGTGTTCCTCACTCTGACCAAACAGTTACTCCAATGAGACTGCCTGACACGATGCGTTCAAATGCTCACAGAAAAGTACAACATCTGGGTCTCCCAGGTTAGCAATCTACATTCATGTGCTATTTTCAAGCTAACATTAAAGGTAGTAATAGTAACATTTTGGGGGAAATGCTCAGACTCAGATAAGAACATTAATACCATTGTCATAGCATCTGTACAGTTAATATGAAGCTACATTCAGCAGCTGATTAGCTCAGCTTAAAGGTCCAGTGTGTAAGATTTGGGGCCTTTATTTTCAGAATAAGGCAGACATGGAATATAATATTCATAATTCTGTTTTCATGCATATATAGTCACTTGAAAATAAGAATCTTTTTGTTTTTGTTACTTAAAAATTCCTTTTATATCTACAGTGGGAGCGGGTCCTCTTTCATGGACACCGCCATATTGAAACACATTTGTGTTTCTACAATAGCCCAGAACAGACAAACTAAACACCGACTCTAGACAGGGTCTTTAAAGTGTGGGTCATGTGAGGAGATTGCAATGGGGCAATTGGTCCGCTAGCTGCAACTTGATTCTACACACTGGACTGTCTGGAAATGTGGGAAATCCAGCCAGCTCACAAACCCAGTTATACTACAACTGTTGGCTCCTTCATCTTAACAGTCTTTGTGCCAAGCCATGCTAACTAGCTGCTAGCAGTAGCTTCATGTATATGAGAGTGGCATCAGTCTTCTCATCTAACTCTCAGGAAATTAGCGTATAGATCAGATGTCCCATGTTGAACAGCTGTTCAAAGGAGATGTCCTGAAAACACACCTGATCAGTAAAATTCCAGTTTTGATGGTTGATTCAGCTGTTACCTGATGTGTGTTAAATGCAGGTCTGTCAACTTTTTCTACCCCCGGTGCTACGCCCGGAGATACAGACGCCAACCTGATGTTTGTGTGAACTTACAAGAAGAAATGGGAGTTTAGCAGCACATGAATGCAGCACGCTAACATAACTTCCATAGCAACTTCCCCTGATCAGATTCCGCTGACTCGGCTGCGCAGAGGTCAAAGGTCAACTTTAGCCCCCCCGGCAGCAGCTCACAGCCCTATCACATTTTGTTTGTTTCTGGGTCTCATTTTGGTCATCTCATGTTGTCGGCATTACTTTGCAGTGTGTTGAGGGTTCTCGTGTGGGCATCAGGCTGCCCAGGTGAAATAAAATAGATGGTGGAAAAAAGGATACAGATGGTCAGATATGTTGTGGAGCAAACGTATTGTTGATTTTCTTGAAGAAAAAAAAAAGCTGTTTTGATTTGATTTCCCGCCTGTGCTTACATGAATGATACCGGACTGGTGTCTCCTCTGCTCTGCAGTGACTGTATGTGAATGCTTGAGAGAGGCCGTGTGTGTGTGTGTTATGTGTTGCTCTGCTATTGACTGTGTGAAACCTGTGTGTGTGTGCGTGAGTGTGTGTGTGTTGTAGTGACTGGACAGTGGTGTGCTTGCAGTGACTGCATCTTATGGCCATCTGCTCTGAATTAATAAATGTTCTATACAAACTGCTCCGTCCTCAGCTTCCCTCTTAGTGCAGTGATGTGTGATTTGTATTGCAGAGGCTGTCCTCCAGGGGGCAGCACATGACCGCTATACAACACTCACTTTTGGATAATTCACCATTTTCATTTGTTTTCTTACCAAGAGATGAGAAGATTGATACCTCACATGGGCAGTTTGTGCTAAAAATATGAAGCTACAGCCAGCAGCCAGTTAGTTTAGCTTAGCATAAAAACTGTCTCTGACCAAAGGTAACAATTCTGCCTACTAACCTGTCCTGGTACTGAACTCAACTCACTGTCTCATATGCTATCTCTTCTCTCATATCTCATATGCTGATAGTCTTCAGGTCCTGCTAGGCAGACTTTGATACTATTTGAGAGACCTGTATGTCTTTGTGCTAAGCTAACCGGCTGCTGGTGATATTTAGCATACAACATAACAGAGGTAAAAGTCCTCTCACCTCTCAGCAAAAGCAACCAAAAGAACAAAAAACTCATTTGTTGAACTAACTCGACAGCAGCAAGTTCCGTTATTGAAATAAATCAGATCCACAGTTGTCAAAGTGTACAACAGTTTTATTGATCAATGATCAACTCAGGCTTACATGATTACAAGTATACAAGAAAATCACTCAGCTGTGACCAGTGAAGACACTTTGTCTCTTCGGCACTACCTTTCTTACCAAGGCTACAGTGAGAAGTGTTCAGATCTGCACTGACATGTAAGCAGAATACTCCTGACCATATGGAAACTGAATTTAGCACATCTGTCTACATCTGGTGTGGATGTACAGGATTTCGCGAAATTAAAACATGTTTTCTTTGCAGATTTTGACCCAATATGGGTCCTCAAACGTCACGTAGGGAAGCAGACTTCACTTTAGCTCAATGGCACTTTTCTCTGCCTGCTCTCAGATTTGAAGGTTAATTACACACAATCAATGGCTTGACTTCACTCTCAGTCCATCGAGTGTTACAGTCATAAAAACAACAATCAGCTTTAATCTGCAGTTATGTTCAGGGAGGCAGGAAGAGGGGAGAAGAGACACATCATGACACAATCTTTCCTCGCTTTTCATCCACACATATGGCACTCAATGAAACAAACACACTAACAGACACACACACACACAGGCACACACAGTCTTCCTCTCTCCCTGTCCCTCTCTGTTATGTAGGCCAGTGTGAGTCATTCTCATGGGCACGTCCAGGCTCGGCACTGTCTTATTTTACACAACTGTACAACCGTTGAGTGGCTCTGAATACAGCTCTATCATGGCACTAATAAACAAACTCATTAAATCTATAGATCTGTCGTCTCTTTAAGGTCTTCGCTTATTAAAAGGTTTGTTTAGAAAGGCTGGTTTCACGGAGCTCCACCACGGTGAACGAGGAGGGAGGAAATGTGTTGCCGCCTGCGTCCGTCCACATCCACATGATCACTTCCGTCCAGAGGCTGGAACGGGGCGTTGAGAGACAAACCCTCTTCCTCTGGACATCCTCCGGCTGAGGACTGGAAACGTTTTAATATTACTCAGCCAACGTTACTCTGAGTACACGAGCTGGTCTGCAGAGTGCAGGGATACTTCATCCTATCCAGATGCTGATGAGGATCCTTCATGTTTCTTAGTCTCCCCAGGCAGTGCTCACTTTCACACCTCTAGTCTGGTTCACTGACTGACCCTTTTTGGTGATGTCATCCTCCATCATCATCAGCGCTACATGGAGGCCATCAAATTCAGGTGACTTCAGGTCATGCAGCAGTTTAATGCTTCTCATGAATATTTATGTGCTCATAAAAGAAATACCTGATTATAAATGTTATTAGCTGAGATTGGACTTGATCTGGAGTTCCATATAAAGACAAACAGGCTGACACAGAGGTGTATTCTGCTGTTGCACTGAGTGGTGGAGCCGCTTCTTCATGCAGAACTGCTGAACACACACTTCTGTTTTTCTGATGTATCAGGGAAAATCCAAAATCAGGTGACACAAACATGTCACCTTCGTTTCTACAGACTGACCGATGATCATCTCATGCAAAAGAAAAATCAAGTAACAGCTGGTGGGTGATTATTCCAACACAAACAGAAACAAACTGTCTCCATACAGATCTGTTCATTTGTTTCTGTGCAGCAGTTTCGTTACTTATGAAACACATCAGCCAACATCAGCCAATCGTGCCACAACCACGTATCTGTGGACGTCAAATGAACCGCTCCACTTGGACTCCTCCCTTATCAGGTGGTCTAGATACAGTTCTTTGGTGCACACCAAGTTTGATTGACAGCTTTAACACAAGGCTAAATGAACTGAGACATTCAGGTGAGGAGTGAAAGAGCCCAGGCTGAGGTGGAGTTCAGTTGCTGTAGCTGAGTTTGTTTCATTCCTGTCACTGCTCATCTGAGTGTGTGTAACAGTCGGTCACTTACTAAGACGTCTTTGAGAAATACACCAGCAGCTGATTTTTTTAAGTGTGGACAGAGGAATTGTGGGTAGGATGAAGAAGTCTGTTTGTTCAATGGCAGGTTCGAAAATAACCAATCACAATCTGAATGTTTTGTCTTGTTCTGGTGCATTGTGGGATAATATAACATGTCCATTTGTGGTGTGTCTCCATGTTTGTGAAACCAGCCTAAGACTAAATGCATCAGCATCATCAACAGTTCTCAGAGGGCAGCTGTGTCCACAGGAAGTAGGCAGGACCATCTACAGTCTGCTTCCTGCTCTGTTATGGTGATGCAGCGTCCAGTCTTCTGGGTTTTGGCAGAGTGCGGTGCAACTGTAAGGCAGCTTGTCTCATTTTGCCCCATAATGCACTGGTGATGAGGTCACTAAGGAAGCGTGACCCCCGAGCTGGTCCAGGTGTTTCTTTGAAGTTTTAAAAGCGTTAAATGAGTTTCCACTGCAGCTTGATCGTGAAGTGGCGTCTACACTGCGGTCTGTGGCCGCTAAATCAACATCAAAGAGGCGGTGTGGAGGAGGAAATCATGGGAAAGTTACCGTTTGTAGTGTGGAGTCCAGAGGACTCCTACAGAGAGGACTGTTCACTTAGCAGGTCCACACCTGAGAGAGAGAGGGGGGGGGGGTTAAAGGCTGGTTCTCAAACTAAAACTCAGGAATATTTTCAACAAATGAAATAAATGACTTAAAAACATATTCTTCTATCATTCTCAAAGTTCCTGGCACATGTTGTTTCAACATCAGCCTGCTGCATAGTCTTGTTTAAGCAGATACGTCTATGATTAGTGACAGCAGCATGGAAGAGGAGGTGGAATGAACCATTCACAAACACTGCAGATCCAAACATGAAATATACTATACGAGTACAGGTCAGGGTCAACTCTGGTTCTTCAACTGGCTCCATTCAGGATTCAACAGTCAACAATAAATAATTGTATTCAAAACAAAACTTCCTGGAAACACGGTACTAATGAATGACGGTGTTAGCGAACATGGTGCAGCATGAGCAGACACAGCAGATACAGAGGTAGAGTAGGTGGAGCAGCTGATGGAGAGATGATCTGCCGTACCTTGACGGTGCTGTCGACGGCTCCAGAGAAGAGACGTCCTCTGGAGACAGCTAGAGCTGTTACACTGCCCTGATGTCTCAGCAGGGTCTGGGTGCAGATCATGTTATCCATGCTCCACACCTGCAACACACACAAACATACACAGTGTTTTCATTATGAGTATTTTTAATTAGCATTTCATGACCAGCTCAGCCAAGACCATGGACTCGTTCTGTTCTGTATCTCCCACGCTGAGGGAGCACAGATTAAAACTGGAATGATTTGATTAACCACATTAATGTTCAGAAGATTTCTCAGTTACAGATTAACGAAGAGTTTGAGCTTAAAGGAGATAAGTGTATTTTTATTTATGAACTATTTACCATGTGATCTTTAGAGGTGCTGGTAGGTGGATTTTGTTACAGGCTACCCATTTCCCTCCAATTCCAGTCTAGTGCTAAGCTAAGCTAACCAGCTGCTCACCAGAGCTACACATTTCCCATACAGGCTGGAGTGTGGTAGATACTATGAGACCGGGTCTTTTATTCCTCACAGATTAGCTGCAACTAACAATTACTTTGATAATCGATTAATCTGTCCATCATTTGTTTAATGAATTAGTTGTCTGGTTAGAAAATGAAGAAAATGTTCAATTATCACTGTGAAGTCCATGGTGACGAAATGTCTTGTCCACATGCAAAGACATTCAGTTTACTGTGAGAGGACGAATAAAGAAGAAGAAGAAATACAGAAATAAAAACACTCATGTTGGTGAAGCTGAAATCAGAGACTCTAAAAGACGAGTCACTGCTGTACACTCCTGTGTCTTTGTGACACTGCCACATGGAGTGTCCAGTGTGTCCGTCCTCACCCTGAGCGAGCGGTCGTAGGAGGCGCTGAACACTTTGGTCTGATCAGGGGTGGAGATGACGGCTAGAGCATACACCGTTCCCACGTGACCCGTCAGGGTCCGCACCTGCTCCTTAGACTCAATGTCCCACACCTGGAGAGAAGACATGAAGACCGTCATCAACAAGATGCCAACGTCACAGCAGTTTGTCTGCGTCTAAGAAGGGCTGGAAGCTAGGAAGATCACTATAAGGAGACAGACACTGAAGTGTAGTGTGGTCCACCTCAGACCTTACTCCATTTGCAGTGCAAAGTCCACTGTGGATATAATGTGAAGTCATAAAACCAAACAGAAAGAGAAAGCTGAGAGCCAGAAGTGACCTCATGCCTTTAGAGAGGGCGAGACACACAATGAAGAAACGTAAACTGCAAATCAAAAGTGTACTCAGTCCTGTGTGTTATGTGCCTGTGTGTGTCTCTTACATGGATGAGGTTTTCATAAGTTCCACAGACGATGTGGTGGTTGGTGACGGCGATGGAATAGACGCTGCCTCCACTGGTCTGCAGGACGTGAACACAGTCCAGAGAACGGATGTCCCAAATCTGACAGACAGACATGAGGACAGAAAATGAGTCAGAGAGAGGGCTGCTGGGTAAAAAAAGACAACACACTGTGCAAGAGGAAGTGGAAGTGGAGAAAAGAGTTCTATGTGGGTTCATTATCATCTATTTCCATATGATCCAATAAAGGCTGAGACACCAACAGATAATCTACAATTATTAAATAGTGACAGTTATTTTTATATACAGCACACTAGTAGCCATGGTTTACAAGCGAGACAATCCAGAGTCCAACGCATCAAGCATTAAAAAGTTCATCTATTTCATGTCAGAGTAGGAATCTGTCTTAAAGAGTTTCATATTTAAACTTTCTTCCAGGAACTTTGTCAAAACTATTTAATTGGCAAAATGTTCAAAGGGATGTTCTCCTCTGAATATTGGCAGCATTTGTCATGGCAATTTCTGCAGCAAAACATTTTTTAAACATCTTCTGTGGCTAAGCACTGGCTAGAGACAGACTCGTCTGCTCGTGAGCTGCAGAAGAAGGAGCACAGTGTACTCTATCTGTCCTTTCATCTCCCTCTGCTCATTCCTCATCCTTCCAGTCCCTCTCTCTGCGCTCTCTTTTCTTTTCTGTCCTTCTCTTTATCTCTCTACAGCATCCCCGAGGTATTCATTAGTGACCAACCCTAGCACGACAGCAACACACACACACACACACATAGGGTACTTTCAACAGCGAGGCAGTGAATGAAGATGATAGGCAGACAGAGACAACGTCTTTTTTTATACAGAGGACACAATCCAATTACTAACCACAATATATCCAAACAGCTTTCACTGCACGATACACACTACACGCATAATTCCACAGTTACAGCAACAAGGTTTCTGTACTCCAATTAATTACCATTAAATTAACTCAGATTGTGTTCAGGAGTGACAACAACATAGGATGCTGATGCACACACCAGCTTAACACAAGAGCAACTTGTTTCACATAGTAACACGCTCTCTCTGTCACACACACACACACACACACACACACACACACACACACACACACACACTTAAATTGAATGTGCCACATCATGAACTGTGTCTAGTTTTATTCCTGGTTTCTTGGGTAACTCTACACAGATATGTGTATGAGCCTTTATCTTCTTTCCTCAAACTTTTTATTTTAATGCTCCCACTCCAAAATGAACAGCAGCAGCCATCATCCAAATCCCACTCAAATCTGTCACTGGCACATAAATCTGCAGCACCTGCCAACACAACACTTTCAAATCTTCATCCTGCTGCACTTCATGACAAAACCAAAACTTGATTAGTGCAGAAATCAGGTCAGAACAGTCACAGTTCTGTTGTCTGGTTTAAAAAAAAAAAAAGCTAACGGCCCATTTAATGGGCCGTTAGCTAAGCCCCGACGTCTTCAGCTACTGTTGTTATGCCTTTGAGGAGGTTGGCAAACGTAACACTTGACATGATTCAAACATGTTTAGAAGCAGAATCTGTTTTCTAGCCAACAAATGTGGATTCTGGCAGATTACATTTACATTCACAAGCAGATTTTATCAGCTTGTTAGCATGAGCTAATGCTAAAACATGTTTAGCTTCATTCACTCTTTATCACATAATTCCATATGTGTTCTTTCATGTTAATCTACAATCTAGAAAATAATTTAAAAAATAAAGAAAAACACTGAATGAGAAGGTTTGATTGGCACAGTACATGAAACATAAAGGCTAAAGACAAAGACAAAAAGTAGCCATGACTGGTGAAGAAGACAAACTTAACTGAAATGTTATTCATTCTAATGTAGCACAGAATAGTTTGAATGCTTAAAATAGGCATTACAGTTTGTGGCCTCACTTTTATAAATGAAGGAGATTTAAGAATGAGGGATAATCGATGAGTTTGGCATCCTCTAATCTTAGTTTGACTTTTAATATAAACTACAGACCAAAGCAGGACAGCGACGCCACAGGGGGCAGCAAGGCCTTCTTGATTCTAAGCAGAGCAGATTATTATTATTATTCTAGTCTGTCTTAGCATTTAGAAAAATAAATGAAATAGTTCTTTTTAGTTAAGATTATTATTTAAGCTATAAATGTGACAGGATAAGGCCTCAGTGAGGACCTGAACACAAGCTGTATCCACAGAGCATGTGTGCTAAACAGACTCATCCCACATTAAAATAGCTCAGGGAACACAAGGACCACTGCTCTGTACTCCAAACTACTTTTTCCACAGGGGTGCAGTGGTTACAAAGGTTGCAAAGCTGTGATTGGACAATGAAAACATGAATATGAAGTGTGTGTAGTTCTCCTCCGCCCCTCCACCTACCTTGATGGTCTGATATGAGCCACTGTACAGGTGATTCTGGGAAGCAACCAGTGCTCTGACCCAGTGATTGAGACCAGTCAGCTCCTTCTTCAGCTTCAGCTCTGTACCCACGATGTCCCACACCTAGATACAAACACACAAACAAATCTGTTTATCGGGCTGATGAAATCTACAAAACTACAATGTAAATGAAAGAAAACAAACACACTGTACACTGAGCCTTAGATGTGGGCAAACACACAGTGGTGAAAATAGTATGATGTCACTGAGCTAAAATGGGGAAAAGTTGAAGGGTTAGAAAGGAAAGTCCCTGTGTAAGCAGACTGACATCACACACGCACACGCATACGCACACACACACTGAGCCTAGATGTGAGCAAATAGCAAACACAGTGGTGGAAAAAGTATGATGTCACTGTGCTGAAATGGGGAGAAGTTGAAGGGTAAGAAAGGAAAGTCCCTGTGTAAGTAGACTGACACACACACACACACACAGCACCACAATCATTCCCTTCTCTTGCTCGCTTGTAACCATGGTAACAAAGACAAGGCTACAGCCATCAGTCCTTGCTGTCTGCCTGTCCTCTTCTCTCCACTGAGCCACATTTTTACACTCTTATTTATTTCAGAGCTCAGCAGTAAAGTCGGGCCAGACTACAACAATTATTAAACCACTTCTAACAGAATCTAATCTGACAGATTTCTAACATGTAATAACTGCTGGACAAGTTAAAGCCCATCAGTTCACCACTTACATTACAGCGCAGTAATAACCAATATCTGGACACACTCTGTTCCACTAAAATTGGTTTGACCAAGATGACAAATGACCAATCCTCTTTAGTTTTACTGCCTGGTCTCTGTGCTTTGGCATCGTTTGATTCACATTTCTTACAGAGCTTATTGTGTACTTAAATAACAACTTGTGTGACTCTTCCACAGTTACATGTGGTGGACCTCAAGGCTCCATCCTAGGTCCTCTTTTCTAATGTACAAGATACAATAAGGTTGTATTATTCCTTATAAGCTCCATTTTCACTGAGATGCTGAATATATACATGTCAGAGCTCAGTGAATGGAGCAGTTGTTCATTGTTGAAGCAGCTAAACGCAAACATTTATTAAAAGATGTTTATCTTAACATTTTGATTCATGCATTCATCTCTCCCAAACTAGGTCATTGTGACCTACAATATAAGCACCAGAAAGGCCAGCACCTTTCAGATCTTGTTTCTCAGAAATGCTTTGTTGTTTTCATTGTTGTATAGTGTCTTGAGACACTTTCATGTGTTGATTTTAGATCTTGACATAATTTAAAGGTTCTCTGTATAATAGGAATCTAATCTCATACACTTTTTTTCAGATGCAGCAAATATATCCTCTGCTAGCTTTGTGTTCTCTGAAATAAAATCTGCTGCTTTCACACAGTGCTGGCTCTGTAAACTGGAAACAAATTGCTTGGACTGAGCTACACAACAATAACTTGTTATTCCAGCCATTCCAGTCAGGATTTGTGTGTCAGGTCAACGTTAAATTACTCGCCCACAGACATTTAGCTTATTTTCTAGTTTTCCGAGACAAGCTGTCATTCTGATGTTAGCTACAGCAGCAGGAGAGTTGTGAGTATTGCTGTCTGCAGCTGGTTCTGGGAAACAAATCGTCCTCTCTGCATGTTAGCTGCACAGCAGCAACTATAGCAACAAAACACACAGCTAACATTGTTCACTCTATCATGGTATTTGTCATGGTGTTGGATTACTCAACAATCTCTTACACTGCATAAGTATGAACTGATGGCTGTGGACCCGGCACATACTGCATCATACATCATGTATATAACTCTACCTTAATGGCCTTGAGGGAGCCGCTGAACAACATGTTGTGGGAGGAGACCAATGTGCATACAGGGTTGTCATGGGCACGGATTGTATTGACTTTCTGCAGGGTCTGGATGTCCCACACCTACGCAAGATGCACAAGAGAAAGAGAGAAACTTCTGATATGCTGATCATTAACTGTGCAAGCTTGCTCTTAAAAAGCAGAGAAGTCACTCACGATGATGGTGCAGTCTGCAGAGCCACTGTACAGCTTGTTTCTATGATGACAAAAACAGATACGGCGAGTTATGCTTTGAGGGCAAGTTCTGGTTATTCCCAGTTGACATGCATCTTATGATCATAGCGTGTGTTATTTATGTGAATGTGTGTATTTTATTACCCTTGGATACACAGTGCCAGCACGATGCCATCATGACCCTCGAGGGTTTTCTGACACTTGTAGGTGGTGCAGGTGTCCCATACCTGAGGGGGAAGCAGAAAGATGGATGACATGCTGCAAAAGGCTACAAAATTCGCTTTTTTAGCTCATCTCCTTTAAATCGTGTCTTCTAACACTTGAGTAACTGTATTAGCATTAAAAGAAATTCCACATTCCGGTAGAAAACAAGGTGGTGGGTGGAAGTTTTCAGAATCTCTCATGAAGGTGGGTGAAGGCCAAAATTAGCCCTGCGTCAAAAACAAGCTATCAAAAGAGACCATGTGTGGTGGTGCTGGTGTGGGCGTGTTGCTACAGGTCCAGTCCAGTTTAAGTAATAGAGTCACAAGTTTGAGGGCCACAGTGGGTGTCAGAAAATCAAACCGGGCAGACTTTTAATGTAGTTCAAATGTACGTTTGTTTCATTTGAGTTGCTGTTACCTTGATAGTCTTATCTGAGGATCCAGAGAAGAGCAGGTCTCCAGTGGAGTAGACACATAGACACCAAACAGGACCCTGGTGGCCAACGAATGTGCCCTTACACTTGAAGATCTGCTGGGGGTCATATGCTGCACACAGACAGAGAGACAGTTAAGACAGGATATGTGCTTTTCACTGGACACAAGAGTATAACTGAAGAGCAGAGGAGGAAGAGGCAGAGTTTGGTAAAGGAAGGTGAGCGGCAGGGAGAGGAGGAAGGAACTGCCAGAGAAAGCAGAGCTAGATTGTGCATTAAACTTTGAATTTTAATGATTAAATCATTCAAAGTGGACATGTTCCAGATACCACAGCTTTATTCAAATTCCTTCTTCCACTGACAGAGGATAATGCAGAATAACGAAGACAAAGGGGATTATGAAAAGGAGGACAGACAGACAAGCAGATACTCACAGCCCAGGATCCCCATGTTGAGTCTAGCGTTGATGTGGGACAACTCATCCTGCAGAGACACAGGCAGTCAACTGGAGTGATGTGTGCAAATCAATAAGCAGTAACAGCTACACTAACACTAACTAACACACTGACTCCAGTCCTTTACTTGTGGCCACCTGATTCTGACACACACTCTTTTCAGGTGCACGCACACTTACATTAAGCATGGAGGCATCCCTACGAAATTCCATGAGGTCCTCGCTCAGTTTACTCTGGTTCTCGTCCAACACGTCTGAAACACACACACAGACACAATAACTATGACAAAGAGGAAAACAGTGAGCACTCTGTGCTCATTTCCTGTTAACAGTCATCCATCAGCAGCTACGTGCTCTTATGTGATGCAGTGCTCAAAACTCGCAATTAGGAATACACCAAGCAGGATTTTTCTCAGCCAATAAGAATTCTCATACCCACACTCAGGTATGGAGTAATCAATAATCAATTTTCCCCCAAATGATAAATCTGTAAAGGTCTTTGTGTTGTCCACTCTGAAAAGGTTCCCTCATCTTAATTACACAGTTCTACATTTCTTTTCCAAACCACCTCAATCCTTTTCAAACAGACCAAATCCTACCTGCTACATAAGCTACATTTTAACTCTAGTTGCTAAATGGTTGTTGTTCTTTATTAACATTCTGATATACAATGTGTTCCTGATGACCATATCTGTAGATATTACCAAGACTGAAGAACTTCTCTCTCAGCTGTATCTTACCAAATTTAAGCTCCAGGTTTTTCTCCAGCTGATCTAACTTCTCTGAAAGTTTGCCCAACATGGAGCGCAGGAAGGCGATGTCTTGATCCTTCTGGGCCAGAGTCAGCTGCATCTCATGGAATCTAAACAGGGTCAATGGTCAGAGATTTCATACAGATACAATGATGAGTTTATTATATATAAGTGGAGTTTAAAGGGTCATTGAAAAGTTTTCATTTATACCAATGAAACTGATTTGTATAAGAAGGGATGTATTTGGATTTACACTGAGCTGTTCACACGAGAATATCTGGAATTTTTGTTGCATTCACCAGCTCTACTTATGAGTTTGAGTCTGTCTGCTCACCTGTCATCAGTCTGCTGCAGAAACTCTTTCAGACCTTCAAATTTACACACCTCCAAGTGTGTTTCATACGTGTCCTGGTTACCAATGAATGTGCAGCTGTCAGGGAGGAGAGGAGAGATTCCAGGTTAGTGGAAAGTAGAGGACTGTATATATAAAGAGAAGAAAGTGACTGACTCCAGGATACAGAGAAATCAGCATGTTTGGAGACTCAGGAGGACTTACCCATATTTGGAGTGTGGACATTTGATGTGCTCACATTCTTTGAGGTGAGCCTCCAGGTTCATGGTGAGCAGTGGGGGGCAGGAGGGGTTGTTGGGGCAGCGGACCGGCCTGTAATCACAGCTGGCCTCATGTTCTCTGCAGAGGTACAGTGAGTTGGGGGAGGGGAGAGAGGAAGTAGTTAGTAACAGCTTTGCAATGTGTTGCTGCTTTACAGTGTATCATATAACATTCATATGGAAGTAAAACATCCTATCACATCCCTCTCCATCTCTTACTTGCGTGCGGACAGTTTGATGGTGAACGGACAGCCCAGTGGGTCCACCTCGTATGCTCCAGGTTTCCCGGCCACAGTGGAGGTGGAGGCTGCAGCCCCACCTGCAGCGCTCGCTGTGGCCCTGCAGCCGTATTTACAGTGAATGAACAGCTCTCCGATCTGCTCAGCTACCGCAATGTTGTTCACTACAACTGTTAGCTTAGCTGCATCCACTGGGCACTTGTCTGTGAGGAGAACAAACACATGTGTAATGTCATAATATGGTACACCACTCTGACACATATCCATGGAAAAATAAAAGTCTCTTACTCTCACCTGAAGTCAAGGCACATCGTCTGCAGAAGGTGTGCTGAGGGAGCAGGAAACACATGCACAATGAAATTTTATCTACATAGTTTGAAAGTTTTAAAGCAACTGAGTCTTCACTAAGCCCCGCCTCAATTTATGGCCAGCCACTCTCTGATTTGATAAGCTCAGATGGCAGCTGCTGCTGGCAGATTTTTTCAGTTATGTCATTCAGCTAATGTTAATTTATGGGTGATTTTGTGTTGGCAACATACATAATGATGCTGCATGTAGACAATGAACTAAAGATATATTTATACTTTAGACATGCTTATTTTTTGCTTTATTGTTTGTATTTGTTTTAAACCACAAGAGAAAATCTTTATGGATGAGGACTGGGTGTGTTAGGTGAATGTCAGAAAACAAATTAAAGAGAAGGACGGAGCTGCTAATGTTAGCCACTCTGCTATAGTAGCTTCCAGGAGCAGCTCCCACGAGATGTTGAAATGCTGAATAGTAGATGAAACAGTAACAATACTCTTTTTTCCCTAATAACCAGTCACCCATACATGAAATAATGTGGTATGAAATGCTGCTTTGAAAGTAACACCTGGTTACTACTGTGAAAGGTAAACCAATTAGGCAGGCATGCTAACAACTGTAGCTCAAGTTAGAGCAGATATACATCCTGCAGACATTTGCTTATGTATTATTGATTTTGGATAAAGTAAAGAAGACAAACCATCCAAACACAGGTGGTCTACATGCACACTGCTCTGGCACGTTGAATAATCCAAAGCCAGACAGATCTGCCATGCCTAATTACAGTTGCTAAGCTATGACTGAAAAACTGATGTTCTTAGCAAACTGTCCTATTTTCCTGATGGTGCATAATCAAACACAGTCTTCCAGGGGAAATGTCACGAAAGGGTAAACTCACCCCACACGTGGTGATGACGGGGTCCTTGAAGACGTTACAGCACAGCTGGCAGCACAGTTTTACTGATGGCTGTTCAGCGAAAACCTGCGGCTCCTGCACACACACACACACACACTTATCTGCTGTTTGTGGTGTGGATTCAGCTGAAGACTAGCTTGCTACTCTGATTTTTTTTGTGTTTAAGTGTATGTGAGAATATGTTTGTTGGCATCTGTTTGTGTGGGCATCGTACCGTGTCCTCCTCCTCTTCATGCAGAGAGAAAGTGGAGCGCAGAGACATGTTGGATTCGGAATGCAGAGATCGGACTGAGATGGCTGAATCTGACCTTCGAGGAGTACCGATGGGAGGCTGAGGGGACGGGAGGAAGCGGTGGAAAGAATAAGTTATACTCTATCCATTGACTGAGCCACAGTACATCCAGATGTGCAGAGTCTTGTGCACAAGTTCCATCATTATCGTTTACACAATTAATGAGCTGAAATATGAGATTTACTACTGGGGAGTGAGATAATTGTGCCTGTTGATGCCTTTAAGCTTTTGAATTTATTAGGGTGGGACCAAAGATGTGTGTGTGTGTGTGTGTGTGTGAGGTCTGAGTATGTACCATTCCATCATCATCGTCCCGGGGAGAGTAGGTAAGAGTGCTGGAGGAGGAGGGAGTTCTTCTATGCTGCTTGTAGGTGCTGGATGCTTCTGCTGAAAATATATGAAGGCAGATTCACTAAAAATAATGCGGCATGTAATAAAATACTTCAGTAACCATCAAGCAAAACAATATAGAAAAAGCAGAGGATTATTTGTGGATCACCTTTAGGTCCAGGAGCCACAGCTGAGAAGGTAGGGCCAAACGAGGCGTCCATCTTGCTCTGTATAGGAGAAAGAAATGGGTAAATAGACGAGCAGAGAGAGAGAATGAGAGTGCAGAATGAGAGAGAGTTAAACTATGAGCTCATACATCACCCAATACAAGTATAATCTGGTATTGATTTAAAATCTTAGTGTCACACTTAGTGTCCCTCACCCTGCTGCTGGAGACGGCTGTAGGGGTGAAGGGGCAGCTCGGGATGGCTGCTGTGGCGGCTGACGCTGCTCGTGCGGAGTGTCAGGTGTAGCGTGGCGTCTTGTCCAAAACACACACACAAATCCAAGAGGAAATGTTGGACTACTAGGCCTGGGGAAGAGGAGAAAGGACGAGCATTAGTGAGGTGAAGCGTGGGAGTGGGATGTTGTAACACACAGTGAAAAGAAATCATAAATAAGCCATTTGCCCCTGAGGAACTTTGCAGGCTAAAATCAAGATTTAATACATAAAGCTAGCCATAAGTTAGAGACAGAAAAAACACACACCCACACTTGGCACAAAACATGTGGCAACCGCCCGCAGCGACGGCACAGCTTCAAGCCGCTCACCACGAGAGGCAGGGCATCACAGAACTTAGATACATACAGTGGAGAACAGATGTTTGACCTACTTTATTGACTTCAGGCACAACAACACAATCACTGTGATTCCACAAAGAAGTTTCACAGTTTACTAACTAATGAACTTAGTTATCCTCCTTCTGAGACACACACACACAGCTCAGACAGCAGGATCAAAACACACAACAGCTGTGTGACCAGCATCTGCAAAGCCTCAAACACACACTGGGGGAAGGCTGGGAGGCTGAGAGAGGGAGGGAGCAACACGGAGACAAAGGGAAGAGTTAGTAAGTGACAGCCAAATAAACCCGTGACCCGGGCCACTTCACACTGATGTAAACACAAAGGTATGCGGGCTGTCAGCTTGTGTGCTAACAGGCTGCAGAATGCTAACCACGTCCAGCTTCTCTAATCCTCCAGCCAGCGTCACTGTCTGCTCTTTCACAAGCCAGGAGATTTCCGTAAAGAGGAACCTCGACCCAGAGGGACCGAGAGAGGGGGGCGGAACACACACACACACACACACACAACGAACCAAAGTTGAAGACTGACAGCGAGCTGGCAAAAACAGGCCAAACATACCGGAGCACAACAGCTTAATAAACGACAGCTCATGACGTGCTTATGTTATCAGCCCGTTATCTTCTCAGCCTCTATTTAAAACTGCGATAATTAGCTTGCTAGCTAGCTAAAGTGGCTTGTTTGCTAGCTTAAGTTAGCTAGTGTTACATTTTCCATGAGCAGTCACTGCTGCTAACGCTAAACTCTGCTAACAACAGACGGAAATATCGCGTTATGTTGTAGTTAGTCGGGTTATTATCTAACGCTCGCTCGGTTTTAGTTAGCATACTTACCATTTTTTCGTAACAGCGCAGCCCCAAGTCTGCAGACCAATTCCTAAATCTCCCCCTATCTCTCTCTCTCTCTCTCTCTCTCTCTCTCTCGCTCTGCCTCACACACACAACTCAACTGCCGCAGTGTCTTCTGGGACGTGTAGTATCGAGCGAACCCGCTGCCCCGGCGACGAGTATCGTTCTTCTCTCCCCCGTCAGACTACACTACCCACAATCCACTTCACAGAGCTGCCATTGGACTCGGTTCTGTCAGTACATTCCTCAAACCAACTGCAAAGCGCGCTCTTCCCGAACACTTCCACATCTGCTCCGGTTCTGCGCCGTTATTGGTTCTCGCGGAAACCGAGCCATCACGCGTCAACCACCATCACGTTTTACGGTGAGCGCACGTGCACGGTGGTGTGATGTTGGAAGATACTGAACAGCATCCAACATCATCAGAGCGGAACGGAAGAACAGGTCATTATAATAATAAAAGAAGAGAGGAATTTCATAAGGCTGCTTTATTACGGACACACTGTGATTCTACAGAAGAAGACGCGATATGTTCTATGTTATTACAACATAATAAAAAACAAACAATATGCAGTGTTATCAACGATGCCACTTAAACCCTAAATACTGCAAATATTGCAGTTTCCTTGAAGATAAACATTAGGCCTACATAATACTACATACACTATCCATACTGTACAACCTATATATATGTTCTCTTCTCACCCTATGTGAGCCTGCGTGTCTTCCTCAGCTCAGGTCCTGGGAGTTTGAGGGTTCTGCTCAGTATCTTAGCTTTTCCTAGGACTGCACACTTCTCGACAGAGACCTCAGCTGTTGGGCATGGAATCTGCTGTAGCCACATATATATTGCACACTGCACAAGGAGACCTATCACGGTAAAAACCTTTCATGGTAAAAAAAAAAAAAAAAAAGTAGTACTGTTGATTTCCTGTTTAACATTGGCATTATACAAAATAAAAGTTTGCATTTAAATGTTTATTACACAGTTTTACAATGAACAGACTGACAGACAGAAAATAAATGGTCATAGAGGAATGATATTAATAGAAAGGAAAATAATAAGCTTCATTTGCAGTGGTGCAATCCAATACGAAAACCAGCTCCAAATTTGGTGATTTTGAATGTTTCTGAAGGATGAAGTGTTCTTTTATGGGTTGAGAAAGTTCTCCCACTTCTTAAGATGAATTAACAGTTGGAACTCCTCTTAGACTAGTTGGAAATCAATCTCATTATCATAAAGCTGAAAACTGTTCTTCAGAGCTCATGAAAAGTTGATATTTTTTGAGATTCTCACATTAAATATGATGGTCTTAGAATATGATGCATTGGTGTAGATTAAACTACCAAAAGTAAATAAGTAAAATAAAAAAGGCAATCAATGAGCTTACGGGTGAACAATGACCAGCAGTAAAATGCAACATGCACAGTAATGCAACATGAATATAAATCCAGAAACATCAGATATACCAGTAACAGACAGGGAGCATATTTCTGCATAAGTACTTTTATTTTTCATACTTTGATGATACATACAAGACTTTTACTTGCAGTGGAGTATTTTCAGTTTGTTACTGATACTTCTACTTTACTTCTTCTACCACTGACTGTATGTTACCCTGTTTTCACCAGAAGAGGGCGCTGCATATCCAGATGTAATCAAAGCGCGGGACTAAAGCTCCCTCTCTGTGGCGTGTGTGACTCTTTAAAATGTGGCTCAGAGATGTGATGTGTGAAGTGATGCTAAAAATGTTGAAGTTTAAGCCACATTTATCACCCACCGCCAGAGGACCCCCAACCAATGATATCAAAACGTTTTCATCCCGAATCCCGTGCTTTTACCTGTGTAAGAAATTTGCGAATTTATCACGAATAATTCCCCGAAAAACCGAGAAAAATTGCTCATAGGAATGAATGGAAAACCCTGAAAAAAAATCAACAGACATTTTCAACAATGAACTGCTCTGGCATACTTTCAACGAGAGACTTCATTTAAACTTTAACATGGAGGTACTCTTGCCTTCTCTTCATAGATTCACTTACCGACACCTTTTACCGTTTTAATGATTGGAAATATGGTTTGGCCAGATATCCTTCCTGTTCGAGGCGTGGTCCCAGCATTTTCTCTCTATGCCTGGCGGTGGCCATCTTAGCAGTTATTGTCAGTTAATTTGAATTTTTCTGTCTAAAATGAGAGAGAGACAGCGGAGCAGCTAGCGCATTAGTGGCTAGCGCTGACACGCTAACAATTAGCATTAGCATCTATTTAATTTTTAGTGGCTAAAAAGCATGCTAATTGCTAACATTAGCAGTTAATGCTAATTTTTAGTGGCTAGAAATTAGTGGTAGCATTAGCATGTTAGCATTACCATGTTAGCATTAGCATCTATTTAATTTTTAGTGGCTAAAAAGCATGCTCAGCCAATGCTAAAATTACTGGCTAATGCATCATGCTAAAATGACAGACAGCAGAGCAGCTAGCGCGTTAGCACTAGCCATTAACTGACAGAGAGTAACAGGCAGCTCAAGAAAGACATTTTCTGTAGTGACCGTCAATTTGCTTTGTTTGTGTTTAAATCTGTTGTTGCTATGCCTATGATGCAACATTAGCGCTAGTAACTGACAGATAGTAACACAGACACAGAGAGACAGATGGACACAGACAAGCACACACACACAGACAGACAAGACAACCACACACACCTAACAACTTCCACAAATTCTGTACTACAGAAATAAATATTATATCACTAGATTCGGCTCATTTAGAACATTACTACTACACTGACCTTCTACAAACCTTTTACAAACCATCTACAATGAGCTAACGCGCTAGCTGCTCATTGTATGTGTTACTGTCTGTCAGTTATTAGCCACTAACTGACAGACAGACCGACACAGACTTGATTGCTCGCTAACATTATCATGTGCAAAACACTATGGCTATGCCAAATTACTTGGGTGATGATATGAAAACAGCCAGCTGGTTGGTATCATGGAGACTGTCCAGGGTAAGGGTGTAATTAAAAATTTGGTTATACACTAAAAATAAAAAATAAAAATATAGTTATGCATATTATACTTAACTTCTGTCATAATCTGTAAATGGAACCCCCAAATATGATATACTGGACATTTAAATAAAACCACGAGAGGTTTAGGAAGAAATGTTCTAACAACGACAGAGATGTCTTGGTTTAATCTTTGACAAGTCATCTTTCTTCATACGATCATAATATAACTAAATCTGTCAAATATGAAGTAAAAAGTGCAAGCTCTGCAGCCTTTTAAACAGTAGGTGCATGTGATTAGATGCCCACATGTGCATAAGAGAGAAGGAGGGAGCTGTAAATAGAAAAAGAGAAAGAGCGGGCCTGAATGCCGTAATGCAGCCGTGAATAAGAGACGTTTTGAATGCAGCTTTGGTGATGTGCACACACACATGCACAGCTCAGCGTTCCATTAGAGCAAGCCCAGGCCATTAGTACTTTTATCTTCTTTGTGTGGGACAGCACTGACAAGACTCCCCTCTCCATCCACAGCATACACTCATAATCACACACACACATACACAGCCAGCCATCTCCGTCTCTCTGATGCAGATGTTGCTACACTGTTTTAATGGTGGTCTTAAGAGCAGAGCAGGAGAGTGATTCAGCTTCATTTTCAAAAGCCTGTCTCTCCTTTTTATGCTGATAAGATGCCTCAAACAGCTGACAGTGCGTACAAAATATCTCTGCCAGTCTCCTCTGAATGTGCAATTACAAAACGTTTCATTGTGTCCTGTCGGTTCAGTCTTCATTCACAAAACACGTGTCTCCTTCCGTGCAGATAACCATGCCTGGAACAGCTGACAGTGTGCACAAAGCACACACATAAAACATGCTCTGGATGTGACATTGAAACGCTGTACTGAGTGACAGCCTGTGTCTTCTGTCTGCAGAAATATGTCTCTTTTGAGACTAAGGAACAACTGACAGCATAAAACATGTCTCTCTCATACACATAAATATAAAAGCTCCTCAGTTCTTGTACAGTATATAGTGGCCACAATGTCTCTTTATGTGCAGTTGGAGGAGAAATCTGTACACTTAGCCACTGTTCTAGTGTTTGAGTCTTTTCTCCTCCAGGACAGAAACGTGCTACAGGAATTTGTGTGCGGTGTCAAATCCTGTTCACTCTCCAAAGTCATCATCATACCAAGTGTAGGGGCCAAAGAACAGTTCATGGTGATAAATACATACAACATGATTGAAATGTATTAAAAAGGATACATAATATGACGATATATAAATATAGAGAGTTTAATGATGATGGAGGACAGAGTAAGCTTTTCAACCTAGAGGTTGAAAAGCTTACTCTGTCCTCCAAGGTCAATGATATTCAGCAACATCAGCATGCTATTTAGCAAAGAATATTAAAATGCAGTGCAATTTCATAGTTTAAAGTGGATATGATTAATATTTTAATGTAAACAATGGATAACGTGAGTACACGAGTGAAAGGAGTGACATATGGAGGCCTCTTATGGTCTTTCATCACATCGTTTTGGTTTTACAGCTTACAACTAGGGTGGAAGCAGAGCTAAGAGGAGAGTGAATATTGCATCAGCACATCGTTCATCAGGTGGCCAGAGGCACGACTTTAAAGGTCCAGTGTGTAATATTTAGGGAATATCTATTAAAGAATATGGCAGAGATTGAGTATAATAACTTTCTGACATGTAATCTTACGAAGCACTTAGTTGCTGGTTGTATTGGGGAAGGTGAAGAAGTCAAGCCATTGTTGGTGAGTCCATTTTGTCCTGGACACAGTGACTGAGATTGGGCTCAAAAATCAGTATTTTCGCAGTCTGAACACTTTATGCATTCTGCGACTTCCAGACATGAACAAACCATGTAACAAACACACAAGATTCAGTGTAACTGTTTAGAAGAGTAAGGCCTGTGTCACTTCAGTCATAGAGAGCAGTCTGTCACATTTTGTGATTAAGGGTGACAGAAAATCAAATTTTATATACAAATGTTGCAAATAATGTAGACTAGCTTAAAAGTGTTCAAATGTCATACAGTATCAAGACTCTTGAATTTCTAAGAGCCCTTTATTTTCAAGTTTTTGAGTGTAAAGTTTTAATAGATAATACATATGGATGATAAACTTTCAAGTTATCAGGATAAGTTATACGATAAGTTACCATACCACTTTGCTCAAGACTGAAATATCTCGTTACATATTGGACAGTGCAAACTTTGGTGATCCTTCAAGTTGTCACCGTCCTATACCACATTAGGACCGGTCTTTAGCCCCCATGAAGACCACTAGTCCTCTGTTACTGTGTATGCAGGTGGCACTTAGTATATGATAAATAGAAAATTATTTCCTTAGGAGACATAACATTAAAAATGAAAAGGGAAGTACAGAAGTTGTTTTGACTGCAACATAAAGATGAAGATGAAGATAACTGAACCACAGTTGAAAATGAAATACAGCTAATATTAGTTGCATCTTTGCACACTTATCTTTCCATACACATGCAAACACATGCACAGCACCAGCCAGCGAGCACACATACAAACAAAGAATACACACAATCCACACAAGGCTGTGGGCCAACACGCACACACGCACACATTCATGTGTATACACTTGACCTTGATAGAGACAACAGGGTGGCACTGCTTCCCATTGACTGGGTCCATTAGGGGCCAAAGTGCAGCTGAGCCGCATGCTGTACAGCCACAAAGAGGCACGCTGGATTACAGAGAGACAGCCAGGCACACAATGGAGGAGGAGTGGTGGTGGTGGCGGGTGGTTGTTGGTGTTGGTGGAGTTTGGATGGATGCGAGTAGGGGCATGGTGGTCACAGCAGGAGAGAGAGAGGATGGGGAAGTAGGATTTGATCTATTTTCATTTAATAAACACTTTAACAGCTGTATATGCTGTGAAAATATCATGTAAGTCAATTGATTGTTCACATTTGGAGTCAAAAAACATAACCTTTTTTAACCATCTAAGATTTTCAGCAGCGTTGGCAGATATGGGCTGAGGTCAGAGGAGTTTAAAGAGTGCAGAGAGGAAATATGAGAGGCTTAAAGATGGAATGGAATATTCCCTTTATGGGACATGATGTGGAAGAGTGGATGTTTTTAGGAATACACAGGCATTCCTCTCTCTCTTGAAGTCATTCCCCGACCCAAATGAACTTTCTATCCTCTCCTTTTCACTCTGTACACGCTCTGTCTATCTACTGTATGCATGAACTTCTTTTTCAGTTTGTCATTTCCCCTGTAATGTAAGGCAGAGGTTCCATCTGAGATGTGTGTCATGAATTAATGATCAGTGCTGAGTAAGACCCTGTCTCTAAGTGCTGCTGGTACTCACATCACCACCACTGCTGTCTCGGTGTATGTGTGTGTGTGTTTTCATTTTAAATATGCTTCACCTCTCTCTGCACGCAAGCAGAGGTGGTTAACCCTTCACACACAAAATACTGACAAGAGAATTCTATCTATCTTTCAGTCACATAAGTGAGCGGAACGGTGACGCTCGTCAAGGAGACGCGTTTTTTTTCTGTGAATGAATCGAGGTGATTAAAGGTGAGCTTTAATTAGGGGAGGCAACACTGAAGATCTGATTGTGCTGCAGGCCTCGATGAAAATGATTCATCTCATTTGAAGAGAAAACAGAAGAATGCTTCTCAAAGTGCTGATGCGTCAATACTGAAAGGGAAAGTGAAGCTGCTGCTTGAATCCATTCAATCCAGTGAAATGATGAGCTCCCGATGTCTGTACCTGCTCATTAAGGTGAGCTGTAGTGACACAAGTGACTGTGGAGAGTGAAATGTTACAGTTTTTCCTGGTTACTTAAACATCCAGTGTGTCAGATTTAGAGGCCTCTATTTACAGAATATGGCAGAAGTGGAGTTTCATATTCATAGCTGTTTTCATTAGTGTATAATCACCTGAAAATACTTACTTAGAATGAGCCTTTATATCTACAGATAGTTCTCTTCCAGAGTCTGCCATGTTTCTACAACAGCCCAGAACGGATAAATCAATACAGCACATAGTGAACATTTGTTTCACCGACTGGTCAACTGTTTCTTCTCTGATGGTCTGCTCGTGGCTCTATAGTCCATCCATGATCACTGCACACAGACTGATGTAACCTTCTTCAAATTTATGCATCAAACAAACAGAAACATCAGATTTCCAATATTTCTTTCAGCTGTTTGAGGTTGGATCATAGACTGTATAAAACATGGATGTCACATCTGTGACGTCACCCACAGGTTTCTGAAGAGCTGTTGTGAAGCTCAGTGTGGTGGCTCTGGTCGCCATCTTGGCAGTCCTGCCTCTACCGCCTCCCAACTAATCCAAAATTGCACAAAGAGGTGCATCTGTAGCAGCACCCACCTTCACTGTCAATCAAAGCGTCCACGCTCTTAATCTTGCTTAACTTTAAGCCTCGGTCAGTTGTATATAAATTCACCCTCAGTACAGTTGTCATGAACGGGGAAATTAGCTATAGAGACCAAAACTGTTTTTTGTACCAGGCTGTAAACATGTTTATTTCTGCTGTGAAGTTGGACATTTGAACATGAGGACTTATGGAGACTGCCTCACTTTTGGAGCCAGCCTCAAGTGGACAAGAAGAGGAACTGCAGTTTTTGACACTTCTGTGTTGGCTTCATTTCACAGCCACAGAGGTTGCTGCTTGGGTTAGACTGGCATTTCAAATCATCTTGTTTTAAAAATACCTGTGTGTGTGAGTGTGTGTGTGGGTGGGTGTGAGTGTGCGTGTTTGGTGTTACAGTGTGTAAGAATCACGATCACCAGTGTGTTTGGTGAACTGGTCTCATTAAACCAGCAGACTTTCTCTAATGGAGCATCAGTAATCTGTTGAAGGATGTCTAATCCCAACATACACACGCACACACACACACACACAGCGGGCATAGTAAGCAATCACGCAGCTGCATGCACATTTACACAGAGAGGTGTGATCTAATCTAATCCAGACGCTCTTTACTGCCTGTGACTATTCATCAAATATGTCATAACATAAATGACATCAGATTAATGGGAATGGGTGAAAGCGTAGAGACTTCCTGGATTAGCAACAGCTCGTCAAAATCCTGAAGCCAGGAGGAGTTTCCAGGGCGTTCTCTGTGGAATGACACACTGCAGGGTCATCTGGTTTTTACAGTCCACCTTAAATGGATCAGAGCCATCAGTGCCATGAATAGATTCACCTGTGCTTTACCTGCAATGTCACATTGAAATGTCCCAAGATTCATCAAGAATCTTTAATTCAAGAGTGAAAAAGGAATTCACTGACAGAAAGACTTTGCACGAGTAGTCTTCACATGTTCAAACATACTGCACAGTAATTCATATCAGTGTGAAATAATCAACCATAATGGCCATATACCATAAAGGTATAACCAAATAAAGACAAACCTATATTGGTATTGGTAGCTGCATGGAACTGGGGATTGTAGCAATTTTGCAAAAACTATAATTTTATTTTTTTTTCATCTTCTTGATCCTCTAGGTCTTTATACAACTGAAAGAATATTATTGCAGTTTATCAGTATATGTTTAATGTGTGCATGTGAATGTCAAGTCTTCATCTTCCTGCTTTCTGCTGACATAGCATGAATGTAGCATGAGTCCATCTGAAGCTGAGAAGCACAGCTCTGAAACTGACCTCCCGCCTTCTGCTTTTATAAATCAATAGTGTCAAGGAAAAAAACAACTCTTCAAGGTCTTTCTAGGACAGCCAATTTCCTGGTCATTTCACACCTCCTGACTGCCTCTGCTCCCAGTGTGCACTCCGGCTCCAGCAGCACAGGGGACAGCAGGTACAGGGAATCGTCTGCTGCTGAATGGAATTGGAATGGAATGGAATTTTTCCAGGGGGAGACTGGTAGACCTGGCAGACTCTTACCCTGTGAGGTGAAGCAGACTAATTCTATCTAGTCAGGATCCTGCTATCTCTGAGATGGTCACAGCTCTTAGTGGAGCCTGTAATAAGTGTAATATCTGTTGCAATAAGTGGAGGCATGTGTATATAACCATTTTCCATCTACATTTCTCTTCTTGGTCCTGCAGCTTCCATCCTTGATTTACTCCTCATAACAAAGTGTGAGTGTTCTTGCCAGGGTAAGAAAATGATGAACTAAAACCAGACCAGTGTCTTGGGATGACAGCTCACATTGCCAGGTGTGAATGTGAGCATGGTGTAGCAGCGGAGACATTGACTGGGGATCAACAATACTGTTTCAAAGATTTTAACAGTATGGTTTTAGTCAATAAATGTTTGGTTAGAGCTTATAGAGAGAGCAATACACGTGCTGTTTACACTGAAATTGAAAACCATGGTCACTGTTTAACCGAAACAAAAACTGACTTCAAGTTTATTTTAAACCAGCAATAAATATTTTCAATTAACAAAGGGTCACTTGATTATATGCATGTATAAGGGGTTGCAACAAAGTCGCAACAAATTATCACTCTGACCCAACTCTGCCATTTTTAGCTCTACAGATCTTTATGGTGTCTTTCAGCTCATTGTTTTGGTTTTCCAGTCTGCAACTCTACTGTTTTGGTTCCTTTCTTGTAATTCTGCTTCAGCAGGTAGATGTTCTCAGCCAAACAGATCCCTAAAGCTACCATGCACATGCACTACCTGCTCAGTTGCAGACAAAGCTACAGACAAAGCTACAACAACTACACTGAAAAAAAATTCAATGTGCTTCCTCTACACAGTACTGAAGTAGTAAGCAGGTTTATGCATTCAATATTCATGAAGCCAATTTGTTTACCCAAACCAACTGTAACAATAACTGCAGGCATTTTGAGTTTATTAGTACAATTACATAAATAAAGTTTATTAGTTCATTTATATTAAAACTATATCATTTAAATAGATGGAAATGTTCTATGTAATTGAAATGCATAAGTGGCCTAAAACTGTTTTGGAGTGTAGCTGGTGAACATAGTGTAGCATGTAGCAGCTAAAGAGGCAGATATTTTTCTCAGGAGTGAGCGATTAAAAATAGAGCTAAATGGAGAGAGAATATCGATCTTATATTTGGCATACTACCCAAAACACAACTCCAAATAAAATTTCTCCACATCAGCTGGCAACAGTCAGTTGTGTGCTAACCTGTTTGCCATATTAGCTTAAATGGTGACAAAAGTGTTGTGTTTACAGCTTGTGTCTGCTGTGCCTAAGCGTTGAAGATCAGAAGCTTTTTGTGCTAATCTGCAACTGCAACATTGACAAGGCAGTCCATCACTGTTTTCAGACTTGGATCTGAATGTGGCTGCCAGAACCTGGACTCCCCATTGCATCTTCACTGTGTTGTGTATGTTGTTTATTTGTGGTGGGATCAACTGAACCAATTTGGTGTGCCTGGAGTGTGTCCAAGACATCTGAAGCAATAGTGTAGGCTCCCCATATGATCATTAAGATCAATTTGGGACATCCCTAGTCAGTAAGTGACCAATCAGCACCCATGAATTGAACTTATTAACAACATAAAAAGACAATTAACAGGGGTTCTGTGCCAGAATATTTCTTGACAGTAGTTGCCAGGCAACCAGCATAGACTCCAGTACTAAGTGTTGTTTTTACACTTATTGTATGGATTGAAGCAATGAGATATAGAGTGTTAATTAATGACCTATGGAGGTGCTGGCAGGTAGACTTTGGACAGAGCCAGGCTAGCTGTTATCAGTTTTTATGCTAAGCTATGCTGGCCATATTAACTGTGTAGACATGATCAATGTTCTTATCCAAAAAAGTTAATAAATATTTCCTAAAATGACAAACGTCACCATTATCATGTAAACATTAAAGCACCGACACATCTGGACACGATACAGCAGTCCAGAGTCCTGTCTCACATTACAAGACATCTGACAGCTGGTACCAGCTCAGTCTGCTGATTCAGCACAGAGCAGAGATTTTCAGATGGCCAGTTTGGGCGCAACACTGGGCTGAAAGTCATTTAGTGTGATGTTATCAGAGCAGGAATGAAATGCTGCTCTGCAGAGTTGTCTGGACTGGACTTCTATCTGCAGAACACTGTGCTGATAGCCGGCAGTGGATATCAGCACTGACGATATACCAGGAGGCACTGCGTCTCTGTCTGAAGACAGGAAACATGCAGCCACGACTCAGACCACAGTTATAATAATTATTTCAGTGATATACAGTACAGCAATATGTATGTTTTTTGGGTTTTGCCTCCTCAAAATGTGCTGCATGTCTTTTTCCTGCTCTAGTTTCACGTTTCAGTTTCTGTTGGTGCCTTTTCTTGATTCATCCATGGCAGTTATCAATGTTCATGCTATCTATCAGTGCTGATACCACAGCTTCACTCAATGCTTATACTTAACGGACACTTTTTCTGTTTTTGTTCCATTTCCCACTTCAACTACACGTTTTTCAAATGTTTTTCAGCTCATGTTGATTTCCTTCAGGAACTATAGTTTTTTCTAGTTCATGGTTAAATGTGGCACTCCACCGAGTTCTCCATGAATACGTTAAATCCAACTACATCAATCATCCATTCTTCCACGAGTGTTACTGTTGAATCAAGCATTTTCCCTCTCAATAGAACACCTGAACAGATGAGAATGAATGACCTGTGTGCTGATGAATTGTGCAAGTGTTTGCACTGAGACTGCTATTGACAATGTAAGTCATTATGGACTATGCAGACTGGGAAAACATATGAAACTCTATTAACCGTTAAATGGTCCTGCTCAGGAAATAAAGAACAATAGAAGTAGTACTCTGGTAGTCCGGTTTAATTTACAGTGCAACAACACATTCAACATTTTTCTCCAACAAAGTGAAATAGTCAACATTATTGAATTATTATTATTAATATAACAAAATAAACAAATAAAAAGGTGCAGTGTGTAATATTTAGTCATATCTAGTGGTGAGATTGCAGATTACAGCCAGCTGAATGCTTCTTACCTTACCCTCCCTTCAGTGGCTTGAAAAAAGGCTCTGTCTCTGTGAACCCATGCTTCCACACTTACACTTACTCTTTTCAGTTCATATGTGTGTTCATGTGTGTACAGAGTATCTGGATGGTACAAAGTCCAATGCTGGACATTCTCAGTAGTTTGCATTTTGGCTATGTGGTGGAAGGGGAGGAACCACTGGCACTGTGAAAATGGCAGCTGCATGGCGGAAGCAGTAGTGGCGAATATGGCAATATACAATACATCTGTTTTATGTTTATATTTTGGTGGTCAAATGCAATTTGCAATTTGACAATAAAAAGAAGCAGGGGGAAATTGATGCAATCATTATTTTAGTGCACAATGGCCGTACTCAAATTAAGACAGCACTACCCTGATGATTTTAGCACACTAGTGTAGGACGCAATGATGTAACACATAAAAGTATATTCATGGAAGAATCCAAGAAACATGGCAGACTCCATGGAAGAGGACTTACTCTCACCATAGATCCAAGTGTATACTATAAGTGTATTATTGGACACACTAATATTCAGTAGCATGGACCACACCATCAACAAGATACGTTTAAATGATTTATTGACAAAATTAAAGATTGTGAGTGAAGCATGATTTCTTGTACTTCTTCAGTCGATGCTGCGCTGTGGGGAAGCTAGAGCAGGAAGAAGAGGCGAAACAGGTGAAAGAAATGGGATGGGAAGGCGGTTATGGAATATGAGAGCGAAGGGGACCAGAGGGTATTTATAGGACTGTTGGAAGTGGCGCATGTGAGGCGTGGCTCTGCTCCTGAAACACTGCTTATAGCTCCAAAAAATAGTCCGACAGTTACACACACACTCTTTGTGCAACATAAGACCTGTTCGTCTGGGCTGTACAAGTGTTCTCCTCACACAACATGTGGGTAGAAGCCACACTGCCCCAATTAATCAGAACGAATCTAGTGTCACCCTGGATTTAAGTAATTATCGATGGATTTTCATCTACAGTGTATCTGAAAGGTGATACAGATATCATTCAACATTCAACAAATATTCAGTGGAGTAACATCAGCTTTATTGTCTAGACAATTTATAATCAGAAAACCTTTTATACCGTGTACTCAGAACTGGTAAGCAATATCTTGTTTATAGTTCAGAATGTTTATAGTCAAATTCAAAACATATAAAGTCATTTGAGGATTTGGGGGATATTTATTTAAATGATCTGGTTCAGTGAGCCGACAAAACTGAACTGAACAGCATTAAGAACCACCATAAAAAGCACACGTCACAAAACAACTGCAATGCACCCTGGACTGATGTGCGCCTAAACCCCTGCAGCTGGTCTGGACATGGCTCAAACAGGTTGAACAGGTAGGGCCATACCAAGATATCACAACTCAAAATGTGCTCTAGCAGAAACTTTAGTGAAATAAACACAGTGTAATCCAAAGGTTTAACAGAGCACATCCACAACACCGGCTCTTCTTCTGTGGTCTTAAATGCAGTAAGTTTTCCCCCACCCCTTCTCTCAGTCAGAACCTCAATCTGCCTTCTGCAGATGGAGCTATAAGTGGCCATATTAGGGCAGAAATCCAGAGTCTGGCAATGGGGGCAAAAAAAGGGTCCAGGGGCGTACACGCACGCTGACGCGCGTGTAAACACACTGACACACACACACACAGCGTGGACAGAGTGAGGACAGTTTGCAGTTCTTCCTGTCTTTGCTGTGGTACCGGTTTAAATCCCCCAAATCCCCCTCCTTTCCTCCCTCCTTTCCTCCCTCCCTTCCTCCCCCCGCCTCGCCCGGGCAACTCTCTAAATGCATCCTCGGGGAACTCTCTCTCTCTCTCTCTCTCTCTCACGCACACACACACACACTGACACGCGCGCGCGCAAACACACACACGCACGTGCGCTCATATAGGAGGATCCCAGCAGAGAAGCGGGCAGTGATCGTCGGACCGCGCACCGGACCAGAGCTCGTTAACTTGTCCGCTTCCTATCCTCCTCTCCACCGCCTCCATCCTTCAGCAGCAGTAAGAATAAATCGGACTACCGGGCAGACTACCGGGTAAGAAGAGAGTTGTGCAGACAGGCTCAGACTGGTCGTCATCGTCTGTTTTACTCCGGAGACTGCGGATTTTTATCCTTCACCGTTTCCAGTGGATACAGAGAGCGCGCACCGCCTCCCTGAGATAAACAAAGTCTGCAGAGACCGAGTCTGTTCTTATTTGTCTTAGGTTACAGCAGGGAAATTTAAAAAAATAAACCTCCATCCGTGTGTCGGTCCAGCTGTTTCCTCTGCCCCCCTCCGGTTTAACTGCACCGGTCAGACTTGGAAAGAGCAACAGCCTCCACCGGCGCATCAGTGAGGTAAGAGATGCGACTGTCTCTTTTCCACATTATACCATTCTGTCATTCAGCTCAGCCGGGGGGCTCTCCTCTGAGATCCTATCACAGGCCTTTGTGGAGCAATAGGTGATTTCTCATAGTGAATTTCTCTCGGGAATTTCAGATTTGTTAGAGGTAAAAATCATAATTCAGATCTAAACATGTCATGTTTGAGGGCAGCAGATTATTTTGCTGCTTCAACCTGGGCTGCACTTTGTGCTGTCCGCCTCCAGCCTCACACATCTCTATACTGGACCATATGGAACCTACGAATGTTACATAAAACTTACATTTCTCCTCTGCACTTCCTCCTCCTCTTTCTTTCTCTTCCTCTGGTCTCACCTGACCCTTTAAGGATAGAAGATGCTCATCTCAGACCTCTGAGCAGGAACGGCTTTAAAAAAACGTTTGAGCAGGGGAGCCAGCCTGGACTGCATATTTAAAAGAAAGAAAGAAAGAAAAAATTAATTCAGATTTAAGCTCTGATTCTTGGTGATAATAAACTGTACATTACTTAAATTCCGGCTGTTTATTCAGTGTAATACATTTTTCATATTCTAATATGAGATTATATCAGTAAATAGATGGAATTTACATCATTAAGTAGCCGTCAGGGACAGATTATGCCACAACGGGCCCCTGAAAACAAACGTGAAACCTCCCCAACCGCCCCTAGTTGGGAGCAAAGAACACACAAAATGGCTGTGTCCTTCTCAGACTTTTTCTCGTCATTTTGCATGTCTGCACTGTTATTTTTGTCTCTGTGTAGTTTGGTGTCTGTTTATAGGAGATTTCTGTGTATTTGTAGCTTTTGTGTCTCTTTGTAGTCGTTTGTCATCTGATTATAGTTTCTGTTGTTTAGTGTCTCTTTGTAGTCGTTTTGCATCTCTTTGGAGCCATTTTGCCAGTCCTAATGGTTGTTTTGCGTCTCTGTCTAGTCAGCACCAGTGGTGACCGATCGCATCCTGAGGGGTGTGATAGAGCCGCCTAGCCACAGACACACCCAGATTAGAGAACTCCTTACAATGAGGGAAAGTGGGGCAGATATGTAATGGATGACCTTCGTGCGTCCTAATGACACACACCAATAACGTTTATTCCATCCAGGTCAGTTCAGGCCTATATTGATCACTTCTGATTGACTGGACATTTCCCAGATGTAGGCTGGGCCGTGCTAGTGTGATATCAGCTGGACTGGTCCCAGTTGCTTCACAGCTCATTGAAGTGCAGAACAGATCGTCTGGTTGTAAAAGCTCAAACATTGTCTGTCAGCTCCTGGCATTTATTATCCTCAACAGCATCTCCTCGTCAGTTTAATGGCAACAAGCCTTGTCTTTCTTTCTTAGCCTCCACTCTCAGCTGGTCAGAAGAGCCCTGCCTGTTCCTTTCTATTTTTAGTCTCTATTTACAATGCAGTAGCTATAGAAGCAAGAAGAGTCTCTCACTCTACAAAATGTTCTCTTCATCTGTCTCTCTGCTTCACGTCTCTTTTTCTATCTTACCCTCTTCTTTTAATCTTAACCTCTATCACTCACTCACTTTTTTCATGTCTGTTTTCACCTCTGGTTTCCCAGTTTCTCCTTCAAGCTGCCAGATATCATAGATCATCAAGTCAGACGGAGTGATTCAACACATTAAGCATCGGCAGCAGCTCACCTCAAACTGCCACCTGCTCCATTAACATGCACACATGCACACAGACAGTATATTACTGTGTGAGGCTGGAAAGACAGCAGAGACAGGGGGTAGAGGTTAATCTCTGGATGCTTTTGACCCAAATCACCATGCGACCTACATACCCTCCCCTAAAAACAACCACCCCACAGTCCCCACCACACATCCACCCAAATATATCTTTAAAAAGCAGCACAGACACACAAATATATGCAACAGTCTTTTTTAAGACCGAACAACATTTCTGAGTTGTTAATTACTTGTGACAAAAATGTGCCGCAGCTACAGGGTTTGGCCTAAATTGCCTTCATGTAGAGAAGACGAAAAAAAAGTTTTGATTAGAAGATCTCAAAGAATCATTTTTAATAAAGCAAATGTAATTAACTTGTTCTCCATCTTCCATAATACTTGAGCATAATCTTGAGGCAAACCTGACCTCCCTTCAAGACAAAGTGTCCCACTTTAGACTTACAGCTCCAGATCTGCTGCAGTAACCACTGCATACACACCCAAACCTCAACCAAACACCACACAACACTAAGGCAACATTTATTACACTGATACTGAAGTGTGTGAAAGTTGAGCCTAAATTAGATTTTTACTGGATTAAATTTGGTCAGACCACCACTTAGGTTCACACTGAAATATCTTAACAACTACTGAATGGATTGATCGATTGAAATAGTTTGCCCAGTCATTCATGGTCCCTAGAGGATGAACCGATTCATTGACATTTTCTTCTTGAATGCCAACATTGACATTTCTGGAGTGAAATGATGTCATCTGACATCTGTTATACACATTCATGTTCCCCTCAGGATGAACTGTAAAAACTTTACACCATAAGGTCAAAAATTAAAGTTGGTTTATGGCCAAATGTCCTCCAAATTCCTAGCATTTCCATCAGACCATGCATTAGGGTTTAGTGCTAATTAGCTACTGTTAGCATGCTAACCTGCTAAGCTAGGATCGAGAACATGGTAGAAATAATACAGTAGTTTAAAGCACTGTGTTCTGTCTGAATATAACCTCACCAAGCTGCTAGTATTATGGTCACAGAATCATTCCACGGAGACATAAGCCTGAATTGGTGCAAATGTTGTCATCTCCTTATTAAGCATATGCAAACAAGAGTGTTGTAAGTGCAGAACTGTGTCTGTTGTGCGCCCTGCTACAATGTCCATTATTATTAAGACCACTTGCAGAGTATTTCCACTGTGCATCTCTGTAAAAACACATGTCCAGAAGTCAAAAGCCAGCAGGCTACAGTCAATACACCCACCACATCCTGTGTGAACAAGAAGCAAAAGCTTTTGGAGTTTCTCTTGATGGAAGATGGTGGAATGACAGTGGAAAAAAAAAAGACACAATGAGGGAACCTTTGAGGAAGCTGATAACAGTAAGCAGACCAGAGTTTATGAGACTGGTTTATAGTAGTGTAACAATAAATTATATGATACATTTGCCAAAGGTGTTATTTTGGAGGGTTTTATTTAACAGCCATGATTAGACATGACTAACTCCTGGCCTGACCACAAAGAGAAAGAAGAAAGAAGAAGAGAGATTTTTAATGTGTGGAAATAATGAATTAACTGTTTGAAATATGTGAAAATGGACATTGAGCACTTAGTGAGGAGGAGGCATCTGTCCAGGGCAGCAGCAGACAGACAGAAAACAGATATCCGAGAGCAACCAAAGGAAGAAAGTGAGAATGCTGCGGAGGGGACACCTGCCTCAACAAATCTTTTTGATTGAAACCTCACAGTGTAAGACAAAAGTAAGACATATGGCGGTAGAGTCTTTTTATTATTTAAATGTTTACATCGTGTGCTGTGAAAAGCTTAAAGTTTGCTCACGTTTTAATGGGCTGGCGGCTGAGATGCAGAAGACAAACACAGATATATGTACATGGGTGGCTGTTGAACAAACAAGCAGAGTAATCTGAGAGGGAGAGGGCGACAGGACAATGGAAAAAGTAGTGTAAAGAGTATAAAGGATAGAGGCAGGTAGATAGGTAAGCGAGAGAAGAAAAGCATTTTAAACAATTTAATGTTTTCATTAAATGCCTGCATTTTGTTTCCTCACAAGGTATTTCATTCATTTTCATACAACATCTCCTCATAACTAAAGCGCAATGTTACCATAAAGTGCTTGATTAAGGTTAGGGAAAAACTCTGGTCAGCTCGAGGTTTCTGCCTCTTAAAGGAAGTCTTTCCTTGCCACTGTCACCAACTGCTTGGTCATGGTTGGAATTGTTGAGTCTCTTTATTCAGTTAACTTGAACAAAGTCAACAGTGACTTCAAACATCAAAATCCTTTTCCTGACTTTAGCCAAATTGCTTTTGTTGCCTTAATCTAACCACAGGAGTTACTTTTTGAAGGTAAACCTTCAATTTGTGTGCAGCACAAAAAGAACCTTGGTCTCTTGACTGTAAACATAACCGAGGCAGCTGTTTACTAAACCTTGCCCCACTTAGTTACCATTGCTACACCTGTCAAGCGTCCTGTTCGCACACATCACTAGAGGTCCAAAAAGTCATGCCTGAACCCAAACAGACCCAGAACTGTACTACGTGGAACTGAAGCAGGCCCTGCTATACAGGTCTGCTATTTGAAAGATGTGATCTGGACCCATGCAGATCCAATCATGCTGATTTCACAGCTGACTGTGATCAACACATCATTTACAAGTAGCTATAACCAAACAAAACTTTGTCTTATCGCATGTAACATTAGTAGCCTTCTGATTGTATCTAATGTTAGAAGTTGACTCGTTTTAAAAACAGGAACCACACAGGGGGCTTAAATATGCACGTCATGCTAAAAGGCTAATGCTAATTAGGCTAATACTACATTGACACAAATTCAGGCAGATGATAGACGGCAAACTGGATACCATGTTAGATGTGGCACTACCATCCAAAGTTAAAATATGAAATAAGCTTTTCACCGTCCCCTGCGACGAAATTAATAAGCAGATGTTATGTGGCCCCCTCACACATATATATATAACAGTTGTTTGTTTTTCCCGTGCTGACAAGAAAATATTATCTGTCCGCCATCTGCAGTCTGCCTGAATCCATGTGAATGCAGCAGAAGCTGCAGTTACATAAATCAATAAAGATTATTCAAACTGTTTTTGGAGCATTTTTTGGATGTATGCAGTGTTTTCCACCTACCATCTTTATGGCCAGAGGCCAGTCTACCTGATAACTTGACGCATCCCTCTGTCAGAGAGATAGCAACATAGACTGAGGCACAGAACAAGCGGAAAAAAAAGGTTGAGAAATGAGACAAATCAGAAGAAAAATAGAAACAGGCAGCAGACAAACAGATAAAGGGAGACAGGAAAGGAGGTAGAGGCTGGAAAACAGATGGATAGAGCAGACAAAAGGGAGAGAGTGGGAGAGAGGGGGAAAATGTGGATGAAGGAGATGGTGAGTGATAGAGTTAGAAAGAGGATAGCATTCAATCCTCCTGTCGTCTCTGGAGGATGCTGCTGAAACTTGATCTCACCCAGGAACCGGCCATCGCTCTGCCTCTCTCGTCTGTCTAATATTAGTAAGACACACACTCTGTCGTGTAATATTGTACCTGGTGTTTTCCTCAAACCCACAAAAGGACACACGCACACACACACACAGTCACACACCTCACTAACTCATCATAAATGTCTCTCTTCTCACTGCCTCTCTTCTTGAACCACAACCTTTCCTTGTCTCTCCTCTTGAATCACTTTTTATGAAGCAGTAATTGTGAAGTTCAACTAAAAAAACCTAATGTAATTCACATGCACGCCTGAGGCTTTTAGATGTTCTTACAGAAGATTGATTAGCCCTGCTCCAACGTCCTAAATATCCACTTTGAGGAGGGAAAGATCATTAACTGCCAGTTAGCGTTTAAGGCTGCTTAAATGTTTATGACGTGGCACGTTGAAATGATTCTTTTGGCAAACAGCAGTTCATAGCAGCTATACAACGTGTTACTCAGTGAGCTCTGTAGGTTCTGGCAGGCCGATTTTCTTGAGTGCTTGCTGTTTCCAATCTTTGTGCTAAGCTAAGCTAATTGGCATCTGAAGTCTTATAGCTTCATAATTACTGTACAAGGATCAAAGTGGTATTGATTTTCTTGTTTAAGTCCTGGCAAGGAAGTGAATAAGTGCATTTGGTTCATTTAACAACATTTACTCTGTATCCTGGTATGGAACTTTCCATTATGTGACAAATTATAGATTTCAAATAAAAATGCAACATCTGTCTGTTTTATTGTTATCGTTTATACCATGAAGTGAAGTAGGTGATGAATTCAGAGCTGCTATTTCCTGCCTCACAATAGCCCCTCACTCACTAAACTGTCATGAAGGACAATTGCATAATATCAAGTATTCAACAAAATAGCATTGTTGTTTCTGTGTTGAAGCACCTCAGTGAGATCGATTCTGAGTGCAGACGAGACAAGCACTCGGCTCACCCGAATCCTCAAATGACTCACTCACACACACACACGCACACTTGAGGGTACACAAACAGAAGTACACACGCAAAGAGGGGAAGAGTATTGTTGAGAGGGTATAGTGGACACAGAGCGTGGGTGGGGAGTGAGAGCGAGAGGGAGGGAGGGAGGGAGGAACAGACAAAGAAAAAGACGCAGCGGAAGAGGATGAAGACAATATTGCTGTACAGAGTTGACCGCCGGCTTCTTTGGCCTTTTCTTTTGGCTGCAGTTACAAATTCAAGTTAAATATTTTTTTTTTTTGTGACTATCTTGTGGTAGAAATGTGCATGTGTGACTCATGGGTTATGTAAAATCCTAAATATATTGTCTGCATATTTCAGCATTTTGGGAAATACGCCTATTCACTTTATTTTGAGAGTGAGATAAGAAGATCCACACCACTCATATCTGTGAGTTAAAGGTCCGGTGTGTCAGATTTAGGAGGATCTTTTTACAGATTATGACAGAAATGGAATATAATATTCATATTCATTATAATATTGATTAATTATTGTATAATTACCCATTAGCCATGTTGAACCTGCATGTTTCTACAGTATCCCAATAAACGCTAAATACTCGAAAGGGCTTCCTTCACATTAGGAAGGAGAGGGTGAGGTGACAGGGTTGCAGTCACCCACTACACTGTTAGATGCCACTACATCCTACATACTGTTCCTTTAAAGTCTGTGTAAAGTCAGAATAAATGTGGTCAGACCAAAAAAGAAAGTGTTATTAACCACCCAGCCAAATTTGAATGATCAAAAATGTCGACAAGTTTATGAAATTAGGTGTTAAAATCAGGAAAAAATGAATTCTCAGCTCCAGGACTGTGTCTGTCAAGATGTGAATATAGTGTGTGTGTGTGTGTGTGTGTGTGTGTGTGTGTGTGTGTATATATATATATATATATATATATATATATATATATATATATATATATATATATATATATATATATATATATATATATATATATATATATATATATGTTATCTATTTATTTTCAAATTTGTTGAACTTCTCTACAATCTTCAATCACACATACACACACTGTGAACTGCAACTGCAGTAGTACCCCCTGGGGTACAAGTTCCCCGTGGTTGGGGATCACATTGGGATCAGATTTAGTTCAAACTACATTACTGCTTTTTATTTCACATAGTGAATGTGCAGGGCTAGACACTCAGCTCACAGAGTGAAGTCACAGAATGTTGGGATATCACTATATTTCAGCAGCACACGCAGCAGGATAGGGGAGGGCGAGATGGAGGGCGAATGGGAATAAATGGGACGCAGCATAAGTACATGCTGTCCTTTTTTTCCACAGAAGCAAAACAATTTCTCTTTCCCCTCCCTTCAGATATAGAATAAACTAATGTAACATGCAGGCAGAAACCTTGGTGTGTAATTATTTAACTCCAGGTGGCAATATAACAAAACATTACCACAATTTGCATAAACTTGGAGTGCTGTTGAACTGCAGCCATGTTGGTTCCAAACGTAATTAAATTTGGCATATTTATCAAAGCTGTGGAACTTTTCCTAAAGTGGAAACATTCAGCCCCAAGGACACAGCTGAATGTATCCTGTGGTGTTAAGTGGGTCTACCAATTTTGGCAGCACTTGCTTGTACTCTATGAATTTAACAGCTCCTATTCTCCCTTCCTGTAGGTGGATTCACTAAGCAGCATTTATAAATCAGATGTACTTCGTGGTGTTCTTGCTGAAGGGCACAGTTATATTGAGTGTGTCTACCTGCTATATAACAGTGTTAGGTACTGTATAAATATAACCCCGGCCTTCCCGCTGTGCACAGGTAGAAAAGCCCTACAACAAGCTGCAGCCATGGATGAGATGGACCTGCCCCAGATGAAGAAGGAGGTGGAGAGCCTCAAGTACCAGCTGGCCTTCAAACGAGAGAAGTCCTCCAAAACAGTGACTGAGTGAGTTTGAACCCTGATGAACAATCCCTGAACCCCTGCTCTAAGCTCTGAGGATGTGGTAGAGATGTGTTTTTCTTGAATACACTTGTGCACGGTGCGAACAGAAAACATGACACAATGTTCAAAAAATGTAAATGTTGCTGATCCACTTACACAATGGATCATGTTTGTAGCAGCTGGGCATTTTGGGTGATGCACTTTTTTGCCCAGTTTAGTTGAGTAGATGAATACCACTCGTGTCTGTACCATAGACTGTATAAACATGGACATGTCTCTGTAACATCATCCAAAGAACTCTGATCACTGCCAGCCTGTCCTGCCTTTGCCACCTCCTGGAGGTGAGCATGGGTGAAACTGAGGTGGACTAAATGACGGTGAAGCAATTATCAATCAAAGTGGCCATGCTCTTAAAACTTTTAGCCTTAATATAATGTGAACAGGTGAGTTGTATATAAATTCACCCTCAGTACAGTTGTCATGAACGGGGAAATTAGCTATAGAGACCAAAACTGTTTTTTGTACCAGGCTTGACATTTTAACATGGGGACTCATGGAGACTGGCTTGTTTTATAATCAGCCTCAAGTGACCATTTAAGGCAAAAAGCATTGAATCAACACTGATTCAACGTTAGTCTTCCTGGCATTTTAAAAGCAAGGAACTATCAGCATTGATACAATGTCGTCTAGCTTTGAATATTCAACTATTCAACCAAAATGATGACTGAATCAATGTTGCCATGCTATCTGGGCTAGCTCTGTCCAAAACACTTAACTGGATGGAGCCAGGCTAGTTGGCTCTTCTGGTTTCCTTTTTGCTCTTAAAGGAGAGCAATAATGATCTTTTCACTGAACTCCAAACAAGAAAGAGAATGTATAGTTTTTGTATTTTTCAAAATGTAATAGATACTGGTGCACATTGCTCATTGCTTCTCATCTGTGAAGACTTTAGAGTGCATACATTAAGTTCATGTAGTTAAGGACATTAAACAGTATGTTGTAAACATAAAAACAGTTTTCAGTCTTCCCAAAAGAGAGTCCTTGAGACATTTCCTTCAAAATAAAAGTCTCTCCTCAGTGTGGCAGTTGTCATGTTTAATCACAGCTCTGTGATGCTGTGTGATACGATAAGAAGCTCCAGAACAAGTGAGTAAGTGGACATCAAGTCGAGATTGTTTAACCGACTGCTGTTTCCAAGGTAACTAAAGCATTCAGCATTTGAATCAATTACACATCAATATAATAATCGCTTCTTGCTGAAGGCGAGAAACATCTGCTGCCTATTGTAATAAACACAATGATTGTGGATATGACAGCATTATTCATTCCACCACAATAATGACAAAACAATGATATGACTTCATTAACTAATGCTGCCTCGAAGGCTGTTGTCACAGCCGCAGCACACATAGAAGCATTAAGCAAAGCTGCAGCTGTCATTAAGCTCTGTGCGGCGGTCTCTTTGTCTGTCTCAGGCTCTCTCTGCAGTGCCACTAGATTAAGGACCAATCAGTGAAACTGAGAAGAAACACTTCATCTGAGGCTTCATCAGCACTGAGAGGACTGTCTTTGACTAATGATGTTTTTTATGTGGAGGACAAAAGTATGCATGGTCAGTGGTTTCAAAAAACGATGAAGGACTGATGGAAAGTTAATTTATGGATGATGAACTGAATAGTGAATCTATGTAACCTTTGAGGGATGAAATAACAGATTCTTCTTTTTTACCAATGAAAAGAATCATGTCTAAACAATAAAACAAACATTTCAGTACACTTTCAGAATCAGAATCAGTTTTACTGGCCAGGTGTGTGTACACATACAAGGAATTTGACTGGGGTTTACATTGCTCTCAATGTACATACACAGATATAGACATACAGTACATATAGCTAAAACAACGACAACAAACTCGACAAGGTAATAGTAAACTACTATGTACAGGCCTTTACTTGTCTGATTGACAAGTAGCTTATGGTGACTAATGTTAGCAAACGTTAGAGAGATGTTACTGACATTACTGAGTCATAATCTTTCTTAACTTGTTCATACAGCTACTTGTCATGATGTGTTTTATCATGTTACAGATTTGGTAGTTTTGTGATGAAAGTAAAAGAAGTAAACACTGAACTAATTACCTGTGACATCAGGAAAGACATCTGTAACAGAATTGAGTTACAGATAAGTTGCTAACAAGCAGCAAAGTGAAGTGCCAAAAACTGCAGTTCCTCGAGCGGACACTTGAGGCTGGTTACAGAGCAGTCAACCTCAATAAGTTCCCATATTGACATGTCCAATTTCACAGCTGAAATAAATGAATTATTCAAATGATATTAAGACTTAAAGTTTCATAATGCATAATTAACAGTGTGGCCTGCTTTGATTGACAGGTAGGTTACAGATGACTTTTTTTGAGCACCCAGGTGTCATTCAGCATGGAGCTCTTTGGGTGACAACACATATGCTGTCCATTCTTTACACTGTCAGTGGTTACAAGACAATATCAAACAGCAAACATTAGTCATCATAATATACAGATCCTACCAGACCAAGTAAGGCTGTAGCAGAAAAATCTGAAAGGTGTGTTTTATTTATTAACTTTTCACAGAAAAAGAATGTGCGTGAGAAATACACAGTTTTGTTTTCTAGCTGAGAGTTAAATGAGAGAATTGATACCACTCCTACATTAAGCTATTGCAAGCATCAGGTTAGCGTAGCTTAGTTTAAAGACTGGGGACCTGTCCACCCAATCCACCACCATCCTAAACTCACAAACCGATATGTCATGTCGTCTTTGTTTAATCCGCACAAAACCCCAAAACAACATGTTGTGGGTTTTACGGGTGGTTATGTGTGGGACACCAGCCACAGGAAGTTGCTGTGCCAGGCCAGGCTAAGCTAACCATCTGTGCGCTAGCTTCGTATTCGCCCCACACACGTGTCAGTTTTGATCTGCTCATCCAACACTTCCCAGGAAAGTCTATTTCCCAAAAATAATGAACTATCCTTGGAAGTTACACAATGAAGGGCATAAACTAAAGTCAGATTACTCATCTATTTATCACTAATATATATTGTAAATGGATACTTTCAATAACATTTGTAGTCTTTAACTTTTTTCTTTTAGTAAAAGTTAAGTGAAATAAACTTTCACAATGAACTCTAGTTGCAGAAGTAAATGTAATTAGTTACTTCTGGCCTCTGGTCCCTTCATTCTCCCTGTCTTTCTTTCTTGCCTTGTATGGAAAAGAGGAAAAGTGAAAGAGGATGGATTGTGGTAGTAAACTCCCTCTGGAATTTGAAAAATGTCTCTGTCTCTCTCTGTCTCTGCACACAGCTTGGTGAAGTGGATAGAGGACGGCGTCCCAGAGGATCCCTTCCTCAACCCGGAGCTGATGAAGAACAACCCGTGGGTGGAGAAAGGAAAGTGCATCCTTCTTTAGAAGAAACCGGCCACCAATCTAACTACCCTGACTGATGCACACCTACAAGATGACCCCCGAACCTGACCCTCCTGACCCGGCCTGCGAAGGCCATGGCCGCACAGCGCCTCCTAACCTCTCACCTTGAATGTACAACAGCTCCTCTAACTTTCCTCGAACACACCCCCCCCAACAAGGGCACAGAAAAACACACTGACAGACACACACACACCCACACAACATCACTCCAAACTTTGGGGTTCTCCCTGACTGCCACACATTCACTGCAAGTTTATTCCTGCCACGGCGATGCATCATTACTATGATATATGACAATGATGATCAGTACTCTTATTACACGTCTCTATATGGATATATGATGACTTATTTATGCAGCTGCTAGTCACAAGCTTTCTCTCTTCATTTTTACAATCTCTACTCAACTCACACAACAGATTTATTTTTCTTCCATTTTTGATGAGCTGTAATAAACTGTAGAGTCACATTCTCACTGCCAGACTGACTGTAGATCTGCCGGGGTCATTTTGCTCCATGTTGGGATACGAAGCACTCGGTCTTTGAAAATGATCACTGTCATAAGAGCCAGACAAATCTTTTTCAATTGGAAGTTAATACAGCTCGAGTCTGCAATTGACCAACCAACAAAACTAAAGATGTGAACGCCTCATCATAAGCAAACAAACTATCCACTACTATTAAATAAAGATAATTTATAGTGTATACAGTGTACACTGAAGGTTTGTGTATGTTGGCATACAGACTATGGTTTTAATGGTTTACAATTCCCTCCAGTTAGAAATCAGCCTTATAAGACACATAGGACCAATAGACGGAGATACAAGGACATGAAGTTTCATGACTGTAGTGTATATGATCATGTCTTCATGGGTATCAAGTCTGTTCTTCATCCAGTTTAAATCCAGATGTGATTGAATCCTCTTTTATTAACACTACATGTGTCTCTGATCACAAATCAGATTAGAACCCGCCTTGGTTTTCTGGCTGTCCTCCGGATCAGACAGTGGTGGTAATGCACATTAACCTATTGGCTGACTGCACAAAAAAATGCCAGAAGAAGAACAACTTGTGCTGCGTAGCAGTTTAATGACAATAACCGTTAAGCTAGCTCTTTGTAAGCTAACACAAACACATGGTCGTATTTGGCGGTTTGAGCAGCTGGATTTCAATCTGTCTCTTCTTGGATGTATTTAAGAACAGCTTCTTAGGCTCACTTATCACTTAATTGTGTCTGTACACATGTGAGGCGTTTCCTATCCCATCAGCATGGGGTCAGTTCTAATACATAAATACCCATACTGTAACTGTGATCCACAAATTTTGGCACTGTTACAGATCACATGAGATGAATTTCAAAGATCTGTCATGTGGAATCAAGCTCATTAATTGTCTGAAGGTGTAGTAAGTAGCTTGAAACGGCCAGTTCATATGCAGCGTCACATCAGTGGCTGCTCCGAACAGCCACATTACTGAGACGCCATCATCAGACAGAAAGAACACGCATGAGTTTAAAAAAGTGACATTAGTCATGTTTTCAGCTCTTCCTGGTGTGACTCCTACAGTTTCCAGATTTATTTTTGATTTCATCAGCATGCTTATCACATTTACATTCTAACGACGAGATCTGCAACCAGTGTTGTTTTGCTTCAGTGTCATTAGGTCAGAAAGTGTCATAGCAGCTCTGTTTGCGTTGTCAGAGCAGAATGAAGCTATGGGTCTCTGGAGAGAGGGCTGAGGTGAGGATGGTGGGTGCGTTCAATGCTCCTTCTCTTCCTTAGCTACAGCCCCTAAGGACACACACTCAACATGCAAACCGACCACATATTCTCTCTCCACACATGTACAGAATGACCCCTTTAACTTATTAACTTATTGATCAATATGTAGTTTATTTATTTATTTATTGATGAGACCTTCCTCTCACCTTAGTTTTTGTTTCCTGTGTCTGCACTTCCTCTTCCTCATACTCCAACCTTGAAAGGAAAAACTGAAAAAGACCAAAAAATGGACTACACCTTGCCAGATCACCATCTACTACTGCCTTGTACACAGTTTCCTTAATATGTAAATATGTGGCATGATCACTGCTGACCTCAGACCAGGCCTGTGTGTGCGTGCATGTGGCTGTAAATGTGTTTATGTGTGCATACTTTTAATGGAAAGGTCATAAAGTTGGATGTGAGGCTCCCTTTGCAGATTGTGAAAACACACACACACACACACATACAGCTGTGCCACACACACACACGCCCGGCCTGAGGATGAGCAGATCGACGAAACACACACACACACACACACACACTGCTTAGTGAGAATGTGTATGAGGGGAGGAGTGGCAAGGATGTGGGATTCTCTAAATGACTTGGGACAGAGGAGCCTCACATCATCTCAGTACTGTAATGAGTCTCATTATATACATTTTCTTCAAGATGACCCGGTTCCCTGAAGGCCACTCAGTGCTTGGATGACTTTGATCCTATTATGTTTAACTGCAGATATTTAATTTTCCTCCTTTTTAAAAAAAAAATCTAACTCATTTGAACAATTAAACGCTTCACTGCGTGCTAATAAACTGTTTGTTTTCATCAAACAGGCTTGTATCCATCTTAGAAGTGTAGGATTTATTAAAATACATTTGAGGAACACAGTAAAACATGCAAATGTACAACGATATCACTGCACCTGAAGTGAGGCCAGGGAGTTTAGGATGTCCGGTACAACAACAAGCAAATATGCAAACATGACGACTCCAAATGGAGCCATTTTAGAAGTCCCATGGTTCATTGAGAGGCATGTACAGTATGCACTCCCCTCTTGTCTTAGACATTATGTTTGATTTTAATAGTTTAGGTGTTGGAAAGTATGTTAACTAGTCAGCAGAATGATACTTAAGCTTTGCATTCAAATATAGCCTTGTCATTTCCTGATAAAGGGGGACTTTTAAAATAGCTTCCATGGCAAAAAGAGCTGATCTAAGCCTCGGGTTTGTAGCTTTTCCAGTGTTATGGCTGGAGGTCACTCCCTCCTCTAAAGATGATTTTAGATTCACATGTTTCTCACCTCACCACTGGAAAAGCAGCAAGTCTGCTACAGCCTCACAGCGGCCTAGTTCCAAACGTATGTGAGAGGATCCCTGAGTCTGCCTGTCCCTTGTCTGTTCTCTGTTTAGCAACGGTAACTTTACTTGTTTGGTTTGTTTTTATATAATCTGAACGTGCGTACGTATGTATGTTATTACTATTATAATGACAGCATAAAATCTTGTCTAAATATCTAGCAACATATTCCTTGTGAGAGTGCTTTGGAAAATATTATGCATCAGATCAAGTCCTAGTGTAAAGATGACAATGAGCAATAAATTAAAGATCATTTTTTATTGAATGTTTTACAAAAACATTTACCTTATTGAATAAAGTAGAAGATTTTTAGACAACTCGGCCGCCTCGTTTGGTTTTTATGTGTTTTGTACAAACATGTTCACACACAGCAGTTATACGTGTGGCCTCATCAGAAACCTTTGAAACACTACCTACACGGTATGTTTGATGTGTGTTTATCAGTGATAGGAATACTGCAGGTCTGGTGTTCATCGACAGCTGCAGGAGGCAGTCAGAACGTGGCTGACACTTCTGTTGCCAGAACCAGAAGAACAGCTACATTAATAAAATACAATATGACAGAAAGCTTGCCATAAAAAGAAGCATGGATGAGATGAATGGGCAGGATGTATAATAAAGAAAGAGAGAAAATGGGACAAGTGCACGTGGCTAAAGGTTTTACAAATATACTGCAGACACAGGAATAAACTCAGTGAAGGTTTTACTCCACCCAAAATGTTTCAAACGCTGTAATCTGCACTCTAAAAAGGTGGCTGGTTTAAATTGGTAGGATTCTCCATCCCAGACAACATCTGGCTAAATACACACTCTTCAACAAGTGGCAAAATAGAAACTTGTGTTAAATAATCCATAGTTAGTGATATTAATGACTGTTGTAGAGGTTTCCATTAATCAATGATCAATTCAGTAGAGGTAACAAAGTACACAGGAGTCAAAGATGTCTTATGCTCTCTGAGACTACTCTCTGTCCATAAAGGTCGTACTCCACATATCTACAGGATGATGTTAGTCTACAAACAAGGAAATATGTTCACCTTTAGTGGTTTGATGTCATTATCTGACTTTGTAGAGGCTTCTACATTATGTATCTGTTGTGTCTATGGAGTGAGACAGTCATATCCTCTGACCTCGGTTACCATGGTAATGATCAGAATAGAACCTCATTTAGCATGGCAACATTGATTCAATGTTGAAACTCCATCAGAATCATCATTTTGGCTGAAGTTGAATACTTTATGACAGAGGCAGAGTTGATTCAGTGTTGGTCTGCTATGTGATTTCCTAAACACAAACATACAGCTGCTCTGTATGTCACTGAGAGAAGTCAGTGACGTGACAGCACGTTTGCCCCTGTGTAACCCCATACTGTTTATTTTAGTTTAAGGCTATTATTTGAGGGTAATCCTGGTTACTTTGAAATTTGTAGCATCTTCTCCTGCCTCTTGCTGGGCTACAGTCTGATCTTGGGCTATAGCCAGAGAAACTGCAGATCTTTGGCTTTGGAAGTTTTTCCTCCTGAAGCAAAGCTGTATGCTAACCCCTTTCAGACTGAAGAGGTAGATTTCTCCTTCATATCTCTGAAAAATGGGGCAGAAATCTAGCTCACCAGCTAACTAGCTTGTAGGCTGTCGCAGAAGAAATTAATAAATATTCTCTTTGTTTTTTCAGGTAGAAATCTGCCCTTCAAATTCTTTCTCTGCTTTATTTTATCTCCTGCCTTCCCAGCTCCTCTTCTGGGCTTCACTAGGATGTTTCCTTGCCAGAGAAACTGCATTTTTTTTGGCTCTGACCGTCAGGTTTTCATTTGATTACCTGCAGGCCTACTTGAGGTTTTCAGCCTCTTAGAGCAGCTCTGCCTCCAGGATATGTATGCAAAACTTTCAAGTTCAAATCTGCAGGAGAAGACAGAAACGAATGATAGAGCAAAGATACCTGGAGAGAGAATAAAAGAGACGGAAAGATATGAGACGGAGGAGGCAGATGGTCCAATAGAAGGCTACACTCAAGGGGAAGACAGAAAGCTACAATCTCTTCTCCTTCCCCTCCACCGCTTCTTGTAATTCATGAATAATAGAAAACAGGAGATATCGGAGGGCTCTCACTCTTTTCACCCCGTCAGTGCCTCTTGGTTGCTCACGTTCTCTTCTCCTCCCTGTCCCACTTTTTCTCTTTTTCTCCATCTCACTCCACTCTCCCAATATTAATCCATATTGTGCTGTGGGGAAAATGTACAGACTGTACAACCAAAAGACTCACCTGAATCACCTGAACTGTTGGGGCATACAGCGTATCACCCACTAAGCACAGTTGTTTCAGATCAGGAACAGGTTTATGGCCAAGCACACTGTGACATACGAGGACTTTGTCTTGGTGTTTTGGTCCATAACAGTGAAAATATACAAAGTAAGAGAAGAAACACACACACACTCACTCCATATTGGAAACCATTAAAAAAGGTTTTGCATCATGATTGACAGTCAAACCCTGCTCATGATCGGCCAGGCGTTTGGACAGGCTATCATGATACTATAGCTGCAAACCCGATCATTACTGCACAGACTCCAAATGACATTGACCAGCACAAAACGGTACTACATATCTCATTCACACACTTTCATTTCATTTGGGGAGCTAAACATCCACACACATTCACACACAGATGGCACAGCCTTCGGGAGAGATTTGGGGTTCAGTATCTTGCCCAAGGACACTTTGACATGCAGACTGGACGAGCTGGGGATCGAACCCCCAATCATCTGATCAGTGGACGACCTGCTCTATGTCCTGAGCCTCAGCTGCCCTGATGTGGAGACACATTGCCCATTTTTATATACAGTCCACAGTGGCTGGAGTGACAAGTTAGATAGTCTCACTTTAAAGCAGACTGAGCTCATGCAGGTTCACGTCATGTTAAAACTCTGAACTTAATGCACCCAGTCCAAGCTTGCTATATTAAGATTTAAATGAATTTAAAGCTGTAGCATGTAATTTGTTTTGGGAGCTTCAGAGCGTGACTCATTCATGAGATGATGCAGATATCTCTGGCCGAGTGAGGAGGCGACATCCTGGCTGGTGTGTTAGTTCAGCATCATGTTGTTTGTTGGGTGTATTCTGAACAAAAGATTCCTGCTCAGGGTGTGTCTGTCTGCTTTTTATGGGTCAGCTCTCCTCTATCCCTTCGCCACACACTGACACACACATGCACTCACTAATGCATTCAATCCCCCTCTCACCCTTGCTGCTAAATCCTTACCCTTATTGTCCCTTTCCCCCTGAAATCCTCAAACCATCAGTTCTCCTGCACACACACACACACACACACACACCACCCCTCTGCTCACTCGGTTTCCCCAGGCTGTCTGCAGTCAGGCCTAATGCACTGGTTAATGGCCCTCTAACCTCCTATTCACTCTCAGATTACGCTCCTGTGCACGCGGGAACACACACAAACGTGCATACCAGTGCATCACGCATAGACTTGAACACACACTGGTAAACAGGGACATGTGCTCTCACACACACACACACACACACACACACACACACACACACACACACTCAAAGATGCACATACACAAACACAAGACTGGCGCTAATGGTCTGTCGGTCCTCAGCATGTGCATTCATGAGTGGATTAGGATTAACAATCCACCCGCAACACCACTACACACACACTCACACAGTGTATACAAAAGACCCAGAACCAATCTCTAATGCACATTCTGCTGGTGGTGATAATCTCTCTCTCTCTCTCTCTCTCTCTCTCTCACACACACACACACACACGCACGCACGCACGCACGCACGCACACACACACACACACACACACACTTACACACCAGGCTGACTGCTCTCTGTGCTGCTGAGGTCACCAGATGCCATCTAATCTAAGAGCTTTAATCCACTCTTTCGGGGACCTGCCCCCCCCCCCCCCCCCCGCTCTCTCTCTCTCTCTCTCTCTCTCCCTCCCTCTCTCTCTCTCCTCTCTCTCTGTCTGTCCCACTCTCATGAGTGCACCACTCTGTGTTTAAAAGGGTAAAGCACTCGGGGCACAAACTGCACATGCAACAGAACATATTGTTTTCCTAGTTAGCCTCAGACATGTAAAACCATCCTTAGACAAACAGCTGAAGGTTTACGACAATCTCCTGAATTGTCTTCATGAAGGCTTCAGAAAAAAAAAACTTGTATGAACACGTCTAAAGACAATGACTGTGTCTGGATACTTCTGTTAGTACGGTGTGTACACTGTGTACTTCCTAGTGTAGTGTTCTTTCCAGCAGAGTAGTGTTGTCTGCACAGCATTAGAACCAAACTCTGACAGCCAAAAGCCAATAATACATATATTACATATACATTATATTATTATTTTACATTTATATATTCTGGTGTTCACCACAACAGCTTCAGCTCCAACTCTGTCATGTTCACAGTGCCTGTGGTCCCCTCCCTTCAGCTATATATCCAGAATGGGTGACAAGTGTTCAGCATTCTACACTCAACTTTTTGACCGTTATGAGCCAGGTACTCTCATACAGTACAGTACAGTACAGTACAGTACTGACTACTGACTCACAGTGTGAATGCACTTATATTGCACTTTCATAATATCGAGTGTAAATATGGAAATATGGGAACTGAGAAACAGTAAACAGATGTTCTGGACGGCTGCACATATAGGCAGGGCAAGAAAAGTGAGCAGTGAGGGGTGAGATGTCATGACGCTTTCCATATGGAGTGAGTCTAGACTGTACTCTTTATACTATTATAAACAGAAACCCAACAATCCCCACCATGAGCAAGCACTTGTTGACAGTGGCAAGGAAAAAACTTGGGGTTGTTTTTTTCTAATTCATTATATCTAAGCAGCTAATTTAGATCAGAATTTCCATCAGTCTCCATTGTGGTACATGTGCACGTCTAACAAAACAAATGTGATAACCTGATGATGTTCACATGAATAAATAAAATCAGCATTTGTAGGCACCCTTTAAGCATGTTAAAACACTAACAATATCATTATGTTATGTTAATTGGCATGCACAAATAATTAAATTTGTGAATGAACTGAAGTGTGTTTTTCCTGATAAATAAATAAAGTAACACACACACACACTTTGCACATGCACTTACATCGTCCCAAATATGTTAACACATACATGCATAATGCTTCTCTCTGTCTCTGTCACTCTCACTCATATACTCCTTCTTCTATTCACAAATCAAATCAAATCAAATCAAATCAAATTTTATTTGTATAGCCCAAAGTCACAAAACACATTTAGCCTCAGAGGGCTTTACAATCTGTACAGGGAGTGACACCCTCTGTCCTTAGACCCTCGGTTCCAGTGAGGAAAAACTTGCCCACAAAAAACCCTTTTAACAGGGAAAAAAAAAAAAAATGTGGAAGAAACCTCAGGAAGAGCCACAGAGGAGGGATCCCTCTCCCAGGACGGACAGACGTGCAATGGATGTCACATGTACAGAACAATCAACACAAACATGTCGTACAATTACAATGAATTACAATAAATGGTAAGGTGATTGCAGTAGCAGTGGAACACAGATGCACAGCAGCAAAAAGTCATTAACCAACAAAGCTGTAGTGGGGATGGTAGCAATAATGACTATATATGGCATGTAATGCTAAATATGGTGGACGTCAGCAGCAGACCACGGCGGCAGCCACGATCCATGAGAACCTGCTGGACGAGAAAGCACAGAAACTCCGGGGAAGAAGTTTAGTTAGTAATATCCAAAGAAAAGGTGTAAGGGAGATAATGATTGACAGAACAATAAAACCTCAGGCCCAGTTTATGCGGACTCTAAGGGATATCGAACTGCTTTACATTGATAGAGAGAGAGAGAGAGAGAGAGAGAGAGAGGGTTTACAGTAAGGCGTGGACGTCAGCAGCAGACCACAGCAGCAGTCACGATCCATGAGAACCTGCTGGACGAGAAAGCACAGAAACTCCGGGGAAGAAGTTTAGTTAGTAAGGGGGGGGGGGGGGGGGGTCCCCCGGTAGTCTAGTCCTATGGCAGCATAACTAAGGGAAGGCCTGAGCCAGCCCTAACTATAAGCGCTATCAAAAAGGAAAGTCTTAAGTCTAGTCTTGAATGTGGTGACCGTGTCTGCCTCCCGAACCCAGAAAGGTAGTTTGTTCCACAGAAGAGGAGCTTGATAGCTGAAAGCTCTGGCTCCCAGTCTACTTTTGGAAACTATGGGAACCACAAGGAACCCAGCATTCTGAGAGCGCAGTGGCCTAGAGGGGTAGTAGGGAACTATGAGCTCTTTTAAATATGATGGTGCCTGGCCATGAAGAGCTTTGTATGTAAGGAGAAGAATTTTAAATTCTATTCTAGATTTAACAGGTAGCCAGTGCAAGGAAGCCAAAATGGGTGAGATGTGATCTCTGATCTTGTTCCTGTCAGAACACAACAAACTACAGAACTTAAATCATAAATGACACGACACACGTTGTTACTGTCATTTAAAAAGATCCTAAAATAAAACATTGAAGACAAATCATTTTCATGTCACATCAGGTCCTGAAGGCAAACGTTTTTGACTACGTTCACTCTGGAATGATTTAAAATAGTATGGTGTGCTTTTTAAACATGAGCTTGAATTAACTTCATTCTGAACACCTCTGTGTTGGTTTGGTACCAGCAAGAAAGAGTTATTAGTGAGATGAGCCATTAAATTATCTTTTTTTTTTTTTTTCTTTTTCATTTGAATTATTTCATAGCACACACACCGCTTTGAAGGCAACATTGTGTGTGACTGCTTCACAGAAGTAACTTCTGTGGATCTGTTTGTTTTTCTCTCTTACGTCTCGGCTATTTTTGGTGTTCAAAAAACATTCTGTCTCTGCTTTGCTCTAACTCCCTGAGCTCGAAATGTTTGCCGTCTCTTCCTGCCTTAGGTTTCTGAAAACAGATGACCTAAGTGTGTCTCAGTCTGCCTGCCTCCCTGCCTGCACTACTCCTGCAGATTACGGATTTGATCCTGCTGATCGGAGCTGTGGATTCCCCTCGTCTTTAGGTTACCTTCAACGCTCATTATCGCAGCAAGGGTTAATCCACCAGAGCTGAAGCTCAGACATTCACATAGCACTCTGCTATATCCAGATGGAGCTGTCAGGAGACTCAAATGTTGTTACAAGTCAGTGCCAGCTCTGGGCAGCTTTAAGTGGCACACACCATGAGCAGCAATGAGCTACTGCTCAACATTTTACTGGAAGTGAGAAAATAGTACCACAAAAGGTGATATTAGGTAGAGAGTAGGCAGTTCTGTTTGACTCCTACAGTGCTACTGGTAAGAACCATTAACTGGCTACAATTCATACTTTTATAATAACAATGTATGAAATGAGTGAAATGTGGAAAAATATCACCATGTGGAAGGTGTCACCGTGTACTGATGAACCTACAGAGAATTATCCCCTAAATCTGCAGCTCACCTCAGTTTTTACAGAGCTTTCTATTGATCTGCGACTTTGGGCTATACAAATAAAATTTGATTTGATTTGATTTGATTTGATCTGCAGCTCAGTCTTTAGCTCTGATCTAACCCAAACGAAGTATATTATAGTAAACTGCTGCCAACTGTAGCTAGTCTTGAGAAGCTAGAGGCCAAAAAATACTTTTCTATTCTTAATTCTGCTTCAGTTCTCAGTGAGAAATCAAATATTTGCGTTTCTCAATTTGTGAATGATTGATTTAAGTTATGAATCTAATGTGAATGTTATAAACTTTCTATAAACCATAAACAGTATTATAAACTCTCTGTTATCTTGTTTCTACAATTCAAAAATCATCTTGGCATCATTTAAAATTTTAGGGATCAATGATTTTGTGACGTTTATAACACCTGCAGTAACTACTTGGCCAGATTAACATCACAACACAGAGGTTAAAAACACAACAACATATAACAGCAAATAATTGCAGTTACAAAAGAACTGACAACCATAAAAAATCATTAATTTGATTACATAAAGCAAAGATAATCTGGAGGAAGTTCAGATAATCACAGTTTAACAAAGACCTGAAAATCCAGCAGCCTCTTAGTATGATGTATAGCTCCATATGTAGATGCCTCCTGGTTAAGTTAAGTCAGAATAACACCACACCCATTAACGCAGCAGTAATCCAAGCTCAACGCTACAAGATCAATAATAACCCAGCAAACAACTCGACCCAGCCACATCAAATATGAGGTCAGGTCAATGGGGGGAGGAGCAACCACAAGATAAACTGGGGGTGTTTGGTGCATTTAGTGCTAGTGAGAAGCTCAGGACGACTGGAACTTGACAGTTGGCTGCCAAACACCACCGCTTTACAGACCAAGGCAGCAGACATTCAGCAAATATTCTTTGTTTAAGATGATGCAAATGTCATGTCATGTTTCCACAGTCAAAGAATGCAGCACAGCACACTTTGCTTTAATATAAAAAAATAAATCACAGTCAAGTTAAATTAACTGCATGCAACTTTAAAGAGGACAGTTTTGTTGAAGGCACAAGGATCGCTGAGTGTTCAGCAAAGCATTCAATAAGGTATATTCCAGTCTGCTGTGGGGCAGCCATGGTGGTAGGAGCAGGTCGTCCATTGATCAGAAGATCGGTGATTCGATTTCTGGCTCCAGTCTGCATGTCGAAGAGTCCTTGGGTACTGTGTGAATGAATTAACTCCTGTCTAATGAGCAGTTGGCACCTTGCTTGGTAGCAAATTCAATCAGTGTATGAATGTGTGAATGTGATGTGTGCTGTGATGTGTGCCTTAAGTGGTCAGAGGACTAGAAAGGAGCCATAGAAGACTTACTGTATTTAATTTGAAACCATGAAGACAGTCTCGACTTCTGGAACCAATCCAAAACATTTCCAGTAGACACTGGTTTGCAAAGCTTTGAATGATATTCAAAGCTTTGCAGGAACGCTCCATTACAAGTAACATTAGATCCAACATCTTAAGTGAGGAGAGTGTTTTCAGGAAATGCTCTGTACCAGCAGGGTGTTAGAGGTATTTAAAAGTGGTTGTAGTAAGTTGCACAAAGAGCCCCAAAATCCAGCATTTGTAAATGTACTTTCCACTACTGTCTTATACACAGTACATATATGGTCAAAAAGTATCCTGTCAGAAAACTGATGATAGATTATCTTGAATTTGCTCTTTTACAAAAAGAAAATTGGCAACCATAAAGCAGCCAGGTCAGGTTATTTCTGGAGGAACCAGAAATCCGATTGGGTCAGAATGTTTTTGAAAGTGAACATCAGTGTGGTTATCCTCACCACATTGATTAAATCTTTTTTAAACTTCAACCCTGTACAGAATAAGCAGGCCAGACTAGCAGATTGCCAACTGCCCATCAGAAAGAAGCTAATTCATTCACAGAAACTCAGGGTTCAGTATCTTGCCCAAGATACTTCTGACATGCAGACTTGAGGAGCCAGGGATCAAACCACCAATCTTCTGATTAGTGGACAACCTACTTTACCTCCTGAGCCCCCCAGAGAGGGATCAGAGATTGTACACAGTACATTAAGGAGATGGGGTGAGTTAATGGACACACCACGGATGAAATTTGTGACCTTTTTCCCGCAAGATCACAGCCACAGGTTGTATATAAAATTTAAAACATAAAACTACACTTATCCTAAAAGTCTCCATCAAAATAACAAATTTGCAGTCTCGTGAACAAGATCATGGCCTTGAAAAGAATGATGTGTCGATGCTATATTCGAAGGAAATCCATCCTATAAGCTGTTTTCAAGCTGTTGCTGAGCCAGGATAATCCTGATAAATTTCCACAGTATGATCATCTTTGTACTTGAGAGGAACGTCCAGAGGAATTACTGCAGCTTGTGTAACAATAAGGGTTGTGTAGTTTGCTACTGTAACACTATGGTGGTGGTGATAAAACTGGGCTACACCAGATGGTTACTATGGCATTCAGACAGGCATTTTTCAGGCTTTCCCTTATGCAGGTCAGCTGAGGCTTCTCTGCATTGGCGAATTTCATTATGTGGGAAGATGTCAAATCAGACAACCTGCTAACACGGTGTAAACATTCTATATGGAGCTTATGTTTGGGCAGGTTGGAAAGTTGCTTATTTTCACATCTGGCATAGCTACATTATCTGTTGTGCCTAAAAACAAGATTGACGACGTAACACCAAAACAATGAGCTTAAAAAGGCACTCCTTTGGGCAACTCTAGAAATGAGAATGAGAATTCTTTATGGATTTTTCTTTACAAGTCACCTCTTTCATATTACAAGTCATTTAATCCAGCCTCAACAGTTAGTTTATTGTTACATACTATATACTGTTTTATATATAGTCTGTATATACACTATATGGATAGTGTGGAGGGACAATGGTATGGGGCTGTTTTTCAGGGTTTGGGCTAGGCCCCTAATCTCCAGTAAAGGTCTATGTTAATGCTTCAGCATACCAAGACATTTTGGACAATGCTATGCTTCCAACAGTTTGGTGAAGGCCCTTTTCTGTTCCAACATGACTGTGCACCAGTGCACAAAGCAAAGGTCCATGCAGACATGGTTTGAGGAAGAACTTAACTGGCCTGCACAGAGCCCTGACCTCAACCCAATCGAGCACCATTGGGATTGCAAGCCAGGCCCTCTCGTCCAGCATCAGTACCTGACCTCATAAATACTCTACAGACTCCATATTAAAGTACATGTATTTGAATACAATGCCCCTGATAGTATAATCGTCAGATGTCCGAATACTTTTGTACATATAGTCCACAGTAAGCTCTCACTCAATCCCCAAACCTATATGTTCCTATTGAATAAATATATCAGGGCAAATGTTATAGGGCCCATTTTAATACACATTTTGTATTTATGATATCAGAGCTGGGTGTGTGCGATTGGCTCAGTGGAATTGTGTGGACTGGTGCTAAAATAGGAAAGGATTTATAACATGGTTATTGCTGTACCACAAAGCTGTCAGGGAAACCCTGCTGTATTATGTCCATGGCTGTATAAGGAGAAGGGATCGAGGATCTGGTTCATTAAGATGTATGCACCTAGTCGTGCACCATCTGACTTCTGCTGAATTCGGCCTCATCTGTTTCCCTTACAAGGAGAAGCCCGGCTCCAACTGGTACGGTTCAATTGCCAACCTCCGTCCTGTCCATCCACACCCCCCACCCCTTGCTATCCTTCCTCTTCCTCTTTGTAAAGTCGATGTCTCTCCCCGTCTATAAATTAAAAGATATGGTTCATAAACGTTCCATCTCTCCCTCTCTCCTCCCTCTCTGCCTCCCTGTGTCAGGAGATATGGGTCACACAGGGGGCAAACTTCATTTCCGTAAATGAGGACAGAAAAAGAAATCCTGACACACTAGTTAGTTAACAGCACACTGCCCCTCCGTCACCCGAGCGCACACACACACATGCAGAGCAAGCTGAGACCTGTTTGTAGAGCTAATTAGCATTGACTCTCTGTGTGTGCCAGTATGTGTCGTAGCGAGTGTATATGTGTATTAGTGTGTGCAAAGCTGGGATAGGGTTGAGCTCTGTGGCCCAGTTTTGGCTGAATAAGGGAGAATACTGTGGGCCCGATGAAGAGACAGGGGTTAGAAAGGACAGATATAGATAGAAATGAGAAAAACAGAGGGAGGGAGAGACAGAGAGAGATGCTGGAGTTCTTAACAACTAAAGCGCCCAAGTCTCCTGTGAGTTTCCCATGTGTGATCATTCATATGTGTGTGTGTGTTTGTGTGTCTGTGTGTGTGACTGTGTTTTTTCCTCTGTGGTGTCATTACCGGTTGTCCCACACTCAGGGGAGTTCATGTTTACCCAGCATGGTCTCTGAGCTGTCACCATGGGAGTTGTGCATCAGTCATCACCATGGTGACCAACAGACGCAGTGAGCCTGCCTCCATGTCATTTTCAAATGCAGCCAGTTCAGCATACTACAGTCAGGTGACAGCTGAACCAAACTTCAATCATTTGTCTGCATGAAATTGTTTTTTTTTATGCATAAAGGTTTTAAGGCAAACACACGAAAAGCTCAAAGTGTTCAGGATTACTTTCCAGGTTGTCTGATTGATGGTGGAATAATCCTGATTTGTAAAATCAGCTTGCCATACTCTCTGTCAGTCTTTCACGTTGCTGCAGGGTGACTTTATCCCACCACTTTAAAAATTTGAAGGATGGAAGCAACCTGATGCTCTCTGTATCTTTAAAAACAGAACTGAAGCTTTCTTTTGAAGCAGACACATTTGGAAGGAACTTGCAAAGGAGGCACATTTTGCACCACTGCTGACTTGACTGCTTGTACCACTTTGATAGCAGAAAGTTTTACTGTTTCTGACTGCACTGCGCAGCCGCAGGGCAGATTGTACAAATGACACAGTGCTATTATTAGTCGGAGTTGGAGTGCTGCAATAAATGTCAAAATAAATGCAGTATTTATCAGGAAATGACAGTAATATAAAAACAACATAAACACATTAGAATTACATTACATAGCATGAGTGTGTGCCCGTGTGTGTGTGAGAAGTGTGTGTAGGCCTTATGGGTCTCCAAAGTCTCATATTAACAAGAATCCCTGTGGGTTGCAAGCATGACTCACTCATTGCACTGGTGACAGCACCGTCACCACACAGACACACACACGCACACGCACACACACACACACAGAACAGTGTGACATATCATGGCTATGCAGATGATACAGTGCTGTGGGGGTGTTCCTGTAGAAGAATAGAAGGATTTCTCTCAGAGGACAGAGACAACAGGGAGGGGGAGGTGGAGGAGTGACACGGTTGGTAGTTCCTCTGCCAGCTACACCCCAATTAAAATTATTTTAGACACACATTCTGTTTTATTTGCATGTGTGTTTGTTTGTGTGTGTCTGTTTTGGTCCACGATGCGTAGTCCTATATTCGGTGATATACGGACTTGAAGTTGCCATGCAGATCTGGCACCATCATGAATATCTGGTGGAGAATTGGCTTTGGGGTGATGCAGGTTTGTTCACAGCTCTCAAATACCGCTTTTATTTTTACAACAAAAACAATTGGAAGGTGCTCAGAAAAATAAAAATATAGCAGCGCACAGTGGCCTCATACCGGAAGGTTCAGCTCCTCTGAAACAAGCCAAGACATGTCAGCTCCTTTTTTCTCAGCTCATCTCTGTGACTGAGGATTTCATGTTCCCTTCAACTTTGAAATTCTAATTCACTTTGCTGATTTGACTGATTGTTCGTTCAGTTCAAAGATTTTTATTCGGCGATTATGTAATCTCTTTAAAACAGATATCTAAATCTGAATGCAGAATGTGAAGGCAACGCACCGTGTTTTTGGCACCAGAAGTGCTCTGGTGTTCGTTTGTAGTCCGAGCAGTTTTGATCAAGTATTGATAGTATTGCTCACATTTGAGTGGGCTTTGGTTGCAACAGTCCATGTAGAGAGAGAAAGAGGTGATAAGCATTGACCGAAATACAATCTCTGAAGCCATCAGATGTGGTCTGATGACAGATTAGCTTTCATTGTCTTTTTTTTTTTGCATTTGCTATCTGTTTACAGAGATCAGCAGAAATGTGTTTTTTTCGTTACTCGCGCGTATGGAGTTGCTAATGGGATTACAGAAGAAGTCTTGACCTGGATATCTGGATATCCACAGGGAACACCAGAAGCCCAAATCCACTGGTAGTTGCTCTAAGGGGTTAAATTGTGTAAAAAGGTGGTTATCATGTACTCTGAATGAACTTTAAATATACATCTATCTGGGTGAAGCCTAACTAGAGTTAAATAGAAACAAGGACAAAACTTGGTGGGGAGAGTGAAAAGCAGCACCTTTCTCATTACCACCACAGAGGTGACCTTGAGCCAGGCTCTTCACCCCCAACCGCTCCTGTGAAGCCGCTCAGAGGCCAGCAGATCACACTGTGGTTGTACTGGACTGCTTCCAGGTGTGAATGTGTAACTGTGTGAATGTGATCCAGGGACGTTCCTAATAAAAGAGAGCAGCGCTCCCCATGAAACTCCCCTGAATAAACAAAGGTGAAAAGACAAAACCAAAAAAAAAAAAAAAAAAAAAAGTCCATAGATAAAACACTATCAACTGCATAAACGACTTTTATGAACGAATATAACAGAGAAAAGCAGAGCACACAGAGGTATCTGCAGCTTCAAACACATACAGGACACACACAACAAATAGAGAGTCTGAACAGTTTTTACTCACCGTGTAGCACACACATGCATACACACACACATACACGGACACAATGCAACATTGCTAGGCAACACAGTGGTTGTTGACTTCAGAGAGTTCAGAGAGTACACAGCTCAAGAACACAAAAAACTGACTTTGGTACAGCTATGAGAGTAAATGTAATCAAGCTTTTGAGGTTCTTGAAGGATTTTGTCTGTTTTATCAATCTCATCTGACTCTCTGCAAGAAGGAGAGCTGCGCCAGAATATCAAACTCGAATAGCTCAGCAACCGCCTATTTGGAGCAGTCATGATTTGTATGTGGCGTTTGTGGCCGTCCATGCTGATTCAGTATACATCTGTTTAGTTTGAAGGTCACGTGTGCTGAACAGCTCTTGTAATAAATGAATATTGCTCAATAATCCACTTTCTGGTGCAAGCAAAGTGCCGGGATCGGATATAATTAATAAGGTCCAGAGTCAGATTTAAGGTGCTCTATTTACATAATATGGAAGGATGTTAATATATATTCATATTGTTTTCATAAGTGTATAATCACCTGAAAATACCTCAGAATGAGCCTTGAGCATCTACAGAGGCTGCAGGGCCTGCCATGTTTCTACAGTCGTATGAACAGACAAACTAAGTACTGGCTCCTGATAGGACCTTTCTCGTTTTCTGTGCGCCTCCTTCACTCTATGTTAGAAAGGGTGAGGCAAGGAGGTTGCAATCAGCGCTACCACTAAATCCTACACAGTGTTCCTTTAATGCTGAGTATCTGCAGGTTGATACAGCAGCATAATTGACATAGTCCGATGTAAAGAGGGGCCTTAAGCGAGGCCAATCTAACTGAGGTGTGCAGCATTGCAACACAGCAGCAGAAAGTCACAACATGGCTTCTCAGAAAAGACACTCCTTTTTGTCTGGACAATAGAAAAGCCTGCAGACAAACACACACACACACACCAACACACACACGCACTGTAAGTAGGTCTGTGTTTAGGACCATATGCCCATGAACGCAGCTCGTCTCAATAAAACATGGTGGTTCGTTGTTAATCTTTAATAGTTCTGTCCTGGAGAATTAACCCAGATGAACACACATTTGGGGCACTGTCACCTCACGCACACGCACACGCACACACACACACACACACACACACACAGATTTCCTCTCATTCTTCTTCCGCAATCTTCACCCTCCATCCACTTTCTGACAATCTCCCATCATCAATCCTCCTCTCCTTCTCTCTCTCTGACATCTTTTTTTCACTTTCCTCTGTTCTTTGTGGCCTTTCCCTGCCTCCTCTTCTCCCATTCACCACTCTCCCTCTCACCAGATTTCACACTGGTTTCCAAAACAGGATGAAAAATGAAAAAAGAGTGACCAATTGAAGGTTGGGGGGGTGGATCAGATCTGATAGAATATTCATATCACAGTCATTTCTGGAAGGTTTGGTGGTCAAAGCAGGGTTAGGGTTAGCTGTGTATGTTATTGTTTGTGTATGCACATGTAATAAACGGCACAGATAGACTATTATTCAGATGGATTAAATCAGATTATTGCAGCGCTCACACAGCATCTGCCACTATGTACGCGTCCATTCACTGATAACATATATGTCCAACACGTGAAGGGCCACGGCTTCGTCTCATTTCCCCTATGTCTATGTCTCTCCACAGTAGTTGCATAAATGAACTCATTCACCTGTCCATGCAGCCATCTATGATATATCATGTTTGTATGTTGCTAGTGCTCCCCCTTCTGACAGATCTGTTCAACAAATTAAACTTCATCCTAAAAAAACAAACCAAAAACACAGTGACATATTGGTTTTCATTATTTAGAAAATGTCTCATTTATTATGCCTGACGCTGTCTCTCAGACATTCACAGAGCATGAAGCAGAGTTTTCTGCAGTGCTGCTATCTCTGAGTAGTCAAACTATGCCCCCTGCTGGCTGTTTTAGAGAACTGGATGTACAACATTTCCAGGTGTACATTCTTTCTTGGTAACACACACACACACACACACAATGGAGGCTAAGTTTCAAGAGCCAGTTCTAAATGTTCAAACTACCCAAACATAGCTGAAATATTTGGTTGTCAGCAGGTACATCAAGTTCATCTTGGACTGTGTATGTGTTGAAGCTATTAAATGTGCATTATGTGGAGTGACAGTCACACATGAACGGAACATCATGATGATGCAGGTCATCAAAAACAAACCTCTCTCCGTCCTCTGCTGGAATGTGTATGTATTCAAACACAGCAGACAATGTCATAATCAAGGACCTCTCACAAGAGAATGCAATCATTGTATGTTTCTGCCAGTTTAAGCAGCATGTTTGTTTCATTAGTTCACAGGTTGTCAGAGATTGGTGAATGGTGATGTCATTCAGTGGTTAAGACAGGTAATAGGATGCTGACCAGTCCGTGACCACTGTGTGCGGATCCAGACACATTAAAGCCTATGCTAAGATGGGTTCTCACATGATCGCCACATGATCAGGAATCATGATGATTCCTGATCGCACGAGCCAGGTGCTTTGCAAGGTTGGGATGTAATCCCAGCAAAGAAATAGCCCCTGAAAAATATCCCCATTGTCTAATTAATGAATTAATTAGCTGATTTTCTTACCAAAAAATGTAACAACGCAACATAAAATGTCATTGACACTGAAGTTGTTTTGATATAGATGTATAACTTGTAGTTTTTTGGATTCAGTCATTTCAGTGCCATACTTAATATATATTTACTGTTTGCATATATTGATTATATATGTATATATATTGTAGTTATCCTTGCTTTGCAATAAAGCAGTTTTGCAAGTTCTCATTTGCTTGGAAATCATATATGTGGTAAGCTTGCAGTTTTAGTGGCTGATTCAATTCAATTCAGTTTTATTTATATAGCGCCATATCATAACAAAGTGATCTTCACGGTCTGCTTAGTTTTGTTTCACCTGTTAGGGCGGAATAACTTACCATCATTCCTATTGGTCCATAGAGTTTTATGACATCACGTCATCTCTGGCCTAGCTCCACCCAGCTTCAACCTGCCATTGTAAACACCTGTGTGAGCGTGCAGGACCTTTAATATTTACAACTGCAGATCAAACATACTTCAAGATATTAAGGCACAGGAGTAGCCATGGACTGATATTTACTTACAAAACAAGAACAGATATTACAAAAGCCACTGCTACTCTGTCCATGATTTAATAAATGAATAAATAAATTCATAAAGCCCTCCAACAATTATGTAAATCAGGGTTGTTTCGATGGCTCCAGTTCATCGTACTCTTCTCTTGGCAGAAAGACAGAATACATTTTAACAGGTCACAATGTGAGATATTTAAAATTCACATTTCAGATTCATTATAATCTATTCTCAACACAACCTAAGGGTCAGTTCTTTCTAGGAACAATGTATTTACATTTACAATGTTCAAATTTAATTAGAGATATAATATAAGAGATAAATTGCTGTTCGAATTGGTGTTAATGAATCAGTTTTAGATCCTATAGGATTCAGAGACGTGGACTGACTTGGTCTCTGTCAGTAAAGCTCCTCACTGATGATCATCATTATTGTCAACATAATGGATGGGTTTTTTTTTATAAGGTTTCAATGTTTATTTCTTGTCATTTGCATGCTTACACATGAAACAAAACGAGTACTCAGGACCTGCAATGTACACAAAATAGTAGAAAAATGTGAACAGTGTAAAACACTAACAACTTATGACAAGTTCTAGAATAAATAATAGAGAGTAATAATAAATGATAATTGGTATTAATGTGTTTGTTATTGTCTGGCTCTCTGTAAATGACAGGTTATAAGATTTTATTTTCATATTGAGAAGAAATGAAGATATAAATGTACAGCCATTTTGACATGAAGTAGAAGGGTCAGCTCAGGTGTTAGCAATGATAATAATTAAGGCTCCATTCCATTTAGTGTAGCAGTGAGCCAACACGCACCACAGCAGCACCCTGACTCTGTCTGACCTGAATGGAACTGAACCATCATTAGTATCATTGCTAACACCTGTGTATCTAATAATTCATGTCAAAATGACTGCTGCCAAGGTGTTTTCCATTAAATATTTTTGAACAGGTCAGATAAATTGGGCAATAAATAATACATTATTAGCATTATCTTGAAGTGTGTAATGTCAACAATCAAACTAATAAATGAAAAGACGTCACGAATATCTTCAAAGGAGCTCTGACTGTATATGTTTACACAGATATTTACAGGATTATTGTTCTTACCGGTCAGACCTTGAATTGTTATCCTTACACTGTAATTCTGAATATTCTAAATGGTGTTGTAGATATGTAGACGGAGTTGTTCAGGTGAAACATGTCGCATGTTAAAGCAGGCTGCCCGCCACAGTCGCGCGGAGTACAGCACGAGATCTCGCGCCTTCCAGCGGAGCTCGCTCTCTTCTCGCCGCACCACCAACTTGTCACCAAAGATGGCGATTTGCTGAGTGCTCATGGATACACACATTTCTCGGCTAGCTGTTATCTCACCACAAACGCCAACTTCAAAAACAAACTAACCGCTTCAGCGAGCGACTATTTCTCCGTTCGAAGCACACCTGACACACCGTCAGCCGCCGCCGCCATGCAGATCACGCTTAAAACGCTGCAGCAGCAGACTATTCAGATCGAGATAGACCCAGAACAAACGGTGAGTGGCTATCAGCTAACCTGCTAACTTTAGCTAACAGGACTAGCTGCGGGACATATGTTTTAAGTTTGCGCGTGGACCCGACAGTTTTATTAAATATGCCCAATTAAAGAACAATTAACGTAGTTTCAGCAAAGGGTGTCCGTTAACGGAAATTTGACAACCCGACATGAAACGGCTGTTAAACACCGCGAACCCTCACTAGCATACGTTAGCCTGCTAGCTAGCCGAATAGCCCGTTAACAAAGTCGTCGCCCCGCCGATGCAAACTGTTTTCTCACCGTTTAGTTTGTGTCGCTGTAAGTCTGCTGTCACTGCTTTTCACGTGAACCGGTATGAAGAGCCGTAACCTCTGTAATGAACCCCACTCTGCCCCACGGCGCTGTGTTTGCTAATGCTAACGCTTATGACACTGCCAATTATGATTAGCCTCATTGGTAACGCACTGAGAGGCTGGCTAAGTTTGTTAGCATGAGGCCAGCGTTGAGCTAACATTACACTGTCTTACTCAGTCAGTTCTGGGTGTAATTCTCACATTACTCACAGTGGATATCATTCAGATAACTTTTCTCTTATAGTGAGCAGTGTCCTGCTGTGTGATACACTGAGTCTGAATGAAAACACTGCATGTGCACTGTTGTAACTTATCTTACTTTTGGCAGTCAGCTATGAGCCCTGTCTGTCGGGTAACAACAGTGTCATTACCCCCCTCAGTTTGCTGTGACTTGGAGGTCAGAGATCAAGGAGGGGAATGACAGACTTCCATGATTATTAATGCATAGAAATAAAAGCACGAGGAGAGCCATTAGGAAGTGCTAACATGTTGATGTTTATTGATTATGATTTCATTTTTTTTAATCAGGTGAAGGCCTTGAAAGAGAAGATAGAAGCAGAAAGAGGGAAAGACAACTTTCCCGTATCTGGGCAGAAGCTGATATATGCTGGAAAAATCCTGCAAGATGACACACCTATTAAAGACTACAAAATCGACGAGAAGAACTTTGTCGTTGTGATGGTGTCCAAGGTGAGGTCTTATTATCATACTCTCCATGATATCGGCTTTGATCATAACTAACCTGTTGTCAGCAGTTAGGTTAGTTGGTTTGAATGTCCCACTGTGAAGTTTGGAGTCTAACAGCACCTTATTTTTGAACCGGCAAAAGGCTAAGCCCGCAGCTGCCGCCTCGCCTCCAGCCTCAGAAGCCCCCAAACCCCCTGTACAGGACTCTGGCTCCACGTCAACAGCTGTCCCAGCCACAACCCCGGCTTCAGCCCCAGCCCCAGCCCCAGTCCCAGTCCCAACCCCAGCAGCTGTCCCCATTTCCTCTGAGGAGGCCAAAGAGGAGCCAAGTGCCGCAGCCACAGAACCACAACAACCAGCCAGGTAGAACCTGTCCATACAACATAGGCTGTGAACCGTTTCTGACGCACTATGGACTCTAAAAGCAGGACTGGGAAAATCAATATCACAACTGATGCTTCCATCAATATAGACATTCATATACATTGCTATGAGTATATTTATACAAATGTAAGTTTAAATCCAGAGCACATCATTGTGGCTGGCACATGAAACGTCTTCTTTCTTCTTATTGAGTTAGTCAAACTACAATATGAAATCATAGGCTGGTGCCTGAATACCTGACCAAAGATTGGATTACTGTGAAAGAATCTCAACTGTGTGACAGTTTAGATTTTGAAAAGGAGTGAGCTGTGAGAGTGTCTGTTGATGTCATTTTCCAACCATTTATTGTTGGAAATGACTTTTGTTGGTTATTAACATACCTGGAAATTTATATAGACGTTATATAGACATTAACACTAAATCTAATCATTATTTTAGGTCATTTGAAATATTCCATGAATGTAGCTGCTCTCACTGAGTGGTTTGTTAGATAGATTTTAAAGATCTGGTTGGTGTATGTTAAAACCTGGTAAAGTAAAGGGGCGCATTCTTGTGCGTTCACCGTGTGCCCTCAAAGTTTTCTTTTTTCTTTGACAGGATCAGGAACAGTCATTATCGTATCATTTTTGTGATCGTGTACAGTTGTCACAGTGATGCGTGGGGCTGAGGCTATTACCCAGATGTCCACCAACAGAGGAAAAAAACACTGAGCATGAATTGTCTGTTTTCTTCACTCTGTAAACCAGTGTTTTATTTCTTTCATTTTATAGAACAGATGCTGAATGTCTAATCAGAGTTGTTAGATTGCTGCCTTGCTCTTCACCTCATGTTGGTTGTGGCTTGTCTGACTTTCCTCTTCACCTTTTTATGTTTTGCAGCACCAGTGGCGGGGGTCAGGGCTTGGATGCCTCCTCAGCGCTCGGTAGGTAACAGAAGGCCTCCTGCCAGACTCTGAAAAAAACAGCTGTAACCGCCTCACTGCAGTCATTTGCATATTTACTCATCTCAAACATAAGCTGCTCAATTTCAGACAATTGACGGTTAACAGTGGGTTTACATCCCAGCAGTGTGTGTGTTTCTGAGGTTATAGTTGTGGTGCCAGAAATGGTTACAGCTGTGAGTCAGGGACTTTTCAGGCTGCGGTGCAATACATACTGCTCCTATATTTAGGCTGTGACAAAAGTAAGCCGTTCCTTATTGTGGTGCTGCAGAGAGCAATGGGAATTCCCATTTGGCCCACTCATAGGGTGTGTACATGCTCATCAGGAATGTGAACAAGAGGAGTCAGGCTGCTATTGGTGCCCATTTTACCCACACGTTGTTACTGTATGTATATTTAAAGTCTGGATTCAGGTTAAAGAGATGTCCCTCAGTGAACGTTTGAAGCTCTGTCCTACAGGAGGAATAATTAGAATGCTTATTTCCTGTTGATGTCATATGAAATGCGTAGAGGTAGTAACAGTGTGTGTCTGTGTGTGTGTGTGTGTGTGTGTGTGTTGTCTTTTCAGTGACTGGAGCTGAGTATGAGGCCATGCTGACAGAGATCATGTCTATGGGCTATGAAAGGGAGAGAGTGGTGGCTGCACTACGGGCCAGTTTCAACAACCCCCACAGAGCTGTGGAGTACCTCCTCACTGTGAGTCACACACACACACACACACACAGTGATATCATTCTTACCATCTGAAAAGCATCTCTCCTTTAACATGAAATGTGGAGTCTGCCTAGCTGTCAATCTTCTATCTTCATGTATTCTAGTTCGATGTCTCTGTGCAGCAATAAGATCAATTTCAAAAATTTCATTTTTCAAACATGCTCTGTAAATTAGGGTTTGTGTGTGTGCTGACCATCGTGTCAGTCTGCTGAAATAATCCACCTGTCATTACATGGAAGCAGAGCCGGAGCTCTCCCCCTGAGCTCCAGCTGTCACCATTCAGCTCTGTCCGCTCGCTGCCTTTACGTAACACAGAGAGAGACACATTTTTGGGAACAGGATGGCTAACGCGCTGAACGTGATGTTAATCAGAGTGAGTCACGCTGCCCCCTCATTTAGTTTTAGTGCAATTAATCAGCGTTGACACCCTCTGTGATGATCTGACATGAGCACTCCCTGTTCTTCAGACTGACAAAAGGTTTGCTCTGCACGCCTGTGAGGGAAGTTCACGTCATGCTGTGAGGAGTTTTTAGTATATTAGTCTCCCCTCACTAATGTAAAAATATTACTGTCATGCCTCTAAAACAAATCCACGCCTGCCTCAAACTGAGTGTCAGAACCTTCATGGAATGTGCTGCATTAGCCTGATTTAGTTTTGGCGAGGTTCATTGAATAAACTGGCAACTGAGTGTGTGTTATTCTGAGAATACTGAAGGCCTTTTTGAGGCAGTTGTCCGTTCTGATGACACACTTTGACTGTCCTTGCAGGGTCAAACCGATTTCAAATGTAAAGGTGTGTTCATAGTAAATGTATTGAGTTGCATTTCTGAGCTAATAATTACCAAATATTCAGTAATGTGACACTACTTTTTCTCTGTTTTCTTCAGTAGCTCTGTGTGTGAGTGTGTGTGATTGACAGTTGTATTGTTTCCAGGGTATTCCCAGCAGCCCAGTCCAGGAGAGTAATCCCCCAGCGCCGGCCCCCGCATCTGGACCCACAGAAGCTCCGGCATCTCTAGCAGAGGGTGAGGCACACAACTTGCTCCGGTCCACAGATAAATGCAGCCACTGTTTCTGTGTGTGTCTGCCTGCTGTGCGGGAAAAATCCAGTTAGAGTATTGGTGTTCAGCTGCCTTAAATCTCTCAGAACTTTAATATGTGGCCTCCACCAAACACTGTAAAGTGACTCATACAGCCTTTAATTAACACAACACACTTACAGATAACCACAGTAAATTACAGTCATAGCCCTCGTATGTAATTATGACTCATTAGTAACATAGGCATGTATAAATTGTTGGTAGTCTTGTTATTTGCCACCAGCTTTGTTGAAATTGCATCGTTCAGAGCAAACTGTGGCCTCTGTCTTGAGTGGGTAAGGCGATTATGAGGACTACAACTGCAACCACTAGTCAATTAAGTGATTGGTCAATCCAAAATAATTATTGTAATTATTGTATCAGTGAGTGAGTTTGCTGATTTATTGTAAACTGAATCTTTGATGTCATGAGCTGTTGGTGCTCTTTTTTATTTTATCATGAATGAGCTGTACTTCCAGCCCCTCAGTGCTTCTACACTACATATCTCATTCACACACCGATGGTGCAGCCTTCAGGAGAGGTTTGGGGTTCAGGATCTTGCCCAAGGACATGACATGCAGACTGGAGGAGCCGGGGATCGAACCACCAATCGTCTCATTAGTGGACGACCCGCTCTACCACCTGAGCCACAAATGATTAATAAAGAAAACAATTAGCAGATTAATCAATAATCAGCCCTCCTGACTGACCATATATTCTATATAGTGCACAAGCTCATTGCAGTAGAGGGCAAAGCTTTAATATCTTGTTTTAGATAAAAATGAACATTATTGGTATTGATAAAACCAAAACTAATTGTTCCTGCTTTGTTTCTGGATATTAACGCTGTATGCTATAGGAGAGAACCCACTTGCATTCCTGCGGACCCAGCCTCAGTTTCTGCACATGAGACAGGCCATCCAGCAGAACCCTGCTCTGCTACCAGCGCTCCTCCAGCAACTAGGCCGAGAGAATCCTCAACTTCTACAGGTAACACACTGTGTCCTCACACACTGTGTTGTGTGTCATTCATGTTCCTGCTGCTTTAAGGCAACATTATGCAACTATTATACTAACAAAAAAACATTTTGATGCTACGCTGTCTTGTAATTGTGCCTCTGTCATTCAGACATTCAGCACTGAACTCCTCACAGTGGAAGTCAAGTTGTTAGTTTGAAAGAAGTGCATATTTCCTACAGAAAATGTTCCTGGTGGACAGATAGCTTTACTTGTTACAACGATAACAGCAATCACCACAAACTGTAGCTGCCGCCAGCTAATGAGTTCAGTTAGCAGTGTTGCTAGGGCGGGGTGTTTGGGAGAGTGTTGGTGTTGACACTGGTAGGAGGAAGTTTTCAGGCCTAGGGCAGGTAGGAATGCTGACAGGCAATGATGCCAGAACCAAGCGTGCAGGAAGCATACCTGGGCTCAGCAGCCTCTATGGTCACAATGACAAAGGTGAAAAGACTGAGGAGTATGTTGAGGAGGAAGCTAAGAAGAGGAAAGGAGAGAGTGAGGGAGCAAGAAGCCATCGGACAAGAGGAAATGTGGGACTGACTTTTAGTGGTTGGTGAGAGCTTGGTGAAATAAAAGGCTGAAAGACAGACGCCGAGCTGGGCTTCTTAGTTCATTTTTGATCTGTAATGTAATCAAAACAAATAGACGTGTACAGCTAAATCAGACAGTCCAGATTGTTGCATCATGTTGCTTTAATGAAGCGGGCTGCACATTCACAGCTTGATCCACTCGAACAAATCCCTTCCTTCACATCTCTTGTCTCTTTCTCCTCCAGCAAATCAGTCAGCATCAGGAGCTGTTCATCCAGATGTTGAACGAGCCGGTGGGAGAGGGGGCAGACCCGCCAGAGGTTGGAGAGATGGGGGCAGCAGGGGACGAGGGTGCACCCGTCAACTACATCCAGGTTACACCTCAGGAGAAGGAAGCCATCGAAAGGGTGAGTGATGAATAGATGTTTGCATATTTTAAATATATTTTATAGTCTCTTATTTTGTATGATTTCTTATAGTTTGAGTAATGTCCCCCCCTCCCCTCCACAGTTAAAAGCGTTGGGTTTCCCTGAGGCTCTGGTCATCCAGGCCTACTTTGCCTGCGAGAAGAACGAGAACCTGGCAGCCAACTTTCTCCTCAACCAGGGACTGGAAGATGACTGAACAGCAGAAGATCACTGCCTTCCTGCTCCTCCCTCCTACACCCCCTCCCCTCTTCAAGCTCAGCATAAAGACTGCACCCCCCAATTTACTGTACAGCTACCAACCTCAGCTCAACCCAACAGGAGGGGAGGGGGAGAGGGAGAGGGAGAGGAGAGGAGAGGAGAGGGGAGAGCCAGCAGGGGTGGGGTGGGGGGTGGGGACGGGACGGGATAGGGTGGGATGGGGTGGAAGACGGGGTGGGGTTAGGTCATGGCGGGGTTACACGCTTGAAGTACACAAAGTGGAGGTTGTGTGCAGGAAGGTCAGGCTTGGGTGGATGTGGAGGTGTGGAAGAATGATGAAATCCACGTGAATTCCAATGGAATGTGTGGGCTTTGTCTAGGGGAGATCTATAATTTGATTTTAGACGCGCTTTGTGAACATTAGGGGGGAGGCAGGAGACGGGGGGGGAGGGTGGTGGGAGGGCGGGGCTGAAGGGGTTTTGCGATGAGAGCGAGTGCTTGTGTGTGAGTACATGTCTGTGTGCCTGTGCAGATGGATGCGATACAGTTAAGCTGATACAGTAATCAATTTGCATTCTCTAAGTTTGTCCATGCTGTAGTGGGATCGTATGGAAGCACATTCTCCTCACTGCACTTCAACCACATTATCAGTGTGTGTAACTGCTTGTATGTACCTCTGTAAGCCTCATGTACGTACGTCCAAGAATGAAATTGGCGAAGACAGACTGTACCGCGCTGCCCTTTGTATGTGTCCTGACATGATGTTTGCGGGGGGGGGTCTATCAGTCTGTTTGGGGAGAAAAAAAACGGGAACTAAACTGACAAATAAGTCTGTGTTTATTCTGTTCACTTTGTACCCTCACCTGTCTCCACGGTGGCTGCACACATTTCAGCCAATCAGAGTCCCTGCAAATGCTGTGCCTGCTTCTTTTCAGTTACTCAAATGTCAAACTATTTTGTCTGTGCTGAGAGCTTCTGGTGCTAATTAACACTACTCATAAAAACTACCATCCAAAACTTAACCTTTTTTTAACATCTGCTCTTACCATTTCTAAACACCATCAGAGAGAGGACCTGGAGCCACAGTATGGTTACGTAGTTGTCATTCATATAACGGGAACCTTTTTCTATGAAGACACTCCACTGCTGCCTCTTTAGGACCTGAAAATCCCAAACCAAAATGATGACATGCCCTCACTCTGAAGTGTTATATGCAAATGGTTTGCACATGAATCGGGACACTGCTCACTGAGGCGAGGTCTGAACCGTCTGCAGAGTGTGTGATTGAGTCATCAGGACCATGCAACTACTTTTCCTTTATGTCTGTTCTGAACAGGTCCCAAAACTGATCTAAGCATTAAGAATAAACATCTTTATACAGTTACATGATACATATATTGTACTAACGTGTCACAGAAGCTTTGTAATGTTGCTTTCAGACATTCAAAGAAACTTCAGGCAAAAACCAGGAAGCAGAACATCCATCTAGAACATGCTGTACTTTTATCTCCCTGAGCTGGGAACTGTAGTTGTGAATTTAAAACCATTCAGCTTGAGTTCTGATAAATCTTAGGTTCCATTCTGAATAAAAGAAAATCACACTGCATTAACTTTCCTGATTTCTAAATCTGCTGACACTGCTGCCCACACAGGCACAGCTTCAAATAAGTCAGGAAGTAATAGCTGAAGTGATGTAACTGAACAGGCCTGCTGGTTACAGGGCCTGGTACCTTGGTACCTGGTATCAGAACCTCTATGAAGTGACTTCACATTTCATGTTAAGTCAGTCACATGACCATAAAGAGGCAAAACAACATGGCTGTCATAGTACACGGGTAGAGATAGCATCCAATTATTATTGATAGTCATAGTCATATTTAAAGTTGTTTATTATTCATGCATTTATTATGTTGATTACATCATCTAACCATTAATAATGATTCATACACCTGATTATTTCAAAGTACCAGAACCTTTAATGTGTTCACAAAGTCATGCTCATTTTACAAATGCGTCCCCTTCTCTTTGTCCACACGTTTCTAAACCTGCTCCTGAGTCTAAGACATGTTTTCTGTCTTTAATTAGAATGAAGACAACAAATACAGAGGGTAGGAATATCTGAGGGTCACATTCGTTCTGTCATCACCTTCACAGCGTACGTGCAGATCCACTGCCGATGACCTCATGAAGCTGTTTTCACTGCAAAGGTTCTTCATTAATGAGTCCACGAACAGACATTATCTATAAATGAAAAAACGCCTCCATACTCTGTGTGTGTGTGTTATGGCGTATATCACTGATGACTCTGACAGCATCAACATAATCTCAGACTATGCTGTACTATGTTAAATACTAGCAGTCTTTCAGACTCTTGTGCTTCGTTAGCAGGAACATCATGCACTTCACTCTCACCAAATACTCCAGCACAGCCAGCGTGTAATGGAGAAGAAGCAGTACACACCCGGGGTCACCACATTTACACCTGCTGGAGTTTCCAGTTGATCTTATCTGTGAGTCCGGACTGCTGGAGGGAAACCTTTGCTAACAACTGTTTGCAGGATAACTCCACACATGATGCCAAATCCATCCATGAGCAGATGGAACTGAAGGAGTCATGCAGTGAAATTTCATAATCTCTCAGGTATTTAATATGAATCTAAATATATTCTCATATTAATAAACAGGAAACAGACTTTTATATGATGATAACCACAATGACTGAGGGAGAAAAAAAGGTCACTCCTGAGCTGGTGAAGTCAATTACTAGCTACAAGCCAACAGTAAAACGCTTGTTACACTTTGATCCATTACATATGAATGATTATGTTACAGTCATGGCAGCCATTATTCTGCAGAATGACTTTCACTTTTAATATTTGATATACTTTTACATAAGCTTAATACAGGGTTTTTCCTTAGAGTGCAGTCCAGACTTGCTCTATATGGAAAGTGTTATGAGATAACTTCTGTTATGATCCACTCTATTGACCCATCTATTCCTTTAGGTCTAACTAGTAATCAGGGAGCTTCTTTAATGATAAAATTAGGACTACTAAAAACAAACAGGCACTGATCTGCATCCTGATACAGCAAGTTTGGAATCAGCTGTAAAACCTGATATATATTTAGACTGTTTTTCTCCAATTGACCTTCATCAAATAACTTCAATAATTTCTTCATCTAAGCCGTCAACCTGTCTCTTAGACCCCATCCCAACCAGGCTGCTCAAGGATATTTTACCTCTAGTTAGCCCTTCTTTACTGGATATGATTAACCTGTCTTTATTATCAGGATATGTACCACAGTCCTTTAAAGTAGCTGTAATTAAACCTCTTCTTAAAAAGCCCACTCTAGATCCAGAGGTTTTAGCCAATTATAGACCGGTATCAAACCTTCCCTTTCTTTCTAAGTTACTCGAGAATGCTGTAGCTAATCAGCTGTGTGAATATCTCCATAGGAACAGTTTATTTGAGGATTTTCAGTCAGGATTTAGTGTGTTTAGTGTGAGTGCATCATCAGCACAGAGAGCACTAGTCAAAGTTACAAATGACCCCCTAATGGCATCAGACAAAGGACTCATCTCTGTACTTGTCTTGTTAGATCTTAGTGCCGCATTTGACACCATTGACCAGCAAATTCTTTTACAGAAACTGGAACATCAAATTAGCATCAAAGGAACTGCCCTAAGCTGGTTTAAGTCATATTTTTTAGATTGATCTCAGTTTGTTCACGTCAGTGATGAATCCTCCATGCATACCAAAGTTTGTCATGGAGTACCACACGGTTCTGTACGAGGACCACTTCTATTCAGTCTATATATGCTTCCTCTAGGGAACATTATTAGGAATCACTCCATTAATTTTCATTGTTATGCTGACGACACCCAATTATATTTATCGATCAAGCCTGATGAAACCAATCTAACTAAACTAAACTAATCTAACTAAACTCCTTAGCATGCCTTAGGGATATAAAAAGTTGGGTGACCTGCAATTTTCTGATGTTGAATTCAGATAAAACTCAAGTTTTTGTAATTGCACCCAAACACCTCAGAAACTCTCTTTCCGGAGACCTGGTTACCTTAGACAGGATCACCCTGGCCTCCAGCTCCACCGTAAAGAACCTTGGAGTTGTTATCGATCAGGATTTGTCCTTTAATGTCCACATAAAACACATTTTGAGGGCTGCATTATTCCACTTACGCAACATTACCAAAATCAGACGCATCATGTCTCAAGCGAATGCAGAAAAACTAGTCCATGCATTTGTTACTTCTAGGCTGGACTACTGTAACTCTCTATTATCAGGCTGCTCCAATAAGTCTCTGAGGACTTTGCAGCTAATTCAGAATGCTGCTGCACGTGTTCTGACAGGAACCAAGATCAGAGATCACATCTCTCCCATTTTGGCTTCCTTGCACTGGCTACCTGTTAAATCTAGAATAGAATTTAAAATTCTTCCTTACATACAAAGCTCTCCATGGCCAGGCACCATCATATCTAAAAGAGCTCATAGTACCTTACTACCCCTCTAGGCCACTGCGCTCTATCCAAAAGTAGATTGGGAGCCAGAGCTTTCAGCTATCAAGCTCCTCATCTGTGGAACAAACTACCTTTCTGGGTTCAGGAGGCAGACACGGTCACCACCTTCAAGAGTAGACTTAAGATTTTCCTTTTTGATAGCGCTTATAGTTAGGGCTGGATCAGGCCTTCCCTTAGTTATGCTGCCATAGGACTAGACTGCTGATTTGATTTGCAATAGAAATAAAATAAAAAATGACTGAATTGTATTGGTCAGGTGTGTGTGGAATGTGACAATGAGTATTTTCCGATTGTGGTGTGGGTCCTTTTACCAAAGCCTGAGTACACCACTGCCCTGGACCCATGTTCAAGAGACAGCACAATGACACAGTAATAATCAGAGTCGATAGGCAGGATACAGTCAAGAACATCCTTTTATTCAATCAAGTAAAGGGGTTGCTCTTTTCAAACTGTTTTTTATTATTATTATGGAAAAGAAACTGTAATTAACACATGCATTTCACCATGGGCTCTGGGGGGTGTGCCTGAGGATGAGATGCTGCTCTGAGGGAGGAGGAGGTGGAGGAGGAGGAGCACTCGAAGCAGGTGTGTGTTTACAGGTCAGAGGTGAGGGGTTAGGCCGGCCTGGGGGGGCTCAGTCTACACATGAATAAACGCGGCCCAGCATCCTACAAAACGTGTTAAAAACCAACAAAGGAAAAAAGAAATGGGCGGACGGTTCAGCCACAGGGTCCGACTGGGCTCTTTGAACGGAGCAGGGGGCAGATACCGTGGACACCTTTCCCTCAACAACACACACACACACACACACACTCACACACACACTCATACACGCTCACTCTGCTCCCTGTAACCTGTTCGTCTCTGATATGGCTTCTCAACTGTGGCGCTTTCACTTGTCAAGGCTTGATCGATAATACTGCTGCTGGCTTCATTTGCTTGAAGAAAATAAAAAGTTGCATATATATTTTTTATATATTTTTTCTTTTTTTTTTTTTTTGCAGGACAAAAATCTGTAATCACTTGATTTTGCTGGTGGAATTTCAAAAGGTGCCGTCTCTATAAGTCACCAAAGTCTTAGTAGTTTTGAACAGCTTTTTGGAACCATATCACTTTGGTCAACGTGTTTGATTTAGAATGGCGGTGAATCAATAAATGTGTAACATCTCTTATGGTTGTGCTAAATCGGAGCCTTTCAGTCACCGTGCTGTGGAACCAGTCCGCTTATAAGGTGCTTCGAGTCATTTTCAGTTCTATTTTTTTCCATTTTTTATGTTTTTATTTTAAATAGCTGGTCTCATTCAACCACTAGAAAGGTGCATAATTGAAGGTCTCAACACAGCATATTCCTGCTGCCTAAGATATGCAGTAACAATGACAAAAAAAGAATCAAAAAGCAAATCCAAATTCAATTATAAAAAAAATAAATAGATAGAAACAAGGATTACAAACAAACCTGCCTAATCTAGCAGTCCTACTGGTCATCTCCCTCGCCTGAGCCCAAAACCAAATATAGTTCCCATGAGTGCTTTTCTCCCTCCACCGGGGTTGATTTGTCGTTGACTTCTGCCCCGGGATAGAAGGGGAGGAAGACAGATATCTTTGCCCAGATCCGGGCCCCCGTCCTCAGCACAGCCCAGAGCCCCGTGGTGTAACTTGTTCACTTACATTAGCTGTTGAATGGAGAAGCTGAAGAAGATGGGTATGGTAATACAATGTGAAGCGTACAGACAAGAATAACATGTGAGCTAACTGCATTCTGCTCAGACAAAAAAATCTTTGCGTATTTTTTTTTGTTTGTTTTTTTTTGTTTGTTTTTTTGTGTTTTTTTTTTTGAAACCCCGCCGTTCAGAGAAAGGGGAGAGAAAGGAGAAAAGGAGGAGGAGGAAGGTGGTGGGGGAGGAGGAGGTGGGGGAGGAGGAGGGAGAAGGAGAGGGTTACGCGGCTACAGACTACTCCAGTGTCCAAGATAGACAGAAGACAAGATACAGAGGAAGAGAAGCAAGACAGAAAATATCCTTTTTTTTTGGGCTTTTTTTTTTTAAACGCTTTTCTTAATTATTCAACAATAAAAAGAGGAACTAAATCACACCAATTTCCTTTAGTACTATGTATACTGCTTTAAAAAGCTTGAAGAAGAGGAAGAGAAAGATATAGAAGTATGAAGGAGGGGACTTTTTTTTCTTTTGAGATGGGCACTCAGGATTACAAGATGGAATCTGTGAACAAAAGGCACTTTTTAGGGACAACCTTTAAGATGCTCTGAGTCTATAACACTACATCACCAAACAAATATTTATAATCATTTACAGTGGGAGATTCGGGGCGGGTGGGTTGGTGGGTGTTTGGGGGTGTGGGTGGTGGTGGTGGGTAAAAGGGGGGGGGGGGGTTCACTCGAATTGATGACAGCAGACCAGCTGAGCAAGACAGAGGCCACTAATTCCCTCTCGCTGAACCAACTTAGACGTTTTTTTAGGCGGGAATCCGTAACTTGTGCATCTCCCAAATCGGGGAAGATCTTGTCTTTGTCCCACATTATTGGATACAAGATGATACAGTCTGGAACGAGGATGTTCTCTGTTTCCCATGACTGTTCCTCTGCTATGGTGTAAAGGTTGGGGGGGAAAAATGCCTTTTGTCACGACAACCTTTTCATACAATGAACCCCTCCCCCCTCGGTAAATACAAAAAGAGAAATAGAATAATGCATGTTTTCCTAAAATTTGCTTTTATGATAACACTTAATTTTCGTTTATTATTATTTATGTATAATAGAGATTGAATGTACTTTATTCTTTACGAAAGCACCAGTTTTCATAGTGATATATATTTTATGAGTTGCAAAATTGTTCCTTCAGCCCTCCCACATTCTGAAAACAAATGGTTAGAAATGAAGTTTTTTTTTCTTAAAAAAAGAGATAAAAGGAAAAAAAAAACTTACTTACAAAGACTGGGATTTTTTTTTTATCTCTGCCCTCGTATTTAGAGTCCCAGAGCACGCGGACTTGAAGAATAACCAAAAAAAATGAAAGAAAAAAATTTGAGGGTTTTCCCTCTTTTTCTCGTGACACCCTCAAACAATCGCTAACAAACAAACACAATTCCTCTACCAAGGCATTGCACATGGCTCAATCAACATACATCATTTAGTTTCAAGAACAATACTTCCCATCAAAACAAGAAAGAAAACAACAAAACCTAATCTGTTCTTTTTTTGTTTTTTTAAATCCTCAACTACATTATCATCACTGTCTATGTGTCTATTGTTGTTTGCCGTGGATTTTTCTTTATGTCATTAACGCGAGAGTGGGTTTAGAGACTGGTACTTTAGCTCTAATCAGCATTTTTTTTCAAGATGCATCCTATGACTGTGCGATGTACGCCATGCTTCAAAAAATAACTAGACTGCCACAGAGCTTATCTTGCAAATAAAAAAAATGTATATATCTATAAATATATATGTGTATTATATATAAAGATGCTTGCGATTATCTAGTGAGCTGTCACCGTTCTTTCCTCTCCTGACATAAATTTTTCACCATTCACTATAGCTTATATGTGAGAAAAAGAACCTGAATTCATGTTTGACAAATTGCATAATGGGAATACAGAGGCACTTCCATAGATTAGAAAAGAAATCACCTTTAGCCATCGTTAACGTCTTTATTCAGCAGAGCTAGTTCTCTCTACGAAGCTGATGAGATGGTCGCCAGTCGGTTGGCCAACTATGTTGTGTTTCCCTGCAGTGAAGAACGTGGCCAGGCAGTCCAGTTATTTTGTGAGGTTGGATGGGTGGGTGGTTTGAATATTTGAACAGGAGATAACGGAATCGGTCAGAATATGTGTGGGCTAATGGTAGAAAATGATTAAAAGCATAAAGGCCTCCTCAGATTGTCTATTTTTAAGACTTCCCTTTGAATTCAGTCAGCATGGGGAGGGGGGGGGGGGGTTGCATCAATAGTGGGTGGTCTTTACAAGTCTGTGTGGCGATCTGTGTGCTCTACACGCGTGTTTCCAATCCCAGTGATACGTCCACTGATTGGAAACATTGACATTGTGGTGGTCAATCTACTGTGACTCTTACCTAAAAAAAGAAACTCACAAGGTTGGCTGGCATGATTGTTTTAGTGCAGTTTTGATCATTAAGGGCTCATCGACTCACAATAGCTAAAGGGGAGTGCTGGTGTGTGTGTGTGTGTTGGTGATGGGGGAGGGAGGGGGGGTGGTTACCATAGCAGCCGATATCCTTTACCTGATCCTGTGCACCGAAACAAAACTGGGCACACAGGGTGATCGTCCTACTGCTAGCCTTAGAGGCCCTCGTTCCCTCACCGAAACCAGCCAGATATGTCACATATTCATTTTGCTCCACAGTGTGGCCCCCTCTGCTCTTGGAGCAGCGGCCCATCTGGGAGTGTAAACAACAGGGTAAACTTTAGGGAGACAGAAAGAAAAGCTACTCTCTGGGTCCCATCTTCAGCAACCTTACCTCCTTGGTTCTGTTTTTTTCCCTATCACTCATACATCACCATCAGTCACCAGCTGGACCTGGGTCAAATAGTAGATGTGGTTTGTTACTTTTTTTTTTTAGCTCTTTGTTGACCTGTATGGTTCAGCAGGTAAGCTCCCATAATAAAAACAAGCTTCCTGTGATTGTCGAAACCCTGCATCGCGTGGTCTGAAAATACAGTATGTGGCGAACAAACCATGTCAAAGTCAAAACATTTTGGAAAAATGCACTCATGCACCTGCTAGCTGAGAGTTAGACGGGAAAAGTGAGACCGCTCTCGTGTCTGTGCGGTAAATATGAAGCTGGCACGAGCAGCCGGTTAGCTTAGCTTAGCACAAAGACAGGGAACAGAGGGAAACAGCTAGCCTGGCTCTGTGCAAAGGAAACAAATCAACAAGGAACCAACCATGCACCCCTTGTGTTGTGTTTGAATGCCTGCTAAGCTCACCAATGAACACTTATTTAATCTGCACAAATCTGAAGTGTAAAATGACAAAGTGCTTTTTTACAGGCTCATTTTTGTGCAGAACATACAAGCGAGATGTCAAATCATTAACATGAGTTAGAGGTGTTGGTTTGCAAATTGTGTTACCTTTGGATAGACCAGGCTAGCTGTTTCCCCCTGTTTCGGGCCTTTTTTGCTAAGCTAAGCTAACAGGCTGCTCGTGGTAGCTTCATGTTTAACATACAGATGCACACGGACGCATCGGTTTTCTCATCTAACTCTGTAAGTAAGCGAATAAGCACACACATCCACAAAACGTCTGCTCCTTTAAGTTTGGGCGTGTACTATTTGATCCAGTTCAGCTAACCACCCTGTCAAGCCGCTTCAGCGTTCCCACCTCTCACTGTCTTTCTCGATAAGGTGCTGTCATTCAAATACAAAACAATTATAAAATAGTACAAATCCAAAAGGAATAAATTCAAATAAGAGAACACACAAGAGATAACAAAATCATTCATCTACATTACAAGAGGGCAAAGGGGGAACCGATAGCTGCTGTCTAACTGTCAGAAATGATGTACTCACACTGCGATTTTCAGTGTGTGTGTGTGTTTGTGTGTTCAGATATCTAATTGAATTAAAGTTCACTGGGCTTAAGTGCGTGCATACGAAATGAAAATATGATGACACAACACCACCACCTATGATTACTGCAATCTAAAAGGTCTGACTGGGCAACGGTGTGCGTTTTTTTTTCAGTTGTACGTTACTGTACATGCCGTGGTCGTGGCACAGACTGTGAGATCTTTCTGAATGCGTGTGTGTGTCGTGTAGGGAGATGTGAGAATGAGCGGAGGCCAATGATTTGTCAAACTGAACGATGGAGGGGGCGGAGGGTGGGGTCGAGGACAGGTGAAGGCTTCTTGTACCTTGGATTTTCCTCTTTAAAACTCTTAATAGGCAAGTCTGGTTTACCTCCCATGCCTTGTAGGTAAATAGTGCACATCGTTAAGATTAGTGTTAATTGATTCAGCTTCTAGTGCAACCCTTAATCAAGATATGTTTTGGCATGGTCTCTCTCTAGTTAGTAGTAGGGTAAAAAGGGACTTAGAGTCAATGGTCATTCAGAGGGAGAGAAACATTGGTCAATTTGATTAGGTTTTTGGGTGATGACAGACATCACCGGAGCATGGACTGCAGCTTTCATTGGAAATCAAAATAGTGTCTTGGCTTTGATCAGGCTGTGGATTCGTTGTGTGGGTGATGCTTTGTAGTTTTAATGCTAAATCTGTGTCGCGGAAACCTGATTTTTGTTGGACAGATGATTCTCATAGCCATTCATTACACAATGCATCCTCACAAAGTAGGAGAAGTTGACCGCTTGTTCATCCTCAGGTTCCTCTTGCTGTTGCTGTGTTGTTGTTGTGCTGGTTCGTTGGTTTCAGGAGAGATGCCTGCTCGCTGCTGTTTGTCCCCTCACCCCTTCCTTTAATCCTGGCATCCTCTTGTCCATCCATTCATCTTTCCATCTATCCATCTTTGCTCGAAAACGGGTCCTCCCTCTGACTGGGTAAATGAGTCCAGAGTTCCTCTAAAAAGCATAATGCTGCCGTATTTTCCTGCATTGCTTGGTTATATTTTTTGTATCAGGTGAGACTGTACTGTCAGGGCCGGTCGGTGGGTTGGTTGGTTGGAGGACAGTTATTATCCTGCGGGTTGTTTCTCTGTTTTTCTATTTCCGATTGTAAAGAAAGAATTCTAGTTGCTGGTTTGTACACAGATCTTGTCAGAGGAACCAAGACTGCAAAAGAAAAAAAGAGGAAGAGGTGGTGGGGAATGAGATAAAGTTAGTGTCAGAACCAGTAAAGCTACACAAAAAGTACACAAGCAGTGAATGAAGTAAGAAAAAACACCTTAAAAATGAATAGACTGCAGTTTGGGGATTTTGGTGACCAGTAGTTTGAGCGTTCAATCAATCAATAGTTTTGTAGGTGTTTGGTCATGAACCAAACTGTTGATTTGATTATGGTGCTTGATGAACCTTCAGCAGATCACCAAAAGTTGGCACAATATTTCACGCTGAGCCACAAATGTCAATCATGGTGGCACTAGACCAAATTAAATAGGACTCAACTTCTGGGAACATGCATGTCTCTGTGAAATGACAGCTCAGTGAGAGATTTGTGTGGGACAGACCGACCCACTCTGGGATGGCTAATAAAAAATATGATGGGGCAACAGGGAAAGACATCAGAAATCATTACGACAGAATCAAACTGTAGAAACTGTCTTTGTTTTTTTATCCATGGTCACTAGAGGTTCCTGCCACTCTTAAATACAGCGAGGGACAGAACAGTCATTTGGGCACCAGCCCGGCTATTACCATCAATTCTGTCCATTTCTGGAGTCAAGTACTGTACAACTTGAATTTGGCTGAGCTTTGTGAATGGCTACTAATGGCCAAGCAGCAGCAGGGGGATAGCAGTCTGGCGCTCCCTGTCACTTACACCATCTTCATGTCGGGTTTTCTCCCACTCAGCATGAGCGGGGAGCAGAAGTGGGTCACCGTCGCTGTTGTTGGCTGCCCCGCTTGGCCTGCAGGATCTGGCACCGTGGGCTAGTGCGCCAACATTCTAGAAGTCAAGCCTTGGAAACTACTCGGAGCCTCCAGGGAAGCAGCCTTTTGTTTTGTTTGACTCTAACAGGTCGCATGAATACCCCCCTTCTGCCTCATGCACTTCTCAGCTACCCTACTCCCCTGGGCACTGTCCCAGCAGGCCTTGGGCATTGTGACTTCTCCCTTCTTAGTTACTCTCCCTCTCTCCCTCTCTCTCTCTCTCTCTCTCTCCTTCTGTGTATGTTCTTACACACACACACACACACACACACACACACATCATCTATCTCCCGTGAACACTCCCACTAAATCCTTGGCAGCAGACAGTGACCACCCTCTTTTCTTTCCTGCCCCCCCGACTCCATACTCGCCCCCCCTCTCAAGCAACCCCTTCTCAAATTCAAGATCAACTGGCTATGACATCATGTCTGGTTGCCGGGGGTAACGAGACGGCCGGGACGTGACTTCTATAAGGTTTGCTCCGTTCCCTCCATCTCCCCTCTTTTTCCTGCCCTGCCGGTATCTCGTTTCCTTTCTACACCGGTTGCGGTTTCTCATGTTTGCCACCAGAGGGCACACTGAGCCTACTGTTGTCACTGTGAGCTGCTCTCCAGCCTGTTCCAGAGTCACCACACACACACACACTCCTGACACACTCTTTGTCCCGCGATCCATCATTTTTTTAGTAGGTCGTTAATCTTTTTGTCATTTTCTGACTGGCAGATGCAAACGGTTAATGCTGTGTGTTTTGGTTCTGCCTTGAAAAGCAAAACCATACTTCAGACATCATGTCCCAGTCATATAACATCAATGAGCTGTTGCATATGAAGACACGCTACATGGCCAAAAGTATGTAGAGACCCCTGATCATATACTTTTATTACTTTTGGTGCAGGGCTTTCATGGTTTTGGTCGGGGCCTCTTTGCTTCATTTAAGAGACGGCTGCAGCATTCACTGATATTTTAGACAACAGTGTGCTTCCAACTTTGCGGCAACAGTTTGGGGAAGACCCTTTCCTGTTTCAATAAGATAGCTCCCCTTGTACAAGGCCAGGTCCATAAAGGAAGGGTTTTTCCCCACTTTGGTGAAGAACCCTGAACTTAACCCCATCCAACAACTCTGGCATGAGCTACAACTCCTCACAGCGAGCTTATTGTGCCCGACATCAGTGCCCAACCTCACTGTACTGCTCCTGTGGTTCAATGGAAGCAAATCCCTGCAGCCAGGTTCAGAAATCTGGTTGGAAAGCCTGAAACCAGAAGCTGTTACAACGCGTCCATTTCTATGATCTTGGAACAAGTTGTTCAGCAATCACGTATGAATGTAAAGTTTGGGTGTCTCCATATGTTTGGTCACATAGTGTGTTAAGCTGTCTTTAACGTACCAGGGTATAAAAAAAAACTCACAAAAAAGACTCACTCCAAGGTGAAGTAGATTATTTAGAGTAAAAGGAAGTTTGTAACAAAGACAGCAATACCTGGAAGAATAGGAGAGAAACTGAAAAATAGGGGAGCAAAAAAAAAGATAAAGATTGGAATAAGAAAGACAGGAAAGGGAATAAAGAGTGGAGTATAACGAGCGGAGAGGCAGAAAGTATCAGGAATGGAGGAAATGGAAAGGGAGGAAAAGTAAGAGAACAGAGGGCAGAGAAACAAGGGAGGGGATCAGCCGAGCAGTTTCAGATGGTTTCCATGTGTCGAGGAGCAGAGCTGAGCTGGCTCCAGGTGGGTGTGGTTGGACACTAATGAGAAAAGTACTGGTAATGGAGGAGGCATATGAATGAGGCGCAGAGTGGTGAAGGGAAGGAACGGAGAAGGTGAAAAGAGGGAGAGAGTACGAAGCAGAGAAAATGAATAAGAGGGAGGGAGGATAGCGGAGAAGGACAAAGCTAGAGAAAGAGAAAGCGAAGTCGTGGGAGGGGGGGCGTTCAGCAAAGGAGAGGGAGTGAAAAAGGCAGCGAGGGAGAAGGCCTGTTGCCTGAAGGGTTGGCTCCATACGTGCCAAATAAACAGTTGAGCACATATGGTAAACCACACACGTACTGTAAAATACAGATACACAAATGCACAGTGATGGTGCGCTGTGGGATGGTGTGAGAGGAGAAGTGGAGAAACCCAACAGCAGGTTTCAGGGAGTGAGGGAATAAGAAATTCTTTGGCGTCCTTCCACACAGTTAATAAGTTGCCTGAGTTTGACCGGTAATCACAGTCAAAACAGAGAGTTTCCTCCTCACTTTTCCACACAGACAAACTGTCAGCCTTTTGCCCGCACTCACTCCTACCTGTGTCTGCTGCGGGATGTTCAGAAAGTTGTTGTCCCGTGATCCGATGCCGACAAACCTGTTGGGAGCTGTGGCGCCTGGCGTGGAGTATGCTAGAGAAACAAAAGAAGAAGAAGTAGAGAAGACATGAGTGCATATGCAAAGACAGCTGGCACTTCAGCATCTCAGAGCACTGCTTACATTCTGGGAAAGTTAGACGAGAAGTTTGATACCGCTCACATGTATGTACTGCAATAATGAAGTTAGTGCTAGCAGGGAGCTTAGCTTAGCACAAAGGCTAGCCTAGCTCTGACCTAAGGAAACAAACTCAATCTACCAGCAATGTTGAAGCCTGATAACTAACAATTTCATTGCTTTTTGTTTAATCTGTACAGACAATGAAGTGTAGAAATGACAGGACAGGAAGTCCTAGCAAAAAAAGAAGTCCATAAAACCACAGTGTGTCAATGTTACGCCAAATATATCGTGTTAGTGAGTTTTAGAGGCGCTATGACATGGATTTTAGTACCATTGTACAGAGCCAGCAGTGGCAAGCAGTTTCCCCCTACTTCCAGTCTTTATGCTAAGCTAAGCTAACTGGCTGTAGCTTCGTATTTACCATATAGACATAGGTAATTCTTGCCATCTGTATTTCCAAAAATGTCAAGTTATTCCTTTAACATGTAATAACACACAGTAAACCAACTGGATCAGTGTTAAATAACAAAAAAGAAAATCAGATAAATTCCCTTAATACGACAGGAAGTGCTGCTATGTTTCATTGAGGTCATCAAATCTCCAGAGTGAAGTCTGCCAAAAACTGGTTTACAAACTTAGATCTCCCTGAGTGATTAAAATCCCGTTGACAAACTCAGTTGGAAGTGATTGAGCACACCAGAATCCTGACATCAGGATCAGTCAGGGACAGTTAAAACCCACTGGCATCAAAGTCTCTGACAAATTTAGGGCAGTTTGAGGTACCCTACGGACTCCAGCATTTTGAATCTCACCGAGGGATTCAGGATGCAGTGTGCATATGTGAGCCTGTTTGTGTGGAGGAAAGGGAGGAAGGACAAGTAGGAGAGAGACAGAAAGAAGGAGAATTTGGAGATATATGTGTATGGACATAGAGAGTATTAACAGCCATGTGTTTCTAAGAATTGGAATAACATACATAAGACATAAAAGACTTGGAGACGTTGACTGGGGGGGTAAAACGCAAACACTAAATTTGAAGGAAAGCTAAAAACAAAAAAATTAAAGTGCTCCATCCAGTGCCCCTCCTATCACAGGTGAGGAAGACAAATGTGAGAGAAGCCCAGGGTTGGACTGACTGACATCACCTTAAAACACACCCTATTCTGCTTCAATGCTTCAATCACCAAACGAAACAAAAGAAATCCCACCAAGAAGCTAAAATCACTTCAACCAAAAACAAGTCAACGATTTTTTTTCCCACCAATGTCCTAATTTCTACTGGAGTGTTTTGGAGTCCATATAAATTAACTGCCCTAAATTTGCGCAACTTCACAAGTAAGAATCAATTAATGATGAAAATCCTCTTCTCCCAAGTTCATTTATTTATTTATTTGTACAAGTTTTGCTAATGAGTCCAGCAGGGGAAGAAAAGAGGTTTTTAGAAGGAGAAGAACTGGGTTGATGATGCAGCTTCCACACCAGACAACGCAGACAGAATGGGCTCAATATGTAAAGCCACTCAAACTGAAGGGGACCTAATGCGTCCATTAAGAAAGACATTTCTCACCAGACCTCTGGTGGTCTACTCTACTGAGCTCCACAGTATATCCTGTGCTTGCTTCCACAGCCTTCCGTGGGTTAGGGGAGGTGAGATGTTGGATACACAGGAACAATGACGGCACGAAGTTGGAAGAAGAACAATGGCAGGGGTCTTTTCACTCGAGAGGGTTTGGGATTTTCAGATTTTTTTTGTTCTTTTGAGCGGTCTCTGCGGGGTCACTTACACGGAGATGCGGGCGAGGAGAGTCCGCCGTCAGGGGGCGTGCTGTTGGGTTTAGAGTCGGGCATAGGGAGGGGCACTGGGCGGGCCACTGGGGGAGGTGGAGGCAGCAAGAAGGAGCCTGGCATTTTGCTCTGGCCGCTCCCGTTTGGCTGCAGACAACACAAATAGGGTCAGGAGGGCGACATGCGACAATCCGCAGACACGGGATGAAAAAGAGGACGCAGCTCGGGAGGCCAGGTCCAAAAAAATATCCATGACGAAGGGGGGTGGTGGTGGGGGGAGGGCGATGATAGAAGGAAGGAGAGGAAGTGGTGGGAAACAACAACCAAAGGAATGATGTATGTGGACGGCATCTTTTATGGAGGTGTGAAAAATAATAATCACCACAGGGTTTGATAGGAGTGGGAGCCGGAGCTTGAGAGGTGAGAGGTTCCACAGGGGTGGTCCGTGGTGGGTGGAGGAGGTGTAGTGGAGGGGAGTGAGCAAATCATTGACTGGGTTTCGTCCAGAAGATGGCAAGAGAAATCAAAACCATGGGAGAATACTCGTCTACACAAGCACAACACCACCAACGATACTAGCACCAAACAACCAAACTCCAAACTAAAATCGGAACAGCTAGAGATGAAAACAGAAACACGATGACACAACACAGAACGGGTATGCTTGACTGAAGTGTGCCGTGACTGATTCACTCTCGTGCTGATGGTTGTAACTTCTGAGGGGTTGGGTGGAGCAAAAAAAAAAAAAAAAACCAAAACAAAACAAAACAAAACAAAAAAAACGGAGGGAGGAGTGTGAACATCGGGGTCTGAAACGGCAAACGGCAAAATGACATTGACAAGACAATACAAAGCTTCGCAGACCAACTGAATCAACAGATGTCTAGTGTTTTCTCTTGTGCTGCTGTGGTGTGTAGTTCTGTGCATTTCTCTCTAGGGTATGTAGAAATACAACAGCTTAGAATGAGCATCTAGCATGCACTGTCACTGTAAGGAATGACATTCACATAATTATAAAATACTGAACTGTAGAGCAATGCAAAGACGTGCTCTATACTCACTTTTTTTTTTTTAAATTATAGACAAATATACAGAAGCAAAAACAGTCCATAAGAATTTATAAAGAACGGAATATTTGATTAAGTACAAAGTATTTTATTTTGAAATTCATCTGTCTGACTTGATGTGGTTTGAATTCCCTTCATGTTCAATTTCATAGTTTGGTTTCAAACTCTATGTGAGGTAAATTCACCACTCAGCTCAAAAGTTTCTAAAGAAATCAGACAACTCAGATTATTTTAGTTATAGTCACACAACAAGTCTATGATCCTGGCTGATGGATCAATCGAGCCTGAAGGGAATCGATCAGATCGAGTTATCCTGTCAGTCACACGATCCAAGAAAAAAACATTTTTTGTGTGTTTTTGTATTTCCGGAGCAGAAAAGTTTTGAAATTTGAAAAAACATTTAAAGAGGGAATATCAAATGTAAGTATTGTGTAGCTGTTAGGTAATATTAATGATTATTTTGGCCTTTTTTTGCTTCCAAACATATTTCCCACTAACATAGTTCTTTATTTTCCTCCTTTAAGTGTTATCTGCGTCATACCCTCGCTACAACAAAACTCTTTCAAAATCCTGCAATACCAGTACCAGCTAGGAGCGGGCTGTGCCCCCCACCCTGCAGTTCCTGCATGAATGGCAACATTCTGAAGCTAACTGCGTCTCTGGCGGCAGAGCCTTACCTGTCCGGCGGCCTGCCCCGAGCCATCAGCACAGACAAACTGCACAAATTCCTTCAGGGGATCCTGTCCAGGGTGGTGGTGGTAGCGGATGGTTGGGTGGGTGAAGTAGGGGCTAGACTGCTGGATGATGGAGGGAGATGGGAAGTGCAAGGCCGAGGCTGAAGCACGGGGACTCCCTGCCGACAGAGACATTCATGTTAGAGGAACACAAGTGGAGGCAGATGCAGAGAGCGAGAGGAAGACATGAACCATTGAATTAGTACACATTATTACAGATGGGAGAGATGCACTGACGGATGATACAATAGACAATAAGAATATCATCACATCACAAGTGGAAACCATAAAGTTTGAATCTGGCTTTAAAATGTCGAACATGAAAGGAGAAGTTGTTTTTCCAAGAAAAGCTGATTTCAAGTTAATAGTCATTATGGGCATTGCTCATAATGTTTTATGATCGCTGCAGTAAATCTATACAGCTTTATGGAGGAGATTTACACACACATTGCATTCATTTGTGCACACTTACAGAGACTACATAACAATTTAAGTCAACACCATTCAGACTTGGAGACAGGCGCAGCGCTGCACACACACCTGAATCTTCAAAAAAAGTCAATAGATGGAAGAGTTATATTTTTGAAATCAGATCCAAAGAGCTTGTAAAGAAAGAAAAAAGAAAAAGCACAAAGAGATCACTGAGCACTGTCTTAAATTAGCCGCTGTTAATGCTTGCTCGCTTGCTCGCTCGCGCGCCTGTGTGCTGTTTCGAGGGTGTGATTCATTGGCGTCGACGCAATTTGGCAACCACGGACGGTAATGCCATTTTTTATCTGACTCATTTTGTTTCTATGACAGAACTAATCTGTACGTTCACACTGTATGTCTAAGTTGATGTTTTTTCTGTTAATGGGCTTTGGAATGTGTGTGTGTGTGTGTGTGTGTGTGTGTAAGACAGGTGCTGCTGCTTCTCAGTTTAAAAAAAGGATTCCTTTTTTTGATTCACAACAAGAGGAAAATAGAAGAACGTAGTTGAATGTATGTGAGGTGTGAGAGCAGAGCAGTTGGTTGAGTCCTGAACACAAAGCCCTCTCTGTCAGACCTATATCCATTACTAAATCTCCTTGATTTGTATTAGAAGCCTGTTTTCCTCTTAGCTGTGCCAGTCTGACACCACCCTCCACCCCATCCAGGCCCCCCCCAGCTGCCCCATGTTGGGCTGCCAACACTCTTGGGTGCCTGCATCTATACATTGTGTGTGTGAGTGTACTTCATGTGCCAAATCCACTGCATTACCCCCGAGACTGGGGCCTATACGCCTCTGAGCCTGGTAACACCTTGCTCCCATGCCAGGCTGCCTGCTCCCCAGTGGAACTGTCTCCCTGCTTCTATTAGTCCTCAACTAATCCCATTAGAGACTGGGTGAAGGCCAAACACTCTGGGGGTATTGGGAAGGGGATGGGGTGGGGTGGTGGTTGTGGTGAGGTTGGGTGGGGGGGCGGGATCAGAGGGATCTTACCCTCTAGAGCAGTGGTTCCCAACCATTTTCATCCGATGTTCTGTCAACAGCCTGTTTGTAGACACCACCCACCATATTCCCAATGTGTTCTGTGGTGGATGTAACACTACTGATTACACAAATATTAACCATTGTTATACAAGTGAATGTTAAATGTAGGTGTGTTTCCATTCGTATCACCACTTAGTGTGGCAGAAGCTGAATGTTTCAACAGTTTATCCTTTAGTATTATTAAACCAGTTCAACCATTACTTTCAGCAAACGAACTAACCAACAATCTAAACTTCTCTGCTGGTCTCACTCTGTAGATATATTTCCTTGTAATGAAGTACGTAGTGACTGTCTCAGTCATCGAGGTCATGGTATCTGTTGAAAGTTACCGTAGGCAACTGGACTTGCTTAGTTTCTTGAAGATGTTCTGCCTTCATCAGTTGTGATGGGGTGACAGTCCAGGGCTTTTACCTCTTTGGGGCTGTTGGTGCCCTGAGGGGCATGGACATCTCATGGACACACCCCCTCCCAATCCAGTGGGCTGTTAAGGTCAAGTGGGCCTGAGAGACGAAACACCTTGAAGAAACTAAGCTAGTGCCTATGATAACCTTTAGTGGTTCTTCTAATGAGATTGTGTCTTTGGAGTGGCGTGGTGGAGCAGTGCAACGCTCTGCTCTCCCTGTGCCTAAGTCGGACCACAAGCTTAAATTTTCCATAGGTTTGAGCATGAATTGTCTGTCTGCATGTGCCAACCCTATGACTGACTGGTGACCTGTCCAGGCTGTACTCCTGCCCACTGTGGATGAATGGATTGTGATTCCTATCTTTTCAAATTAGTTTAAGCTACGCCACAAGCTTCAATGAATACTGCAGAAGAAACCCCTCTGAGGTATGAGTACCTCTGGTTGGGAATCTCTTCTCTAGAACGGCTGAATGCGGCTGGAGGGACAAACTACCAAAACCACCACCACAGTGAGTGGCTAGCCCGAGTAAGTTACTCAACCCCATTTCTCCAAGCCCTAAATCCCCTTGGATCTTGTCTTCCACACAGAAAAACAACATCGCTGATGATGTGGTAAGCACTTTCACGCCAGCGTGGGACCGGCTCCAGCCTGAACATTGTGAGAGTTTGTCTTAAAAGAAACAAATCACAACTGTATAAATCACAACTGCTGGCCACAACAAGGATGGGATATTGTGTATGTGTGTTCATGTTGAGCGTGAACACGTATATGTGTGTGTGCGTGTTGAGATTTGCTGTATATCAACAGGCACAGGGTCTGTCAACAACCACGGAGGAGGGTTTAATGACACGGCGGTCAACCTCATTGCTTCACATCTGCTTGGTGGCTTAACAAGCCTTTGATGTAGCCTAGTTACAGAACTAAAGCACATGGGTAATTATCTCCAGTGAGCTCCTTCGCGGGGTGAATTCACGGACGCACACTTTCCAAAAAAGAAGAGGAAGCATCTTTTTTTTTTATCTGTGCCACGGTGATAAAAAATGGAGGGACTGATGATTTATTGTTGGAGTCCCTTTGGCTCCGTTTGGTATCTGATGTTATCATGAGCTGCTTGTCTCAGCCTGGTGGAGGATCAGCTGGTTCACACAGCGACTCATCTGCTGCCCTCAGCAGCGTAAATAAAGACACGCTCACACCCACACCGAGATCACTTTGGAGTTTCCGCACTGTCAAGAAAAACAAGTCAATAAGAATTAAAAAAAATTTTAAAAAAAAGATAAAGGAGGGAAGATGAAGAACACCATGGCTGGATCAGCCAGCTCGGGGTCCTGGGGCCAAAATAATTTGCTGTTGCCCCCTTTCTCCCACCCTCTGTGCAATTTGTACAGTGTTTCTATTCTGGAATATTAGAAGGCCCTGGGTTTACTGTGTGCTATTTTTTACTTAAGCACATGAATTTAGAGATATGCACCATGTAAGGATGGTAGCACTGTAAAAACAGGATTTTGACACTGGCACCCTCTCATAGATGGATCTTAGATCTTAGATGGAACTTATAGACCTCTTTGAGGCCCTGATCACAGTCAGCTAATATACTGACTGTGCCTCAGTGTTGCATATTCACATGCTCCCACACAAAAATGCAATTCATCAAACTACCACAAACCAGTTGTTACACAGATATGGAACCTGATCTGGAGTCTGGGGCAGTTGCCCACTTCTCCCTGGTTGGTAACTCAGCCTCAATACAACCCATGATTAAAGCGAGCTGAGCTCTGTTGTACTTCATTCATAAGACACTGATTCAAGAAATGGTCGAAATGAAAGCAGCTGAAGGCCGAGATATGTTGACCTGAGGTTATGAGCCCATCCCTGAAAAATCCTACATTTACCATAATGCAGTTCAAGTGTCAAACCCAGGCAAAGATAACATCATGACATCGTCATATTTTATTCACTTTGAAAAATTTGAGATGCTTAAATTTGATTTGTTTAGCCATTTATTACCTTTTTTAATTTCTATTTTTTTTTTTGAAGTTTCACTTATAGATAAATGACATGGTAAGTCAGGAGTCAATGAGTCACTTGATGTGATTAACATTGTTAAGAACAAGAGCCAAGCTTCACAATCAGGTGAAAGGATGTGACAGAACAGGCAGCAACCACCACTCTGGTCTTGTTCTTCCACTAAGAAGAAGAAGATGATCTTTATAGATAATTTCTAGATGACCACCAACCATCCACCAGATAGACCCAGAAAAGTCACAACACCACACCCAGGCTCCCAAGAAGCTCCGTCACCAGCTTGACCTGCACCCTACAAGGTCAGAGGAGGAGGAGGAGGAGGAGGCAGAGGTGCCCGCCAGCTTTGAATTCCCAGCCACTCTCATCTCCCAAAGACAATGCTCCCAACTCTGCGCCAGGGGGAAGGGGTCGGGGCCCTGAAGAAGTAGGGGAGGTGGGTAGGAGGAGATGGTGAAGGGGGTGGGTGGAGGGGTGGGGAAGGGGTGGGGGCTATCAGGGGGATTGGGAGCTGGGTTGGTCTCACCTGGTCTCACTCCCGCCAGCATTGGCAGTGGGTGGTGGGTGAACGCCATGCGGGGGGACCTCGTCTGGGAGGACAGGGCGCTGAAATCGAATTTCCCCGGCTTCTTAAGAGAACTAGGCGATGAGAGTCCTGGCAAAAAGGGGATCAACAAAATGGCAGAACAGAGACGAGGTTTTAATCAAACATGGCTGCTTTTCTTACTTTGACTCTACTAAAAAAAAAAAAAGAAAAATAAACTTATCACTTCTTAATTTGATTGCAAGAATCGAATGATTATGATTGAAATCAATGGACTGATCGATTTGATTCATTCATTGATTTGTTGATTGGCTTAACATACAGATGGGTTCTCACAATCTGTCTCTCTCTATGTTTGTGTACAGTCAGCGGGCTGTACCATGTCCTTCAGACTGAGGGGTGTGTGGGAGCGGGGATGGGGGTTGAGGGCAGGGTCCGGTGAGAGGCCATGTTTTTGAAGCAGCAGGGGGTTTCAGAGCAAAGGGAGGTGACGGGAGAAAGGGGGAAGGGTTGGGGAGGGGGAGGTCGGGAGTCTAGGGGCTAGTGTCAGGAGAGAGGAGAGCTGGGAAATGCGACGGCGATCCCACTATGGTCACCACTGGAGTGTACGAACAACGCAGCAGTCCTACACACTGGCTTTACTCGCAGGGCATACCGATTAATTCAGAGATGTCTCCTTGTCTGAGATCTCAGAGCCTGGTGTGGCTACAAAAAAACATGCCAACCAACCTACTCACTGCACTTGTCAGGATGCCTCTTGAATGAATGGGTTCCTGGATGGCCTCATATCTGGGGCAGCCTGTGCCTTTCAAAGCCAAAGCCAGCACGAGCTACGCGGCTACGTATAGCTGCAGAAGAGCATGCCAAAACATACATCAACAGATCCTCTGATGTAGTGCCCTTCTGCATATCATGACGGTCAGGTATTTTACTGTTACTGCCTTTAAGACGCACAGTATTTCATAAAGAAGTGCTTTCTGAACTCTATCACACACACACACACGTGCGCACACACACACGTACACAAGCTGTTCAGACTGGGTGGCGAGTGCCGGGCAAGCCGCCAGCAATCGCTGGATGGGAGAGAGCGGCAGAAAGATGGAAGAAGTTAAGCGGGAGAGAGGAGCGGTGACGGCATGGCCGACACACATAGACAAACATATTAAAGTGTCCCCCCTCTGTCTATAAATGTCGGCTGAGGCTAAAGGACTGCATGAAATATCCCTCAGTTTGGTAAAAACGGGCACACTAAGTATAGGCCGGGCTCACCAGCGGACCAGAAACATGGCCAAAAGTGTGAGAGCTACAGATAAAAGAGGCTCTCTTCTGTGATCAAGGCCTCGTGTGGTGGGTGCAGAGGGAATTTATTTTGATGTATGGTAATCCAAAGGCACAATTTAGACTTTCAGGGTTTGAGGACCGGTGCCAAATGGTGTATTTGACCTCTGCCTGGAACCGCAATGTTGAATATATGCTGAAATAAAACTCTGGAAAGAACAATCCATAAAACAGAGAATAATGAGGTAAAAGTATAGAAAAGTACATCAGTGTGGACACACAGACCTCATTACTGTTTTTTTCTGGAACATTTTGGACTTTCTGTTTTTGTTTGCTCCAGATTTGGTCGAGTGAATACAGATAAACAACGCTGGCAAGAAAAAGACCCATAAACTACTAAACGACACAATATTCACACATATAAAACAAATACACTCAAATAAAGACGTGGGTAATTTCAACATGGCCCAAAGAGACGTGGAAATAGATTTTATGAGCTATGCATATAAAGTCTAACGGAGCAGATTTCTGAAAAGCTTTTTTTTTAATGCTACACTGGGAAATCTTTTATCACTATTTACCCACTATGCTCATAGGCAGGCATGGGCGCAGCTGTGCTTGCGTGTGGGCACCGATAAGTATAGAAAAAAGGTGGGCGGCACTTATGTTCAGCTAGGCGCATCATGTGACACGTGTAGGTGGGAGGAGCGGATACAATAAGCAGGGTGGGATACGTTTCATTTAGTGGTAGAGTCGTGAAGAAAAGAAGATGGTTGAACACAAATTAAAAAATTGAAGGTTTTTGTGTGTTTGCCTTTATTTTTATTTTAAAAAATATATAAAGATATAGGATTTGCTTTGTGATTTTACAGCCATCTACACTGCAAAAAAAATTGTGCAATCACACAAACTTTCTCCCACAGAAAGTTTTATATTTGGTGAAGAAATTCTACCTTGACTGAAATATCAGTCACGTAGGATTGCAGGTCTTTGATAATCACAATGGAGTCTTCCAATCATTGAGTCAAAAGAGACATAAAAGTGGAGGAGAAGAAGAGCTGAACAGTCTAAAAGTAAAGTTTCAAGAAAATTAAAAGTATAAATAAATCAGTTCAGTCAGCAGAATGTTACTAGCGGAGGCTTGTCATCCATCTGGCACTGATATTTTACTTCCAGTGGTGGGTATGGAGGGTTGGGTTGGAATGTTGCTTGGTAATATATTATAACCAATGCAATTTATTGCATTGGGAGTACACCTGCTGGTGCAATGCAGCACTCTGAGGAGCTACCAGTGGTGGAAATACCCAGATCCTTTACTTAAAGCTGCTATAATCAATATCTTTGTATTAACAATGACTACTGACGACTACTTGGATATGAACGGCACAGTGGCAGTGATGAACACAGAGAATTATCACCTGACTCTGCATTTCCGCTAGCTCTACAAAGATTTATAGCTTCGTATAACTTGTTTTGGTTTTCCAGCCCTCAACTTTACTGTTTTGGTCCAGTCTTACTGCTCTCATCAGCACTGTTTCCAGCCACAGCGTGCAGCTGTTTCTGCCGAGAAAAACCCTCTAAAAATCGCAGTGTGCTTCTTGTCCAGTACCAAATGCAGCTGGACAAAGATGGTGCGAGCTAGTGAACATAATGGAGCATTTAGCGGCTAAAGCGCCAGCTATTTTTCTAGAGACCAAAAATAGAGCTAAAAGGAGAACACTGAAACACGACACAAAACAAAGGCAAATTCATTCTACAAATCTGCTGGATGTGCAAAACGAGTGAATATTTGCTGAGTCGTAACAACGCAGAAAGGTGATAATATGTCCATGCTGCTTTGCAAAACTTGCATTTGCTGCCACCTAGTGGCAACTAAACAGTTGTTGCAGGTTTAATTTAAACATAACACCACATTGTGAACTTATTATTATAACTATTATTAGACTGATGCATTGCATGCATGTTATCACTGTTTTCATTTATACACTGTAAAACTGTAACTATATATAAGCTATAGAACTATAGCTATAGTATTTGCTTATGGAATGTAGTATAGAGAAGCATTAAATAGAAATAAACAAGAAAAGTACGATAAATTGGACTACAGTGCTTGAGTAAATATACAGTAAAGTAGCAGTAAAACTGCAACACATCAGTCGGTGTCTCACTCGTTAAGTCTGCAGTAACAGAGAGTTAGGGCAAACATGTATAACTTCAACTTGTGTTTGTAGCCTGTGCTCACACTGTTAAAAACAGACAGACTGAGCGCAGACACGCCGTGGATTCAATGCATCCCTCACATACAGCCTGTTTGGCTCCAGTTCCCCCCTGTGGTACATATAGAAATGAGTGCCTGCCACCACAGTACATGTCCAATTATAACCAGCTTATTACGAATAAACAGCCTTAAATTATACATATTGTTTTTAGTCTCTGTAATATTCCCTAATTAGCTGCTATCTTGCTGAAATATCTGCTACGACGAGGCTTCTCAGTGAGGAGCGGCAAACGAGGCCCAGATGCCCAATGAAAGCTTTGTCTGATAAAGCTAACAGAAGTTACTCTGATCTCTCCCTTAATCTGTGTTTGTGTGTGAATATGTGTAGACTCACACACACACACACACACACACACAGTTGTTTGTTCTACATTATTTCTGTGTCCTGCTCCTGGCACACTACACGAGCAGACTGGCAGCCAATTGCTCCCATGACCCTCTAGTCTTGCCACGCTAACAAGCTGGCGACCACACTAACCCCCTAACTGTCACAGAACTGGTCTACTAGCATGTGCACACACACACACACACACACACCAAAGTGAGAGAGGGAGAAAAACTTGTCATCATTCAGGTAAGCAAGAAACAATATACATTAACAGAGCAGTGCCCCTCATTAACTGACGACCTCGCACATCATTAGCACTCATAAACACTGAGGTAATGTGTTACAGGTGGAAAGCAAGGACACCTCAACAACAGCGCAACCGTACCACACACACACACACATCACAGTTTTCAGCCCACAACACCAAATAATTAGCCGGAATTCTCCGTCAATATCACCCACCCACCACCACCCCCACCTCCTCCTACTGAAAAGTTGGTGGTGGGATTTCCCGCCACTGAGCAGCAGCAGGAGCAAGCAGGCAGAAGGAGAGAACGGAGCAGAGCAGAGCGGGAGACAGCAGACTTAATGATGAATTACATGATCACCTGCTATGCCTCAGAGCCTTTCATTCAGGTAGAGGATCACCTCCAGAGCGGGCAGAGGCGGAGGCCCCACCTCCTTCCCTCCTCTCCCTTCCCTTCCTCCTGTCCTCCGCCCCTCCTCATCTCTCACTCCCAACACCACCACCACCATCACCAGAACAGATGTCTGCTGTAACCCAGTAGCTCCCTTTGCTGTAGACACATGGAGGCGCCATCTGGACCGGAACGCTGCTCCTCTCCAGATTGGGGTTGTGCGTGTTGTTGTGAGTGTGTTTATGTGTGTGTGAATGTAAATCAGAGAAAGAGCTTAAATTTAGTTTTGTGTGTGTGTGTGTGTGTCTGCATGCCATTTGTAAACGTGTGTGTTAGTGAGTAAGCATGTCTCGGAGACAGAAGGTGCCTTGTGCATAGATGACACACCTGAGTGCCTTTAGTCGTGTTTGTTTGGGTCGTATGTTGTTTTTCCGGCGCCGTCTTTCAGAGACGGTTGAGTCAGGCCTACGGCAGGTGGGACACCACTCGACAGCTCTGTCTAAACAACCGGCTGGATGAAGCGGCTAACGCTGCTACTTGACAAACCCTCATTCACGCACGCACACACACACACACACACACACACAAACACAGACAAACACACACTCACCCCTCCTCCTTCTCTGTGTCTTTCAACGCTTTCTCTCTCTCTCGGGACTCGACAACAAAATTACAACACCCAAAGCTGTTAGCTGGATGTTGCTGACAAATTCACCCCACCACGGAAACTCATGTTTGCATGTGGTGTGTCACAACAGCGTGTTTTTTTTCTGATATGATAATGCATGATTACACATTGAAAATGTAGTGGACTGTTTGTCAGACAGCGTGTGTGAGGATAACGAGGAGTAATTTGTATTTTCTGAATGTTCTCGGGAACGTCTTCATCTTCCTCGATGTCTGATTTCTTTCACAGATTTACAACAACATCTTTGAGGCAGACAGGCGGTGGATGTTATGGAGCTACTGGGCTACCAAAAGGCTTTGGTAAACCCACAATGGACAACAGCAGACATCTGGTAGAAACACAACCCCACCCAGCGGCAGCATAGCCAGAGAACAAGACACAAGAGAGGGATGAAGAGAAGAGAAGAGAAGAAGAGAAGAGAAGAGGACGAATGGAAAATGCAGAACAGCTCAGGGAGCTCACAGGAAGTGCAAACAGACTTGAAAAAAGGACAGAAAGAGGTGTATACAAGTTGAGGGTGGTGTGAGCTGAAGGAGAGCATACATGTACACAGTATAATGTTTAATGTTGTTCTAACCATGGTAAGGAAACTGCACTCCATCGCTCTCATGCTTAATCTTCCTCTCCTGCACACTGGCCAAATGGTGCTGCACTGAAAGGCCAAACAAGGGGAGAAGGGAAGAGTTAACAATGGAAGAGGGGAGGAGAGAAAAAGACAGAGACAGAGAGATATGTGGAAAGAATGAGAGAGAGAGAGAGAAAGAAGAGTGGTTAAATAATGGGCAACAGGGGATTTTAATGTTATAGAGTGCAGCAAGTGTCTATAAAGTAGTTACATCATTACTGCTGGCGGTATTAAAATGGCAGCATGTGAGTGGGAGTGACGGTTATAAATCGGAGAATACATGAATTTCAGCAATTTAACAGAATCCCCAAAGTCAAATACTAAACCCCAGAGATATACAGTACAGGAAGTCTATTGTAAATACATCTGACATGGTCCCCATCATGATGGTTAAAAATGCTGTAAGCCAAAAAGGGTGAATGGTTATGATTCAGGAAGTAAATGGGCGGTTACTCTGGTGCATATAAAGACGACGGAGAGGGATTTAGATGGTAAAACTCGGAGAGTCTGCACAAGAACGGAATAATTCGACATTTTGGTTACTTGCTTTCTTGCCAAGAGCTCGCTGAAAAGATTGATTTGCCTGTCTGTTGGGAAATGTAATTCTGAAGTTAGCTTAGCACAAAGGTTTAAAACTGATGAAAAGGTTAGCTGGCTCTGTTTGGAGGTAACAAAATCACAAATAGTTATACAAAAGTTATACAGTTATGAACAGCTAGCCTGTCAGCTCACTTTTTTCTTGATGTTTTACGAAAGCTGAAGCATAAAAACAGCTTCCAGAATTGTTTTCTCCGTTAACAGTCTTTGTGCTAAGCTAAGCTAACTAGCTGCTGGCCGCAGCTTCATATTTACATATTTGCATATGCATATTTACCGTACACACACGTGTGTGTGTGGTATTAATCTTCTCATCTACCTCTCGGCAAGAAAGTGAAAATGCCAGACTATTCCTAACATGTGACACGTTGATGAACATATGAATCTCACTCATAGCCTGTTGTGTTTGGCCTTACTCAGAAAGGTTAAAGTCTGATGAAGGAAATAAAACGCAAAAGGGACAGACACAAAATAAAGTCTGTGTAGCTTCTGACAGTTATCTCTGTTTTATCTAATTGTATGTGGCTCTGACAATCTCAGACATCACACACACTCTCTCTCACACACACACTCCACGAGTTTTACATAAAATATATCCATCACTGCCACTTTTCTCACTGACCACTGACAAATAGTTAAATGTACTCAGTTCGTGGTCTATTTAAAGGGTCAGTTCAGCCAGAACAAAATGTCACATGGTAAAGACACATTCACACTGTAGTAGTAAAGTAAATATGCAGATATTTTTTTAGTTGTATTTGCAGAGGTTTGGAGGATTGATGACACTTCCTGCCTCCACCCCATTATAAACAAAGGCGTGGCAGTCATGTAATAAGTTATATTGGAAAAACTTGACAGTCATGTGTCATTTGAGAGACCTCACTAGCACATATATTACATTTATTTATTTACATTTTGTTGGGTTTGAAAATAGTCCCCACTGATGATTATTCTCAGGAACTGAGACATTGTTTTGAGTTTTTCAAATGTCACATTTTACCACAAATGATAATCATTCACTTCCATGGTACTGGGGTGGAAAAAAAAACTTCTGCAAATACAACCAAACACTCTGCATGTTCAAACCACTCTGAGCAACAAGGGGAAAATATGTGTGTGTTTTGGGTAAACTGGCCCTTTAAAGTCCCTGCAGCATGTGACATCTACCTCAAACAGGCCTTTTCTTGGCTCGGTGGGGGTGGGAGTACACGTTGTGAGTGAAGTAGAAGTAGTGAATGGAAGCGGTTGAGAAAGAGAGTCGGGATGATGAGGGGGAGTCAGGTGATGGAGAGAAGGGTCAACACAGTACAGAGGCAAGGGGTGTGTTGGTGGATGGAGCGGAGCTGTGGCGTCTGGTCCATTTCAAGTCAGTTAGTGAAATGAGCGTGTAAAGATAATTTGGATTAAAGGCCCCTGAAAACAGATGTTCTCACTCAGCTTCTTACTAGAGGTGATGGACATCTGATGGCACCAATCAGGACTTAGCATTAAGAAATGAATGAATAACTAGAACTTTAATTGGTGTTAATTTAATCATCGATACATGAAGTAACATTTCAAGATTTGTCTCCTTACTGAGAGTTGATGAAAAGAATGCTGTCATATCTCTACAGTACGTCACCAGCTGGTTAGTTTAGCTTAGCATAAAGACTAGGAACAGCTAGCCTGGCTCTCCAAAGGTAACAAAATCCACCCATCAGCACCACTACAGCTCACTAACTAACATGTTAGACCTTGTTTATTTAATCTGAAAAAAAATCTCAGACTCCGAGAAGTTACTGCACCCACCTCCTGAAACCACAACGTATCATTTTACACTTCGTAGGACTACAGGTTAAACAAACAAAGATATAATGTGTTAATTAGTGAGCTTGGATTATGTTACCTTTGGACTGAGCCAGACTGGCTGTTCACAGCCTTTATGCAAAGCTAAGCTCTTCTCCAGGCTAGCTGTTTCCACCTGTTTCCTGTTTCTTTATGCTAAGCTAAGGTAATCAGCTGCTAGGCAGTAGCTCTATTTTTGTACAGACATGAGAGCAGTATCAATCATCTCCTCTAACTCTCTGCATTAGTATAAGTATTAGGGTGAAAAAAGTTTTCAGGGGCTTTAAAAGAGGAGCTGCTTCAGCTGCAGCCTCCATCAAAGTATTGCATTTGTACTGACAGACACCAGTTAAATCTTTGCGTCTGAATTGATGTGGACCTCAGCTCAGCTCCAGAAGAATCTGATGGTGAAGGCTGTTAGGGGCACTACCTGCATCCACATCATTAGGCCAACCGCTGGACTGAGAGCTGCTGCCAGCCGCCGGGGAACGGCCTGAGTAGAAGACATCGTCCACCGGGCTCTCCATCTCGCTGTCGTCAATGGACTTGCGCTTGTTGGAGCTGAGGGAAAAAGAGGAGAGGAGGGGGGAGGGGGGTGGTGTTGTTTAATCCACGAAGAAAGGGGAGAGGAAGGAGAGATTTTGAGATTAATCTTTTTTTTTCTGAAACTTGCATGCTAGCCTGATTTCTCAACCACTGTTTGGTGCTCTAATGAATGCACGCATATTATTTGGGGGGACATCTGAGGACAATGTGAGTGCTTATTTCGTCTGGAGTCAGACATGTGTCTGCATGAAATCAAGAGTTATAAAAATTCTGAATGTCAAGGTTTCCTTCAATGTTTTGTTTTCATATTAGGTTTTAGCCAGGGGGGACAACGCAACGCCACTGGAGACAGCGAGACAAACATCAGGCAGAATTTATTCAACACGCTGTATCCATACTGGCCCGGAGCAGCCTCACGCTAGAAACTGGGCACAGAAAGAGTGCACGGCGATGCTGGAACGCATTTATGTGTGTGTTTGCAGATTCTTATAGACTCATACATCTGTGACCAATAAAATGAAAGGGGGGTTGTGAACGTACAGTGTTTCACTGCTGATCCAAAATGTTTAAATATGTGTGCGCTCATGTGCATATCTATGTGACAGCATGCGTGTGTGGCTTTCATTGCGAGTGTGATGCAGGGGTCTGTGTTACATTAGTATCAAGGGAGATATTCTGTAATGAGTGTAACTACCTCCGTGGGAGACTTGCATAAAGCTCCATTTCAGTCCTGCAGCGTAAAGATGAGCGAGGGAGAACGACAGAGGGAGTGAGGGGAAATAACAGAGACAAAAGACACAAATGCAGACGGAGTGACGGACAGATCGGTGGGAAAAATGAGAAGGAACGAGAAGGATTAGCGGTGAAGAAAAAGAGGGGGAAAGGGTGGAAGGGTTGGGAGAGAGGGAAAAGATCAAAAAGCAGAGTAAGCTAAGAATACAGCAGCGTTAAGAGGTTATACACTCAAGAAATGAAGAATATTAGTACAGAGGAAAAAAAAGAACAGTTTGAGCAGTTTGTGTTTGTGTGTGTACCTGGTGGAGGGGGTGGAGGTGATGGAGCGCCGTCCCAGGGTCACCTGGTTGATGTTATAGTAGCCGGGGCTGTCCAGGTCAGCCAGGGAGAAGTTGGGGCCAGTCGCTGTAGCCACAGGGGCTACACACACACACACACACATCACACACACACACAGAAACACACATCACACACCACATAGAAGAATAATATCAGAAAATGTGCATCTACATACTGTAACTAATCATGTCTTTCTGTTCTTAAAGGATAAAGCTGGTGCTGATGTACTTTTATTTATTATTTGGCTCTATGGATGTCTAAAAAAATTGCATGGACATTCATGGTCCCCAGAAGATGAATTCAAATGACTTTCCATCTCTTTTCCTTCAGTGCCACCATGAGGTCTCGACAACTATTGGTCAGATTGACATGACAGTTAAACTGGTCTGCGTCACCGGGGAGATGGGCGTCTGGAACGTACCCCAGGTTTTAACGGCAGATACTCCCCAGATAAGCGGAAGGAACTGGATGGACTTAAACACATGATCACAATCATGATCTGCTACGGATGACTCATAACTCATAACTCATAACTTTTTGGTGATCCATCGACTTTTTATACAGCTCCATGATCAGGAGCAGGTTGGTGTCCTGGTATTTATTAGCTGTTGTTTCCTGACACCGGACTGATCCTGGACAATCTGTTATGTTTTTTTCAGTGGATCTCCTGACATCTCTCAACACTTTGTGTCCCCCCCGGCCTCTCTGTGGCCTTCAAACCCATCGGTTTCTACTGAAAATGTCAATCTTCTGTAAATTTTCAAAAAAAAAAGTCTCAGTAATGTTGTGGAACAGCTGGTCATTGTAGCTTTAAGCAAACAGAACTCAAAACTAAATGCTATATTTATTGGGAACTCTTTTCAGCTGTGGATTAAAACATATTTGGTGTGATTTAGTCAAAATAAACTACTGTGTGTGTGTTGTAGGTAAAAAAAAGGAACATATCACCCAGTACAATAAAGACAGACAATGCTCCTCATCAGGATCAATTCATGTTGATAATAAGAGAAATACAGAAAACACCAGCCTTATCCTTCAAACTGTAATGTCTCCCAGCATAAAAAGCCTGCTCCTTGGTGCATGACAGATGCTGCCATGTGCACGGTGTTATAACAAAGTGACTGTATGAAGTGTACGAGGACTGACAAGCAAGAGTGTGTTGTCTACATGGAGATTGACAGGGGAAATTATAGCTGTGACTCACTCTGAGACACGCGGACCAACTCTGCTACGTTCCACACCCCTGAAGTCACAAAGCAGTCCTGGAAACTCAAGTGGCCTGGGTAAAAAAAAAGAGAGAGAGAGAGAGAGAGAGAGAGAGAGAGAGAGAGAGAGAGAGAGAGAGAGAGAGAGAGAAGAAGAAGAAGAGAGTGTGTGAGAGTGCACTGCATACACCAAAACATGCATAAAATTACATGTGCACACAGACACACACCAATCAGTATACACACATATAGACTGAGCTGAAAAACATATGTATGGAAAAGCCGGTGTCATCCAGTGGGAGCATGTGTTTTCTATAAGACACAACAGGCCTGTTGGTTTGGACATGTTCATTTTTTTCACTGTTGACAGTCTAACATACACATCCAATCAGGTCCAACAAGTGAGGCTAATCTCCACATAGACAGCTGTTTGAATGAATAATGCATTGTGCATTCTGATATCTGTGTATATATCATGCACATGCATACTGAAGCACACATGCAGTGGTCCAACGTTTAGATGATCTAAACCACTTTTTTTTGGAGGTGAAACCTGAAGTGAGCAAACCAAAACAGTGTAAGCCTACAGCTACAGCAAGAAGGAGAGGTAAAACCCTGAAACTAGTCTGTACTGTGATGGATTGCCAAAGATCTTTATTTAAAATCGTTACGATCGTGACTTTTTCTTTTTAAATCATGTCACTGTGTTCCCAGATTGCAACAGTTAGCTTAGCAAATACAAGATTGCTCTCACTGATGGGAATGACGGTTAGAAAATCGAGTTAAAAAGAAGAGCTGAGTTGCAATAAAGTGTGATTAACCTCTGAGTCCTTTACTTCTATCAGTCCCCAACTTAAACCTACGCCTAGATCTAAGCTTAAGAACCTAAACACACAAATAACTCCTCATGTTAGTCTAACTTTAATCAATAACTATAATCAATATTTTAATATGAATGAACAGGTCACGGGATAACTCTAAATGGGGTCACAACTCTGCATTTTAGCCTCTTTTAATGTTTTACGGATTTCAACTTTGCCGTTTTGGTTCTGCAGACAGAAGTTAGCCACTAATGAATGAAAACAGTGAAGCATTTAGCAGATAGATGAGCTCACAGAGGCCAAAACATCTCAAAGGAGAGTGAATATTAGACTTCTATTTGACAGGTGGTTAGAAACACGACTCCAAAGGAATGCTAATGTTGCTACATATCTGCTGGATGCGTAAATAGGCAGCTGTTTGCTAATTTCAAAGCTGTGGCAACTTCAGTGGTGATAATATGCCCACACTGTGTTCACACTTTATTTCTGCTAAGTAAATGCTAACTCCTAAAACTGATTTCTATGATAAAACTTAGCTTTGTGTTAACATTGACAATAATGTAAGCTTCCAGTGTGTGGTGAGTTCTTTGAGCATGTTGGTGGAGCATGACTTTGTGCATATGGCGTTCTGGAGTTTTGAGTTGAGTGTGTGACATTCGGCTCTATAATGTCCATATCCATAATATCCAGGTTTATGCAGTGTGTGTATAAAGGACACCCTTAGTGAACTTTCAAACCACACCCTTCCTCCCTCCTTCATTTCATCCCTCTCTCCATCTGTCCATCCCTTCTCTCCTCCCTGTTTTCTTCACCCCCCCTCACCTCTCGTTTTCATTTGCAAACACCCCCCCCCCCCTCCTCCACCCAACTCCCTTCACTTTTCTCCCGCTCTCTCCTTCGCTCCATCCCTGTCCGGGGTTAACCACAGCGGGGACAGCGCATGAGGTCAGCGCTCAGCTCGGCAGCAGCCATGTGGTTCCCATCTTCCAATAACGTCAGTGTGATTTATGAGTGGCCCACCACAATCCCAGCACAACCCCCACAGTACAGTACCATCAGCTCTCCTTACCATAATAAACTTAGACCCAACTCTGTTGGGACACACACACACACAGAGGCCTGTATGTAGGGGTGGTGTGCATATACAGTAATGTGCCTGTATGTTGGCGATTGTATGTCAGCGCAGGTATGTCAGACATTTTTTCTGCATGTGTGCGAACAGGACATGCTTGTAAACTCACCATTTGGTGGGGGCTTGACGTCTGTGTCTCCTTGCTGGTTTGAATTGTCTGATTGTCCTGATTGTTCTGAAAGAAAGAAGAAAAAAAGAGAAGATAAAGAGAGATGGTTAGTCAGGTGGACAGATGTCTGGACACTACCCAAGGTGATGGGAAATGGCGCCTTCTTTCATTCTTTCCACTGAAGACAGGCAGACATAGGGCTGAGATTAAAGACTGGAGCGTGTTTCCTCTCAGGTTGGACCTCAGTTGAAAGTTATAAAACGGCGAATCAGGGGGTTAATATCCTGACTTCTGGAGTCACCGTAGGAAAATCACTTTTCAACATCAAAAAACAATTACGTTGGAGCGTCTGAGGAGAGCTTGTCCTTTTTGGCTTCTCTCTCCCAACCACTTAAACGCACACACACTATTTTAGTTGAAACCTTTGACAGCTTAACTTGAGTAAAGTGTTAAAGGTCCCATGAAACCTCAGCTTCTTCTACAACTTGACGGGTACTTATAAAAGGTACACTTTCGGGTTCTGGGCATTGTTTGGACTGCATCTCCCGTGTGTGTTTACCCTAACCTCCATAGGGGCAGACAGGCAGAGAGCTGCCTGCTTCAGCTAGTTTTGTTTGGCACGCTGGCTGCCATTCTTCTTCAGATGCGTAATGCAGCCTTGTGGAGTTTTATGGTTGTATCATATATATACCATTCAGGCCAATTACCGCACAGCTCTGAAGCTTTAAGGCCATCCTGGGCCAAGTCTCCTTAGCCAGAACGCGGCCCCCTTGCAGCCAGTACTAGGCCCCCTCAATCTCAACATCTTCTAAGCCCAAATCAGCATCCTAATCTTGGGTGGCATTAGTGGACGACGTGCCAGCAAACTGCTGCACTATTCACACTGTCTGCGTGTTGCCAAAACCGAGGAAACAAAAAGAGACAAACAAAATCACCTCATCACTCCGGGTCAAAAAGAGAAACACACTGGGAAAGAGTTTCTTTTTTTTTTCTTGCAACACTCTGTCCTCATTCTACGAGAGAGCGAGAGTCCATCTTCGTGTACTTCTCCCTCAATCCCTCTCACACTCGTTCTGTCTCTGCTTCTCTTTCTCTCTCGTGCCGTCGCTCTGTGGAATCCTGGCAGCCATCTTAGCGCTTGGCAGCCATCTTAGCTTTGGCGGTACCCATGCATTCCTGCTAGCTGACGGCACACCCACACACACACACGCGCGCGCACACAAACAGACACACATGCTTACAAAGCACACTCTCTCTCTCACACACACAGACCCAATGGTCTTAAAGATAAAAAGACCTACAGAGGATATGCAATGCAAATGGAGTGAGGATAAAACCACTGGGATGTTTGTCTGCAATTCTGAGAGTGGTGTGTCGCCCGCCCAATAGCGTGTAACAGACATTGTATGAGTTCAATAAAAATGAGAGATGATCACAGATGTCAGACACTCATCAAGTGTGGGGAAGGACAGGAAATGGGAAGGAAAGGAATCATTCTAGCCAAGTAAGGTGAAGATGAAGCCCGGGGCCTTCTTTATCGCAGCACCCCGACAATCCTGATGGTTTCACTGCGAGCACAAAGCGTTAAAACCTTTTAAACCTGTATGCCTCTGAAAAATCTCTCTTGCGCGTGACAGCTTCCAAAGCCAAAATCCAGTGCTGAGTTGTCATGACAACAGGGGATGGCACACCACAGTTAAAGTCCCTAATGATGAGTGGTTGTTGAAGCCTGTGTGTGCATATGTGTCGCTGTTTGGCCTGGCAATTAGTTGGAATGAAGATAATAATATAGCATACTGGCACGGGCTCAACGTGTTGTTTTGTTTAAGTATTTCTTGGCATCAGACACACCGGAGGCCGCTGTGCTACACTATAACAAGGTTGACTTTACTATATCAGTCTTTCTGCGTTTTTAAGGTGTTAAATCCACTCCAATTATGTTTTCAACCAAATTTTCAAACTTTTAAGTTTTCTTGGCAAAGTGTGAGCAAAACTACTTAAATCTGATGTGAACACTGAAGCTACTGTGAGGCAACAGAGAATTCATCTTCTTCGCAAACTATCCAGTCCATCCATCCTCTGCTGGGAGTTTGCTAACTTTTGCTTTTCTCTGCACCGTTAAAGTGTGCTGTGTCACCGTTAACACACAGTTTGGGTTAAAAAAAATTTTGTCTTCTGGACAGGTTTCTGCAAGAGGATTTACTCTGCTGGCATCAGGGCAGCGTTATATTTCACCTGCCGCTGCTCTAAATCATTCATTAGATCTGCGATCTGGTTGTTAAACGCTCTGCAGTCTTTCTTTTAAGCACTGTAAACTGCATCTGATCTTTTTTATTGTGCTCAGTGAGTCTTTATCGAATTATTTATATATTCTTCCACACTTAGCTTTTTTGTATCATCTATTTGTTTGTACAGTATGTTAATGTGTTTTGTGAAGCTGCTCTGGACAAATTGCCCCCAGTGGGATTAATAAAGCTGTTTTGAATTGAACTGAACTCAAGAAGTGGTGTGAAGAGGCTTAAAAGTAATTCCAATCAATTACACAAATAGATTCCTCATTGCAGCCACTGAAGTCAAGTCATCTTTGTGCAAACTTGTTCCCAAACCTTAAAGGCAACATCCATTGACTGTAGACAAGGATTTGAGAGACCTGAGTGTGTTTCAAACAAAAGCAAAGATATTGCTAAAATGTTGCTGTACAACATGAATTTACACTGTTGACTATGTAAAAGCTCACAATTTCTTTCTAACAATGATGATGGTCAACTTAAAACAGGCTGCTTTAAATCTCCAAGAACCTTTTTTGGCCACCTACATCTGGAGTTGTATTTCCGGCTGATGACTGACGCTCCTTTTAGTCCTATATTTGCTCTCCACCGACTTTTGAATATCTGGCTCTTTAGATGCTAAATGTTCCACTATGTTCACCAGCTGGTTGCTAACCATCACTGTCTGCCGGGTTCAGTGCCGGGATCAGCTGCACTGCTCATAACGGTGCAGACGAGAACTGTAAGACTGAACTCAAACAGTAAAGCTGCGGGGCAGAAAACCAAAACAATAAACTGAAAGATGCTAAAACGGTCCATGTAGCTGAAAGGAAGTGAAGACTGTGGGTTCATCACTATGAGGGATGCTTGCCACATTACACATACTTATATGAGCTGATTTTCATATAAAAATATTTAAAGTGCCCCTTTAAGGTGCAACTACCGTCTTGAGGTTGTCATGATATTTACTTTCAGACTTCTGGCATACAGAGTACGAGCATTTATTAACACGAGAGGTTCAAATCTTTTCATGTGCACACACCAAACGAGGATACGCATGCCTCCGAAGCACAAACATACTCTTGCACACACACACATTTAAACGCAGATAATTCACCCTTATCTCCTGCACACAGTCGCCCCAAGGCCCCCTGCACATGCCCTGCCAGAGATAATACAGCATAGACACACACAGGCCATCAAATATATCACCCTATCGCTCCAATCACACACACACAAAGACACAGTGATTCATTTAGTGTCTTGGTCAGTATACAGCTACTGCTGATACACTCCTGCAGTGTGTACACAAAATACTGGCTATACATTTATCACACTGCAGATGCAGACAGAGGCAAATAATTCACACACAAGCTAATATACAAACACTGGAAATCACACTCACTTAATCAATCCATTCATCACACACACAGACACAGAAAAAACAACACACGGCCACACACACACACACACACACACACACAAGTGGAAATCATTAAGAGACACTTCAATGTAAAATTACATACACATGCTCACTTGCTTAGTACGCACGCAGCCGATGCCAGCGCTAATGGACTCATTTACTGTGCGCACATTCATATATGAGTGCACATTGCTCACACAGGCACTTTTTTTTTTTTTTTTTTTGCTAATTTACCAAACAGCTTAGAGTGTTTGTTTGTTCATCACAAGCACACATGAGCAAACAGGCCCTCTGTAATCTAATGTGCACTAAGTGAAGGGGATTTTTCAGACTGATGACAGACTATAAAATCAACAGTCCAGCACTGGAGATAAAATATAGCAGCTCTGGGCGTTAAACCTGACGGAAAGAAGGGAGGGAAAGAATTCAACCGAGCATGTTAGACTCCCATAAGTACATTTTTCTCTGAATCAGTGTTAACATCTTATCGTTGTCACAATGGAAATGTGTTACTGATTCCCGCCAAAAAGAAGAAAAGATTTTGAGCAGAAAGGCAGAAGCACTCTGGGATACGCACCGACTTCACCTCCTCTTAAATCAGTAACAGCATATCGTTTGTTAGTGTTTCCCTCCGCGGCTCTCGTGCTCTTCTTCTATCGTTCTGAAAATCTATAATTTGCAAAATCTGAAAATAAAGAACTTTTCCCTCGGCTCACACACACACACTGGGCAAGACATTTGATATATCTGGATGAAAGGTGGGTAAAATACACACAACGGCTGGTCCAGATGTCGCAAAAATATCTCACTTCTGCATATGACTCTGCCTGTGAGTCTTTGTGCTAAGCTAACCAGCTACTGGTGACAGATTCCTATTTATTTACTTATTTACAGAATCGAGAGCGGTACTGATCTTCTCATGTCACTCACTCTCTCACACACACACACACACACACACACACACACACACACACACACTACACTACTGTACTGAAAAAAATTATTTATATAAAATATATAACTAATATGTGACTAACAACATGACAGACTTTACTCGCCATGAGCAGAACTATGTCAACATCTGTGGCTCTGGTAAAGGTTGAACTCTGATGATGTCATAGTGACCTCATCAGGGTCATCTTGGCTCGAGCTTGGTGAAAAGTCTCTGTTACTAACTGTAGACATGAAGGAGTTTGATAGATGTGTGTATGTCAATTTAAACAAAAGAAAGAAAGCACTATTGTGGTGCATTATGGGAATCTTCTTGTCTTCCACCTCCCTGTCTGCCGCTCTCTCCCACTGTCCTCCTTGCTAAACTTAACCGGTCACAGCATATGACTTTCCACCATGAGCAGGGCTCTGCTTGAGGTTCCCGTTTCAGTTTTTCCTTACCACTGTCAACAAGTGCTTGCTCATGGTGTGAATTGTTGGGTCTAAATAATACTATAAATACTACAGTCCAGACCTGCTTTGTATGGAAAGTGTCACGAGATAACTTAATAACTGTCATAACTGTCATGATGAGGAGCGATATAAATCAAAATTTAAATTTAAAGTGTAGGATCCAGCATTTCTTTGGAACTTTTGGGACTTCAAGCCAAAGTCAGGCTCCCCCGGCCTCTGCTGCATCGATTTTACCAACTCACTTTTCAATCTGTCCTCACAGAAGTGCAATACTAAATTGCAGGAACTCCTCTTCATAAAAGATAAATGCCTATCTAAGACAGATGGTGTCAGGTTGCAGGTTTAAATTCTAGGATCTACAAGAAAAACAATGCTTGATCTTGAGCAAAGTATTAGTTCCAAGATCAGAAGTAGAAGACTACGAGTAAACAGCCATCAGATGTGAACAAGGCACATTATATAAATACATGCCACTGCATAGATTTGACTGTCAATACAGGCCTAGCCTGCAGCCTGTGATCCCATTGACTCTCTCTCCCTCTCTCTCTCTCTGCCTCCACCCTCTGTGTGCTGTGTCATTTAAGGATAGCTCCCCAGACATGGTTCAGTTCACAGTCAAATGATAGGGGCCTCTTCCTCCGACTGCTCCAGAGCTCTGCGGACAAATCTACCACTGTTCTCTCCCTCTTCATCTCTGTCTCGCCTCTGCCTCTCCCTTTCACTATCTCATGTTGTAAACCCCCCAGCCCCTTCACCACCACCAGCACCACCACTGCCGGCTCCTCAGCTTCCCTGACTTCTGTCTATAGCATTGCATCTGTATGAGCTTGTAGGTCATTTCCGGGTGGAGCATGCAGGTACCAGCAGCCATTCGGTCTCGGGTTCCTGGGTTAATGTGGGAATACAGCTGTGCTGTTGAGTCCATACATCTCTAGATGTGGCAGTGGGGCAGCCCTGATTGTATGCACTCTGCACATATGGAGACATATATACAGAAATACTAAATATAATGTAACGTGTATGCACAGCTTCATGCTGATGGAAGATGGATGTAAAGCAGGCGGCGTACAGGCAAACTGCACTGACTGACATATATTTATATATATACTAGAGTGTGTTTGAGTTTAAGTGTGTGTGGCTGCACAGTCTCACCGCCTTTCTCCACCACCACCACCACCAACCCCCCCCATCCACCAGCCTCTGGATAAAGAAACCGAACAGCCTCCCCAATTGGGTTTCGCTTAAGAGGTTTATCGGTATGTTGCTAAACATTCTGACCTTTTTTTTAAATCTTTAATGCGCTTAAAATGTTCCAAACCCTCCTAATCCCCACGGCTATCCCACACAGATGTTCACTCGGCTCTTTTATTGGACTTCATTTCAACCTCTTTTTTTTTTTCTTCGTCTTCTCCTCCTCCTCCTTCAACACCTCCTTCATCCTCTCCACATCCCTCTTCTCTCCATTCGCAGATTTGTTTCCACTTTTTTCAAAACTACTCATCGCCTTCTGATCAACCCCCCCACCATCACCCCCGCCGCCGCCCACCCCTGTGCTTCAATCTTCTACAAGCAAAGCTCATCCTGACCCTGGTTTATAAGCCAGTGCTTCTTATTGGATCCTGCTGTGGTCGGGAAGTAGTTGATGGTACGGCGTGTCTGTCCCAGGAATGACCCCGGCTCACTGTGGCCGTCATTAGGTCAGGAGTAATGAACGCAAGTTGTGAGGAAGCCTCTTTCTCCAAAGGTGCCCCTGAATATTTCATGGGAATTTGCTTTATTAGATAATACAGAGTTGAGTGTAACGAGATAATAACTGGGGACGTGATCAAATCACACTGTGGTTATGCAGCGTTCCTGCTGAGGAGCCATTAGGACATCTGGAACAGCAGATACACAACTGAGTCATCCACTTTGACTCTGGCCTTTCCGTTACCCTACACTGACTCATTCTAACGTGGAAGTTTCACTGAGTTATCTCAATTTTAGAAGGAGGTTCCAACGCGGGACATGGAGTCAAAAGGTGATTCACATGTGGGGAACACACTGTTACACTTAAATCAAGCAAATATGCTAACGTCGTGCAACAAAAATAAAAAAAAATGTGTCCACCTCTAGTCTTCACACACTAACTTTACTTCAAACCACATTTAGTTTCCTTGATAAAGGTGATAGATATTCTTGTATTTGTGTCTTTACTACAAGTAGCTCTCTGCTGAATGTTCCCCATTCAAGTGGATTTTTAATTTTAGCTATGATAGAAATGATTTGTCTGTTTTTTTTTTTTTATCAGCTCCTCCTCTTCAGGTTTTGACATTCAGAGAAAATTTAGAGATCTAAGCAAGGTGGACAGGAATAGGATTTTATGAAGCGAGGTGGACGTGCCCGCCCTTACGCACTCAATCCACTGACCAGAAAACCGAAATGAAAAAAAGTCGTTGAGTGACTTACGTCGGCACATGTTGTGTGTGTTCAGGTTCCTAATGAAAAACAGCGTCCTCCTAAAAGAACTCAGTGTTCTTTGACTGAAAGGATGGCCCCATTAACTGTCAATGGTGCAGCTCATTCACGCTTACAAATCAAGGCCGAGCTTTCGAAGACTGAAGGAGTAACACTCGGGGTTTTCTGTTTTAGGATGGATTTTCCCCTTCTGCTATTTTTGGCGCTTTCCTGGGAAGCTTGGCTTCCATATCCACACCCTACCTATTAAACCAGCAGCTACGAATTCTGGCCAATTCCTCCAGCGCGACGGTGGTGTCAACAAAACAGCAGTTACAGCCTCGTAAGCTTACAAATTCACATCGTTTTGATGCACTGAGACATCAACCTGAGTCTACATAATCAATCTTTGTTCCCACATTCAGTGCAGAAGTGACAATAGTGCATCTCTATGTAGTTCACTGAATGTCTGGTATGTAACTCCATGTGACAGCACAGCATGGGGCGATGTGATTAATTGTGAAATGTGTTTCTGTGCTGGTAGTGCTGAAGTGTGAATGTGTGGGCGTGAGACTATAAATACATCAGTCGGTGGCTATGGATGTGTGATTGTGTCTTATATATGTTTATGATAGCGTATACGTGCAAAAAATTTCTGGAGAGCACATGTTGAGGCGCAGTTGGAGATAAGCGTGTAAACATCTGTGACTGACAGGCTGAGCGGCGGAGTGTGGGAGGGAGATGCAGCTTTCTTTAAAAAAAAAGAAAAAAAGAAAAGATACATACAACATGCGTGTGCATCAGCATGTACAGCAGCCCGTGGGAGTATCTGCATGTGCGTGTGTCTGTGCCTATATGTGGGAAAGTTCAATAAATTGAGAGAGATAATTCCATGTTAGATGCACATCTGTGTTTTTGTGTATGTGTGTGTGTGAGAGAGAGAGAGAGAGAGAGAGAGAGAGAGAGAGAGAGAGTGTGTGTGTGTGTGTGTGTGTGTGTGTGTGTGTGTGTGGCCGCCTGGCCCGAGCCCTGTGCCAGCAAGGAGCAGGTGTGGGGAGGCAGCCCTGCATTGCCCGTTGCCCATCTGCGTGGCCGTCTGTGTGCCGCCTGCGCCCTCTCTGTGCCAACGCCACACAGAGCCGGGGAGCCAGGGGGTGAGAGGGGGGGTGAGAAGGGGTGAGAGGGGCCTAAAGGGAATCAACCATGGGAGAGAGAGGAGGGCAGGGGGTAGAAGGATGGAGGGATGTGGGGGGTGGCTGGCTGGCTGCCCATGTATACCCCCGCACCACCCCCACCCCGCCTCCTCTCTCCCCCTGCCCTCTTTTATCTTTTATCTGTGCCTATGCTGATGAGCTGTGATGTACAGGGAGAGATCGACAGGGAGGGAGGAAGAGGGGAGACAGGCAGACTATCCAGCTTGTTCTCGGGTAGTAAAGCACTTTCGGTTTAGAAAGTTTGCAAAAAAAAGAAGAAGAAGAAAAAAGAAGCCCCGGCTTCCCTGATTTGGACCCTTCCACCTCGTGTCTGCGCCTCAAAAACCTCTCGATCCAAACGTTCACATGGAACTGAAAAATGCATATGGAGAGGTGTCATTGCTCCATTTGGCCAGCAGATGTCACTTGTTGGCAGTGGGGGGCGCAAACGCAGCAACACATGCTAAAGAAATCTGCCTCTCGCAGGGGGAAGAGAGAGCAGTGGGAAAGATTTCAGCAGGGCTGCCATGGCTTTAGCAAAGAAGCGAGGGTGTAGGAAGGGGGAGGGAGGGGAGGTAGGGGAGGTTAGAGCAGAAAGCTCTCTCGCTTCAGTCAGGATTCCTACCAACACAGAAAATATCTGACTTAACCGAAAAGTTCAACAGAAATCCTGTTCATATTAGACCGAGTGGACGTCAGGTTTGAACATCTCCACCCTGAAATCATCACCGTGTGTGTGTTTTTTTGTGTGTTCCTGATCACATCCGTGAAACATGCTTGGTAATATCATCAGGTCACAGCTGGCCTGACGACATGGACAATAAACACATAGTGAAAAACACTCAAAGTCAAGCTCAGACTTTAGATTCTGGCAGGTTTGTTTAAACTGCGCTGATGATTTGTGTATATTAAGTTTCATACAAACAGAACCGAGTCGAAAAAACGTACAGTGCCGAGGTTCAGCTCTGAGTGAAAGACATGAGCCAGCCTGTGGTACTCCCACGTTTCCCCATGTTGTGATATGTGTGTGTGTGTGTGTGTATGTATATGTGTGTGTGTAGCAGGGTCTGGGCACAAGTGGGAATGGGGATCATGTGATGCCAGTCTTTGCCAGGGAACAGGGAGGGAGAGAAGAAAGACGGGGGGGGGGGGGGGATATAGGAAGGAAAGGGGCAAAGAGAGGCAGACAGGAGAGAAGTGGAGACAAGAAAAAGACAAAAAAGAAGTGAATGAGAGAGAGGAAGAAAGGGGAGGAGGAGGGAGGGAGAGAAAGGGAGAGAGGCGAGTGGGGGGGGCGTAAGGGGGGGGGGATTGTGAGAGCTGTGGGAACGTTTTGCCTCGCCAAGAAAGACGTGAGCAGAGAGAATAAAAGAAGGAATGAGAAAGAAAGAGAGACTTGTTGGCAGAGCAGAGGAGGAGAGGAGAGGAGGAGAGGAGGGTACAAGGGGGGGAGTGAAAGCAGCGTACAGTGGGCACCAGCTAGGGAGCAGACGCGATCAAACCCGGCGCTACGGGGGAGGCGAGGAAAAGCAAACACACACACACAACACCACAGCCACTGAGAGGCAGCGCCGGCGCTTCGCTGCACGCCAAATATTCTGAACTATTCTCACAGTTTTCCCCCATTAATAAATCACACACACACACATATCACTAGGAACGTAAATTCGTGTGTCTATTGTTGACAGGGAGGTCATGGCGACCTGCCGCTCAAACCTGACTCTGTGTGTGTGTGTGTGTGTGTTTTGTGGGGAGCGTGACCTTGTGAACTCTTGGCTAGGCGTTTTATCACTGCTCCCCGCTGTGTCAGTTCCCCCCTCAGGACAAATTCTCAGCGCAGAACTCAAAGTGGATGAGTTCATCGAGATTTCAGACCAACTGAGAAGTTCTGTTACTCCAAATACTGACAGGACAAAGCAGGCCGTGGCCCGGATCCCCTGAAAGCCCTCCATTCACTGTGTCAGTAGCTTTGTGCTAATTGGTTTGGAAATATCAGCTGAAATTATGAAATGATATCAGCTCAGTCATGGAATATAATATTCATAACTATGTTTTCATGCATGTAGAATCATCTGAAAATAAGAATCTTTGTGTTTTTGATACTTAAAAATTCCCCTTTTATATCTACAGTGGGAGCTGGTCCTCTTTGATGGAGGCTGCCATATTGAAACAGTGTGTTTCTACAGTAGCCCAGAACAGACAAACTAAACACTGACTCTAGACAGGGTCTTTAAGTGTTGGAAAAATTGATAATATCACACCACCACCGTGTCATTTTTTTTTTTGAAAGTTTAAAAACTAATTTTACTGACTGGTCTTCCAGACTCCAATATCATTCTTCTGTAGATAAGGTGTTCTAAAGCTGAAGCTGATTTCATACATGCATGCTGAAAATAATGTGCTTTTTTTTTTTTTGTTTTGTTTTTTTTTACTATACTGCAGTCAACTTTAATTCAATTCAATTTTATTTATATCGTGCCATATCATAACAAAAGTTATCTCATGACACTTTCCATACAGAGCAGGTCTACATCTGTAATCTTTATAATACTTACTTAATACTTACATACTTACTTGTACTCTTTATAATACTTACTTGCAGGCTATGCGGAGAATAGCATTGGAACAGTGTACAGGCAATATTCACATCATAAATGGATGTCATCATGAGGGAGCATTATGTCACTCCTCTCACATTTGAACATAATGTCAACAAAATTATTATTCAAATTACAAGACAACACTGTTTGCATCACACCCTTCAGTCTGATCCGGCCTGCGCCAGAAAGCACTAACGATTTATTTTGGGTTTGTGAACTATGCAAATAAATGCTCCCAAAACTATCTGGGGCTTGGAGGACGTGTTTTATGAGGTTGTAAAACTCCACACAAACACATAAAGCAGGCCAGTAAAAATAATGTGTGCTCTGCATAAATGCTCATTTGGACTAATGAATTAGGGGAGCGATGAATGGCTGTGTAAAACTCCACATCCTCCCTGGGTGATGCCAATGGAGGCATAATGTATGATGGGCATGATTTGTGAGTCTCAGTTTTTCTGCGTAATGCATAGATGTGTGTGTGTTTTCAGGAGGAGGGGTTAGTGTATCGCAGTGTTTATGTGTGTGTGTGTGTGTGTATGCGTGTCCATCTCAGCAAGTTCTTCATGTGCATGACTCATGCAGCTCTTCTTTAGACCTTTGAGTCAAATAAGGACACAGAATGAAAAGCTCTAACAAATCAGATCCGGGATAGCACACACACACACACACAGAAGCATCAGCAGTGGCTGAACAGACTAGTCTTCCAGCAAACTTGGGAGCCAGTCTGCATACATCCTCCTGAGATGCTGGGGGTTTTCCCAAGTAAATCGGAAAGAGGTTCAAAAATCACCGTTAGTGTGGAAGAAACGGCCAGATCTGCATACCTACAGCATGAACTGAAGATTTATTCTTTCAGCTGACAGAAAGACAGACGAGGAGGAGGAAGAGGAAGAGGAGGAGGAGACAGGCGCACAGAGAGAGAGAGAGAAATGGAGAGACAGAGATCGAGAGTAGCAGATGAGGCCTGAGAAAAAACAATCAGCCAAATGAGGGCACAGATAGAAAGGCAACCTTTGACCACCAGCTGTCTGGGAGTCACCGCCCAGCCGCATTTGTCAGTCTGTGTCCCCAGATGAACCCGGCCCAAGGGTCAGTGGCTCCCAGCACAGGCGTGTGTTTGTGTGCTTTGTTTCCAGTGTGCTTGCACACACACACGCACACACGCTCCTGCATGCATGTATTAGTGAGTCTTCCAGCGTGTGCGTGCCCATGCGTACGAGCTGTCTGCTATCTGTGTCAAAGCTGGCTTTATCTCTCAGGCAGATAAGGTGAGTAAACAACCGTCCTGGCCTCCCTGTCTCCGACATGCTAGCTGAAAAAATGCTCCGGCCTCCTGCCCACCACCAGATGTTCCTCCCCCAGTATCAGGCCCGAGATAACCAATCAGGCAAACCAATCAGGCTAGTCCCAGGCTCCTGCTGCAGCCACAGGCCTGAGAGCGACAGCTGACCACAGGAACTCGGCCTCATGTATCAGGAGCATATAGTTAAGATGAGCTGACACAATCAATCAGCGAATCAAAAGGCATGTCCATACATGTCCGACATACAGGATTAGCCTAGTTCGGTCAGCTTACGGCTTCATTCAGAGTCTCCCCCAGTCAAGCTGATAATTGGAGATTTATTCCAACCATCTATCAATCCATCTATTAACTTATTAACCCAGATAAAAGCTTTAAAACCCTCCTTCCTAACTCCCCCCGCCCCCTCCACCCACAGCAGAATCAACACGGCAGAAAGAGATTAGAGCGGTGCCAATCCACTTAGCGAGTTTCGAAAAAACATATTCATCAATAAGCATCACAGAACTCAAGCCTTATTATCTCCGAACACAGCCTCCGCATGCTCAAGTGACGCACTTCAAAATATGACCTTGTTTGAAAGTATGCACAAAAGAAAGAGGGAAAAAGGATTTTTAAAAAAGGAGAAGAGAATCTGGTTAAATATCCAGACAGAGAACAAAATCCTGCCCTGTCAAATGAGCTCACAGTTATCTAACCCTCGCTAATCTTCAACACCTCAATACAGACATTTCTGACTGTGACATAAGGCTGATTATTCTTCGTGTTGACTGCCTGATAATCATGGCTGAAAAGTTTAACACATCTGCCACCAAATGTTCCGATCAATAAGGCCATGGTAACACATCCGTTCCATGCACCGCTTCCTCGCTAATTTCCAAAACATACCAGGGCAAAATGACCATTAAGTCTATTAATTTAAATGGGAAGCCCTGTCAGTCCGTTCTGCCTCCGTAAACGGATGAAATATCAGCGCAACGGCTGCCCTGCTGCCTATGGCTCCGTGGTATTAAATGGAGAGGATGTTCAAGTCGAGGGGCAGACCAGAGGAGCCTGCATCTGTTTGGCAGTCGCTCAGAAATGTCTAGCGTTTCACACTACGCCTCTGGGATTGCTGGCGAAGCACAGCCAGAAGTTTATGAAAAACAGAGGGAAAGAAGGAACCAGGAAGGAGAGAATAGCGAGGTTTGGAGGAGGGGGTGGGGGGGTGAAGTGATGGAGCGCGAAGGAGAGGAGAAGAATGAGCTAGATGACATGAGAAGACAGAAAGAGAGATAGTGGAGAGGAGGAGGTTGGACAGCTGAAATGAGAAAGGAAACCGGTTTGGATGATGATGTGATGTTTTCCATTCTCCTTGCAGTGTGTATGTGTGTGTGTGTGTGTGCATGTGCACAGGGGTTCTCCTGAGGCCCCCGAGGAGCCTGAGGGCCCCCAGTGGGATCTATAAGTGGATTCAGGTGAAGAACAGGTGGGGACACACATCCAAACGCACACCCGTGACAGTGCTAATTACACACTATGGACAAAGGACAATGGTATGTGTGTATGTGTGTCCGTTTGCACAACTGTGGACCGTGACCGTGTGCGATTCATGCAGAATCTGAAGTTTAAACCATGTTCGCGAGCATGCATGACGTGTGTGCACATTTTATGTACCGTGAGCACACACACACACACACACAAATGTCTGTGTATTGCTTGGATTAACATGTGACAGGCGGTCCTGCCTTCAGTCAAGCCCAGTCCTCAACAACAAACCCACTCCCCAGAGCCCGATCTTTGGTTTGGTCTCCGTCTCAGCTGTCACCACGCCTGCACTGTCTGCCTCCTGTCAGCTTCACTGAGAAAATACTCTGCGATTTATAGCCATAACATAGGGTACACACACACACACACACACACACACATCCATACAGCTTTCCCTAACAAGCACACCAGATGAATTGAGTTTTATTGTCCATTCAAAGAGTGGTTGTTATGAAAAAGAAAGAGGACATAAAGAGGAGGTTAAGATGTTTTACACACCCGTACAGTTTGTTGAAGTTAAATTGAAGTTCTTTGAAGTATTTACACATTTTATATGACTGCCTGGTGGAGTAAATGCTGACTGTAGAGCTTCCTATGGGTGGAGTAAGTGAGATATGTTAATAATAATATATATGACCAATAAAAAGTGCTAAGACTGGGACAGCTACGAGTCTCAGCACTTCCAGTTTACATGGCCTTGTTGCAAATGATGTGATACCTGTTTTAATGAAATAACAATAATAATAATTAATAATTAAAATTAATAATTAAAGTGAATAGAACTTAAGTTATCTTAACTTAAACTATTAAGTGGGTACTATGTACAGATTTAAATCACTCTCTAATGCTAAGTTCTCACAATGTGAAATCACAAGTTACTGTAACCTGGAGCTAACATGGAGTTAACAGAAATAAAGATTCAAATTTGTGACAATGTGACGTTATGAGTGACTCCAACCGAGCTGAGTTGAAAGAGCCAAAAATTGGGAGTTGAACAAACTTAAAGGTTAACTTCAAGGTCAAACTGAACGGCAGTGCTTTGTTACTGAAGGTACGCCTGTTTTATTTATCCACATACAGTGCTGTACATGTTTCAGAGTTAGTATTTCACGCTGTGTAGAATGAGCAGGCTATTTCTGATGCTAATGTAACCATTGCTCTTTAGTCATTTCATTTGATGCTTTTAGCATAACTTTTTGTAAACTGAGTTTTTGCTATTTTTATCCAGTGTATTGATGAAGTGTGCCACCCACATTTCATAGTACGTCCATGACTCCAAACGTCTTATATACTAGGAAGCTAACGTTAGCTAAGCCACACAGGCTTAGCTACTTAACAGCAAACAGAAACAGACACACTTGGTCCACTGTAGGCGTAGTGTATTGTGTTTATGTACAAATATAAGAGTATTACATTTTATTAGAGCTTGAACCACGATAGCAGAAAGGTTAGACAATCAGGAAAGAATTAAAAATGACTGTCAAGCTTCTTGACCCAAACTGAAAGCAATAATCCTCACCCATCTGGTATCTGACTCAGATTAAAATCGTCATTTCTTTATATTAATAAATTTGTATGCGGTCTACATCTTATTCCAGCTTTAGGACTTTGACCCCAGAGGCTGCCATCTTTCTGTGTGCGGCCAATTAGCTCCACTGTTGTGCAGAGGCACGCTCATCCAATAAAACAATCAAGGCAACGTTTTTATAAGGACTTCTAGAAGCAATATGAGCCACAGCTCTTCCAGTAAGGTTTGGATCCACCGTCAGACCCTCCTCAGTGAGAATGTGCACTAACTCAGGCCTGCAGGAGGGAGGTGGCAGCGTGTTTATTTTACTGTGGGCTGTATCTGGCCATCATTATCTCACACTGCAGAAGGAGAGCTGTAAACAGATGCTTGTGGCCCACTCAGCTGCAATAGTGCGTCTGGCTGTGGCTGCAGCGAGGGGCGGGAAAGAGGATCTAAGGATGCTGAGGTCGGAGGCATGAGAGCGGGGACAGACTGTGGCGAAAGTTTAGCTGTGCCGAGGTTGAGGTTGAGATTGAATCCAGGGATGAAGACGGAGCCGCTTTTGAGGTTACGGGGGAAGCGACTATTATTTCTAAAGCTGGCACCGGCGATGGTGCGAGGAGCCGGGGCCATGGGATTGAGGCAGGGCCTGGAGCTTTGGCCTCGCTGTGGCCTGCAATATTATCACACCGAAAGAAAGGTTGTTTTGCAATGGTCATAACACAGGGGGGAAGCCATATCACTTCAAGATGCTCTTGCCGGAAAGCTCAACAAACACTGGCAGTGAAGTTTTCACAGAGCCGCGTGGCCTAAACAAACTGCTGTGGAAAGAACAGAGAGGGGGAAGAAAGTAAGAAAAAAGGGGAGAGGGAGAGGTGGGGGGGAGAAAAAAATGAAATGGCGTCTCTGTTAGTTACAGTTGGGAAGCAGGAGAGAGAGAGCGAGGGAGAGGGAGGAGAGAGAGGGAGAGGGAGAGTGGGATCTGCTGCTTTTTTTTGACTTTAATCAAAAGCAGAGACGCTGTGCAGTGGAAAAACGCGTGACGAAAAGCAAAGTTCACATGAGCTAAAGGCAGAGAAAGAGAGAGAGAGAGAGAGAGAGAGGGAGAGGGAGGGGGGACGGGCAGAGACAAACAAACAGACAACTACTGACGAACAGCTGCACAGAGCACTCCACTGACGGAGCGAGGGCGAGGGAGAAAGAGAAGGAAGGGAGAGAGGGGTGGAGGGGGAGAAAGAAGGAGAAGGAGAGAGCACCCTAGTTACAAAAATGGAAAGTCCACATTTTAGTGCAGTATGGAAATATGGTCCTCATTTCATGATTCAATTCCCGCTCCCTCCCTCTCTAACTACCCCTTTCCCCCATCATACTCTCTTGCTCTCTTTTGCAGCTGCAGCCGGGTTGTAAAAGCCTGTTAAAACACAGGAAGACCAGTAAAATGGGTTGAAAAATAGCAGGAGGGAGGTCTCGAGCTGAGCCGTGGAATGGAGCAAAGTATGAGGAGTGAAAACTTGATAGAGAAGAGGAAAAATGTTAAATGAAAGTCTCAACAGAGAAATGGTAAAAAAAAAAAAAAAACTTAAATCGCTGTAAACTTTACAGATGTGTGCTTGCTTGTGAATTCACTTGTTTCATTCAACTTTTACTGCCCAGAGCGTGGATCCAGTCTGACCAAATGTTAAAGAGGATTTATCAAATTTAATTGTGTTGTTTAAAGTCTCCAAACCTCCACAGAAGACATTAAGTCTGACTGCTCCCTGGCTCTCTGAACATAAGAGCAGTTTTCTACTTTGCCAAAACACCATCAGCCTCCTCGTCCGTCCCTCACTTTAATCTCCAACTCATCTTCCCCTCATCCCTTCTTCATCCCTCCATTGCGTGTGTAGTAAGACACATGCAACACTTCAGGGTTGCTGCAAAGCTTCTTGTTGACTGTCTGAAAGAGCGACAAGGAACCCGGTCATCTGCGGTCTCTGCGACCCTGTCGGGGCTCATCCCAGGCTCGTCTCCTGTGTCTTCCCCTCATACAGGCTTAATCCCAGCGGCTTTACATCTTAAAATTCCCCCCCCTGGCTCAGGAAGAAATTAAAACTTTGCCCTAAGAAGCTGAAGAAAGATGCTGAAGAAGCAGGCAAGCTAACATTAAACCCTGCTGGTGTTACAACACCAGGCATATCCCTGAGAATCAAAGCCACCATCAGCCGTGCCTGCACGATCTCCTCCACGAAAGCTGTGTCCTCAAATCACACTCTGATGCGTGCTCTCTACCTTCATATGTTTTTCTTTTTTTTTTTATAGATGTTATTTCTCCACTTATTTCACTCTCGCTCTTTCCTCCTCCATCAGGTCGTACCCAGTTCTTCTCCACAATTCACTTCCCTCCCTGCTCAAATCACCAAGTTAGGCTAGGCAGTTCATTATTTCAAATTTACGGCCTGTCCGTTTGGCCTGCCTCAAGGAGGAATAAAATCAGGCTTTGGTTGGCGCGGTGATCTGGGGCCAAACCCAAAAAGCCCCTCCTCCTACCCTTTTACAGTTTAATATAAAGTCATATCAAATTAAATTTAACGAATAAAAAAAGTACCCCTGCGTGCCAAGAGCTCTGCTTTACAAAAACATACACACACAACTCAACCCTCTTACAGTATACACACACACACACACAGGCTTGCAACTCAACACTAAACTGCCCTTTGCCCTCTTTAGGTGGAATAACTCAATTTGGCAAGTTTGCATGACTCTGTATGTGTGTGTGTGTGTGTGTGTGTGTGTGTGTGTGTGTGTGTGTGTAAAATGGTGTGTGGGGGGTAAAAACTGACTGAGGATCATTCATCTAGTGGAAAAAGCATAAATCTTGGCACATAAAAATAACGCGTATGAGCGCTCACTCTTGCTCACTCTCGCTATAAACCCTAAAATAGACAGTAACATCATGTATGTGCGTGTGGACGAGTACTGCAAATGTGTGTGTGCTTATGCATGTGTATGCGTGTGTATTGACCCACATCTATTAACCCGCCGCCAACACTGCCACTGAATAGAATAGAGAGGGCTGTATTTTAAATGGATCAGGCTCCATGGTAATACAAAATAATGATGGTTGTGCTATATCAAGGCCCTCAAAGCCTTCCTATCCCTCCATGCTCATAGGCCCTTTGGGGATTTCAGCCATTTGAAAATATTTTAAAGAGGCCCGATTGCCCCCAGCTCAGCGGCTCAGAGAAGCCTTAAAACCCTGCAGCTAAATCCTGGGGTTATGTAAGGTAAAGCCCTAAATCTCACCGCGCCTGATGTTACATATTACTGTAATTGCAAATGAAAAAAAAAAAAAAAACGAAAGGAAAAATACAAGGTGGGGTGGGGGGGTGCAAAGACAAGGGACTTTGGGGGCAAGGAGAGAGAGGAAAGAGGAGGAAAGGAAAGGAAATGAGGGAGGTGTGAGAGGATGGATGGAGTTGTGGAAAGAGGGAAGATAGAATCAAGAACCGATCAGGGGAAAGAATGAGTACTTCTTCAACACACCGGGTCCCTATACTCTCTCTTTCGCTCTCTCTCTCTCCCTCCTCATTCCTGCTGTTTGTGCGACACTCTTCCCTCTCAGCAGAAGAAGAACGCACTCAGAGGGAAAGTCAGAGTGCCGGCCAAAACCGTGGACTAAAAAGGAAATTCAATAAAACTCAGTCTGCATTTATCATCTGTCCACCTTACATCGTCTGTCATCGTCCAAACCCAAACCTCCAGGGGCGGATAGAAACAGGCCTACACATGTAAACACAAACGCAAGCCTGAGAAGACATTATGAAGCACCGCCATTAAAAGAAACTCACCATGTCACTTTCAACTATTTTATCATGTGCGTACATAGTATGTGCTGTGTGTGTGTGTGTTTCTGCGCGTATGAATGTAAAATGTGTTTGGAGGCGGATAAGGCAGTTAACATTATGATCATGGCGCATGATGCAATGCATGGACTGAAGATGTAAACAGGCTTTAGAGTCACTCACACGAGGAGTTTGTGTTAAATGGGAGCTTTTTACAGCGTGGGAGCCTGGAGGCGAACAGGGTCGGAGGCACATGACTGTGATACAACCAAACATTAAACATCTTCATTAAATCTGCCAAAGCAAGAGTAAAAGCTTCCCATGACAGTATTTATGTACAGCTGTGCTTTGAGCTAAATGCTAATCTTAGCATGTCAATTAATCACAATGACAGTGCTAACATGTGGATACTAAGCTAGTATAATGTTTGCTGTGTTCACTATCTTAGTTTAGCGTGCTCACTTGCTAAACATTTGTTAATTAGCACTAAACACAAAGTACAGTTGAGAAAACTAAAGGGATTTCTGAAAATCATTAGGATTCGTCTACTGGGAACCATGAATGTCTGCATTAGGTTTCATGGCAATCCATCCAATGGTTGTCTAGACATTTCACTAAAATGACAATGCTAACATGCGGATACTAAGCTGGTACGTCATGTTCACTATTTTAGTTTAGCATGCTTGCTTGTTAAACGTTTGTATATCAGGACGTAACACAAAGTAGAGCTGAGACTGGAGGTAGTCTCACAAAACGTGATGGACCAAAAATTGACCTGCAGGCCGTGCAAAAATGAAAAGTGAAGGGATCACCGAAGCGATGACAATTCATTATGAAAGGAACGTGGCTTTCTGTAAGAAACCTCATGGTGAGTTGGTCCATCCATTAGTAGTTGAGACATTTCACTCAAAACCACAAATGTTAACCTCATGGTGGCATTTGGTGAAAAGTTAAAGGATTTCTGAAAATCATTAGGATTTGTCTACTGGGAACCGTGAATGTCTGCATTAGATTTCATGGCAATCCATCCAATGACTGTCGAGACATTTCATTACAATGACAACCTGCTGGTGGCACTACAGGAAAAGTCTGGGAATCACCAGTATCACCAGTAGGATTCTTTACCTGTTGATTGTAGTATAGAATTTTAGGACAATCCATCAGATAGCTGTCGCGATATTGCACCAAAGAAGTGGACTGACAGATAGGCCAACACTGCCATTACCCTTCCATCAAAATGCATTGTAAGGGCTTAGTTCACGTCCACAGAGAACAAGTAGAATAGTAGACTTAAGAGAAAAAAGGAAAGTAATTGTTTGAGAATGCGAATGCCTCTGGGAATCATCCCCAAAGCGGGACAATCTTACAGCCATGTAACCGAGTCTTCTACTATGCCCATTAAACATCATAATGAAATCAAGCCTGCATTACCACTGGCACCAGGGACTGGATTATACCTCACTCTGGATAAGAGGACCGTCGGCAGTGCAAACTCAAGAAAGGATAGAGAGAGTCAGTGTAGAAGAAGAAGAAGAAGGTCGAAGAAGGGGTGGCTAAATGCCACTCATGTAGATCACTCACACTGCCACTGTCATTGGCTGCCATCCAAGAGAAGGCCAGTCAACAAAAGGGACTGTGAAAAGAGGAGAGACTGTAATGTGGCACTTGCTGTGTAATGGCTGGGGATGTCAGGTAAAATGAGCTGCTGGGTTGTCTTGCTGCAGTGTAGAAGTCAGAGGATCAATGGAGGTTTGTGTCAGATGGCTCAGTACGAACTGACAGCAGGAGGACTGCAGTGGGAGAAGTTATGAAAGTTCCTATGAAGGCTCCCGAACTGCCTGAGAAAATTCCAAGGGAGTAAATCTCTCTCAACCTTGGGTAAGGACTTCAGTCTTAAAATACACTATGACCACGTCTAAAGGCAAGAGTGTCAATACCTGTTCCAAACCACCACACTCAAAGGTGGGGCAAGAAGCCCACCATCACAGCCTCCAACTGGATTCTCCTTTTACTCGTCTCTGTAGTCTCAGTACGGTGAATCATACAAATGGGGATACCAGCGAATGCTTTTGGATAATCTGCCATTGAAAGCATCCACAGTGTTGTACTTGTAGACATGGAAAGTAATAGTAGTAGTAAATGAAACAAGTTCAAACCTGACCCAAACCCAAATCTCTAAAACCAAATTTGTCAGATACCCCATAGATAGTTCTCTCAGTAGTTTGTAAAGAACAGAGCTCAAGGAAGGATGAGACAGGACAGGACAATTCTAGTGTTGCTCCATATCTATAAGCTAATTACTTAAAAATGGAAGCCGCACAGTTTCAGGCATCAGGCGTTATTTTCTGTTTATCTGTCCACATCGACTCAATGTCCTGCCCTTTAAATTACTGTGGATTCAAACACAGCTTCTTATGAATCCCAGGGAGACTTCAAGTTCCAAATTTGACTTTAATGTCTCTCTGTGTGACTATTATTATTCTAACCAAATTCATTTTTATCAGCCCTATCTGCCCTTCTTTGTTCCTCCTCATCTTGTGCATCCTCCTGAAACTCGCCTTTCTTTTTCTTCTTCGTCTTCTGCTCCGTCTTTTCCCCTAGAACTGCTGCCAACATGTGATTTCACTTATCTTCCAGTGAAATTAGAGTGGAGAAGAACAGACTAATGGTCATCTCGCTGTCTCTGCCTCTTTTCCTCCTCTCTCTCCACACCGTGGCAGGGCTTGATGAAAGGACCTGTATATTTTGCTTTAGTTTCAAATTCCACTGCCCGAAAAAAAAGAAGAAGAAGAAGAAAAAAAAAAAAGAAACTGCAGATGTGGGCTGTTCACCACACCTACACAAAAATGCTGGAGTGAAAAAACGCAGACAAAGAGAGGAGCAGAAAGATCTGTGGCTCCCTCGCTCTTCTTGTTAACACTAGAGCTCCTGTCTATTGTGAGATCTTTTTTTGGTGCAGGAAACCCTGTGCCTGCTGGAGCAGTCCCCTGGCTGGGTATCGAACACCACAGACATCATGAACAGAGCACAAGTTTTTCTCATCCCCACCGACTCGAAGATTTGCTCATGTGAGCCTTTTTAGCTCAAATGCTTCCACTAATGCCTCCTGTCTTGTGTTACCACACCGCACAAGTGAAAACTTAAGTCATTAGAGTTAATCACCACCTCTGTCTCCTGCACAGATATGACATTCCCAGATGTGCAAACATGCTGAGCCAGCATAGTTTGTTAGAGATAACACTAACATGTCAGTCATCTCTGTCCTACAACATCCTCCTCCTGCTTTCTATTGGTCCCACAGAGGGTCTGGTGCAGTCTTCAAGGCACAGTAATGGTGATCAGAGAGTCCCACTGTGCTCTGGGCTCTCTCTGTCATCTCTTCTCTCCTTCCTCTCATCCCGTTGGGGTTTTTATGAGCCGTGGAGACACAGCCGTACATCTGGGGCAGCCATCAACCCTCTAGTCAAAGATCTCGAGAACTTTTGGAACAATCTGCAAAAGCAGCGGCTGTGATGTGGGATTTAGGAACTGGATGTAATACAATATATTCTCGAGATGGAATTTCACGTTACAAGTGATCGCTGGCGTTTGTGCAAAATGTGTTTTTTCCAAATGCGTCCGAGTTAAGCGAAATCTCAGTGGGGAAGATGAATTTGGCTGAAAGAATTCATCCCATGAGAGAGCAGACAGAAGAGCCAAACAAACCAAAGATCCATTCATTGGAGCCAGGAGAGTTCCCTAGTCCCAAATGTACAGAATTTACAAGTGTACAACAAAGCTTATACATACTTGCTGAATTATATTTTCTGAATGTTCCCCTGAATATAAAATTACTGTTACAAAGATAAACAGGTGTAACACTAAAAATGTGCAAAAAACAGAATATCTAGGCCATCTGGATTCCTGTGAAGTGGTGTGTGTGTGTGTGTGTGTGTGTGTGTGGGGCTGTAGTAAGAGAGATACTTTGTATATTAAGTTGGACATTATCAGACTTTAGGGTAATCTTATCCGCTCTGTTCTGCTCTTTATTGGACGTTTACACTCCATGAGGCCCAGTCAATTGTGCAAGCTAAGCATGAGCATGAGCAACTTATTTAAAATTTTTGGACGCTGCAGTATATAAACAATACATTTTCTTTGTTGGCATTAGAATTACGACATGGGTCATCACCTGGTGAGGATGCTGGAAGAGTCGGCCAGAGAGAGCACTTTCAAACATCTCGTAAACTCATCATTAGCTTAGATAGCTTGATAATTAGCTGATAAAATCTGTAACAGTTGTCAACTAGAAATGAGAAGCCAGCTCGTGTCCAGCTCTTTCTGAAATGGAGGAGCCATTGTTTCAAAATAGCTAAAACTTTATCTGCCACCGTTCTTGTAAACTATGTACAGTACGTGCTAAATGAGAACAACAGTAATGGAGGTGGGCGGGGCTTAGCTCAATTGCTGGTTTGGTCTAAAACAAATTACATTCCAGCTCACTGCTCCACACATAGTCTGCAATGAGTCCTCAAATGCTCCAGAGCTGCTCCCCGTGTGTTGTAAGAGAGAGCAATCGCACACTGAAGGAAAACTTACTGCAGGAAGTACCTCACCAATACTAACCCCACTGGGATCGTAAGGTAAAATGGAAAAAAAAAAAAAAAAAACGAGGGAGGAGAGCAAAAAGACAGTGAGTGAGGGAAAGAGAGGGGAAGAGATTGGGAAATGTCTGCTAATGCTTTCTGCAGAAACTGGCTCCCGAATGTTCCTGTAATTGGTGCGATCTGAGAAGTTGGATCTTTCCATTTCACTTCTCCCCGTCATCTTTCTTCTCCTCCTCTTTTTCTCTCATTTTTCCCCTTCTCCTCTTTCACCTCTTCCTCATCCTTTAACCTGGAGGAAGCATGTTGGCAAAGCTCTTTTCGAATTTGGTCTCCTTCATTTAGCAAAACCCAAGTCAAAGAGGAACCACAGAATTGGAATACTAACACTGAACAAGAGTGCAAAACAACTTTGCCCTCGAGGGAAGGACCTGATTATTCCAATCAAAATGTAGAGTCAGCACTATTCTAAATGAGGGCAGAAAAGCCAAGATCAACGTCAGTGAAGAAACACAGGTGGCAATTTCACGATCACCGCCTATAAGATTTTCCAAATGGGCTCTACTTTAAACTTCCTTAATGTGCTGCTTAAAACAGCCAATAGTCTGGACTGGTGACCCAGCTGCATTCGACATCCGCATAGGCACTGAGCCAGAGCTACAGTGCTCAGGTCCAGTCTCTCTCTGAAGTCTTGTCTCGAGACATCTTTTATTATCTCTGATGTCTCAGACTCGGGTGTTTTGTCTTGGACTTGTCACGGTCTCTGCCCTTGGTCTTCTGGTCTTGACCGAGTCCAATTGGTTTTCCTCTCTCACCGTCTCCCTGTGCTCCCATGACTCCAAATGTCGAACTGAACTGAGCTTTAAATTACAGTGTGTTGCGTTTGAGCTGATCTGTGTGTTTGTAAAAAAACTGTGGAACTTTTATCAGACAAATTCCCCGAGCACATTTCTGAGCAGCTGCCAAAAAAAGGTCCATAAAATCTTGGATCCATGAAATATTCTAACATTTTCTCTAAGTGCAACTTTCAGAGCCTTCATTACACAGCTATGAGTCAAATTGAATTATACATATTGATTCTAAACACACTAAATTAGGATTTTGTTAGGTGATTATAAAATGTGAACCCAAGGACAGGCCTGTAGCTTCTTGTGCTCAGACATGGACTCAGCTTTAAGTGGACTTGACTACAGCACTGCGCTGATCTGCCATAATCTCTTCGTGTGCCGCTCTCGCAGTCTGCCCAACTGTCTGCTTTGCAGTGTAATTCTGGATTGGATTTTTTGTTTTTTTTCAGACGGTTATGTTAGTTCCTGTTACATCACAGTTGAGTGTACTTTAACAGTTTGTACTAGTGTAACAGACCCCCCCCCTCCTTCCTCTGGGGTCAGACTGCGAGGGCCTCCCTGGCATGAGCACCTTTAAGACCTATGGCTTTACAGCTGAAACAGAAGAGATAAGCTTGCTTATCCGAGTATAAAGACTACCTACACACCATTCTGAGGAGAGGACACAGAGACTTAAATGGATTATTCGCCAGCTATATGATCCATTCATGACCGTGCATGTGTGATAAGCCAAGGGACAATAAGCCACACTTTCCTTCCTGCACTGAGGGAGCTGCTGAGGGCTACAGGAAGAGCTGGGTACCAATGTACAAAACTTTTGCCTGTTTACCCAAAATACTGAATGTCAAGTAAAAAAAGCTGGATACCTTTGGATTGTGGACAGTTTTTGATCCAGTTGCTTTTGGTTCCGATTGTGGGACTAACATACTGATGATTGTAATTGCAACAATCAATTCTTGATTTAGGCTCTGGGGACAAAAAAAGTATTAATATTTGCTATCCAGGGCACAATCTGGATTGTGTGAAAAAGCAGTGGTGAGATTTTAGGTTGCGTGCCTGCGACATTAAGTGGATCACTTCTTTCAATGAGGGATCATCCAATTCCCGACAAGGTAGCCTGACCTCCGGCACAGATTCTTTCCCCAATCAAAAAAGCACAACATCGGCCTTTTTAATCCAGCTCCATAATCACAAATTCTCTGCCTTCACATCAGTCCGGCCTTGCTGGAGCTCTGTACAGAGAGCGCACCATCGTATTACAGCAAATGAATATCTCTGCTGATTAAATCATTAAGGAGCTTTTTTTTTTTTTTTTTTTTTTTTTGACCAGCCCTGCTAAAACCCTGTCCTCTAAATTTGCCTCCATTCCTCTCCCTCTGATGTAGATCTGGAGTTAGTGAAGGGATGGTTGGTGGTGGTGGAGGGTGTTAGTGATGGTGGGGGTGGGGATTAACTTGTTTGGGCTGTCCGCAGGCTCAAACACTAAGCGCTCAATCACTCAATCACCGGGATCCACACGCTCACTGGGACTTAACCTCACAGAGCCACACTGACATTGACCGCCGTTGGACTCCTGAGCTGACCTGCACTAACGCTGTTGATCCCGTATCTCTGTCTGTACTGACCAATTTTCCATCACTCTCAGCAGCTCGCCACGAATGATGATATCAAACAGGGAGGGAGGGCGGCGGGGGAGGGAGGTAGAGCAGGTAGGAGCAGGATTAGAGGCTGGCTTTGTTTTAATGTGCTGTACATCTTTAACAGCACATTTTCTAACACTCAAAAGAGACAAAAAACAGAGGCGGCGTTTGATCCAAATTGGCAGATTGTTCAGACTGAAAGAGACTTTTGGGATTTGCTGAGGAGTAATTGTGCAGCATGTCGACAGCCCTTCTCTCTCCTAAGGAGACCATCAAACTTCTCCGTTAGCGTCTTACGCTAGTAACAAGCCTTTAATACCCCCCTTTCCTGTCCCCCAACATATTCGCAGTGCTTTGTACTGCCAGAAGCTTACACACTCCTTTCATTAAAAGGAGGGAATAAAAATATAATAACCTCATTGCTGCCTAATTCCCCCGTCTCTTTTTTTTGCACTTTCCTTCTTTTGAGTGTGTCGTTCTTACGTCCTCTCAGCTCAAAAGGTGTTTTTTTAACAAAGAGTGGTGTGTGCGTGAGAGGGAGAGATGTAAGAGACAGAGACAGAGGAGCAGAAAGTCTACACGTTCGGCTCCTGCCCCTCCAGAACTCATTAATATTCCTATCATCGCCCATAACATCACTCTGCTCACACACTTCATATAACATTTCTTACTACGTTCTGCGGCCTCGCTGGGCCTCATCGAAGAAAGTCTTTGTCTCATCCTAAAGTCTCATTTCATTAGCATGATCAATGCCTCTCAAGCTGCCACACAGAGAGGTGAAACTGGAACTTCCAGAGGAAAGGGAAGCTTCGTTCAAGTAAATCCAGCCTTGGAACAGAGCCTTTCTCAACAGCATGTCCCGTGGATCACCTTATGTGTTTAGATAAGGGTGGTAATCATTGTTTATTGTTTTTTAAGACTCTTAGACAATCATTCATTTCCCATAAGCCCCCGACCTTTGCGGGCTGAAGCGTCGCGGCTCGACAGAAAAGGCGAGTCGACCGGCGAGTCGAGGGACCGCGATTAGCTCAGACGTGTGTCGTAACAGCAGGACAGAAGGGCGCGAACGAGGTTTTCAGATTGCAGCTAAAAAGTTGGGAAAATCACCAGAGTGTTGGCGTAACCACGTTACAATGACGTGGCCCCGTGACCTGGGGATTAAGACGCAGACCGCGAACCGCAGCGTCCCAGGCTCCTTCGCTTCCTGTCAGCTCTCTGTACAGTCTTTATTAAAGGCTTTACAAATGCCCACAACAATACTTGGCAGTGTCATCAGTCGTATCATGGACCCCAAACAATTTGAAAATATTAAATACAGCTGCCAACGTCGTGTCATCAGAGTGCTGTGACACAAATAAAGAGTGAATGTCTGACTGGAAGTTAGATGCTAGAAAACATCTTTGAAGGCAGAGCAGTGGATCAGACGTGACGTGGCAAAGTTGATGCAACACTCTCAGAGAGCGTATCCTAAAATAACCTCCCTGTAAATACTTTTTCTTTATTCATATCTTTGATTTTTCTTAAATCAGTATCATATTTAAACTCTGAGGTGTTTTTGCGTTTCCTTAAACCGACGCGTACGTGACGAGCACTCTGTGCACAGGGCTCTGTTGTATCCATTAACCAGCCCGCTCCACCATGCTCTGACACCTATCCTTACCAGAGAACAGATTCCAATCTAACATTGCTGCCGGGTCACTGCACTGCGCACACACACACACACACACACGGAGTATAAGAAACATCAGGCAGTGATTAAGTTAATGTAGCTGTCTAACAAACAGAGAAATACTGAAAGCCATTCAACTGTGTGACGGGACTTTTTATTGTCCAAAAGCTGCATTGTCCAAACCTTGAGGAAAAATTGCCTTGATGAGAGCGAACTGTTGATTCAGGGCTCAGGCCAGCCACAGGGAGTAATATAGCCAAGTTCTGTGAGACTGCCTTTATTTATTTGGGGTTATTAAATTTTCATTTTATTAACACTGCCTCAGCGTTGCACTATTTGTCTTTAAATGTGTATTCATTCTTTTATTTATAAGTGTCATTATCTAAACATCTTATCTTTATTAGCCAATAGAGAATCCCCACTGGGCTTACGTCTGCTGCTGTGCAGAGCGCACTTTTATATTTTGAAGATTGGGTTCTGCGGCTAATGTCCGTCTTCAAACTGTAAATTAAAAACCGGCTTTGTGTAACTCGGGGAATTATGTTTTCACACACACAAAGAATTAAGCTTGTTGTTTTGCGAGTCGCGGCTCAATTTCCAGCAGTGAATAATGGAGACAATCAATGAGAGCACGGGAGAAAAAGAAAAGAGTGAAGTAAAGAAGAGAAATGAAATATTGGAGAAGCGGAGGTGAGAAAAGATCACGCTGGAGAAGGTTTGGAGGAGAAGGAGAGAGCGATGGAGCGCAAACGGAGCGGTGCTGGTGTCTGTTTTCCCTCTGGCTGGTGGTGGGCGATTGCAGCCAGCATAAACACATGCCTTCATGGCTCACACATTTCCTGCTTCACTCCACATCCCAGCGCTGGGCCACACAGGCTCAGGACACCACAGCGAGTTTTGTGTGTGTATGTGTGTGTGTTTGCATGCATGCATGTATGGTATGCATGCTCATTGCTCTTGTGGTTAACATGGACTCGCACTCTGTTTGTGCAGATCGTTCTGTTATCATCACAACTCTGGCTGTGTGTGCGTGATGGCGGGAACACACACCGGCGCTCGCACACAAATCACACTTAGAAACACACATCTCGGCTGAATGTAAGGGAAGGTATATTTCATATTAGGCTTCGAGGGAGGAAAGAACCAGGCTTATTCCCATCAGATTCTAACATATGTGGTTTAACAGGCATTAACACTATTCATCTTCTCACTTGTTGGCGTACCTCTCCTCCCACGGGCAAGATATCTTAATGCGTAGTGCTCTGTCTCTCTCTTTATGGTACATATGTGTGTGTGTGTGTGTGTGTGTGTGTGTATGACAGAGAGTGTGTTGCATCATTCTGGGGAGGGGGAGTGTAGCAGCAAAGGTTGTCTAATGTGTTGATTCTACACAGCTTCTTTCATCTATAGAGAGCCTCTTTTCATCTACAGCGAGAACCTCCTCTATCACCTTTCAGACAAAATCAGGCGGAAAGAGAGATTTAAGACACAATGACGATGGGTAGAGAGGAGCAGGGGAATGTGGGAGACTGGAGCGGAGGGGCGTGGGGGGTGGGGTGGAGATAGATTGAGGAGAAAGGGAACCAGACGGAGTAGAGAAAGCAGAGTAGAAGGGCCCTTGCGATCTATCATCCTCCATAGACACTTCCCAAAAAAGGACGGCGCTCATTTTCCAGTCTGTGTTTTGCCTTACGTTTACTGTAAGCCCGCTGCTAATCGGAAAAGAAATTACCGGCCAACTCCAGCTGAGTCCTCTCCAGTCGACACTCCTTCGTCTTACGTTCACGGGCTGATTTACGTATGCTTAATTTTAGGCGTTAATTTGAGAAACTGCAGAGGAAAGGCTCCACCAGCTATAGATTCACAGCAAAAAGGGGTCACTGAGGCAAGTCGTTCCCTCTTCTTGGTAAATGGGGTGTAAAACATGCCTGGCGCTGAGAGTGACTGTGGCCCAGACGGAGATGATTATCTGGGGCTAATTTCACCCACAGTGGGGCTGAAACTATCCCTTGAGGATCATATACAGGTCTTATAGACACTATATAGTGCTGGATGAGATGTCCCCAAAGCACCTTAACAAGATGAGATCATTTGGGCATCATCCTCCCTCAATGGATAACGTGATGTTGTCCGTTCATAAATTTGGCTAAGGAGGAACAAGAGGGAGGATGTGCTCTTGCTGTTGTCTTGTTGATGTGGTTAAAACACCACTGGACAAAATATATTTATGATGCAGTTAAAAAGAGCTTTATGTGCACGATTCCTAACAGAGCCTGGACTGAGGCCTGAGGCTACATTAGATCACTGAGAAAGCTGTCCATGAGTAGTGTTGCTTACTTGACAAATGTAACAAAAACTCACAACACATTACTCACTAAGTTATTACATACACTAAAGTTTGAAAATTAAGAGTCTGACAGCGCTGTGTCCACTCCTTATCTCAGCTTGAGGCTAGCAGCTCAAGGCTACGTAGCCACTCCTAGCATTAGACGCCTGAATACCCGACCAAACAGTCAGTGATCAAGTTGCATTGTGGGTAATGTAGACACAAAGGTTTGACAAGGAAGAAGTATGATATAAAAAATACTTTTGTAATGATTTTGTACAGTCGCTGCATTGCAATCTCCTCACATCACCCTCACATTCCTAGTGTAAAGGAGAAACAACACTTAAAGACCCTGTCCAGAGTCAGTGGTTAGTTTGTCTGTTCTGGGCTACTGTAGAAACACAGTGTTTCAATATGGCAGCCTCCATGAAAGAGGACCCGCTCTGACTCTATAAAGATATAAAAGGAGAATTTTTAAGTAACAAAAACAAAAAGATTCTTTTAACATCATACATGATTATACATGCATGAAAACATAGTTATGAATATGATATTCCATATCTGCCTTATTCTGAAAATAAAGGCCCCAAATCTTACAGACTGCACCTTTCTTTATAAAAGTGTTAAACCAGTGGAAACCCTCCATATCAACACGTCACATATTCTGAAATTCACATGAAAAATTGAAAATAGGACATTGTGTTTAAAATGCAGCTAGCTTATGATTTGGAGGTATTTACTGAACATCAATAGCTAGCTTAATGTTAGCCACAGTGACTTTAGCAGCACTCTTCCTTGTACCTGTAGCTAAGGTGTTTGAGCACTTCTTGAATCTGGATAAAACAGACGATGCCTAATATTTATTGTTACATGTAGGTTTAGTTGTGGCTAATGTTAGCAAGGCATGAAAATAAGACAGCTTTGAAATAACTTGAAGGTTATGCATCACGCTAACATGTACCAGAGTACCCAGTCCAGCGAATGAAACTGGCATCAACCTTCCATCAAACTTACTTTGAACAAGCTGAAGTAATGGAATATTACTGAGTTTAGAAACTAAACTGACTTACTACATTTCTAATTAATCCCTACCATACAAATATACTAATTAATGCACTACTGCTTAAACACACATCTCAAGCGACAGGTCTTGAATAAAAATGGACCTGTGCAAACACACGAGCACAAGAAGGCACGTCTCCCAGCCTGTGTAATCGTGTGTAACAACATGTGTTAAGTACGTTCTCTAAGGTCATTAGTGTACACAAGATGAAAGCTGATCATCAGCGGGCCTATCAGCTTACGTGAAAATTAATATGCGTCGCACAAACTCTCTCGTGTGACATTTTGTCTTTCTCTACCACCAACCACCCCCCCACCCCACACACATACACACACACACACACACACACCTCCTCTCTGTCTGCTTTTCATTCTGCCTGTAGCTCAAGTGAGGTAATTCTTTTTCTTTTTTTTTTTTTGAGAACGTACCCAGTAACCCCAGTGTGCGTGTGTGTGTCTTTGCATATGTATGCATGCATTTATATACTGTATATGTCTGTGCATGCATAAGTGTGTGAATGTGTGTGTGTGTGTGTGTGTGTGTGTGTGTGTGTGTGTGTGTTTCTCTTGTGGGTCCAGAGCAATTCTGTGCTGCTCTGAGTTGAGCAGTGGGCTGTTTCAGGCCTGCGGTCTAAGTTCAATAAGCCAGGTTTGACATATGCTAGCATTCTGTACAAACACTGTCCAGTGGTCGGCCCTGCACTCTAACCCTGCTATTATGACTGCTGTGTGTGTGTGTGTGTTCCTGTTACAGAAAGAGCAAAAGCAAGAGGCAAGAGAAAGAAAAACAGAACGAGGGATGGCAACTAAGAAAAATACAGTAAAACCAGAGTCCGGTGAGGATAGCGTGATCGGGTCTGCAGCCCAGACCTAAAAATGTCCAAATGTTCTTCTTCAACAACTCAATGAGTTTCTGGGGCTGAAGCAGGGTGAGGGGCTGAGTAAATATACATACACTGTGTGTGTCAGGCTCAGCCAAAGACCAGCAGGTGGCCCCACACATCAACAGTGTTAGCACAGGTATAGAGGGGCACACCTGAGACGAGCTAAACGGAGCTAACTTCAGATTGTGTCAGCCCACAGGACCCCTGCTTTGTTTTTAATCTGCGCAGCATGCATCATGGGTAACGTAGTCAAGAGAAAACACTCATACACACTCAACTCGCTGTTCTGCGCACCAGCGTGCGACGTTAAACCTCGGATCCTGACATAGTGTGTAATTAAATTCGCCAAATGGAAAATTGATTTAGTGGTCTGAGAAAGCAGTGATGTTGTTAATCTGGAGAATTACCTGTACTTTGCTTTGCACTCCAATCTAATTGACCGACGAAGGCCATCAGATAAAGGCTGTGTGGCTTCCACATCCTGTGTGTTAGTGTCTCATCTGCCTCTCTATCCACCCACTGCACTAACTTACTGCTGCCCTACCTTCCCATTTAACACACTGTTTGTCTAACAAACCTCCAGCCTCCTTCCCTTCATTACAGCCTCTCCACTTGTCTCACTTACTGACTACCAGCCATCAGCTACACTCTGTCTTAGTGGTGGTTCTCCCCATAAAGAGCTACAGAGTGTCAGCCTGCTTGCCTGCCAGCTTGTTGCTCCCATAAAGACGTAGGAATGAGGGACCAATCTCATTAGGGGGAGATTAGGCCAAATCTGTTTGCTGTCCCGGTGCCACTGCTGCTGCTGCTGCAGCTGTGGAGCTATGATGAGTGGTAATGCCACTGCCAGGGTATTGTACCAACTAACATGAACACAAACACACCCACTTTCCACACAATCTAAGCTGTTATGAGATGCTAATCACCGCTGTCATTGGCTTGGAGTGGGAGCGTTAGCGGTGGCCTGACCAAAGTGTGTGTGTGTTGTCTTTGTTCTACTGTATGGTCCAAGCCCACAAACAAGTCCCAAAACACCCAAGAGAGATGAGTAACAGGCCTGAAGACAGAACCCAAACAGCTATAATGTTATGAGAGGGAGAGAGAGAGAAAAAGCAACAAGTGAGTAAGAGAGAGAACTTAGGCAGGGATGGAGGGAGGGACTGAGGGAGAAAGGGAAACACGTGAGGAGGTTAAATGTAACAGAGGGTTTATTGTTTGTGGTTCTTTGGGGAGGGAACAAAGCGAGCGAAGGAGGGAAAAGGCAGCAGAACGAGGGGAGGAGACGAGGGAGGAGGGAGACAGTGGGAACCAGTGCGTTGGCAGAGGCCACAGCGTCAAGCAGCCCTGCTCAGTCAGCCTGTAGACCGGAGGCCTCACTATAATCAGTCTAATGCTGAGCAGGAGACAGCCAGCACACTGAAATCAAACAGTTATGGCACAAGATTAAACACTCTGCATTAAGAAGGTCAACTTTCTACGCTCAGGTCACTCGCAGACTACACAAAGTATACACGAGAGTGTGCGCCAGGCACTGCAATCGACATTTGGACCTGGACAGCCATCTCATGAAACTCTGAAAATAGAAACTCACGGGGTATTCTTCTGAGCAACTTTTAAAAGTTTTAGTTCTTTGGAGAGTTTCACTCTCTCTGTACGGAGCAGAAGGTGATTAGTGTAGCTTAGTTTAGTGCAGTTATTGGAAAAAGCTAGCCTAGAGTAAGTTCAGAAATATGTCTACCAACTAGCGCATATTTAAATAAAAGTTAAAAAATGAAAAAATAAAAAACACATTGTATTTTGTTTCGTTTATTTCATACACAAGAATTGTGAAATGTTATAAGCTGTTGTTTTTACACCACAGGCTGTTGGAAAAAGTATGTAATGTACACTACAGTATGTAACTAACTAACTATTTTTACATTTCTGCTTGTGTAGAGATTAAACAAATGAGATATAGTGTCTTACTTTTTCAGCTTAAGAGATACTGTTATATATACAATTTGAGTTTCTCCCCATTTCCAGTCTTTATGCTAAGCTAGGCTAATCGAGTCCTCCAGCTTTAGCTATCTACTCAACCCACAGACATGAGTGGTGTTGATCTTCTCATTGAACTCTCAGCAAGTGTCAAACTATTCCTTTGTCCTCTATGAAAGTCAATCACTTACTGACTGGAGATGTGAGCTGAATATTTACATACCTAGTAAAGTATATTTACTGTCCACCATTTTATTTAAGTTTTTTTTTAGACTTTCGGTGTGGAATTCATAGACTATATAATATCTTCACTAAATAGAGGAACTCATTTCCATAACACTCATTACACTACTCATTGCTGAAAAACCCACTTTGGTTCAAATTGACATTTCAAATTGACATTTCTTTAATGAAATATGTGCAAAGAATATCTGCTGTCGCCTTACTAGCTCTTTTGTTGCTTTCGTCCTCATCTCAAGGTCTTCATCAGACGTTGTCATCCCTTTTTTATGACTTTTTTATAATTTCTTTTTACCTTTCCTTTATTTACCCAGTGAGTTTGTATTTTAGACACTCATGTACACAAATGTGATCATCTTTGTGGTTGAATTGTCCTGGTTGGGTATGACGGCCCTGAATCAGGGACCAGTATGTACAGTATACATGGAAAGACTTCCCCGTCAGCAGCAGGAAGACAACCGGCAGATAATGATCTGTGTTGGGGCCAAGTGGTCTCTCTTTCTCTGTCTCTCTTTCTAACTCTTGCACTTACTCCTTTTCTCTCTCTGCCTTTGACAGATTTTAAGTAAATACCAGCAAACAAGCAATTATTTCTGGCAGCCAGGGCCCTGTCTCTCTTCCAAAAGACATGGAGCAGAGGGAGAGGGGGTGGATGAAATCACCCTAACAGATGTGATTTAAATCAATATTACATTATATGTGCCTTTATTTATTTAAAAAAAAAAAAAGTAACACAGGGAACCAAACCAAAAAGGGCCCAGTGATGACTGCTGCCCTTCGCTTGACGGAATAATTGCTTTTAATACATAAGGGTTTTTCATATTTTAATTTCCTTTTACCCCCCGCTTGTCCTTCTTCTGTGTTCCTTCAAGTCTGAGCAATCCCCCCGATGTTAGAATAATATCAGAGAAGGAAAAAAAAAGAAAAAATCAGCCGAGTTGTCAAACGTAGAGTTTTAACACAAACCATCTGGTGGAACGATGGAGGTAAACAGGCGCAAACAGAACTGGGCCGGGAGGAAGAGGAGGGGTAGAAAAGGGAGGCAGCTGAGGGAGGAGAAAAGAAGCAGAGATCTTGAGAGGGGAGATGGGGTGAGATAAGCTGAATGTTACGGAGGAGGAGTTGGAGTAATGGGAGATAGAGCTGGTAGGGAGAAAGAAGAAAAAAAATTTAACGTGAGGGGAAAGGTGGAGGATGAAGAGGAGGAGGAGGAGAGATGGATGATTGGGAGGTGAGGGAGGGGGGGTGGAGAAAGTGACAAAAATGTAGTCTGTGAACAAATTAAGGTGTTGTAGTCGAGACTTGACAGAAGGAGAGGAGGAGTGGGAGCCTCAAACACTCTTCTGTGTTGTATCCATTCTAACAGAATATGGGACAATAGGAGGGCTTCTTTCCAAAATGCTATGAAACCATCCTGAATTGAAAAAGTTAGCTCATGCACACACTTCCAATTACTAAATACATCTCATTAAAACCTGTAAACTTCAACTCTTTTAAGAAAAGTGTAACTTCTCCTCATCAGTAACAGAGCAATATCTTAGATTTAGATTTAAAGTCTGTGTAAAGTCAGAATAAATGTGTGTTCTGAGTTTCTGACCAAAGAAGAAAGTATTATTAAACACCCAGCCAAATTTGAATGATAAAAAATATCAATAACTTTATGAAATTAGGTGTCAAAATTGGGTAAAAATGAATTCTCAGCTCCAGGACTGTGGGGGCGTGTCCTCTGAATATGTTGAAGGCATGCCCATTCGCAGGAGCAGTCAAGCAGTCATTTTGAAGCGACTGAAACGTGTCAGATGAGTTCAGAAAATGACATGACTAACTTTGAAACACTCTGAGTGGGATGAATTCATCTCTATCTCTCTGCTAGGGGTGCAGGGGTATGCTCAGGGTGGCCTCAGCGTGTCATCGAGACACCCTTTAAGGACCGCCCACAAAATCCTGGACTGAAAACTGGTGAAAAACTGTTTGAACCTCTAACTTCACATTTCACTAATATATTGTTCAAAATCTTTTCACGTTTTCACCAACTATTTTCAACATACTGTATTTAATGTGTTTTTTAAAGAAATTTGCACTTGCCTTTACACAGACTTTAAGCTAATATAAAACAACCTCAATTAGCTTATTTATTCAGTTTATATCCATATTTCAAGCATTTGTCCAACAGTGTGTTGCTTAACTGACTACAAGAACTTCACATTGAGCTGAGGTTTCATCCATCAGTGTCAATATTTTGAGAATTAGTCATTACTACAATATCTGCACCTGGCAGAGAATGGTTAAGGTTAGGGAAGGGAAACATCGTGGTCATGGCTAATAAGCTGTGGTTAAAGGTGCCGTGTGGAATTTCTGGCAGCTAGTGCTACACAGCAATGTTTTTACTAGCGGGCCCCCGTTTTGTTTGTATCGTGTATGCCCGTGCAAGCACACGGGCAATTTAAACCACTTTCCTGCCAGCAGCTTCACTCTGCTCATGGTTGGCAGCATCACAACGCAAAGAAAGGTAGTAATGGCCAATGGAGGCAGTGAAGAAGACTGTTAGCTAGCAAACTAGCTAGGATTTAAAGTATTGCAACATTGAATATGAACATAATTTTATTTACACATGAAATCGCAGTTGTGTTTTTCATTGTTGTTGTCTGCAACAGGACAAGAAGTCTCAGTCTGCAGCATGAGGGTTGGATACGCTACACTACGCACCCATCCACACCACCCCAGCCCCATCACCCTTATATTCAGCCTTGTTTAATGTAACACAGCACCCACAACTTGATGCATTGACAATGAACTTTGCGAAATTGCACGTTAATTGTGTGCTGCAGAATTGTCCAATATAAACAGAATTCCTCTGGATACTGAGCAGAACTGGAAGGAGTACCCAGACCAATGTGCCTCAGTACTGGGCTCAGTACAGTGATCTTGAAAAGTGATTGGAAAATTGCAGAAGGAAGTGCTAAGAGGAAAGACTGAAGGGTTTTCTTTCTTTTTTTTGGTAAAAAATTAAACAAACAAATAGAACAAATAGATGAAGAATAAATGGGAGAGGTTATGGGAAATTAGTATTGAAACACATTCAAATACATATTGTAGTATCTTACCTTTTGTTGAGACAGCAGCAGGACAGCAGAAGAAACATAAAGGAAGACAGAAAAAGATTTGAATTAGCATCATTAGCACATTAACATTAACAGGTGTCAGTTGTGTCAGTGGCTGGTGAAGTGGTCGACCAAATCTAATGCCATAGAGATTAATTTCTTTTGATCGGGTTGAAAAAACTTAGTATTAATAGTTTTTGACCAACTACTTGACATATCCATCAGCCTTAGCTACCTATTGTGCTAATAAGCAAATGTTAGCATGCCAACTGCTGTGCCTAAAAGCCACTAGCCTGTCTGTTTGTTTTTTCTGGAGGGAAAGTTCTGGCAGGTAACTGACAGACGTTGCATGTGTCGACATTATCTGTGTTTGTGCTCTTAACAGGCTGGAAACAAGACGTCCAGGACAAGGAAAAGATCTAAGTAATTCAGGGAAATGGATGGATGAAAATTCCCCGCCTTCAACAGGTACAAAGAATGTTTTTGTGCAGTCACAGCTCAGCAGCACCCTCCTTCACTGACTACCACTCCCCACCCCCTCTGCCTCTCTCTGTATATTCCTCCTCGTGGTGGCATGGCCCCTGTCAGGTGACACGGGAGCTGATGAGGCCTGACAGAGGGTCACTGACCTCACTTCCTACTCTAATTGGTCCTGGGTGATAAACCGGCCCCCTGGGACTCTGGGAGATGTGGGCTTGGTGGTGGAGCAGGGAGGAGCTCGGAGTTGTGGAGTGGGGGTGAGTAGCGGGGGTCTAGCGAGGCCTCTTCTAACTCAAGCATTTGGTAATGCACTAATTAATTTTAAGAGTTCGACATCCCCTCTCTGGCCCTTACTAGAAACAGATGTTAGGCTGAGAGGGAGGGGAGAGGAGGGGCGGTGGTGGGTGATACGCCGAACGCTGCTGAGAGAAACTCAGATACAGATCTCCAGAAGAGGAGTTGAAAAGAGAGTGGTGGGTGACAGAATAACAGAGAGAAAGAATGTTCCAAAGGATCTGAGTCACTTTGCCGCCGCCCCCCTCCGCTTGTCTGACAGGTGAAGCGGATGACAGTGCAATTTCACACCTCGCTGAGCGAACGACGGATTCGACTGTGTTCGCGAGAAAGAGAACAAAACATCCTCCTGAGAAGCCGCACACGTGCCCACATACACACACACTCACACACACGGAAACAGAATGCAACAGAATGTATTCTGTTAACACTTGTGGGTTACACCCTGAGAAAAAAACACAATGGCCTATTCATGAGATATGTGTGTGTATACAATGACACATGTGTCTTTGAAACAGAGCGGGGGGTGGGGGGTGTTTTCAAGAGGCATTTGTAACTTAATAAAGATACAGCGAGGATGGTGTGCATGTGAAGGGAGGGGGAGGGTGTGTTGTGCGTGTGTGTGTGTACGGCACACAACATTCAAATGTTAAGTTGTCAGCAGGATAACAGGAGTGAGAGTTTTGCCTAATGTGTCAGGGGGGATCTGGAAGTGATCTGTGGCCCTGACATGAAAACAGGAGGGTGTGTGTGTGTGTGTGTGTGTGTGTGTGTGTGTGTGTGTGTGTTTGGGGGGGGGGGTTAGAAGGGGTTGGGGAGGTCCAGGGAGGCCCAGTTGTTGTAACCTCTGACCTTTCGGCACACTCCAGGGCCTCCCAGAAGCCACTTCAAATGCACCCTGCATGGGAGCCCCCCGTGCCACAGAGAGAAAGAGAGAAGGAGTGGGGGAGGGCAAGAGTCTCAGCTGTCATCGCTGTCACAGAGATGCATGCACACTAAAAACCTACTCACAAAACTATTTGTTTCTGCTTCTGTTTCTGTGAGTCTGTTAACCACCGAGTCCAGAGCCTTGGAGTCCCTGTGGACGAGCTCCTGCTACATACATGCTGCCGACATCCTCACACTGCTTTGACAGGTCCCACACACTGATATTTGTTAGTGCTAAATGCCTTTCAGCTCCCAGTTTTCACCTTTTATTTCTGCTCTTACTCCACACTGTAACATCTTGTTCCAACTCTAAAACAAACTTGCATCAAGTAAAACCCTCTGCAACATGTCTTTAGCTTCATATCACATTTAAAGATCCAGTATGCAACATGCCACAACTCACCAATTCACCTATATGTGTGTGTGTGTAAAAAACATGAAGATTCTTAGCTTATGTATTCTGATCTTCAGGTGATTCTACACACAAACATAGTCCTGAACATTATATTTTGTAAATAATTCTGACACACTGGACCTTTAAGTGATCACAGGTTTTAAAAATGCAACACAACCTCTGTCCACAAAAGAAAAAAAAATAAAAGTAAATAATTAAAAGAAATGGAGTAAAAGAAGAATTAATTCTACGTGAATATACAGTCAGATGGAAAAACACATTTCTTTGTGTTATTTGTGATGTCAGTTCCTGCTTCTCATATTGTTTTGGACATCTATGACGGCTGTTTGTTTTCTCTGGCTGCCCTGCGCTCTCACGTCAGTCACCTGTTGCAGATTGCTGTCATTTATTTATTTATGTAGGTGACGTCATCTTGTTAGTGCTGTTTGGAGCCTGATGAAGATCTGATTGATCCATAAACAAAAACAGCAACAATGAAAAAAAAAAAACTCATTCCTCTTTGCTTCAGCACATGCTGGGAGTGTTTTCTTTGGATCTAGCATGACACATTTGGTATCTCTGGAAAATTTGGGATCTTAGCAAGAGATTTAAATTTAAGTTCTGAGACTTTGAAGACAGAGTTTTGCTCTTTGAGGGGTTTAAAAGGTTAAATCCACCTGAAACACTCCTGCCTTGTACTTTCTTTAAGGTCATAACCCTCTTCAGTGCGCTCTTTGTTTTACAGTCTTTCTCTCAGAAATTCTTTTTACTCCCTGATCTTGGTTTTCCTCTCCCAAAGTCCCAGAGCACCGAGCTCCCCTATCCTCCTCGCTGCCCTGCAGAGCATTAGACGACCACCGCCGCCACGCTACCATCTCCCTGGCCTGTTCCTCCGCATTTGTCTTAGCGTGTGTGGTCTGATTAGTCAGGCCCCTGCGGTTTAGCTCTGACCCAGGGAGTATGCGGTGCGGTGGATGAGTGGGTGGAGAGGCGGTTCGATGACGGTGACGTGCCAGCATGAGGAAATGCGATATCATCCGTGGAGCTGTCAACCTCCAGTGAGAAAGCAGACCCAGAGCGCCGTTGTCATGCCAACCCCGTCCTGCCCCAGTTGATCCCCCAATTCTTCTCATAGCCCCGCGGCTATTTCTGACCTATGTAAAAACCACCTGACGGTTGACGGGAATCTATCATCAATCTTCTTGACTGACTGCAGGAGCATGTGTGCCCGCACACACACATGCACACACACATACACTCACAGCTTGTACAAACACATACACTAACATACAGTAAGTGTGTGTGATATTGATCCACTGCACATAAGGGAATTCCCTTCCAACTTTAGCCTCCTACAACAGTAGCACACACTTCCAAGAGACTGAGGGCGGATTGCTCATTTACTTTGGCTGTGTCAGCAGGCAGCAGCCACCTTGGCCAGACCGACTCTTCCTGGGTCTCCTCAGGCCCAGAGAGCAGAGAGAGAGAGAGAGAGAGAGAGAGAGAGAGAGAGAGAGAGAGAGAGAGAGAGAGACAGAGAGAGAGACAGAGAGAGAGACAGAGACAGAGAGACTGAGGAGATGGAGAAAAGGCAAATTAGTGGTGGAAAGTACATTTACTCATGTCCTGTACATAAGTACAATTATGAGTATTTGAATTTTACTTTATATGTCTTCTTCAATAGATTAGAGTAAATACAGTATTTTTACTCTATTACATTTACCTGACAGTTACTGGATAATAAAAACCGATACACATATATAAAAACTATCACCAGGTGTAAAATTAAAGGTCCAGTGTGTAAGATTTAGTGACAAAAACATAACTGCTCTTATTTTCAGGTGATTATATATACGCATAATGAACACATCCTTATGAAAAAGTTCTTATCTTTGTCACACTGGACCTTTAAAGTGCTGCATAGCAGTTAATGTATCACATATGACAGGGCTATTCTGCTTTTGTACAATTCATTCATAAAACTTTAGTTATGTACAATTTTTAATTGAATTTAATGTAACTGATTTTAGAGTATTTAGAGTGGCAGTGGTAAAAAGTCTAGCATATATACTTGACAGCTGTAGATACTGCTTACTTTTTGAATGCTTTTCATATCATTAGTTGGCATAAATGATATGATCAGTTTCTATTGTTAAGGATTAAACCAGCAGTGACATTTTGTCTTTGAGTTGTTCGCAGTTCCACCAAAGCTACTTTTCACCTGTTAACTCCTCGGGTGCTTTCATTTAAATGTCCATTTGAGGCCCAAAGAGGTGAAAGTATCCATTATTTCAAAATTAAAAAAAAAAAATAGCAGAGCAATCAGAGCTTTCTTTTCTTTTTTCTGACTCTATTAATCATCCCTTCAGATTTATGTTGTGACCTTTGGCGGGGCCTGAGCTGTAGGTTGAGAACCATTGGGCTAAACTATCTGTGTATAAAGTAGTTCAAAGTAGCTCAGCCTTGACTTGCTTACACATCTGTATTAATACTCTGTCTGGCCATATGTTATGATCTATCACTCACAGGGGACATTTCACTGCAGAATTAGTTCTTTACTTTGAATACTCGAAGCATATTTAGCTGATAATACTTTTAGAAGATTCTGAGTGCAGGACTTTTGCTTGCAATTAAGACATTTTGACATCCCTTCTTTTACGTAAGTCACAGTTTGGAGTATTCATTTCACCGCTGTAGAAAACATAAAGTGAGGCACAGACCCAAGAAGAGAAAGAGAGGTCTTGCCAACCACCTACTAGGCTGTGTGTCCCTGTTCAGAGTTTCTCTGCACAGTTTGAAAAGCACCAGTTCTCCAGCCAAAGAGTAAAAACACATGATGCAGATCATTGCTTTAGGCTGACTGATACGAAAGCTGAGCTGGAGCGGGAAGAGAGGGAAGGGGTGAGAGTTGTTCTTCGACGGTATATGATTGTAACGCTGTTATCGCACTGACGGTCTGAGGCAAGTCCAGCTGAGGAGGAAACACAGTAAACAAGCTGAGAGTTTGTAAGCTGAGTGACACACACAGCGTGAGAGGCGATAGTGTGGTCAGGGGGAAGAGGGGGGTCCTTCATTTCCTGTGAAGGCACGCTAAAGAAATCAGCAGTGTGCTGCAAATGTTGCACAAACAACTGCTGGCCATATTGGTGATCACAACTGGCAACATTCGATTTGGGCTCAACACTCAACAGATTGAGCTGTGTGAGTCTCTGTGTGCTCACCATCGCACATGTTCTAACTGTCATACCAGTCATCTGCTCAGAGTGCTCGGCATACACTGGGCGCACACACACACACACACACACAGTGAAATATTGACACAAGCTGCTGGAAGCCTGGTTATTTTGTGCAGCAAAATGCAGGAAAGGCCTCGTCTTTCAATCAAATCTTGGCCTCTCTGGTTCTGTTTTGGTTAATGTCTTGCTGCTTTTTGAGGTCCATGAATGCATAACACATGCTTAACGTGTGCACTCATGATAATGCGTGCATTAGGCTTGTAGGGGCCGGGGATATGCTGATGTAGGCCTCTGTGAGATTTAGAGGAAACAGGTCTTCAGCTCCGACCTCCAGATTATCAGTTCCTCTATGAATGCAGGCCCTGGAGAATATCCCAGCGACCTATAATGACAGACACCATGAATTCTGGAGTCAATGAGCCTAACAAATGTTAACAATGCAGCCCCTCTCGCCGTCGCCCCCTTTTCAGCCCCCAACCGCCGGGACCATTGTAGCAATTAGTATAATGAATGTGGTTTTGCTGGTAGGTAATCACATACTGTATGGCGCAGCCCCCTCTCCCCACATACAGGCGCTCGGCTATGAATGCTTTGGTTTCATTACAGTCCTCCCCTCCAAAAAAATCCACTCACTCCCACTTGCTTTCCCTCTCTCTTTCTCTTCCTCGCAAGCTCGCCTCCTAACTCCTACACCCTTCCTTTCCGCTCCGTTCAAATCTAAACAAAAGACACATCTGGTCTGTCTCTTACCCCCCTTTTCTCCCCTCGCGCTTTCTTTCTCTTTAACTCCCTCCTTGTTTCTACTGAGAGTCTTTTTCAACTGTTTCTATCAGCATAAGAGCAGCACTTTGTTGGTGGGAAGAGCTGGGTGAAGGAGCTTTGTTAGAGGGTCAACCACTCGACTTAAGACTGTCGCAGGAGTCCAATTCGCTGTGAAAGACGACCACTGTATCCCACAACCTCATGTATACAAACTCCTAACCGACTGTATATTAATCTGACTTTGTAGACTTCAAAAAATCGTTTATGCATCCATCATCGGTAAACTGCAGCAGTGGTTCCCGAACCTTTCAGTACCCCACAGCCTGTCACGTGAAGTACTGCTTCATCAACACACAGATGTGTTCACTGGAATGTATGACCTGGATGTTATTCTTAAAGAGTGGATATTATAATGAAGTTTGGTTTGAGCATCAAACTACTTCCTTTAGTGGCAGAGGCTGTTTCAAATATTTATCCATTATTTTTTTTAGTTGTTCTAACTTTAAAATAACTTTTTAATAATGTTGTTTCCATTATTTGTTTTTCTTTCACTTTTTTCCCAACTATTTTACTTGTAACTAACTAACTAAATCTTACTCATTATTTTTAACTGGCTATCTATTAAATTTAGCATTCATTTACTACTAACCCTAACCACTATTTCTCATTACTTTTATTCATACTTTTAGTAGCCTATTTCAAACATTACTCCATGACTTTTAGCTAGACTTTAACTGTGCAGTCTGTAAGATCTGGGGTCTTTATTTTCAGAATAAGGCTGACGGGGAATATAATATTCATAACTATGTTTTCATGCATGTATAATCACCCGAAAACAAGAATCTGAAGCTGGTCCTCTTTGATGGAAGCTGCCATATTGAAACACTGTGTTTCTACAGTAGCCCAGAACAGACAAACTAAACACTGACTATGACAGGGCCTTTAGAGTGTTGTTTCTCCTTTACACAAGGAAGGTGAGGGTGATGTGAGGAGTGATCACACCACTAGATGCAACTAAATTCTACACACTGGACCTTTAACTATTCAACTATTCAAAAGTGGTTTAAAACTTTATTTGTCACCACAACACATATTATATATCACTATATTGTCTTAATAAAATCCTAATTTCATTTTTTTCATTACTTTTCTACAATCTTTCCTCTCCTGGCACTTGCAGAAGTATTCCCTGGAGAATGGCTAAACTACAGGATTTCCTAAACATGTTGCTGGTGAAGCAAACAGTGCAGTGGGCATGTGAACAGTGGAACTTCAACACTGGCTACATCTGTTTAAACTGTGTCACAAGCAGAACTGGGAACATGTTACTGCTCAAATTTAGAATTATTGATTATCTTCTCAAAAGATAACCCCCTTCATCTGCAGTGCCTAGTCAGAGCCCTCGGGGAGTCTCCCATCACCACCGAGCTCCCCGACACCATCACACACACACACACACAAACCTGCGAGTGTGCAGAGCAAGTTTTAAAAAAAATAGAAGAAGGTTTTACATCTGTATGTGGCTGACTGTTGTTTGTCCACAGATGTGTACAAACATTTACATTTTTACACATTATTAGAATCCTCCATCTGTGTTTGTGAGCCACCTTTAATCCTTCCATCCCCATGACTACAAACTGAACGCACACAGGCCGAATATGAGACTCTCTTCAGGGTTCAATTATAAGAACGTCTATCTGTCCTTCACAGCAGGGTCACATGGGTCACTATGACTCACAAAGTGCTTCACTTTTGCCCCCACGAGCTGTCAAACTACGGCGGACAGTTTCACATCTGGACCCAAGGTGCTGTTGAGCAGCAATCTTCTGCCTTTTCTTGCTTGTCTCTCACTTTTTTTAAGCCCCGTTTCTTAACCTTATATCTTTCCTTTTCTGCCTCGCTTCCCAGACCCATTTCTCTCGATTTCTTCCTCCCTCCCTCCCTCCCTCGGTTTTATATGGAAAAACATTCCTGGTGTTCTACTCGGCTCCAGTGAAACCTGGTGCTTATTTTCAGTGCCCTAAATTGATAGCAAATGTGAGGACAGATCCCTCCTCTCGTTCCCTCTTCCCTCCCTCCATTCCTCCACCGCCGCCCCCACACCACCCCCCCACCCCCTCCCAAACCTCCTCCCTTTTTGGCATTAACAGTGAGGATACGTGGAACATTTTTTGTGACCATATTGAACCCTGGGGTTTTATGTTTTTGAAGGTGTTCCCCTTTTATATTCGACTGCATGTGTTTTTGTTGAATTTCTGGGGAGCGAAAGTCTACAGCCTGAGAGTCTCCTTGAGAGCGAGGACTGAGTCATAGACTTTTTGTTTTTCAATAAGCCCCCCACTGCACCGTGGAAACCAAACCTGGTTAGCCTCAGCTGTCTTTACCCATAATTCAACAATCCCTGTGTGTTTGTTTTCTCTTTTTTGCCTCTCTCACTCCCCCCTTTCGCTCTCTTTCTCTGACTCTGTAAGTGAAACCCTAACTGCTCCCTTCATTTTGATGCAGCCAACTGAGTTCTGCTGGACCAAAATGCCCTCTATTGTTATGGATGTGTGCCGGGGAGAGAAACTGAGCCTTGTGGATCGTCCCTCTGTGGGTGAAGCTTATAATGGTTTTGATTAGAAAATGGGGGGAAGAAAACCCAGTCAGCTCCTTGTGAAGTCTGTTTTTGTTTCAAAATGCAAACCTTTGGACTTTTGTGGGTGAAGGTGTAGCCTGTAACTTTCATAAAACCATCTTGTAAACTAAATCTTAACAATTTTACATTCATGTTTGTTTTCTTTTCTTGCCATGTATCCAGACAATGCACAAATCAAGCGACTAGCCACATAGAAGGCAGCGTAACACCCAAATTCAGCTGATGTTTTCAATAGTTACCAGTCACACTGAATCAGCCACATAACTCATGTCCCACTTGTAACTGCAAAATGCTGCAGCTTATTGTCATCAGATTGCAAATATCAGCCAGCACAGCACATTGAAGAGAGCACTTACTGCACTCTGTGAAAGCTGGCTTCACTTTTTTACTCTCTCTAATAGACAGACATCCATTTTGATAAGATGACGTGCTGGTAATGCAGTTTGTAATTCCACACAACTAAATAATAATAAGAGTGAACAGTGAAACTAGCTCTGCTGAAGAGTATCTAGTTTAGAGGAGCACCAATAATCTGATTCAAGAGAAATTCATGTGATTCTGAGTGGTTAAGTTCTCATTAAATCACACATTTAAACTAAGTGGCAGCCTCTGTGGCTGTGGAATGTGCCAAAAACTGCAGTTCCACAAACGTCCACTTGAAGCTGGCTCCAAAGGTGAGTCAATCTCCATAAGCCCCCATGTTAAAATGCCACCACTCCGACATCACAGATACTACGTCCATATTTTCTACATTTTATGATTTAAACCTGTAATAACTACAAAAAATATTGTGGCCACTGTGGGCAGCAGAAACAAGCTTTCAAAATAGCAATGACATATCAACACCTTTATTACCACTTTATTTATTTACTTTATCACCTAAATTTATTGGCAACTTACACATCAGGCAGTTACAAATGAGTTAAATCCAGGTCCAATATTCACTCTCCTTTAAGCTCTGTTTTTGCTCTCTACCAAGTCCTGAGGCAAATATCTGGCTCTTTAGCTGCTAAATGCTTCACTATCGGCTAGTCGCTAATTGTGTCAGTCTGTTGTTTGGTGCTGAGCGGGTAGTGTACAGTGGGTTTACTGCCCAGTGAGAGAGAATTAAAACAGCAAAGTTGTGAACTTGTAAATATAAAAATACTGATTATGGCTTTAAATGGTAGCTGTTAGCAGTGGATAAGCTGACAGTTGTCACAGTATTTCAGACATGTGTTTTGTTTTGGATACTTTCTACCCCCTAGCGGTCAAAATTCACTCTGTGCAGCTTTTGGTTGCTTCTTGGGCCCGGCATCAGGATGGTGGTAGGTTAGCTGGTGGTTGTTGAGCTCTGCGCGGATGGAGAGCCAGGCCTGCCTGTTTGTATTGGCCAACTTTCAGCATTCCACATGTCTTTGTGATTTTCAGCTCCCTGACCTCAGGAGACCCTCCAAGCTACTGTAAGTTATACTCACACCAGGAGCACAGATGGATCAGGAAGGAACGGTGAAATCCTATTGGTGCTGAGCTGCTTTATAAAAGGCACATGTAATGAAAAATACAGGCCACACTGCAGCTGCCACAGCAAATCAGCTTTAACTTGGAAATATGAGGTGATGATTCTTTAAAAAAAAATTAAATGATGGTCTATGGTATCTTTCTTCTTTTTAAAGACAAGTCAAGAAAAGAGTGCTGTAGTTTGAGGTATAGGACATTTCAGCTTTGGAACAGCATAAAGCCAATACATGTTTTTGTTATTGCTGATAATATCAATGTTACAGTGATCAATATCAATATCTTTCTACCATAAAATAACAGATTTGAAAACAATTGATGCTACACTGAAGTCACATGCCACCAACTATTTCACTGATTTTGAAACTGGATCATATCAAGACACATTTATGGAGTTTACAGGAGTTTTGGATGGGAAGTGGAGCTGGTGTTGTGCCAGAATAGGAGCTGGGCAAGCGGGCAATATAAATAGGCTCAGCAGCTTCTATGGACAACAATGGCAGAGGCGAAAAGACTGAAGAGGACGTTAACGGAGGAAGTTAGACAGACGCCGAGCTGGGCTGACTGCTGTTAGACTACTAAGTAATATTAGCTGGCTACTATATCTGCTGCTGTTGACCTTGTTGACGTTTGGCTGTTAGCAAAGTTTACTTGCTAATTTTTGATCATAAGTAATGTGATCAGAACAAATACACATGAACAGCTGTCCATATTTATGACAGAGGGAATACACTCTGAAACTCAGGGAGCTAAATCACAAAAAATACCAATTTCTACTTAATGTTGGTTTAATATTACTAAATAAAAGCAATCATTCTACAATTCTACAATTATGCTCAGCTATCTAAAAAATTAGAATGAATGCTGTTCAAAATAAGGTCCAAAGCTGCAGTTAGCAATGCCTGCACAGTGGAGATAAGAAGATGGAAGCAGTGTTTCGAAATTCCCCATCGGCACTCCAAGTGGAACAGTAAGTCAGAGGCAGCAGGCTACTGCGTGTCACACAGTCGGTAATGACCCATGTGGGCTGTATCTTTTGCTCTAACGCATTGTTAGCAGGGTTAGTCATGGGGCTTCCAAAGAAAATGAAATTAGGCGCTAACAAAGTTAGAGGTGCTAATTACAGACTCATGCTAACTGCCTGGTCAGGAGAAGAGAGCCTGATTCCATCTCCCTCCAACCGCACCCATATCTGAGTATATCTCTTAATACCCTCTAACTAAATATGACACCCTGTCCAATGCCTGAACACAGCTCATTGACTATACAAGCAGATTGAGTCACTGTATGTTGGCATAACAGTGTCAGTGTCACCTTGCCCTACTGCTCCACATTCGTCACCTTGATTGCCCTCGCAGGCTGTTTGACAACATGACGGAGAACAGCAGCGCGGGCATCGAACTGCATGTGCAGATAAGCCAAGTTTAAGGTGAGAGGCGAGAGGACAAAGATAAAGAGAGAATGTGGCGAGTTAGGAAATTAAGAGATGGTGCATGTACAAGATTAGGAAGGAGGTGTGGAGGTGATTAGGGTGAGAGGAGGGAGGGAGGGAGGGAGGCAAGGAGGTGGGGCATTCGTAGCCAAATTAAAGAACAAGCAGCACCTTGGGGCTGATCTAAACAGGATTTACCTGTCGCTGTCCCAAGGTGACTCGCTTCACTCATTTTACCCAACACTGCTGCAGGGCCCAAACTCCCAAAGACCTTGTTAATTAAGGTGTGTGTGTGTGTATACTGACTTAAACCTTAATTTAGTTGTACATAAACAGATATTTTCATATAGTCTAATGTAAACGTTGAACACTTCTCTCACAGAGAGGTCTCTGTTATAGCACAATCACTGCATACTGTATCCACTCGCCTCAGGGTCAGGGGGGTTCAGGTTATTCACTCAGTAGAGAAATAAATTATGAGCTATAACACACTAATCACCATGTCATAAATCCTCAAAGCAAAGCAGTAGGGTGACAGATGAGGTGGAGGTGGTGGAGCAAAAGAGGGGGAACATTCTAGCAAATATGGTGCCCGCCCGTGGCTAAACGAGCCATTCTGAATTGACATGTTACGACACAGGCGTCGACATATAAACATACACGGAGCACATACACTCATCAACGGGCCACGACTGGATGTCACCCTGCAGTTACAACCCTATTATTCCAACAAAAAAAACCCAAAAACAATAACTGTCAGCCACAATCGACAGAGCTGGGAACGATGCCTGGACCAGCTCGATGTCCCAGTTCATACCTCTGCAAATGGAGACCAAAGTGTCTACTACTGACCCCACCACCCCCGCCTCCCTCCCTCACCCAAAAAACACTCCTATATCCGCCCTTTGCTCTGGGGATGTGTGTCAGGATGGTTTACACACTAAAAACAAACAGGCGTCCCGTTGCAACAGCAAGAGAAATGGATGTGGGTTTGGACGAGGTGGGAGACGGAGGGATGGAATGGAAAGAAAGGGGGTGGGGTGGTGGGGCAGAGGCAGGATCAGGGTACACATAAGGGAGAGAGAGAGAGAGAGAGTAGGAGGGAGAGTAGGATAGAGGGAGGGGTGGTAGCGCTAGAGCAAGAGAGTGAAAGTTGTCATAAAACGACAATAATAAGAGGCCTCAGTGCCACCCAGTGACCACATCAAGGCTGCTGTAATGACAGGCTGTGCAGAACACATGTCCGCCTGAGTGAGGGTGTGTGTGTGTGTGTGTGTGTGTGTGTGTGTGCGCGCGCCTTTCTGTCAGTGCTAAAAAATGGCTTAGTTAACCAAGTAATATTATTCTCAGCATGGACACATGCACAGTACATCATACATACCACAAAGCAACACTCGACAGGCACACACTGTACACATGCAGCCTTTAATTTAGACTACACTGTGCTCTCCACTCGCTCAGCCGCTGTAAGTGCACGTGTGCTTCACTGGTTACTGCACCAAATTACAAATGGACTTTACTTCTACTGTTTGTCTAACACAGTGCTTCCCAACCTTTTTATGTTCTCTCGTGGCAGGTTCTGGCCTCAGTGTGAAGACAGATCTTTCATTAGAAGAGGTGAAAGTATCTTGAATTTCATAACATAACATCATTTTGGAAAGAAAATAGCAGAAATGCTATTTTCTTTGTTATCCTTAATCAACTCTTGATTTTTCTTGGTACTCGTGGTACTCCTTTGGGGGGCCATGAACCCCAGGTTGGGAACCACGACTAAAAGCTTTTCACCACTTAGGCCTTTGATACATATTTATACTTGTACCTACATGGAATTAACAAAAAGCAATTAAGCACATGAACAGTGGGGGCAGTATACGAGGATGTGAAGAGTCAAGCTCGTCCCCTCTCCTGCTTCTTCCATCTTGATCTTATCATAAAGAATATTGCAACCTCCTTGAGGAAGTCCTCAAGGGTAATATTGTGACGTTGGCCACCGTTCAGCTCCAATCTGCACCCGAGTGGATATCATTTATAATCCTCTAGGTGCACATATTGCACACCAGCTACCTGTAAACAGTGCTATATGACGAGCCTTAGAGGACAGATCCTCTTACAAGATAAAATCACATTAGATAGAAAACTGCTGTTGCAATGATTTATAGGTTGACGGCTGCTCATTTTTCAGCCTTTACTGAAGGCGTGGTCTCCTTTTCATAGTAGCAAACTGACCGAGTAATGTGGTTTACACAGCAATATCTATCTAAAGTTTGCTAACATTAGCCACTGTTAGCTACCGATCATTCCAGACTGCAGCAGCTAAATGAGGCTAATGTTAAAGGTGCAGCGTGTGAGATTTTATTTTCAGAATAAGGCAGACATGGAATATAATATTCATACCTATGTTTTCATGCATGTATAATCATCTGAAAATAAGATTTTTTTGTTTTTGTTACATAAGAATTCTCCTTTAATATCTACAGTGGGAGCGGGTCCTCTTTCATGGAGGCTGCCATATTGAAACACTGTGTTTCTACAGTAGCCCAGAACAGACAAACTAAACACTGACTCTAGACAGGGGCTTTAAATGATGTGAGGTGATGTGAGGAGATTGCAATGCAGTGATTAGTCCACTAGGTCTAACTTATTATATAGTCCACTAGGTGTAACTTTTTTAAAATTATTATTAACAGAAATGTTATTTATTTCATGTTATGTAAAGGTTATTTCTTCTTTCATTTACTATATAGTGCACTATATTTACTGTCCACTATTTTGTTCGAATGTGTGTCGATGTATCCACTTTATTGTGCCCTCAATGAAGTGTCCTTGGCATTCTGTCAGCAATCCCACAATGCAATGTTCCACATTTTAGAAATGTGAAAATGACTGTTTGGTGCGAAGAGTCTACACCTGTCAGTGTAGTGTCTGAAATCATAATTTCCTGCTCTCAGTGTAAGGACACACAGTGAACGAGCGGGGTTTCACACAGTCTCAGCCACGGCAGGTGTTCTCCGTCACCTCTCAAAACTAACATCAGCAGTGACATCACTAACTGGGGCGTGTCCAGATGTTAAACATGCTTGAAAGTTTCTGCTCGCAGATAGCAGCTCTGCAATGGTTTTCTACTTGTGATTAACATTTTGTAGCATGAAGTTCGAGCTAATACCTTTTGCATTAGCTAGAATTCACAAACTAGCCAGGGTGCAGGGGTGGTCTTAAAACGTCAGTCCATGTATGCAGTGGCTGCCTGGCTTTTATGACTTCATCTCCCTGTTTTCAAGTGGATGGCGCATGAGGCTAACATGCTAATTGAAGCTTAACAGGCCAGATATTGGCCTTCGGGCAGATGTCCTCACACCAAATGTCACAGGCACGTCCATCGCAGCTTGCATGTATGTTCAGGGCAAGTGGCTCAGCTACATAAACAGAAAAAGAAACAGGAGCTTTTAACGGATGAAGCCAAGGAACGGTTGAAATATATTCCAAGGAAAACCCAAGCAGGTCCAAACTAAAATCAGCAAAGTTTCACCCTTGAGTGTGATAAACAGTGTGTGCAGGACACGGCTGTTTACCAGAGCAGACCTGGACAAAAAGAAAGCCAGACAGGCAGCAGTGGAGCGATGGAGGGACCTCAGCCCAGGAGAGAAAATCCTGTTCTTTTTCACAAACACCTTGTAGGAAAAAAAACCCTAACCACAAAAGAGGCTCTGTGCTTGAGGCTATTTCAGTTAAGAGTTCTAGCCAGGACACATCCACAGAGAGCACGAGCGAGATGGAAAGAGAGAACGAGAAAAAGGATCTTTATTTGGTTAACAACTTCCACGAATCAGTACGGAGGAAGAATGTGTGTAATTTGGCTCTGTTTGTTTTGCATTAGGATATAAAATATGTCGGGATTACTTCATCACACATCTAAAGCCCGGTGAAAAGGAGATGGGCGAGAGTCTAGAAAGAGGGGAACCACAGTTTTTTTTTTTTTTTTTGTAAAGTTGGGTTTTGGGTAACGTATCAAATGTGTCTCACTGAGACGGCAGCTCCAGCACGGGGGGGTGTGACAGTGCCAAAAAGACAGCCTCAATAAACATCAATCAACTGTCGCTGCAAACTATTTGGCAGAGAGATAAAGATGTAGAGCAGCAGTTCCCAACCTTTTTTTTTGTCAGATGTACCCGTACAACCCTGCCACATGAACTCAAACGCTCCTCCATCAATGTCATCGTTTATTTCATCCATTTATCCATTTCTCTGCCTGTCCTGCACTCATGAACATGTGGTACTCCGCAGTTTTTACCCAGGGAACTGTAGAAGCACCCCCCTCCCGGGTGCAAGCATCTCTGGCTGGGAATCCGGGAGCGTATGAATATCTTGTCTGAGCCGTGGTCCGTTCTGTGCCTAAAAGTGATGTTGCTATATTGAATGTGACACCGGTCGTGCAGGGTAAACACTCGCAGTATATTCTTAGATGATTTTATGCACACTGGCCCATAAAACAGCAGCTCTCTGTGTGTAAGCCATCTTTAGTTTACTGGGATAATCATAGCTCTTATCATAAGGATTTCCCTATGTAGCTGCCAGGATCGTGTAGTTTGAATCCCAGCCCACAGACAAAAATCTTTGAGTCGATCAGAGGGGTATGTATCAAAAACCTTGGTGTAATCACATTAACTTGTGTGTTTAGGTCCTGGTGGAGGAAAAAACCACCCTAGATGGAGTTGGTGGGGATAATGGGACCATTCCCGATGCTTTTCAGTGTGAATAGTATCTCGTTAGGGTCCATTTTACAGCCAGGCCAGAGGGGAAAGTAAACTCAGATGAAAAGAACAGAAACAACAATAAAAGCAGGCAGAAAAAAAGAAAGAGAGCAGGGATCAGAGATGCTCTCAGGGCCAAAACCGCAGATAAAAATCTAACCGCAGAATGAAGGCCAGATTGCTCTAATTCACTGTCATCTCAACTTTTTTTTCCCCTCTCTCTCTGCGTGGAGGGAGAGAGCGGGACAGAAAGCGTGGCAGAGAGAAAGAGACACCCCCCTATCCTCCCTCCTTCCTCTGCCCCGTCCGCCCACACCCACTCCTCTCTTTCCTCCATCCAGATTTACTGCTCTTAAATTGTTTGCCCTCTGCTTTTAATGGCCATCTCTAGATCATCAGCTCTTAAAATAAACACCGAGGCTTGGATTACCTTCTCTATCACCATTCCGCTGAAGCGCAGCACGCTGTGCCTCGCTCGGCTCCCCTCTTTCTTTCTGTCTTTACGTTAATTCTGTGTGTGTGTGTGTGTGTGTGTGCCCTGTATGCTGGAGGAGAGCCTCGCACTAAGGCTGTGTGGCAGAAGAATGGAAACTCAAGTAGGGCTCGGAGGCAGGGTGGTCTGCGTCTAATAATACACCAATCAAATGTTACCGCACAAAGGGCAAGTAAGAGAGGCGATCAGCTCAGTTACTGCTGCTGAGTGGGATGTCAGAGAATGTGAAAATAATAATAATAATAAGACTAATAAGTGTAATTGTAGTCTTCAGGCACTACAATTTCCCAATTTCAAATCATTTGGAGATCAGGATTCTGATGACATTTCAGAAATGAACATCATCTGGTTTCAGAACTTTCTACTTACTAACAGATTGCACCCAGTCAAGGACCAGTGAGGAGGACCCAATTGGGGTCTGGTTTACCTCCCTCCCTGAGGCCTGAACACCCCGCAGTCTAATCCCAGATCCCACGCGTGCCCGCCGCAGGACAGCTGGGGTCATAACAGCGCCTGTATGCTTTTCTGTCGCCCTCATCTTCATGTGTACATACAAGGCCCGCAGGCATCAGGTGTGAACGGAGGGGTTCAGGTGCTGGGTGAGACCAGAGAGGACACTCGTGTGCCAACAGCGTTTGTTGTTGCTCGGCCAGCTTCTATAGCGCAAATGGAGCGTATGCATGGAGGCGCACATACACATTCTCTGAGAATACATACACACACCTAAAAACATACTTCACACACTTCACTCCCGTGGACTTAAAGAGAGCCACTGGGGATGCAGGCTTAATCTTCCAAGAGGAAAAGCAGATTTGAAAAGGGGGGAAGGGACGCAGCTCGTGTTTATGGACGATAACAATTCAGTCGGCCAACTCGTGTGTGAAGGCTGTATTAATCTGTGAATACAGAGGATGTACACTCTACTTATATGACACTGTCACTCCACATAGCATACCTGTAGGACTGCTCTTAAAGATGCTCCTCTGTTGGAAACAATCAGGAGGCTACAGGTGGATGTAGTGGTGGAGCAGCGTCAGATGATAACCTTAGGGTTAGGGTTACTTCACATATTTATGTTGTGCTCTACATCATGCAGCTTATGGACTGCGATTTTTGGGCCCAGCCACAACCTGGACTTGGACCTGGATGTCTGCAGAAACCTCCGAGCTGCCGTACGACACGCAGACTGCTTTGAAATGGTGGTTGCTAAGAAACTTGCCCTGAACTTGAAGTCCACCACGTCACCCTGCTTTACACACGGGCTCAAGGAAAATGTTGTGTATTATGCAGATGGAAAAATCTGTGGCTGCACAAACCCAATGCATGGAACAGAGCTGAGAGAATACGGGGACCTTTTCTGGCACAGTGTCACATCACCCCACAGCCACGGAGTCCGTGAATGGCCTGGTTATTCTGGTGGGTGTGGTTTGCCCCTTAACTTTTTTAAAAGTTGTCAAAGTTAATCAGTGTGATCCGTCTGCTTCGTGAGCTTGAAGGCTCCATGACTCGTCCTCATTCTAAACTGTAAGAATGGCATCGAAAGAAATGGAAAACTTCACTCCTGTTTGGGGTCTCTGCTGTTAAACACAATGCATCGCCGCTTCCTATCTGTGATTGGTGATGACAGGATTTTTTATGCAGCTCCACCCAGCCAAAACCCCAAATGAGCATCTGTGAATCTCTGTTATTGGAGTTTCGTTATAACAGGTCTAACAGGAAGCTTGACCTCTCTGCGGTGTAACTAAACCCAAACATAAGAATGTCACTATGTAAAGATAACAGACTGTGCACTTCTTTGTAGCAAACAAAAGGAATATGCTGTGACAGCTTTATGCTCATTTCTCTAGTTTGTCTGCTTTTGTGACAGATGTTACAACTTTATTATCTTTCTGAATATTGGCCTTTAATTATTATAATTAGGTCTGACAAGAAGAAATTTGTACATATTTAATTTTTTTTTGAAGACATCCAGAAGTCTAAATACCGGACCTCTAAATAACGAAGGAGCAAAGTCAACCCTAAGAAAACACACGTGTTAAAGCTGTTTGTGGATTCTTTAACATCACAGACTCTTGTGCTTTTTAAAAAAATATTATAATTGATACCTGAGCTGCCACCTCAGAGGGTACTCAGAGCTTCTCGGAGGATAAACCTCACGTGTAAGCCCCCTCTGGACCGAACTAAAGCAAAAAGAAATGTGCGAATAACATTAAGGGAAAAAAATCTGCTCTAAAATTACAGTTTTGACATTTTCATATGTCTCACTTGGTCTGCGTCCAATGACAAGTGTTTTATATATCCAGAAATAGTATATCATAATGCCAAGAAAATCTAATATCCTTCTTTTTCCCAGAGGAATATAAATTATTCCTTTGAAGCTAAAATCGCTGTAAAAACTTGAATGTTGACCTAGGGTTAAGACGGAGCAGCTACCTGTCCAGCTCAGCTGTTATGTATGGATATCGGCTTATCCATATCCAAGTGCGGGGATGCCCTCTATAGAGTGAAAGTGATCTGAGTGGATTCCTCTGGCAGAGCTCAGCGCTCTGGTTGCCCACACAGTGGGCCGGAGTGCCACGGAAACGGCCCAGCACTGCATGGCCGCTCACCGTGCCAACCAGGCCAGTCGCTGACACTCCTTGGATATCACCCAGGAAAGGTACACTGAGCTAAACAAAAAAAAAAAAAAAAAAAGCTACGTGTCCATGGCAACTCTATTCATCTGCCTGTCTGGACAGCCATCCAACGCAGAGATACAGTGAGGCCATTCACACACTGGAGCAGGACAGTGTGCTGCTTTTTGTTATGAGGTTGGACTTCTTTTCAGGACATAAAGATGTAAAAAGCTGAACTATAATATGACATATGTCTTTTTCTGATAGATACACCCCCCCCCCAACCTCTCCCATATTTCTATTACCACCAGCGAGAAAGAGAGTTGTTTTTCTATCTTTCATGAAATTTATGCGTCAAAGCTGCCAATAAGAATTCAAATGAGTCTGAAATTATAGGCGAGAGAGTTGAGCGCTGACAGTTGACGGGCAGAATGAGAATGTTACCATCCTGAATTATGCCTGTGAAATGGAGCTGGACGTCAAGTATGAAAAAAAGCAAAAACAGACGGAGAAAGTGAGCGAACGTGTCAGGTGATTTGATTTGATTTGAGTTTGAGCAGGAGCCCGGAGCTGGACGGAGCCGTCGCCCTGAAAAGTGTGTGACGAAGGGAGACCCGAATAAAGGAGGATGGACTATTAATTATGTGGATTAACTGTGAAAGACGTGCAGAAAAATATCGTGCAGGAGTCGCTTTTATCATGTAAGTCAATGAGGCTGCACTCGTCATGAAAGCAGCTATAGAAAACAGTGTTAGTGTTGTTATTTCTGTCAAATCTTCCGAATCTGAGAGCAGAGCTGTGAACTACAGTTGCTTTAAAGTGATGTGATGAAAAAAAACCCTGAGACACAGACTTCCTTTATTCTCTCTAACAGCTTGTTCAAAGTGTAAATCCCTCTCTTCATTTCTTTGTACCCCGCCTGAGTGGCACATTTGCCGTTCAGCTGCTCAGAGACGTGGTGGCGAGTTTATTTATTTATCCATTTCCCATTAATTAGAACATTTTGCGCCGACAAACGAGGAAGTAGTCGCATTAGCGCCTAGTTTACACCCACCTTCCCCTGACTATCGGCTCTCGGGATGCAGGAGCCGGAGAAAGTGCTTCAGGTTTCTTTTTTTTCCTTTCTTCTTTTTGAAGCGATGATAATGAAGAAAAGACACCCAGGTGCACTTGTAGACGCACAAAAAAAACACTTTGCGCGCTGTCTGCCAGAATTTCTGAACTCGGGTGACACGGACATATTTAAATACAGCACACAGACAAGTTAATTAGACAAGTTAGTCTCATTAAAAACAGAGCACGGGGAGCCAGAGAAGCTAAATTTGCCATTGAAATGAGGAGCAAATAATTCAAAACTAAAGGATGAGTAAATATGGAGTGCACCTTACTGTTAGCTGCTTTATTTCACTGGGAATGGAACCCCCCACCCCCCCACCACCGCGACCCCATATATTCACTCTGTTATTTCAGGGAACAAAAGTGGGGCTCTCGAGGCCATGGGTGGATCCATGAAAGGAAGAAAGGAGTCTTGCTCCTGGTCCTGGCTGAATAGAGGCCTTTCACACTTAGAGAGGCCTGTTTACTCTCCCTCAATAATAGCTCTAATTTTCTGATCATTATTGAGTAATTCCATCCACCCCCACACCCAGCGTTAAACGCTTTCTCCAATCACTCACGTCTCCGAAAAAAGGGCCCCCGTCCCCGAATGATGTACATCAGCCCTTAATCCTGACTACCATTTCCTGCTCTGCCTGTGAGGACATCTACGAAGACACCTGAAGACATTTAGTCACAAAGACGCAACAGCAACGGTTATGTGCACGTAAAAACGGGGAATCATTCAGGACTGTTAATGTGCCGCTGAGGTTTTTTCTTCCCCCTCTACATGTGGGATCATTCTCTCCTCTGATTGGAGAGGGGCAGCGCTTCATCCTCCATTTTGTTTTGGACCTGAATCCACAGCAGCACCATCACACCGAGTAACAATGTTCGCTGTCTGCTAAAAGCCGGTGGAAAATATTTTGGAGGAAGGGAAAAAAAAAGAGAGAGAGAGAAAGGGAGAACACGTCTGGTAACACGATAGCTGTTTTATTCAACGCAGCGACATCCACAAAAAATAAGACCTAAGTTTACACGCTCAGCTCGGCTTTTCTGGCAACCCGCTGTGAGACAGCAACCATGGGAGTGGTGGTGGCGGTGGAAGGAAGGGGCGTAAGGGGGACGCGCAGAGGGGAATACGTGTTAAGCGAAAAACAAGGATATGGGGGGAAAAATGTTAAAATGAGAGAGAGAAAGAAAAGGATCAGAAGGAGAGAAGTTGGCAGAGACTGTGTCGGTTTGAAAAGCTGGCACCTTCTAAACAGAGCTGCAGCTTTGGGTGCCAAATGCTGCCAACCAGCCCCACTAGCCTGAATATCTGCCCTCCCCTCTCTCTTTGTTTTCAGCGTGGCATTTTGCATCATCTTTATTCTACGCTTTTCTTTTTACTTTATATCAGCATCAGTATCATCCGAACAGCACCGACTGACATTTATTATTATTAAACGAGAGAATAAATAAGGCAGGGGAGATGTTTATTCATCTTTTCATTATTAGTCTTCATTTCAAGGATTTTATTTAGTTTTTTTTATGTAAGAGGATTTTGTTTGCGTATAATTGATCATTTTTGAATACGAGACGCTTTTAAATTAAAAAAAAATCCACACCGGGACGGGGAGGGACGAGGAGCTGTACTCGGCGGTGTCGCGGTGTTCCGGTCCGGTTTTCCGTATGGAAAGAGCTGTCCCAATTACAGGGCAGTCTCTCCCTGTGCTCTGCTCCACTGGACCGAGGGAACAAGGCGCGAGGCGGACCGATCAGAATCTGGCTGCTGGGAAATGGGCCCAGAAATAAAGGAAAGAAAGCGGCTCCTCTTTCTCCTCTCCCTTTCTCCTCTCTCTCTCTCGGTGCTGTCTTCACCTCTCCTCTTCCTGCTCTTTGCCCCTCGGCTCAAGCAGCTGAAGAAGCCAAGCCACCCCTCCTGAGCGGGGATACGTATGTTTTTAGGGGACAGACAGATTTCAGGCCTGGCGCCTGTACAGAGGGAGAGAGGACCGGTCATGCAAATTGACACACTGAGACGAGACAGTGTTAAAATAATACACAAAGACACTAGAAGGGAAAATGTGGCTGCTTTGTGTTTTTTTAAAAAGGGGGGAAATTAATTCAGGAATAGTCCAATAAAATGGTAATTATTCAACTATTAAAAAAGCCTTTAATTTATTTTATTGCATGTGTATATTATGAAGTCATTAAATTCTTGAGAAATAAATATTTCTGTTTTTTTTTAATGGGAGCTACAGCCAGTGTTAAAAAAGTGAACTGAGCTGAGCTGCTAAATTACTAAAAGAGACACCATAACATTTATTTATTAACCCTAATTACATAAATAATTAAAAATCAGTGTACAGTGAAATTAGGAAATAAAGCTAATCCATGTTGCCCACAAAAGGCACTTTCTGCTACAAGGAATTTTTCTATCTGCAGAGCTAAGACCTGACCTTTGTTTCCAAATGAGCCTTAATTCAATCATATACTCAGTCTTTTGTGTATCTTTTCCAGTATTATTCACTAAACTGGATAATTACAGTGAATATGAAGCAGGTTGGCCTGCTACCAAACCCGTAGAGCTGCTCAGCAGTCGGACCTACAGAGTGGCGTGGAAAGTTGTGTGAGATCGGTTAAAGGGGGTCAGAGGATCGGGGGCCGAGCGCCGGCGCAGCACCTCACCGTCTTTTCACCGATTTATTTGATGATCGTACTGGAACAATCTGTTTACCAGCGATTCCTTACACTCCGCGCACTCCACTCTTTCTTTTCTCTTTTCCCTCTGTCTCCAACACACACACGCACACACACACACATTGCAAAAAGCAACTGGAAAAACCAGGGGCTCTGAAAACGGGCCAAAGTCGGGGCTGTCGGAGGCCCGTATGCCTCAGTGCGTATTAAAAACACCACAGTGTCACTGACGCTGTCCCGTCATGAGAGGGGCTCGCCGAAGCTCAAACTTTATTGGGCACATTATTTCAAATGACAACAAAGCGTAAGAAAGTTTCCGTTGAAAGTGTCGGACCAGCAGTGTTTTTCACACCAGATGAATGTGGCTCCCTCGGCGCCGACACTCTCTATTTCTCTGTCGGCCCGGGTTACGGACCGGTGCCAGAACACTGGAGCACAATTCTGCTCTCAGTCCAGAAAATCTCTGCTCTGCACAACACGCTCAGCCAAGGAAAAGAAGGGACTGAGAGGGATTTTTTTCTTCTTCTTTTAATCATTATGATTCCTCTTTTCTTCTTCTGCAAACACTCAGCGACTAACAGGACAACATGACCTGACTGTACGCTATAACACAGCGCAGCCTTTAGAAACCACACACATGTACAAAAAAAAAACAACAAACCCGGCTCTGTGCTGTTTGCTCTCTCCTTCATTATGTAACTGCATCTGATAGCGTTAGCTCCTTTTGAAGCTCAGGATATTGGGCGAAGCAGATAAGATGTGTTTGATGGATTAGCGTGACGTGCAGGCGTTAAGTCTCTCAGTCTGGCTGTCTGTCTGCCTGTCCATTCCTCTCTTTGTTCGCCTCTATTAAAAGACGCTCTCTTGGCCGTTTGTAACGTCAGTAGCTACGTGCAGAGACACTGATGGGAAAATGAACATCTTTGGGAGCACCATCGTGGAGATACGGTGCAGTCTGGCGCACATACACACACAGACAGTTGTGTTTCGGACCCGGCCCAAGACACCTCTCTGGTTTGCAGATATGGAGAAACATCTTTTTATCATAACAGCTCGAGTAATGAAAGCTGTATGAGGCGACTCGGGCTCCAAACATGACTAATGCTGGAACCGTGCAGGCTCCGTCAGACTGACAAATACGGAACACTCGAAAAACATGACCTGATCCGATGGGGTCTCTAGGTGGAGGAAGGCCCTCAGCGCCCAACTGGCGAGCCAGACTTTTTCTTTTCAACAGACATGTGATCAAAGATGAGATCAGATCCTCTCTCTCTCTCAAACTCTAACTCTCCCTCACTTCCTCCACATCCCTGAACCATTATTGTTATCATCATCAGATGCAGCAGAATCAGTGAAAAGAACATGAAACACTTTCGGGGTCGACTCTCATCAGCCCGCGACAATTATATCGTGATCTGTGTGTGTTGTGCTCGGCCAGGTATTTGTCAAAAGGGAATAGGATGGGGCTCTTTTTTGGTAGTGGAGCCTTTCTGTGCAGCTGCGGAGCAGAAGCTCAGATCAGAGTACAGCGGCTGTGATCTGTCCCGGCTCACGCTGCCCCGCCTGGAAGGACCCAAGTCTATAATTGGACAAAAGCAGAGACACATACTGTACTGTAGGGAAGCAGAAACAGAGGAGGGGGTCAGTGTGTGTGAGCGTGTATCTCCTGTTCTGTCAATCACACCACTTGAAAGCAGAGCCCCCCCCCCCTTCCCATATAACCCCACCTCCCCCTGCAGCTGGCGACAGTGACATCAGTGGGACAAGAGAAGTGAAACGCCAACGGTGGGGACAGGCGGGTGAGACGGCCGTGGTCCAATCATCAGGCCTGGCAACTGATAGCTTCCGCAAGACACAGACACCCTGGAATGAGGAGCTAAGAATAAAACTGTAACGCTGCCACCCCAAAGGTTAGAATGGAGCCACTGCCTGTCTGTCCTCTGTAAACTCTGGTTAACCCCAGCCAGCCTCCCTGGAAAACAAGAACAACTCTGATACAAAGTGGATGTTTTTTATTTGAGATGCTTCCTAACATTCCATCCCTGTTCCCTCTTTTTTCCCCCCATTCGTCTCATCCGTGCAAGGTGCTGCGCAGGCTGCCTTTGAGGTTGCCGTGGAAAAAAAAAAAAAAAAGAAAAGCTGAGCAGGACCAGATTAAGAGAAGAGTCTCCCTCCCACGTCAGTGGCAATTAAAATGCACTCTGCTTTTTTAGACACGAGCAAGATGACGAAAAAATAGCAGAGAGTTCATTCATGATGGAGCCTTTGTAATAAAAAAAAACAACCAAAAAAACGCTTATATTCAATTAAGGCTCTGCGCGCTCTGTGAAAAACAGCCACATTTGAAAGAGATTTCTAGAAGAACGCTCGTATATTTACAAAAAGAAACACAAATGTGACGCGCAGACGCATGAATCGGTGGGATGGAGCCTGATCTAGTGTATGTATGGGAGAGGGTTGGAGGGAGGGAGGGGGGGCGAGCGGCTGCTGGCACAGAGTGAAAAAAAAGAGGCTTTACTCCGAGGGGCACCAGGCTGCGCTGGGAGCTAATCTGAGCCGCGGTTCGCCACGGCGCATTGTGGAACAGGAAGAGGCGCTCACGGAGGCCCCGCAAACTCAAGCAGAGTTACACACTGAGGCTGAAAGGAGCCTGGCAAGGGGTACTCTGTCACAGAGGAACGCTGCTCCTCCCTGCCAAGGAGAAGAATTAAGGTCCTGTAACTGTATGCCAGTGTGTGGTGAGAGACCCGGGATAATAGTAAAAGGGCAGAGAAAGGGTCTGTAACTAATGAGACGGCCTGCGTCTGCACCTGATCTACCTGCACACATGTGAGCTGTGGTAACGTGGAGCTGATACTGTGAAGCAGGAGGCAAAAGATACATTTAAATATGACAGTGCATCACAAATATAATATTATGTAGAAGTATTTGCTGGGCTTCGACGGTGGAAATGACATTTCAAACATCTAAAAATATGAGAGCTGCTGTTTGTCTGACACACAGCACCGCCTGCACTCCTGCACCTTCATCAGATTTCATATTTTAAATGTAATAACATCTGCACGCCTCCAAAAACACAGAGCTGTTAACGGCTGAGATTTGGAATAAAAGTGGATTTTTTTTTTTGCAATAGAATGACATTTGTGTTCGACACAGTAATTAACCAGTAATTAAAACAGAATTATAATATCTTAAAGTCACTTTAATAAATGTTTTTTTGTTTGTTTTAGGTGAGAAAAATGTGTTTTTAATTTGAAAAAGCAACAAAACCAGATTAAATAATTTAATATAATTGTGTTCACTTAGCTTTAACATTTTAATATTGCTGTTTAACAACAAGAGAGGATGATCCATGCTCAGGTACAAAATGAAATGCAGTAAGAAAGAGAGTGTGAGTGTGTTAGAAAAGTGTTCGATGTGACAGAATATTCAGACTTTTACTCGGAGCGTGTCCTCGCAGAAAGAATGCATGCAGGCTTGTTTTCACATAACACTCAAATATTTTCACCACCTCTATTTTAGCTTTATGGCCACAGCAGGAAACACGTGTGCCGAATATGGAAAAATAAAACATCCCATAAACAAACAGAAGCAGAGCCACGCTGCCATAAACAGAAAAGTCTCAACTCCTCTGTGTGTGTGCGTGTGTGTGTGATCAGGAGAATCAGACAAACACCGACAACGAGGGCAGCTCGGTTAGTTGTATTGAGAGCTCCTGTGTGTGAGTGTGTCCACTTATGAGTGTGACAGTGTGTGTGTGTGTGTGTGGAGTGGCGTAAGGCGGCTGAGGCTGCAGACAGGCTGACTCTTCCTGCCTTCTAAACTACCTGGGACCGGGCCAGCTGTCACTGCACTCTCCAGACCATCACACACACACACACAAAAGAACACACAAACACACACATACACGTACACACTGCTACCGATACACACCAATCTCACAATAACACACACATGGATTACAGACACATGACAAAGTGCCTCACTCACACACGCACACACACGCATGCACACACAGATAAACAGGTCTGCAGATGCTTTTGTTTACCGATGGCACCAGAAAACATGCACATTTGGATTTAGACAAATTTGCACACAAATACTTGAACAAATGTACCAACGCAAACATATCTCTAGGTAAACACAGGTTTTAAGCTGGGCTGTCAAATTCTCAGAATCTCTTTAAATCAGATAGAAACATCGACCGGAAACAAGCTTTTTTACAGATTAAGCTGCGCAGACTGGCCCTTTAAATGTCAAGATGTGGTCGTTATGTTAATTCTGACTGTGTTTATCGAAGGCCGCCGTTGGCTCAGCTGGGTACATAGTGAAGGGAACGGTCTAATCTTCTACTAGCATGCCAACGTGTGTGTGTGTGTGTGTGTGTCTGTGTCTTGATTACAATAAATGTGCCCACATACCTGGTGAGTGGACGAAGTAGGCCAGGTAGAGGTCCAGCTCCTTGACCGTCACTCCAATGTGGTGCGGCTGGACGCACAGGCCGTGGTTGGAGCACTGGGGTGACTTGACCAGCCGCTCCCCGTCCGTGCTCTCCAGGGGGCTGCCCTTGAACAGGATGACCATCACCAGGTCCAGCCGCCACACCTTGTCGGCCTGGCGGAGGCAGTCGATGCGGCGGATCTTGCCCTTCTGGTCGGGGTTGGACAGCACGCAGCAGGGGGCCTTCTTCCCCGTGATGGTGAGCACAAAGTCCTCACGGAACTCGGGCCGGATGTCCTTGCGGAGCTTGGCCAGCAGGCGCGAGGCCCACTTCTGCTTGATCTCTGGCTTCTCACCCAGGAGCTCGTCCTTCACCGCGCGTTCTTCGTCCTTGGTCATCCTCTTTTCGTGCTTCTTGAAGTACTTGCGCTTACGGGCCTGCAGGTTGAACCAGGTGTAGGAGAAGGCACGGACATGGGGGAGGAGGGCCTCAATGAAGGGATGAAATTCATCCTAGTGGGGAGAGGGAGAGAGGGCGAGAGGTGCTGTCAGGAGGCTGAGAGGGATTTTAATTTGAAAGAGAGCATGCAAATCTTCCAAATAAAGCTGTTTTGATTTTTTCAATGAAAAAGAGGCATTAGTGAAAATATAATAAAATATATGATGATACAATGATTATATTGATATTATTAGAAAAAATGAAATTATTATAATTACATGTTAATTTAAAATAGAATTACTAAAATATTTAAAATTCCCAAAAAAGATTCAAATCTATATTTTAATCTGAAATGGCAAACAGTTTTTATCATCACATTTTAGTTAAAATGCAAATAAATATGCAGCAATTAAAAAATAAATCTTAACAGTCTGACGCCTCCTTTTTCATAAATAAACATCAAAACATTCAAGACAACAAATGCAAAAAATAAATGAATTCAAATCCAAAAGCAGCTGAAAAGCTGAGCCAAGTTGCGCTCCCGGCGTCCTGCTGGAAAAAGAAAAAGTTATTCTGCAGTACCATAATACCTTCACTACATATCTCTGGGCAACAAAGCCCAGATCTCGCCACAGCGCTCCTGTGCCAGGGTTTCCACACACCGGTCGCTCACCACCGCCAAGCTTTGCCGCCACAAGACCACTGTTGAAATGTGCCGCTAAAAGATCAGCCATACCATTTCCTATCTGCGCTACCATGCAAAAAGGGAGCTCCAACCAGACTCACATTTCCACAACAAACTGAAAGCAGACAGAAATCACCACAGAAAACCACACTGCTAGAGGAAGACAGACGGCCTGGTAGTTACCATTTTGCACTCTCATCATAAATTTGGCACAGGGTTTAAAGTGAAAAAAAAAATCTCCTGCACCAGTTTTTTTTTTTCCTCCCGCGCTCCCCAATGTAAAGCAAGTGCTGGTTTGGCAGAGTGTGGAGAATTAGCAGATGAAAAAAAAAAAAAACTTGGGGGGTTGTAAAAAAATAATTAGCAGAATATGCTGCTCACTAAAGACAGTGGGCCAAAGTTTACAACCAAAACACAAAAAAGCCCAAAGATTTGAGGAAGGAGAGAATTCACTGCAGCAGGATCACAGCCAGCAGCTCTTTAGACAAAAAATGACAAAAAAGACGGATTAAAAAACTTGTAGCAAATTACTGAGTAAAAATAGAAACGTTAACAGTTAACAAAAAAAAAAACTTCAACAGCGGGCAGAGATGCACTTCAAATAAACAGTCCTTTGTGCATTCCACAAAATTAAAAAAATGAACCTTGAAAACAAAAAAAAAATCCTTGGCAAAGTGTGAGTGGTAGTGGTGTCTGTTCTGATCCCTCGGCCCGGCGCACACACACGCACGCACACACACACACTCACTCACTCACACACACACACACACACACAGATGGGGGGGCCAGGGAGAGCAGAGCACAGAATAGGGAGAAAAAAAAATAGAGAGCCGAATCAATGTTGGACGAGCGCATACGACCGCTGGCAAAGCCGAGTGCTGCTTCTTTTTTCCCCCTTTTCTCTCCAACTCTCTCTCTTTCTCTTTCTGTTTCTCGCTCTCCGTCTCTCGTCCTCTCCGCGTTCTTTCCTCTAACCATTGCTTGAGCCTTTGCCAACACGAGTGTAGGGCCCACCTATTTGGCAACGAGATGGGCTGTAGCCCAGCCAATGCGTTAGCTTCAAGAGCTGAAAAGGGAGGGAAAAGAGAAAGAGGAGAGGGTGGGGAGGGGAGAGAGGTGGAGGGGAGGAGGGGGGGGGGGGGAATTGGTGTAGTGGCAATGAGAGAGAGAGAGAGAGAGAGAGCGAGAGAGGGGGAGAGAGAGAGAGAGCAGGCGGGAGCAGGTGGGAGTGGAAGAAAGCGAGCAGCCTCGTCCGACGCTGCACAATTTGCCAAATCGACAAGTTCCACTCTGACACGGAGGCAAAGTTCAGGGGAGCAAGTCCTCTCCTGCACCAATCCCCGCAGCCCTCAGCCTGCCTCCATCTTTACGATGGCCGCCATCGCCTCGTCTCCCTCGCCCTCCCGCCCCCCACCACGCACACACACAAACCCCCGCCCTCCTCTGCGCTCCTCTGTCTCTCTCTCTACCCTTCTCTCCGCTTGCATAATGCCACCTTGGCAGAGGATGGCAAAGAGAGGACACGCAGCTTCAGAATCCCTCCAGACCCCACCACCGGCAGCTGCTCATGGGTTTACCACAGCAAACAAAGAGGGAGAAACAAACCCAGGCGGCCACACACTCCTCTCACTGCGCACACAGAGAAATCAATGACGAGATGATTTAGAGGCAAAATACAGAAACGGTTACAGAATTTAAGAACGGGTGGAGCGGTGGGGGCAGCAGGCAGAGGAAACAGAATCTGCCTCGGCTGTGTTGAACGCCGCTGCAAGAAGCAGATAAATGGTCAGCGAAGAGTGTTAACGTGTCCCACGAACCACCCCCCTCCCCACTCAGTCCTAAATTTGCCTTCCTTCCTGAACTCCCGGGAGGAGGATTTGGCGTACGGGTGTGTGTGTGTGTGAGCGCCGGCGGCTGCCATGTTGCCTCATCGTGAGGCATGTCATTCAGGGTTGCACCTGCTCCGCAGACAGCCAGTCTGAAGGCACAAGAGCTGCTGAATCACAGACCAGCAGGACGAGAGGCACAAAACCACGGGCGAGGGGAGAACCCGCCGTGTTACACAAATCATACACATCTTTCAAAACTCTGCCAACGCCGGGATCCAAGGCAACAGAACCCATCCGGTATCACCCAGAGACCCGGATCACAGGCAGCGAACAGATGCAAAGACATGATTGGTCGATCAGCAAATCGATTCATCATTCCGATTCCAGACTCTCAGAAATGAGAGTCTGACACGATGAACGTTTTGATGTGGTCAGAGAAGAAACAAGACATTTTCAGATGCAATGATTGATGGAGAAGGTAACAAACAAGATGCACCGTTGATAGAAATAACTGTAACAGTAGCAGCTTTAATGGAGCTGCTCCCACAAATCATCTTCATCCATAAATTTCCCTCCCGGTTCAAAGAAAACCGCTGAGAGCAGCCGCCTCATCAGACTGTGCCAGCTCTTTAAGAAGAAAAACTGAAATGTTAAAATAATGACAGAGGTTAATAAAACAGAGCAAAGCACAAAACACACACACACACCACGATAAACATCACGGCCTCAGTCCCCACAATTCATTTCATCTTCATCCTGGAGCTGAATGAGCACAGCGACGGACGACACACCTTCACATTCATCCCGCTCGCTTTGTGTCGCTGATCGCCGTGAAGGTTCGATCCACGGTGAGATCAACACAAAGGCATTCACGCATCTCACCGTGAGTGTGTGAGATCACTGTTCTATATATTTGTGTTTCCCACCTGCACTACAAAAAAAACAGGAAACTTGAATGCTTGAATGCATCTCCCGCGTGCGTCTGCTTTTCAGGCGCAAATGAAATATTTCTGGCTGACCCCGCCAAAATGCAAATAAAGCAGCATTCACATGTCACTTTAATTTGACTAGCAGGGGGTTTAAGTCATTCACTCAGCTATGCTCTCTGTCTGCTGGTTTTTTTATTCCATGAGCTGAAAAAAAAATCCCATATTTATTTTCCAGTAATAACTGTTATGCAGATTCCTTCAAAGTCCAAACTGGAAGGAGAGACATCATCACTCAAACTCTGTGCACTCAGCTGCACTCAGGTCAGCGGCGCACAGGGCCTATAAGACGCTCAGGCTGCAGAACGGAGAACGCTGGTTTACGCGATGGAAGTGACCTGAACGCACCACTGACGGCTCTCGGTTTATCCGCTCACCCTGGATATTTTTAATGAGAGCCTAAACGCGCTCTGGACTTTGATTGGCAGTTTTTATCAATTAAGAGTCCGACTGTTTTTTTTTTTGTTTTTTTTACGAGCAAACACCTTCAGAAAAAAACACACCTTTCCAATCCGCGTGCGGTCTGCGCATAAAAAATAAAAGACAAACAAACTTCGCGCGAGCTCCTCTTAACAGAACACAACCCGCCCAATTAAAGTCCAGATTATTGTCACGTCATGATTCAGCCAACACGGTTAAACTGCACCATCACTGCTTCTCCTGTCTCCTCACAGGCCGCTGCACATAGAAATACTTCACAAAGAGTAAAGACATGATGATGGAGTCTGCCAGCGACGACATGGAAATGAAAAAAGAGAGAGTATAAAAAAAAAAAAAAAAAGCTGGCATTCCCCGCGAGCGACACATTTGTGCTGCACCGTTACTAAAAGCCGACGTCAAGGAGAGAGCAGAAACACATGTAAATATGCTCTGTACGTGTGTGTGTGTGTGTGTGTGGAGGTGCACCTTCCTGTAAGGCCCTGAATGACCCGGGACTGCTGCACATGTGACGATCAGTGGATGGAAAGAGTTCTGACTGTGTGCGCGCGCGTGTGTGTGTGTGTGTGTGTAAGCGTCTTCTTTAAATCAGATTAGTTCTGATTTGAAAACAAATAAAAAGATTTAAATATCTAAATGTGAGTTTCTGTTCTCTTTAATATTTTTGTATTTTCATGAAAAGAACAATGAGCATATTTCTGTGTTAACAATGCTCCGCTTCGACCTGACCGGCCTGCATGCAGCTGGATCGAACAGACAAAAGAAATGATTTTCAACTCGTTGATTTTTCGATTCTCTGCACGTCTGACCGAGACTGAGGAGTCTGCTGCCAACTTCAGATTAACTCTTTCAGCGAGGAGAGAAAAGAGTCTTTACTGTGACTGAGCGCCTCACCCTGCGTGTTCAGCTCCAGCCCTGAACACAGCTCACATATATAGAATGATGATTATTCATTTGCATGAGGAGCATTACACATATATTTTTACTGGCTTAATATTTAACAGCTCAGTAATTGACACTTTATTGTTTTATCATAATCTGAAGTGGAAAATTAGAATTTGAGTCTAACAGCGTTTTTCTTCAGTGTGGAGCTCTGCAGCTGCTCCACATCTGAAAATAAATCTCAGTCATTTTGTATGTTGTATTTTGTATTTTGTCATGTTTGCATGCTGCTGAAAAATGCAGAAATAAAATGCAAATAAATCATCAATATTTTCGATTTAAAAATATTAATAATAAAGCAGCTAAAGGGAGACCGCCCTGCTCGCTTTAAAAGTCAAACTCTCCACATATATGCGTGAACAATGAAGCTAAATATGATATTATTAAAATTACAGAGCAAACAGAAGAATCAGTTTAGGGTTTTTTTTTCATTTATTTTTTTCATCCTCGTCTGACTTTCCAAGAACTGATGGAGGTACGAGTGAGCTTAAAGTCCAAATCCTCCAGCCAAATAATCAAAAGTCTGGCACAGTCAGATGCATTATTTTTTTTGTTATGATAAATTCTTGATTTGAATGTTTCCATTTCCAAACATTTAAATCTTTCAACTAAATAATTTCAACGCCCTGAATATGAGATTTCTGCATCGCTTGTAAATTTCCAAAACTTCCAACAAACTCTCTCCTCCCTCTTTCTGACCCATAATGCCTAGCAGCAGCCTCTGCGCCTTTGTCCTGCTCCGTCCTGCGGTACCTGACCTCGCTGAGGATGAGCTGCATCTCATTAGACCAATTAAACCGAGGTCCACATAACCCGGGGGCCTCCGCGGCCCGCCTGGCCCTTCATTAGTGCGGCCCTGTGCTGGCTCTGCTCGTGTCCTCTCCTGCCCAGCTGAGCGTCCCTGACCCTGGACAGAGCCCGATGCCGGCTTCCTCTGAACCCCAAGCTCGGACCGCTGACAGAGAGCCAGAGCGAGGTTGGGAGGTGGCAGAGGAGACAGAGTGAGGAGGTGAAAAGAGGTTCAATCATTCGCTTAAGGCCTGTGCGAGCGAGGCTGCTAGAGTGAACATCCAGATGTGGATATTTTATTCAAAACTTGTCTTATTTAATCTTAGAACTCACTAGAAGTTTCTACAGAATTATGAAACCTTCTGAATTTGCCTTTCAGGGATTTATAAATCAGAAGATTGCAGGTATGTCTCCTGGTTTTCATCCAGAACTCTTTCCTGGTGGTGCAGAAAGCAGCTCATCTTTTCTGTGGTTTTGTACGGTAATCAGAACAAGCTACAGTGGCTGCTGTGCGACCCTCTGTTATTATCACACACAGTAATCACTGCTGTTAATCATTAGGGTGGGGGTGGTGGGGGTGGGCACAGGGTTACATTTTAAAGACAAGGGAAAGTCCACGTTCTGAGTGTGTGACGCGTAAGGATCCACGGGGCTCGGCGCCTTGTGACGGTTGCACTTCTCCAAGTTTACAAACCAGCACGTTACTATGTGTGAAAAATCTGCAAGCAATTTGCGGTGGCTGCGTGCTAACGTGCCTAGGGTGGGCCGTGTGTGTGTGTGTGTGTGTGAGGGGAGGGAGGGTCAGCCGAGGAAGAGGCACGCATGGCACATTCCAGTCCCACAAAGGGGCTCCGCTGCCTGGCTGCACTGCAAAACCAACTGGGCTCTCTGGCTCTGGAGCTCCTGGTTTTATCCTCGCTGCAACTAGCACCAATATCAGCCACGATCCTCCTTTTTTTTCTTTCTAACATGGAGGCCTGGCTCCAGCAGATACAGATCCATCTTGCACTGCAAATCAAACTACGCACACACACACACAGACATGAATTCACATGAGGAACACTGAGGGTTTTGTGAGCTGCAAAAGAAAAGAAACACATTATGCACTAAAAGCAATGAGATCAAGGTTAACCAGATGACTCGGGGCTATTTTGTTTTTGCAATTCTCTTTAGAGATTTTATAAAATAACATTTGTTCCTGCTTGAGGAGGCATAATACACGTCGGGACGTGCAGATCTTCTTGGACGAAGATGACAGTATTGATGAGCTTCTGTGGGAGGAGCTGGAGGAACACGCTGACACGTATTCCACCCAAACTGAACTCAGCGTGTGGACATCATGCTGTTCACTGACACGGATCTGCTGATGCCCCACTCATGCATCTCTGGACTCACCTGCCTGCCCGCGCACCGCCTTATGACCTCTTTTTTTTTTTTTTTTTTTTTCTGCACGCATGGATGCATGCATGTACACACAACCACTTCCCTCTCAACCCCCTGAGCCGCCTGCCGCTGTCTAGAAAGAATGTGCTGTTGGATGAAGGAACCGCCCTACGCCTTCACTAACGTGTAGGTGTGTGTGTGTGTGTGTGTGCGTGCACGTGGGTGATTGGCCATGCCTGGGCAGGCCGACTCAGCACCACAACAGCCATGACTGAGTGTTTTCTCACTGTGCCAGCCAACAGACTACTGCTGCTCACACTGCTGCCAGTGCAGGCCGAGTAACGGTGATACTACACAGACCGGACCAAGACGTCTTTTGTTGCTTCACCTCTTTAGATTTAAATAGAACAATTCAAACTTAAAAAAAAGAAAAATACAACAGCCCGTTTCCACAATTCCATCAACCAAGATCCAAATAATAATCCTGCCAAAGTGGCTGGTGGAGGAGACAAACTTACAAACCGCAGCCAGCTTTTTAGCAGCATTTGGCTGGTGGAGGGTGTTAATTTTCTACCCTGGTAAAAACCAGCTCTGTAATCGGTAAACACGGTGCGCCTGGCCTGCAACAAAGAAATGCATTTAGCAAATTCATTCTCTTTGATTCCTGCGCTGCTATTTTGGTTTGATGGAAGGCGATGCATTTTTGATGAACGTGTCAGAAACTATTTTATCCTCGCAGAAGTGAGATATCATATCACTGAGAGTATAGGAGCAGCAGGGGGGCCCGGTGGCCTTCAACTGTGTACCACACTATCTTTGATCTGCGCAGTCTGGTTGACGTACATCACAGAGAATTACAAGCACACTGATTTATCAATAGGCTCAAAGCGGAGGGATGTTACACCATAACCCCTCTTATGAAAAGATCCCATGGAATTAGAAATTTCAACACGGCCTGAAATGAAAAGGATCTCCAGGTTCATGTGTTAACTTGCCGCTCGACAAAGCTGTAGGGCTTTACTCGTCTTTTCAAAGAGATGAGTGTGAAATGCCAACGACAGCCTTTCACACACACTGCTGGGAGAAGAAAGTGAGCTGAAACAACACGATTGTGTTTTCAAACCCGAGACGAGCGGCGCACTCGAGCAGAACGCTGCTGTTTGTTGCCCGTTTTGAAAGGTAAACCCGACTGCAAACACGGCACAGAGGAGAGCTGAAACGTCCTCCCGCCTCTCTGAAACCTCCATCAGTGCTGTCTGAGTTCTAGTCAAGTTTGGAAAGTGCACTCGTGCTCCTGTAAGGTTGGAGCTTTTTGTGTAGCCGGTGAGTAATGTTGCTTTGTCCCCACCCTCCCTTTACCAGGTGCATGACGTCTGGGTTCACACTGACTTCATGAGCACTCCTTAAAGTCTTCAGGGGAGTTAGAATACATTAAAACACTTGGCTCATGCCAAACGACCTGAACCTGTTTTCTGATTAATGCTGCTTGATTAATTACCCTCTTAAAAATTAAAGTTATTTCTCAAATTTCCTGTTAATGAGAGCTGAAGTTGGAAAAATAATCTTAATCACTGACTGAGTGTCACACAAATTGCATTATTCTCCCCCAGCAACCCAACAGAGTGCATTTACTCAAGTACTGTAATTAAGTACAATTTGGAAGTACTTTTTGACTAATTCCATTTCCTGTTACTTCATAATTGCTGCATTTCAGGAGGCATATTATTTATCAGACAGTTCTGGCTCCTGGTTGCAGATTCTCATTTTTTTCCATTAGGAATATGAAAGCTTATAAAATATGATGCATTATTAAAGATCAGGAGGAGGCTCGAGACCCCTTTACAAAACAGCAGTCTAGTGGGAGAGTAGTTTTTTTTAAATCTAAACTCCTCACATGGTTTCATTTAAAAGACTCTAAGACTCCAAAACAAGCTCAAATCATCAGATTCCCCCCCCAAAGAGCAAAGATTAAGAATATGTCCAAAAAATGAAGACAAATTTCTTTATCAGATTAATTCACTGTTTCTTCTTTCTGACCTCATTAATCATCTTGTGACCCTTCGAAGGTGGCTCGCCCCCCGTGTTGAGAAACACTCTCCTTAAATTTACACTTCCCTTTGATCCAGCTACACATTTAAACGTTACTGACTGATCGATCCGTGCATCAGTATTAACAATTTAATATGTGTTTTACTTCCATATATGCATATTTTACTGGTGAATACTTTCATTTATTATTTGAATACAGGGAATGTATTTTTACTTTGTTGTTTTGGTACTTTTTGGGGATTTTTATGGACGTTATCATCTAACAAAGAGAAATATTCTAAATGTTTTGTGTATTATTTTGAACAAACGTCATATTTGGTATGTTTAGAAATGTCACTGCAACAATGTCTGGCTGCTTGAACATCATTAAAAAATGTATTTAGCATTTAATTCATAGTAGAATTAATAGAAGTAAAAATACAAAGCACCTGCTCCTCGAATGTGATAATATCCCTCTACATTTCAGATCGTTATGAAATGTTTTTTTCGGACTAAATTAGGATTCAAGTAAAAATTAAAAACTGAAAAAAAAATCCCTTTATTCGTGCTAACATACTCCATGAGCACACAGAAACATCACATCACTGTTACTGAGCATCCACAGAGGCCTGAATTAAGAGGGTTATCAAGGTTTGTGGTCACAGTGAGTTTGCAGACATCACACTCTTAGCGGTCGTAGCGACCGCGGGTGGCCGGCCATGTGGAGTGCGCCGAGACTCTATATGCAGTGCTTATAGACGCAGGGCCAGAAATAACAGGCCCGCGCTAAATAATCGTCCCTTTCACTCTCCACTACCATGACATCACCACAACCACAGCCGGCATGAGGGGAACAGCAGTGTTGTGGCTCTGAGAGACAGAGGGAAGACACACACACACACGCACGCTTTCTTCAGGCTGCGCAAGTTGTAAATATCTGAGATGTGAGCATGGCATCAAAACTTGATGCGCTCGGGGATGAAAGGGTGGAGAAGCGACGCAGGCTGGATAAAACACGCAGGTCAGAAAGTTTCCTCGAGCTGCCTGATGTGCTGATTGCACACAATCTAAACTCTGAGGCATATGTGCAGCGACAATCACGGAGCAGGCCAAGACAGAAAAACTCCTCCTGCATAAGGCTCCAGGAAAGTAAAGCCCACTACTAATGCAGTGCTGAACGCTTTGCAATCAGACAAATAAAGGGGCAATCTAGCACACAATCAAACGAGAGATTTAGCCTGCTCTCCTGCCAACAGCTAGGGACCTCCTCTTTTTGAACAAGGGATGCACTATTGACTATACCCCCCCCCCCCAACCCCATCCCCCCTCCCCCCCCTCTCTCTCTCTGTCTCTCTCTCCAGTCTTCCCCCTCTGCCAGTCTGAAAGGCGTAATGCCAGCCTTTTCCACCATTGGGCATGCTGCCCTGCCCTTTATGCAAATGCTTTGCCGCAATCCCTAACTCACAACCCCCACTGTCTCACCCTCCACGTCTGTGCATACCCCCCACCCCCTCCCCCCATGGCCTCCTGTCTATATATTCTTTTTTATCTTTATACGTTTCCATTTAAAATTAGCCAAGTAACTGAGCTTAGGCCATAAGCCATAAGTTATTAATTAAACCCCAACGATCTTGACGTCCTCCTCTGTATGGATCCATGAATGAAGCGAGAAGCTCAGCGCGCAGCCTGTAGGCCTCTACTTTGTTTGGTGCCCTCCGTGGGCAAAATGCAGCGACCAGGGGCGAATATTTGACAGAGGTGTGGTTGTATGTGTCTGTACGGGCCCTGATAAAGGACATCTCCTGGCAAAAAGAATAGAATAAAGACAAAGAGAGCGCGAGGAAGAGCAGGGACAGGGAGAGAAAAGAAAGTATGAATTCAAGAATATGGGAAGAATTTGCATTTAATTTACATTCTTTAAAATGTTTACATGCATCCATATTTAATGACGGCTGCAAACTTTGGCTGCTTGCAAAGAAATGGTCACTGTGCAGAGAAAAACTACAAATTCTCGCAAGAAAAACACACCAAATAAATATTTTTAGGATCTGTGGAAGTGCTGGGCTGCAGCACAGTGAGGGGTTAATCAATTGACTGCGAGCTTGAATGGGAATGAAGGGGTTAATAATGTGAGAGAAAGTCAATCATGGCTGCCAGTGACAGGCAGGTTTCACGAGTTGGCACGAGGGCTGAATAAACAGCAGAGGTTCATAAATTAGCAGCAAATAGAGATCAGAGCAGACGACTGCAGGGAGCTGAAGAGTTAACAAAGACGGAGAATCGAATTTAGGACAGAAAACATTTCAATTGATGAGCTGTGAACAAAAGATACGGAGGCCCATGAATGGATAGGAAAAAAAAGGGGGGACGTGAGGACAGTGACAGGGTTAACATGGAGGGGTGTGTGTGTGTGTGTGTGTGTGTGAAGGAAGAGCCTTGCTAATGCTGTTAAAGCACAGCTTCCGCTTGTGCCGTAGGGCGAGCGCGGAGCCGCGCAAACAGGGCGCAGGATCCACACAAGCTGGACACATCGAAGCCCACACACACACACACCACAGGAAAGGAGCTCGGCCTAAGACAAACACTGCACGACCAGACACACACACACGCTGCCGTCTCCTTATATGCCCCGAGTGCACCAGGACATGTGCTGTGTTACACTTCCACCTCAGAGCGTGGAACACAATGAACGAAAATAGTCACAAAGTGAGTGGAAGCGTCTGAGACGTCATGATACAGAAGATGCGAGCGAAAGCAGCGGGTTCACAGGCGCTGTGTGAACAGGTCTCCATCTCGGCTGCAACAAATGGAATTTTCTTTTTTCCAGAGAAAACAAACAGAGACGTCTAAACCCTAACAGTCTACACCAACAACGCAGCACCGCAACAATCTCCAAATATAAACTTCAAGCTTTATTTCCCAAGCCTGCGCACAATGGCTGTTCTAATCTTCCTGAGAGAGCATAGACAAATAAACAAAACCAAACAGGTTAGTTGAGGGAGAATTAAGACTTCAACACCCTCTGCTCTTTTTCAGTGAATGCCACTACACACACACACCCCTCTTCCTATGCTTACTTCCTCGTCTGAAGTTACAGTAATAAAGTTTTCTAAGCCCTACAACGGTGCCAGTGAGCGGGCGGGCAGCGATGACAGACGGGAGGTTACGGAGGGCGAAAAAGGCAAAACAAAGAAAGAGACGTGAAGCCACAAAAGAAGTGTCCACGCTGAGTATTTTTAGTCCAAATGTTTCCAGTCACTTCCTACAAATGACTCTGATTACACTGATGAATGCAAGAAACAAGAGGGTTTGTTTCAAACTCTCTATTTTTACACATAATTAGATAATGAGATGAAGAGCAAAGCACAAGTTGTCTTTTCCAGTTCGGGTCAACAACTCAACACAACAACATTTGAACCCAGAGAGAAACTAAAGAAGTCATTCAGTGCGCTGCTCTGAATGAAAATCAACCCACAGCTTACGTTTGTCACAGCTCAGCAGCATGTTTTACACTTCTTTTGTCTAACACTGAGTGGAAATAAACACGTTTAAGTGGTGTAAAGGAATAAATAACATCAGCACGGGGTAAGGTAGGTACCTGGGTACGTTTACCCTGCACGCGAGTACAGAAAACAACGGGCTGTTCAGATACGACAGCCCTTTCTTCACAAGGACCCACATGGCTTCAACGACTTCTTCATTTTACAGTTTGTTTATTGTATAGTTACACATTTTATAATTGTACAAATGGATGACTATAGAAACCTATGGAGAAGAGTTTGTTTTCTTTCTTTCTCCCCCTTACATGTGAGGGGCGGGGTTAGATGAGGCAGTTATTCTGTGATTTCTATGACAAAGGTTATAAATATTATCTTATAATAATTTTGGGTTATTGTCTGTTGGAGCAGTTTTTAAAATTAACTGCTTGTCACTGATTTTTTTTATAATACATCTGTCATTTACAGACAACAACACTGTCAACTTTTACGTGTTGACAACGTGTACGTTAACCCAGCACCATGAGTAAAAATAATAATGACAATGGGCTGTTCAGATGTGGCAACCCTTTCTTGACTACATGTCAGAGCAGAGATCCTCATTTTTAATTTTTTGTTAAAACAATTATTTATTGTGTAATTACACACTTTGTAACAGTGTGAATGGATGACCATAGAAACCTATGGAGAGGTGTATACCGGTGGTTTGGTTTGGGTTCTTTCAGCAGGTTAAATCATTTGATGTTTTGTCTTTTGAATATCACTTTTAATGTAAAACTTCAGCCAGTTGTGTCTAACAGAGTCAAAATAAATGACTCACATCACTGAGTAAAAATTGACCCCGATTGGGCCTGAGTACTTTTACCCAGCAACCATGAGTACACTGAAGACTGTCAATTGTTCAGATATGGCAACATGTCATCTTTTTTTTGATTACATCTCAGAGCAGAGGTGACACTCCTGACACCTCAACTACTTCTCCAATAAACATTTGTTTGTTATATAATTATTCATTTAGCATACATGTAGCTGAATAAACGGACAAGCATAGGAACCTATGGAAAGAGTTTGTTTTTTTCTTTCCTTACATGTGAGGGGCTTTTCAGAGAGGTGGCATCTGATGATGTCTTTTCCATACAAAGGTTAGAAAAAATATTTAAAAAATGGGCTGTTCAGTGTTTGTTATATTTCTTATTATTTATGCTTGTTGAGTGTTGTAGCTCATTTTAAACGTACATGTCCCTATTTGTTAGTGATTATAGTTTTAAATGTTAACAAACAACAAATTTGTGACACTTTAAGGTGGAACTTCAGCTTCTTGTGCCTGACAGTGAGACAGAATAACTACATTTGACTTGGGTGAATAACACTGACACCGTTAACCTGGTAATGTGTCAGGGCTGCAGGTATTTTCACCCAAACTGGGTCATTACATGTATTAATGCATCAGAGGACAGTTTAGAACTGAGTTGTTGCAAAATGGCATTACACAGCCGTCAGATGTAATCGTGTCCTCGGCATTAATACATTTACAACAACAATTAAACTGTTAGGATGACAAGGAAAACAGATAACAAGAGGAATATCAGGATATATTAGAGCATAATTAGCGTCTATCAGACCAAACCCGATCGCAGTGAAAAATAAAAGTGTGTGTGTGTCTGTGTGTGTGTCTGCTGGAGGGAGGGAGGGAAATGAATGAGGCCTTTTCTTACAGCAGAGCCCAGATCAGAGCTCCTAACTATGGGATTTGGTGCTGTTGCCTTTCTCCCCCGGGAGGGAGTAATTAGGTTAGGGAGGACAACTGCCGCATTGTTTTAACAGAGGAGGGATTGTGCAGGCCAAAGTCCCACCAGCAACATGCTTCCCTCACAACAAAAATGCCAAACGGATTCTGCGACGCTCGGACACACATCCACGCGCGCACACACACACATTGCATGCACAGAGAGAGAGAAACTTTTTTTGGGGTTTCCTCTGTTAAAGTTTCGCACAGAGAGTGAAAAAATGAGCTTTTTATGCAGCAAAGGCTTTTTGGTACTGTGTGTATCCTATGAAATGTCAAATATAGTCCAACAGTGTCAGATATCCTCTCGTGTTGTTGCAGTTGTGGGATTCTGGCTCTTTGTGGGACTCGGTTCCCTTTAGTGTAACTGCGTCTACTCTCTCCTGTATCCAGAGGCTTGGCACCATGCACCGCTCCTAACTAGTATAATATGGTTATGATGCATTTGCATTCCTTCCAATCCCCTAGGAAATACAATACGCCTATATCGTCTGTTTTAATCACGGTCTGCTTCCAAGGAAAGTAAGAGGAGAATACAAACAGCCACAGCTATAAAGAGGCTTTCTCAAATATACTTCAAGTTCGTTTAAATACATCCTCTGCTGATTGATAGAGAGTAAATCAAACAAATCATGCTGCTCGAAAAAATAAAAGGACGTGGAGTGCTCCCCAGTCTACTGTATTTACAATACACAGACTATGGCCTCTTTCATTCCCGCCCATTTCCCTCTCTTCTTTCCCTCTTCTTCTTTTTCTCTTTGTGCTGAATTTCTTTCTACAATCTCTCTGAAGCGAAAAGAGAAAAAGAATCGTCGTCTCACTCCTCTACATCTTTCTCAAGGCCTTCAGCTGTTTCACGTATTAAAAAAACAACAAAAAAAAAAAGCACCATAATATGCACCTCTGCATACCCGCCCACACCATCCCTATTCACTTTCATCATAAATCTCCACAGCCTGGCTGCAATATACAGTCAATTTGTGGTCCCCTCATGAGTGCTAACTCTAGTTTGGAAATGTTTCTATTCAGGTGTGCAGATGGAGAGGAAAAACAAGGCAGGGGGATTTCAAAAAAATAAAAAAATAACATGATGAATAGAGTAAATGTGTGTGAATTGATATGTGACTCCAGCAGACAGGTCCATAAGGCCTACAGGAGTCTTTCTCCACCGCAGCTTGACACAGGTGGCCGAGATGATTGCGCCTTATTCCAGATGATGACCATAATGAGCCCGGTTTGAGTTTCACGTGGGGCTTTTTCTCGAGACGTCGACGTGCACGCCAAAGAGACTGGCAAGTGGCTCAGACAGGCGACCGCTCTCTGCGTCCCCGTTTGAACGGGAGCTGCACAAAAGAGGAGCGCCGAGCGCTGTTTCTCCGTCACCGTGGTTGCAGGCGATCACATCACGACAAGAGCTCCTGTAAGACTTCTTCTCAGAGACGTCTTCATAACAGGAGAGCGGCGTGGAAGTTCATTTCTAAGCTGTCACAAAGAGTGTTTGAGGAGCAGACACTGTCCCACTGCATGGACTCACCGGGTAAAATTAAATCTGGCCCATCTGCGTTTTAGATTTTTAGCAGTGACATGAAATCCTCATCCTGCACTGAATTTTCCACTCAAATATACAACTTTCCATGTAACGCATACTAATCCTGCAGCTATTTCTCTGAGCCTAAACAGAGCAGAAAGTTTATATCTGAATTCCCTCGCAGAGTACGGCGCAGCTGTAGTCAGGATAGTAGTTACTGGCTGGCGGGGGCCAAAAGGAGAAGCCACAGAGTTGTGTTTGAGTCTAACCCTGAGCCCAGCTTGGCCTCTGTCTCTTCCACTCAACTCTACTCTACTCTGATCCTGGCTTTTTACTTCAACAAGGGTCTATTTGACTCTACTGTACTCCGCTTCACTGTCAAGGGGGTCTCAAACAGCCTCGGGCCTGCTGCACCAGCCAGCAAACACAAGTCACAAGAAGCATAGAGCGCGCACTCATACCCAACACATACACAGACACTTCCACACAAACACAGTCAGTTAATAACACACAAACTCCCGCCCTCCAGCCCTGTTTGCTCACAGCTGCCAGGCCTCCTCAGAGTTCATCTGAGGTAAAGATATGTTATATTATGCAACCGAGTATAGATTTTCCACCCTTGGCCCCGTGCCAACTTCCTGCTCCAAAGAGCAAGATCTAGCGCTTTGTTCCCTGGGGTGACAGCTATTCCTTGCTGGACAGGGTGGCCGAATTAGATACACAGACAGAAACAGAGAGGAAAGGTAACAGGAAGAAATGAAAGGGAACACGAGCGAGTGTGCAAGTAAGCAGGCGGGCGAGAAAAGACGAGGAAAGGAAAGAAGAAAGGGAGCAAAGCACGCAGCTTTGACGTCCTAACACTCTGCTGCGTGTCTTTCTTTGTCTCTGACTTCAAATCCTCCTTCCCCATCTAAACTCTGTCTTTTTCCCCGGCTCTTGAAATCAGGTCACAACTGTTTTCATTACTGTTTGACTTGCGGGTTCATAAGCCTCCAAGCGTCAACGTTCCTCCACCCACCCCCAAGACAGGAAAAGATTTTCCCTCCAACATTAACCCCATAAATGCCTATTAGGGCCAATCACAAGGTTTAAGCCATGTGTGTGAGAGAGAGAATAAAAGCAGATCTCCAGAGTCCATACTTAATTGAAGTCATGGATAGAATCATAGCTGGGCTCATAATCTTATCTGCTAACTAGCCAACGTGGATTATACTCCATGCGTGGTCACTGTTTTCATCTCCTGTGCTGGATCAGCACATCCAGGACGCTCTGCTTGGAACTGTTTTGCCCATGCTACAGCAGCATGAGGTAATGTAGCGTGATGATGAAAGAAAGCCTCGGGAAATCTGAGGTACAATCAACGAGCCAATCAATGCCTCTTTATCCCTCCTCCGCTTAAGGGAAAGCCAAAGAAGCGGTGAAAAGCTAATGAATGCTATAACATCATCGAGTGGCGTCACCGCGTGATGTCATCCCCTGACAAATGAACAATCCCCAACATCACTGTCACTTCCCAATTAACTGCTGCCCAATTAAGTCTTTGTCCTTTGTCTCCAAACGATCGCGCCTCTCCAGGCTTCATCAGGTGTGCAGAGATGTTTGTGTTGCCTGGTAATAAAAGGAAGGATGGATGGTTGGATGGATGGAACATGGGAGGGGGCATAGATGAATTGTTGAGTGTGTTTTGCTGGCTTCCTATATCAGTTATTCCCAACCAGGGGGATTCATGCCCCAGGAGGTACTTCTGCAGTTGCCAGGGGCAACGTGAAAAAGATTGGAGAGTAGCTCAACTAATTAGAAAAAAACCCACAATATAATTTGAAGGGAAAAAAATCCAAGCAGTAACACCTGGACACAAAGTGTCATCATTTAAAGGGAGTGAACACTAGTTAGCAAGCAAGCAAAAATGAACAGCATGATTGAAGTGGTTAAAAGTAATGCCAGTAACAGTCAACTCAACAGTTATTAGTAACAACTGCATCAAAATAGTTAGCTAAAGGAATGGCTAATGGTTGAAATAGTTAGCTAAAGGAATGGCTAATGGTTAAGTAGTTAGCTAAAATTATTAGCTAAAGAGCTCAAATAGTTAGCTGAAGAACAAGTCAAACAGTTGAGTCGTGTAAACAGCTAAAAAATAATAGCTAGCTATTACAATAGCTAGATTTAACACAACAGTGCTGAGTAACAATTTAAGTCTTATTAAAAATCTATTCAAATAAACAGTTGGAACACGTTAGGTGAGATCATTGAACGCTGAGTTCATCTGGGGTTTTTTTTTTAGCGTGCACACACATACACACACACACAGTACTCCTGTAACAGTTATACTGGGTGTTTTTTAAAAGAATGCACACCTGTGCCTCATGTGATTAAGGATGTGCAGGTGTGTTATACATGAGGCAGTGCAAAATATAGCTTGTGCACAGATATCTTGGCTTAAATTCCGACAGACGCATTGTAAACTGCGAATGCACAGAGGGTTTGTGTCTGGATGGGTAGATCTATTGTGGCTGCAGCTCCTGTCTTATTCACATGTATGTGTGCACCATATTTTTTTTTGTTTGTTTCTGGCATAGTGAGTGCATGTGTGAGAGACTGACTGAGATGGAAAGACAGCCTGGGGAAGCTTGTGAAGAGAAGGCTGCAGAGTGAAACGGTGCTCAGATTTCATCCAGATTAATCTGGAAGCTTTGTAATGAGGGGTCTACTGTATATATTTAGCCAGTGCAGTGAGATGTAGGTCAGACAGACAGGCAGGACAGGCCAAACAACATGCCCAGATTGCCCACACTGAAGTGACCTTGAGTGGGCCGCCAATGATCCGCAACAACAACTCTCTATCTATTCCTGTTGACCTATGACAGATCGATATTACACGTTGCTTGTTTTGCTCCATCACAAGTTCGAGACCATACGTCCCTCTTTGTGGATCTTGGAAAGTCGATATCATACAGCTTGTCTTTACGGAAGCGTTACTTGTTGATTAAAAAAGAAAGAACAGAGAATGAATTATTGTCAACGTTCGCTCCGTGTGTTGATTCTGGCATTAGTTCAAATTTATTCAATGCAAGAACAAAGCACACTCAGACACATTTCTCAGTCTGTCTTCTGCAGCACTAGACGCCCAACAAAATTAACTAAACACTGCAAACTGCACCGCAATTGTTCACTTTACAATCCGTAATGTGACTTTATTGACTGCAATCCTTTATAGCAGTGACAGTTTTGTGCTACCGGCCTCACCCCTCACAGCTTTGGTGTAAATAAATAACTGCTATTAATTTTGCAAGCACGTGACAGATAATATCAGATTAACACAGCTGAGCTGCTTGTATGAGTCTATTGTTCTATGTTTTTTTTTTTTTTTTTTTTTTTGTTGCTTTATTTTTTCTTTAGTGCCTCTCATTGCTCGGTTGAGCATAGACTGTATGAAACATGGATGTAGTTTCTGTGATCACCCACAGGATTCTGAAGCTCATGTGCTGGCTCTGGCTGACACTATCTTGCAAAGGCAAAGAGGTGGAGTGAGAACACTCCACCCAGTTCCTGGGCCTAGTTCCTCAAACAAGCCACCTCTGATGACATCCATGTGTCAATCAAAGTGTCCACGCTCTTAATTCTTCATAACTTTAAGCCTTAATATAATGTGAACAGGTGAGTTGTATATAAATTCACCCTCAGTACAGTTGTCATGAACGGGGAAATTAGCTATAGAGACCAAAACTGTTTTTTGTACCAGGCTGTAAACATGTTTATTTCTGCTGTGAAGTTGGACATTTGAACATGGGGACTTATGGAGACTGACTCACTTCTGGAACCAGCCTCAAGTGGACGTTTGAGGAACTGCAGTTTTTGGCACTTCCGTGTTGGTTTCACTTCACAGACATAGAGGAGTCGTGTTGGAGGAGGGAGTTGATGCTGTTTTATGATTTTTTTTTTTACATGGCTACTGAACTTTTAGCGAAAAAGACATATCTGTGTGACTGTTTTCTTCCAAAGCATTGTCTTCAGACAACTGTGGCTCTTCACAGACAGACTCATCAATCCAAAATGATATGCCACTTTACATTTCAAAGGTTTTTCGCCCTCGAAGCCTGCTCCAGTGTAATCCAAGCGTGACGGAAATGGTGCCTTAACAAATCACAGACACTCTCGCAGATATAAGATCTATTCAAAACAAACTGTAGCCCAGAAGGAGGAGGAAGAAATATGTGCATATGCTTCATGGTGTATCAGTGTAAACCTAAGGCGCCACGCCCTCTTTCTCATATACAAACACTGTAGATCTCTCCCACTCTGCCTCATTCTTACACACACACACACACACACACACACACACACACACACACACACACACACACACACACACCACTTGTATGTCACCACAAACACCTTCTCCTCAATTGCGCTGTCAGATTGGTTGTCACAATGTTCCAAATATCCACATAATGGCAGCACTGTTATTTAGATTTATGACTCAAAATTCAGAGGAAAGAACACGCTGTACTGACTCTGACAAAGCTCTCAAATATTCACCATGTAGTTCTGTTTTGCGCTCATGGTTCGTTCGGGTAAAGGCACACTTTGTCTTGGTGGTTTCTAAATTGAGACACCCCCCCCCCTTCATACACACTACACTCTACCCCCACCACCACCACCCCCAACCCTCTTCCCTTTCTCTGCTCTCATATTGTACACTAAGTATTTTGTGTTCCTCTGTATATTCTAGCTCAATTATGTAATTTAGCACCCGTGTGTGTGTGTGTGTGTGTTTGTGTGCGTGTTCAGTAGCCATGGCAACAGCACAACATATCGCCGACCACAGAACCGCGCTGGGGCCGCTGGCACTGCCAGTGTTGTGCCAAAGACTAATCCATGCCAGAGGTGACATGAGTGAAGGAAAAGTGAGGCGGGCGGAGACAACATGACACACACATGCTAAATCACACACACACACACACAGACAGACACAGACACACCAGCGTATTACTCTCTCCTCTCACTCCTCGCCTTCCTTTTAAAACACAAGCGCACACACTGGATATCCTCCCATTCTTCTTGGCTGGAGCCTCCCATGGCAGTAGCAGTAGGAATCCATTCTCCACGGATGCTGGGACAGCTGTGCTGATACTGAATGAGACACAGTTGGTTTGTGCCTCTCTCTGCATGCAGCGCGAGATAAAAACTACATGCTACTTAATTCAAATCTATATCCACCGCTGCCAAAAATGAGCCCGGCTCATCTCGTCTTTGTCTTCGCCACCAAAGAGAGCTCTGAATTTCTTTGCGAGACCAAAAAATGGAAAATGGCTCCTGCTGACGCACGGTGCCCCCCCGGCCACCAGCTGATAATAAATGCAGAAAATGTATATCAGTCATCACAGAATCCTTCACAACCCTCTCTGTTATATGCTTAGAATGAATCATCTACAATTCTGGATCTGCAACGCTAACAAAAAGCAAACATCTGAGGCTCCTCTTGTTTTAGGCCGGTGACCTTTGTTGGCACCAAAGGAAGGAGGACACAAATACACAAAAAATGCCACCTCAGCTGAGCCAAGAGTGCAATGTGTAAAACATTTAAGATCTTTTAATGATGCTGGTTGTTCCAGTGGATTGGCCTGTAACCGGCTGCGTGGCGTGAATGAATAAGTAAAAAGGAACACGGTGTCCCAGGCAAAGCGTCTGGCATTATGACCTCCTGGTGTCCCGTGATCAAGAGGGGAAAGGATCCGGCGCTGCCTGCGCAGCACAAAACAGCAGCGCAGCCAATCAGGGGACTCCGATTTCAAACCCTTCTACTCCCAGCCTGTCTTCCCCTCTTACACGTGTGCACACACAACTCAGTTACAAGCGAGCACAATAGATCAGCCCTACCTGTCAATCAAAAGCACTATGAGTTCATTCTTCTGTCTGCCGGCCAAAAAGCAGAGTGCTTTACTGGCTGCCGGGGTCACGAGAACCCAAACTAAACTTCTCCTTGCTGGCATCGCTGCAGTTGAATATATAGAATTAAGACAAATGTTTAAGTTTGTATGCAACTGAAGCGGAACCAGCAGTGATAGGCCTCTCTGAGAGCAGCTTTTAACTCCTCACTATGTGACCTTGGTGCTTACTTTTAAAATCAAACTGCAGCGATTGGCTTAGAAAAAGGATAAAGGTGAGACGCAGTCGCCTGGAAGCTGGCATCCACGCTAATCCAGCGAAAACCACTTCACAGGCCCAACTGGCATGAAGAACACCTCAGCTAGAGGTTTGAGGTGTGTGTTTTGCATGTACGGTGCATGCACACGCACGTCGGCGTGTCTTTAATTTTGAAAAAAAGCCAACGTTTTTCTGTTTACTCAGACTGCGGTTCCATCAGATTTTAATCGTCCGAACAGCTGTTCCAACTCATTCTGCAGGCCTTGGGAAGAGACAGGGAGGGGGAGGGAGAGGGAGAGGAAGGGGTAAGGGCCACCTCACCAAATATGTGTGAATTTAAAATTAAATGCTCGAAAGTCCTGACACTGATTACACTCATTTAATCACATGCTTCCCCTCCCCTCCTCTCTCTTCATATACCGCTTTGATATTTTCAGTGAAAACAGCTCTCTGATAAGGAGGACGAGGACTCTGCTGGTGACGTAAGAAAAACATAATCCATCCTCATATAGAGCCGAGAGACAAAGTCTGGGAGGAGGACGGAGCCATGCGTCATGTGACCCGAAACACTGAGGTGACTTTAAACTAAAAAAAAAAAAAATATAGAAATCAAAACAGAACCCCAGAACAGGATCGGTCCACACTCTTTACGTTCGTCAAGGAAGTCAGGAAAATGACCTGCTCAATAATTAGCCTGCACCGAGGCTGATGGGAAGTTGAGGCCCGAAGGGAAAAAGTTCAGCGCCAGTTCTGGTCTTGAATTGATTTAAATTAGAATTTAACTTTTTCAAATGTAGGCTGCTGTTTTCTATGGAAGCCCTCAGCGGTCAAATATTTTATTTCCTCTGATTTCTCATTAATTTCACCTGTTTTCTTGAGATCTTGTGTTATTTATGTCATTATCTCGAAATAACAAATGTTGTTATCCTGAGATGATGGGATACATTTTTGGGGGGGATCTCGAGATAACAAGACTGTGTTTTCCCTGAGATAACCACAAAATTAATATGAGTGCTAAAGATAATGAATCAAACAGGATCGCCTGCCGTGCTGACGTGATGATTCATATACCTTTTCACCTTTTGACATTGTTACACTGAATGATGTTTCTGGCATTGATAAAATATATAAAATATACTATCCTTTTGTTTTCTCGATGTCTCGTATTAGTTATATTGATATCTCGAGAAAAAAAAGTTTTGTTATCTATAAAATTGGAGAAAAAGATTCCATTATTTCAGGATAACAACATTTGTTATTTGGAGATAATGACCTGAATAACTTGATGAAATGAAATGAACTCGTTATCATGGAAAAAAAAAGAGGAAATAAAATATACAAATGCATGACTGCATAGGGCTCCCGTATTTTTTTTAATGCATACATTTTTTTTCGTCAGGACGGTAATATTTGTGACGTCATCCGCCGCTGCAGCAAAAACTACGATCTGATATTTGTTACGCAAACATTACATTTTTTTTTTTAAGATTTTGCAGCGTGACTGCAACGAAAGAAAGAAAGAAAGAAAGAAAGAAAGAAAGAAAGAAAGAAAGAAAGAAAGAAGAACAAGTGTGTCCGGTCAGACCAGGCTGCAAAAACACACACAAAGAGAAAAATGCAACTTTTCATGGTGTGTGTGTGTGTGTGTGTGTGTGTGTGTGAGTGCAAAATAATAATAAGAATAATTTGTTCTTTTCTGTCTCGTGCACGGGCCTCAGAATATTTCCAGCTGCAGGTCAGCGTGCAGCGGCCCCGCACGTGCACCACAAAATACAATAAAAAAAATAAACATCACGTCATAGTGGAATATATGAAAACACACACACCTAATGCGGAATAAATAGGGACTAAATAGGACTTACCACTAAGGCATTGTTTAGAAGGTGAGTAGGGTAATACTTTAGTGTTGAGAGGGTGTTAAGAGGCGAGGAGAGCAGGGGTCAGCGTCCAGGCGGGCAGAGGGGAGGGAGGGAGGGGGGAGGGAGGGAAGGAATAAGTTAAAATGTCGCACCAGTGAAAACAGTGTGAGATGACAACATTACGAGCTGCAGAATGCTACCAAGAGAACACAGTGAAAAATGCAACGAGGAGGTGCTGCGTCACTGCGGCCTGCAGCGGACGCAGACAAAATGATGATAGCACCGAGTGGAAATCATGAGACGAGATCAAATCAAAGAGAAATGAAGCCAACAACGTCAGTGTGAATGATCGGCGTCATGGATTTTGAAATGGATGCGTGAGAAATAAAAAAAAAATGAGACGCTGCAGAGAGTTCCAGCTTCAGACCTGAGATCTGTGTCTGACTCTCAAAATGTCGGAATATAGATGTGAGTTATAAAGTTAGATCAACATGAACAACACACTACGACACAAACACAACGCACTCACACACACACACTCCTCTCAGAGCCCGTAATTTACTTCCATTACGCACCGTGCGTCTCATCCCAGCACGCTACTCTCTCTCTCTCTCTCTCTCTCTCGCTCTCTCTTCAGCAAGGCTTTTTTAAAATCACAGTTAATAATTCATTCGATTGTTTACAATTGTTGCCATATCCGAGGTCCAAGCTCGATTTTTTAATTATTAACAGCAATTAAATAAACAAAATGTGCCTTTCCGTCTGCAGACGGAGCTGCAAGGGAATGCTGTGTGTGTGTGTGTGCGAGAGAGAGAGAGAGAGAGAGAGAGAGAGAGAGAGAGAGAGAGAGAGAGCGTGTGTGTGAGTGTGTGTGTGGAAAGACAGAGGGCTGCTGGTGCTGTTTGCACCAAGAGGGAAGTTGTTTCGTCCTCAACACACACACAAACACACACATATGAATTTTTAATTTTTATGACAAATAACACTGTGTGTGTGTGTGTGTGTGTGTGTGTGTGTGTGTGTGTGTGTGTGTGTGTTGGGGGGCTTTTCCCTGTGCTGCACACGCGCCTCTATCGTCCTCCTGCCCAGCCAATGACACACTGCAAGTTAGCATTATGTGCAACATGTGCACTACATTACACTGTATGAGCTTCTGTTGCCAATTAGTGTTGATTAAGGGAAATTTATGTAGCTAAATAAAAGCTTCTTTTTGTGCAAAGATTATCAGCTGAGAAAGAATTCTGATCAATTGAAGATAAAGTCATCAGCTGCAGAAAGGCCTGCTGGGCAAATACAGGCAGATGAAGTCAGGGCCAAGGGCCATTTTTAAATAAATGAAATACATCTACAAGGAAATATCTAACTGTAAACTACAGGTGATGTGTGTGATGCTTGTAGTCAGAGTTGAATAATTTGTGTGTATTTTCGGTCTAAAGTCAGCACACTGCGGCCTCTAACAGCCTCTTCAATAAAGAGAAGAAATAAAGTAAAATAATAATTCAAAATAAAATGTCTTTTGCTCTGCTGGTGTCAGCGACAACATCGTGGTCCGAGCTGCTCGTGTTATGAAATAAAAACCAGACCCCCCTCCTCCTCCCTCCCTTCTTCGTCCTCTCAGCCTCTGGTAGCAGTCCTCAGATGATGAGGAGGAAAAGTCTTTTAATAAAACCACTGTAAAAATCAGGAATGAATTACACATCAAACGCACCCTGGCAGTCCACTGTCAGACAAAGCCAATGAGGGATAAACAAGTCTGCTCTCTGAGAGGACAACCCTGAAGACTTCCAGCAGCTGTGGCTGTAACATGGGCACGCTCGCTGCCACCGCTTGGCCTCAAAATGAAGGAAATACCTTCAAAAACCCTGAAGAGCTGGAAACAAGAGGCTTTTTGGAAATATTAGCAACATATTACTGTATTATTTGCTGGAGTGAGGACAGTTTGCCACGCTTTATATATTTTGTATAAATTGTCTGAACGTAAAAAGCTTTTGCACGGCTGAGGCACAAAAACAGCGGAGTGAAAAAGTTCTGCAAGCAGCTTCAGAGTATTTCTGTCCTCCCTCTATTTATGTTGCAAAAGATGATTTTAACCTGAGATTCATATTTACAAGGATGGAGGTTTTTCACGTGCTGATCAGAGACGATCAAACAGTTTAAATTTGACTGGAGAGCAAATCAAACTGCTCATGAGGCAACTTTTATTACAGACGCCTCACACCTGAAGAGACTGCTTTCACCACGCTAAAAAATAAATGATGTGAAAAGTTAACAGAGCTGCTCGGTGATCACTTTGGGAAATTTACTGACACTTCAATGTTTCCTTGACAACCGCAGCAACAATATAAGAATGAAAACTATCAGCGCTTTGTCTTCTTTTATGACAAAGTTTGAATGAGGTGTAGCTCAGCCTGCACCAAGATGTTTGAGGATGAAATATGATATTAAAATGTTTATGACATTTATGTTTCACAGGTTTCTCTCACAGCTGTCTACACTCAGGCCATGAACTAACATAAAAACAGGAGCATGGAGACACAGAGGATTAAATGTGACAAAGAGGGAAAGTCAATGGGAACCTGGAGCTACACACGTGTTGCATTCAAGTGCAAAAAAAAAAAATCCAGAAAAGATGCAGAACCTCTGTGCTATTCCTCAAAGCACACACACGCGCGTACGCGGGCGCGCACACGCACACACAGCAGATCTCTCCCGGTTCTCCCGGTCTCAGCTCCACATTTACAGCAGCCCCTAAAGGCGGCGGCGCTACTCCTCTCACCGTCCAAAACTCTTACGAGCCTCGACAGTCGGAGGGAAAAAAATCTTCCAGCATTGGTCTTAAAACTCCGGTCCACACAGCCTGCCTGTCCCTGCGCTCTGCTTTCCCCTCCTCCTGCACGGCTTCCCCTCCTTCTTCTTCTTCTTCTACTTCTTCTTCTTTTCCCCCCCTTTTTTTTTTAAATATGAAATACATTTCGGGAGAAGCGCCATTTTCTCTCCAAAACCATGTGCGATGGAAGCGCGCAAGAAAGTTTCCAGCGGCACAAACGCGCTCCGAGGCGGGACGAGCGTCGGAGAGTTGAGGGTTGAAGTTTGAGAGTGAGTCAGAGAGCAGAAAGACGCTCAAACGCAACAAACAAACATGTCAAATTAACAGACAGCACAGACACAAGCGGCGCAATAAAAAAAAAAAAAAAAGAAAAAAACACACAAAACACACCCGGCGTGCCCACACCACGGCGACCCACACAATGGAAGAGAAAAGACAGTTTACCTGTGTCAAGCAGTACGGGGAGTACATGGTTATTTTTAGAAAGGAGGATTGGAGAGCTTATTTAAGTTGGATGGAAGCTCGGTATAGTGCTGCATTGCAATCGCTCGCCGTCCTGTTTCTCTCACTCCATGCTGCTGCAGCTTACAGTAACCCCGCCTTGAAAGTGAAAGCTTGCACGAACTTTCAGGGAAAAAACTTTGCCTCCCTCCCCTCTCCTCCTGCACCGCTTTATCGCTCTCCTCTCTGCAACCGAGTCGCCTTAAAAAGGCGGTTAATTTCCCCCTGATTTAATCACTCATTTCTGCGCACATTCATCGAGGTGTCCCCCGCACAACTTTTTGACTTTTACCCAAAATGACACGAATCTCTCTTTACGCGGAGCTCCCGCGCGACTCTCTGACGCGCTATAGGCGAAATGCGCGCGCGCCTTTACGTCTGTACACGGTAATGTCACGCTTCAGTTGCGTTCACTGACCCGACCACTTCCAATAGTTATGGAAATTTAAACAATAAGCAGCGGCGGAGGAGTCGCCCGGCGCCAGTGGCGTTCAATGCGGACGACGTTTTGACTTGAGGGAGACACGTAAACGCATCACCAGATGAGATGATGGTGTAACAGCTGCGAGGAAAAAAGAAGGAGAAGTTTGTATATTTAGTGAGAACTGCAACGTTTTCTGGATGATGTTGCAACACGCAGCAACGTGATTTGACAAAAAAAAAAAAAAAAGGCTGCTTCATGTATAGATGATGCACAATCATGTATTTACCAATGTGTGTATTTTATCAGCTCGGCTCCTTCCTGATCTGAGGAATCCGGCTCCTCAGTCTCGTGCATTCAAATCTAAAGTTTGCACAGGATTACAGACCTCAGTTCATCTGCAGGCGTTTGAATCGACGCCTTATCTCATCAGGGCTGTTAAAGTTAAGACTATTTATTTACTGAACCATATTTGACCCAGCCTGGAACCCACAACTGTAGTTTAAAAAACCAAGTGAAGTGAGGCCAAGCCAAACAGTCAACTGCAGCGTTCACGACCGAGCAGAAAACCAGCAAACACTGAGGACAGACGTATAATCACAGCCTCTGAGCGCCATCTAAATACTCAATTGTGCTAAATTGGGGCAGAAACTCTGTCACACACGCAAACGGTAGTGAGTGATACACATATCACATAAAGTAAAAGCCTCTTGGAGCGTGTCCTCGGGTGCGGTGCAGTGGGAATTTGGGTGGGAGTGAAGTCATTGTAAAGAAGCTGAAAGTTCGGGTCCTGACACTGGAGTCCCACAGATTTACGAGGCCTACTGCTTGTGCATGTCTGCCGCAAGCCTCTGCAGGGCGAAACAAAGAGATCTGGGGCTCTGTGTGGCCAATTAAGTGCGCACGGCCAGAATACGCGAGCCAGAGCCGCGAGGGAGGAGAGGGAGGAGACGGGGGAGGACGTGTGCGGTCAGGAGTGTATGTGCGCCACAAAAGTGCAACCTCCTGTCCTCAGCGACGCGCGGGGTTAAAACACCGGCATTCCTTTGCGTGTGAATATGATACACACACTCAGACACACCCTACAACACACACACACACACACACACACACACCTTGTGATGCGCCTTCAGGCAGGTGTATTAAATCTACTTCTGATGGATATCCTCTGCAGAGGAGTCATTAAAAGCACCACAAGTGCAAAAGGTTACAGGAGCGGTTAGTCAGGGACACCGCCCCCCCCAACCAACCCCAACCCCTGCTCACTCCCCCATCCCTCCTTTATTGAGTCGACTTGCATGCAAAACACTCCTCTGCCGTGGCTCCTTAAATGAGCCACACATTTAGTGGTCTGTGTGAGTAAATCTCTCATTAAGTAACACATGGTAGAGCCATATGCTATGGTTGGTGGCTCCGCTGCGGCTCGGCTTTTTTTCACACGCTTCGAATATACATATTTACCACTGCTCCAGAGTGGAATGACTCCAGCCATCAGCTCCGAGCTGCTGTACGACTTTCATTAAAACTAAATAATAAACGATCAGGGAAAAAATGATGTGGAATTTATTCCCGCGTGGACCACTTCAGGCTGTGAAAAAAACAGGTTGTTGGAGGTTGATATGAACCGCAGAATTTGCCTGAAACGATCACAACAAGCGATGATAGCACACCTGGCTGCGAGTGCGCGCGTGTGCGCGCGTGTAAAAGGAGACTGAGCGCATGGCCGATAAGCAAAAGTGTGGTCGTGTCTGTTTGACTGAGCAGATGTCAGATGCAGTGCACGGTTTACATACAGTGAATAAATCACACTGGGTCACGGGATCAGAGCAGAGTCATCTCCACACGTGACCTCTGTCTGGAAAGTCTCATGGTCTTAAATAAGAGAAGTTTTCCAGGATAAGTTAGGATAATATTTTCTGGTACAGTTTCATCTGTTCTGTTAATTATTTTGAAGTATTGTAATTATTAGACTCCCTGCTTTCATTTTTATATTAACTTTAGTGTCTCTTTCTACTTTTTGAAAGCTGTCACCCACATGTGTTAGTATATATGCTGTAGGCGTATATATATGTGTGATGTACCTGCTACATAAATCATTTTTATTTCAGCATCCTTTGCTTGAATTTCCTTCGGGATAAATAAAGTGTCTATCTATAGCATACTTCTTATTCTATCTGCATATGTTGTTTAAATACATAGATCTATACATCTGTAGGCCTACATAGTAGTTGCAGCTGCTTTATATCTGTGTATGTACATTGAGAGGAACTGAAGTCAAATGCCTCGTACATGTTCACATAACTGACCAATAAAAAATCGTGTTCATGTTTTTCATGTTTCATGAGCTCACTGACCTTCATTTCTATGTATCCTCTGATTGGTGGGTTTTATATATATATATATATATATATATATATATATATATATATATATATATATATATATATATATATATACACACACACACACACACACACACACACACACACACACACAGACACGTCTATATATAACTTTGGCAGATGAGGCTCTGAGGACCAAAAACGTCGCCAATAAAGTGAAAAGAAGTGATGGACAGAGTGTGTGACTGCTTCTTCTCTCTATTTCGAGTATTTTCCAAAATCACGCTTCATTTTTTTCTTTCGGTTTTGGAGCAGTAACATGTTTTGTTCTGTCTTGTTTTGACACACACACACACACGCACACACTCGTTTCTATGAAGCCCTGGAAACAAGTCGATTTCTGCAGCAGACAGACTGAAGGTCTGACTTTTGTTTCTTGTTTTAGCATTGAAAACAAGTTCAGAGGTGAGATGGAGACTTCTTTTTTGTGACACACTCTTTAAATCCTGCTCACAGCTCAGGTCCTCAAATCGACACTACTTGTCAACATCTTTATCTTTACTTCCAAAATTCAGATCTCCATTCAGTTTCCTTTTACTAAAACAAGAACCCCTCACACACACACATTCACAAAGAAAGAAAGAAAGAAAGAAAGAAAGAAAGAAAGAAAGAAAGAAAGAAGGAAAGAAAGAAGGAAAGAAAGAAAGAAAGGGGACCATGATGCACTTTCTACAAGACTGGAGCACCCCAGCAGCAGACCTCCTGGTGAGAAGTTAGGTGTGGATGTTCTTGAACTCGCTGGCCCCTGGAATCCAATACAGCTCCTCCACCACCGTCCGCTCCTCCCCCTCCCCTTCTTCTCCCATCCTCTCTCCTCTTAGCAGCGCGAGCTACTCAATTACAGCCATAATGGTTCATTTCTGTACCCCGAGACACACGATACACTGTAGCAACCCAGATTCTCTGGGAGACTTGGCGTTAAAGTCTTAACTCTGGGAAACAAAAGACTGTAGCCTAGAAAACCGGCTCCCACCTCATTAACAATCACATTTTCAGTCATCCACATGAGCCCCCACCCATTCACCTCCCCCCTCCATCCCCACTCCTCTGTTTTTATTACCATTTTATATCACGTCGATCGTTGTAAATCCGCCGCCTTCGTTCTCTGGGTGGATTTTTTTTCCTTTCTTTTTTAGAAAAGCTGCTCACTTTCTTTAAACTCTCTATCCCATCTTGGTTTTTATACAACCAGGCATGCTGCAACATTATCGTCATCATTTTCACTCCCATGAGGAGAGGGCGCTTCGGTGGAATTGCGAAGCCCCCCCCCCTTTTTTTCTTAAATGTGCGTGTGGAAAATAATGATTGTAATGGTTTGCAGCTGAGTAGAGGGAGCTGTGAATGACATTATGATTGCGGTGCAATTACCAAGAGCATGAAAACAGACTGTCAGTCAGAGTAATGAGTAATGACTCAAATAAGACATTTAACACATGAAATAATAATAATAAAAATAATAATAATAATAATAGATGCATACCCTGTATGAATCTGATACTACAAAGCATTCAGGCATCCCAGGACCTCTGGAGGGTTCTTCATTCAACAGAAAGGTTTCGGTTGCCTGAAATGTAACACAACAGTCATTTTATTGATTAGTTGACACTGTCCTTTATGATCATCAAACACACACAGAAAGCTGGCTGCAAAGCTGCAAACACACTCTGGATGTGAGAATCTTCCTCATACTGCCCGCTTCTCATATCCACCTATTTATTAATCATCCTCAAGTCCCACCACCATGATAACTACTTGCTTTCATCTTTACAGTCCTCTCTCTCTGTCTCTCACACACACACACACACACACACACACAGAGTTCATGGTGTGTGTGTGTGTGTGTGCCGCCTGCCTGAGCCCATATGCTGTGCAGGCCTGAGCCCCAGCCCTGCCAGTCACCACCACTTCAATGGGGAAGCAAAGTGTTTAGCTGCCATGCGGCACACAATGCTCCGACACAATGGCATTTCCTGTCCCTGCTTGTTTCACCTGCACGGTCACTGTTTCTGTTAGAGGCACACTGATTCAGCACAAATCATTCATACACACACTCACACATATAACACATTCAGCATGGACTCGCACATCCATACGTCTGCCTACATAAACATTTGCAAACACGAGGCCCTTGGCTGTGACGGCAGCCTACATTCACAGAGAGATGCAGCTAAAGTATTTATTCTAAGTGTTTGTTTCTATTCAGCGCGGTTCATTTGTATGCTGTGGGACACGCCAGCAGAGACTTGGGCTCTGAATGAGCATCCATTGCAGTTCTGCTGTCAATTGAGGCAGCCCGGGCCAGACAACATGGATGGGAGGGAACCACAGACTGAGGATCTGGATCAGGGATGGGAGTTCTGGCTGGTTAGCTAGCCCGTGGCTATTACTTTTAAGTCCAAACTGGTACAAATTGGTTTTCGCCAGGCTGAATTTGAATGTCTGTTTTAGAAATCAGCTAAACCTGTTAGGCGAGGGCTAAAAATGACGAGGCTCATGAAAATAGCTGCGTGAGTTAGGGAGGAAGGAAGTTTTGCCTCACAATGAGAGGAGCTTTAAGTTTAGTCGCTGGATGGAGCAGAAGAGGGGAAATAATCCTGTTTTCCAGAACTTTACGTTCTCATATCTCAACATACCGTAAGCGGTAACAAACACAGATCCAAAACAGGAACAAACATTGCTCGTAGCCAGTAACAAAAATGTAAAGTTATACTATTTAAACTGGCATCTGAGGTAAACAATTTTTTAGGGAATTCAAACAGACATTAGGTTACTTAAGCATTTACATCTGCACACAAATACACACACGCACACGGTGACACGGGATTGCACTTGAACAAATACATGCGCAGACACATGCATAAACACACGGCGCTATAATAAGTCCCAGACTTGGGCTAACCAAGCTGCGGCTGGAGACACAGGCTATTCATATCCTCCAGAATGAGAGGTTACAGCCTGAGTCTTTTCCCTTTCCCTTTTTACTGTAACACAGGAAGGGCATCTGTGTGTGTGATTTCACTGTGTGATCGCTGTGGCAAGAGGTCCAAGCAGGCGATTCATTAACATAAGATTAACATTGGGTTTTGTTTAGCACAGCCTCCCTCGCTCACAATACGTTCAGCGAAGGCCACATGAAGCGTTCGCTTGGTTAAACAAAGTCGGAATTCAAGTCATCCAAGCGACTAAGAAAACACTACTCGTGGCGTTCGGCCTCAGCATCCAACCTCTGGCCTGTCATCATTAATATGTGGGGAAACACTGGAGGAAAACCATTTGAAACCATTTGTCCCACTAAATGGTGCCCTTGTCAAGCTCCCTGGGCTTTCTGTTAAGCTCTTAAACTGCCCGGACCAGCTGAAGGATATATTTTACTCTGTTGATAATCACAGAGTAGCACGGTGCGTACACAAGTCGCGCTGCTAGTCCTAGTTGCCCCTTTCTGACAGTTTGTAGTCATTTTAAAGTTTGTGCTGGAGACAAGCTGAAGGCGAGCAAACGTTAATAAATCAATCTATGGCATCTACCCGTCATATCTTTCCACCTCACAGAGGGTCATCGTTTGTTTCAGACTGATTGTTTGATGTACCTCCCTGCAGCACTGGCCCCCTTTTCCCTCTTTTTTTTTAATGGAGCATGGTATCAATTATATATATGTGTTTTTCTATATAGACGCAGCATATGCCTGATCCATATGGCCAGCCTAGAGCTAGAATCGACGCAGAGCCTTGTGTAATTAACACTTAAAAAGCTGGAGAAATCATTTGATGTCTGGGACTTCTTTCGGTGACCGAGTGTAATACCACACTGAGACGGTTGTCAGATTGTTAGGTTTTATCAATGGAGGCGCAGAGAATTTCTCAATGACAGCACACAATCGTAAGGTGGCCAAAGAAGCGGGAGGGGACGCTGGTGGTCAGTGGCACAGTTCAGGCCTCCACGTTATGTCTGTATGACGTACTAAAGAGATAAAAGAACGATTGGGAAATCGGCCTTTGTGCTTTTCTTTCTGTGAGCAGGCCGATCGCAGTGATATGAATCTCGTGTACAAAGTAGCTCCATTTGTGACCTCAGAACTCTGTATGTTACTCTGTGTAGCAGTCGCGCAGTGTTCCCAACACAAGCCTGAGGGGAAAATCAAATGCTTGTTTTTTCACCTGTTATTCGGCTGGGGAAGCGGCTACAATCAATATTTTTATATGAACAATGGATCAAATGACTTTGTGTAATGTGAAAGGGGTCGTTTGTAGTGATGAACCCACGGAGAGTTGTCCTCTGGATTTGCAGTTCCGCTTAGCTTTAGAGGTTTATAGCATCTTTTAGTTCATTGTTTTAGTGTCATGGCTCACAACTTCACTGTTTTGGTTCAGTCTCGCAGCTCTTATCATGTTTCCGTCTGCATCGAGCAGCTGTTTGCAGCAGAAAAGGACTGACAAACTGAACATATCGGCCCAGCTTTAAACATGACACAGAACTAGTGACTAGCTGGTGAATACAGTAAAGCCTTTGGCAGCTTAAGAGCCAAACATTTCGCTCCGCAGTTTATGGAGACAACATACAGCTTAAAAGGACAGTAACCTCGAAATTCCACCAGGCACGGCTCGGTGGCGTCGAGGCCATGATGCCGTTTTATCCCTGTTCTCCACGACCAGGAGTGTTTCAATAGCAGAGCAGTGCTCGCCAGACTTTGTTACTTGCTCAGATTTTGTCATTTTTCTTCAGTTTATGTGTCTCTAAAATGGGTATACTATATAGTTATACTGTGTCCCTTGCATCTGCACAGCTTATCTTATTTTGGAAACTGACCAGATTCTGTGTCCGATTTCCGTCCAGCTCGATCTGCTCCATGCTGCTTGATGATGCATTCATCTAAAATAGAACCAGCCGTGGATTCTCCACAGAGCGCAGCGGAGAAACGCCTCTGTGACGCTCCTGGTGGAATCACAATCATTGTTCACAACAGGCACGCAGCTGGAAGGCACTGCAGTCATGCCCGGTGGAGTTTAGACATTCATATTAAACTTAACAGAAACATGATCTCCAGGGAATGCTAATGTTGCTCTCAGTCTGCTGGATATGCAAATTAGCAACTGCGTGCTAACATGTTAGCCACATTGACCTAAACTGTGATCATGTGTCAGTTTTGTGTTTACAGCTTGTTTCCTCTGCCTCTAAGAGGTTAAAGAAATCAGTTATTTCAGGTTTGAAGATGTAAAATGCTGCTGGATAACAGGTCAAATACAGGTAAACATATGGAAGGTCATAAAGGTGTAGTACAGACAATATAAGAGCCAAACATTTCCCGGACCTGGAGTCAGGGGGTGTCTGACTAGCTTAGCATAAAGACTAGCAGCAGATCATCAACTTGGCTGTGTCCAATGCATTGACAGTAAATTATATTATAGTATAATAAGTAGATAGAGTTTCTGGATCTTTGAAATGAAGTTGACGCAATGTGTCTTAATCCTGCACTCTTTCTAATGGCCAACAGGGGGCAGCTCCACTGGCTGCAACGATATGGTCAGACAGTATGGAGTCCAGTTCCTTCTGCCACACAACATGATGTTCATTTTGTTATGGTCGCATTTAGAGTGGCATAAAAGATGAAGCAGAGTATGCCTATCACTTATATCAAACCTGACAGAAAATTGAAACAAATTTCTGTTACTGCACTGATTATTTTTCACTTCAAATGTTTTCAGAAAAATATTTTAGTTGCTGTTTAGCTGAGTATATTTGAGACCAGGAAAGCTGCCATTTTTTCCTGCATAATGCCAAACTCAAGGCCTCAGAAAGGTTGTCCATAAACCAATGGGTGATGTTACAGTGAGTTTACACTTGGTCCAAAGTCAAAAAATACAACTTCGAACACCTCTGCTGTCTGATAGACTCATTTTGATTATTAAACCTGTACATGAACAATAAAGTCTGTGAAAAGACAATTCTGAGATTTCTCTTTATACAAATTAAATATGTTGAAAATAGTTGCTGAAAACATGTGAACAGACTTTGAAGGATATATTAGTGAAATGTGGAGTTAGAGGTTCAAACAGTTTTTCACCAGTTTTCAGTCCAGGATTTTGTGGGCGGTCCTTAAAGGGTGGCTCGATGACACGCTGAGGCCACCCTGAGCATAGCCCTGCACCCCTAGCAGAGAGATAGAGATGAATTCATCTCACTCAGAGTGTTTCAAAGTTAGTCATGTCATTTTCTGAACTCATCTGACACGTTTCAGTCGCTTCAAAATGGCTGCTTGACTGCTCCAATGAGTGGGCGTGGCTTCAACACATTCAGGGGACACGCCCCCACAGTCCTGGAGCTGAGAATTCATTTTCACCTGATTTTGACCTGATTTCATAAACTTGTTGATATTTTTTATAATTCCAATTTGGCTGGTTGGTTAGCAACACAAAAAACTTACTTTACTCAGACTTTAATGTTAAACGGTACATTGGTGACAACCTTGCTGCCACAGAGATATGTTGGAAGGCTGCACACTATGCCCGGGTGTTTTCAAGCATGAATCTCTGCTAAAACCATGTGAAGTTGTTTAGTCTTTTTTACATTTCTGTGTTAATTAATGAGATTTAGAGCTGTTATTTTTTGACTTTGAATGGAGGCAGGTTAGCTATTCCTCCGTTTTGTGTTTATGCTAAGCTAAGCTAAGGGTTAAGGTCAGTCTTGGAAAGAAAAGCAAACAAGGGAACTTCCTAAAATGCTGTTATGCTGTTATGTTACTTTTAAAAAAAACATTGACTGGCCAATGTACTCTCACAGGGCATGGAGACAATAAAGAGTTAACATGAATGTTGACCTCCACAGTACCTCAGCTGCACTCTGCCCGCTCACTTCTCTCCGATGTATATAGAATAAGTCAGATCTGAAGAGGGAATACTCAAGTTGGCTGCCTTTCATGGCACTGGATATATCAGAGCACATATACATATGGCCCACCTTCCCCTGTCTCTCTCGTTCTCTTGATCATACACAGACACACACCAGCACACAAACCACCTGGGCTTCAATATGTCTGGATACACAACAATCTACAGGGGGAGGTATCCTCACAATCCGATCCTTCTACTGTAGCATCCTAATCACTTGCAGTTTCTGGAGCATCAGAGACTTCTCATCTCCTGCAAAACACGACTGACATCCTACCCAGTCCCACTTCATTCAGTCTTAATTGTATCCTCATTCTTCACCTGGTAACAAGCTAACAAACCTGTGCAGATGTGGCAAGCACATCAAAGCGAGGGAGGGATGGGAGGGGGAACTTGTTTGTAGAAAAAAATGTGTGGGGGAATATGAAAGGGGATTTTTTTTTTTTTTTAACGTTGTGTGAGTCCAAGCCAGCGCCACCTCAGGGAGAAATGCTGGAAAAATGTGATATTTTACACCTGCATCTCAGGAGGTGAGGAATGAGACAGGGAGCAGGGGAGGCGGTAATTAGAGGAGTGTGCGTGTTTGTGCGTGTGTGTGTGTTTATAAAGGGTTTTTAGTATGTTTCTGGGGCTTGCCACTGGTTCTTTTTCAGCATTCAATTTGGTACGATGCATTGGATGCCAGATTATTAAAAATGCTAAACCTGGTTACGAATGCTGCAGAAAAAGTGTTGAAAATTTAAACAAATATGCTAATATTGTTACAGTGATAAATAGCTGGCAAGCTCTGTTTAATGAATAATGCTATTGGCTCTAATTCCTCATTAAGGCCCTAAAGAGGGGAGTGAAGAGAGAAAATACATGTATTGTTGTTGTGATTTTTTTTTTTCAAATTAAACTCGGAAGGCAGAAGATACCAACACCTTTCCAAATTAAGTAGATTCAAATTACTCGGTTACACAGCTGGTGTTCAGTCTGGGATGTCTTGTGAAACCAATTAATGCGAGGGTTAAGTCTTGATAAAGTAATTGAGGCAGGGTTAGAAATGAGATGGAAGAGTTAGGAGTGAGACACAGTAAGGCTTTCTTTATACTGCAAAAAATATATCTGTCTCAGAAGTCTGTGCATTCTATTTTTATTGAAACAAGTAAATGAAATCTGTCAACTGTCGTCTCATAGCTCTGCTTTATTTTAAGATATAATCACTCATTTAAAGACTTAATAAACTCACTGAAACAAGTCATAAAGACGGACTGCAAAAAGGGACCCTGCTGCTTTCAAACTGGCACAAAGTGTCTCCACTCATAAGTTAATAGCAGTACTCTTGACACTTTGTGAAATTACCATTCATCTTTTCAAGAGTAAATGCTCCATAAGAAGAGGAAGCACTCATAAAAACGGCGTTGTTTTAATTTATGCTTCATTTTAAAAAATGTGACCCTGAAGAGGGCTGAAATGTTGGCAAATTAAAAATACAGCTGTTATACTTTAATGTTTCTGTTGGCTTTCTGTAACTCTGTGAATTATTAAATGTTCTTCTTTTTAGGTGTATTTATAATTATTGTGATGATGTCATTATAATCCACCTACACCCAATAACCTGAAAATTAAAGGGCCACTCCACTGATTTTACACGTACAAATCAGTTCATTCAGCCTGGATGTGAAAACTTCTAACTGTCATCAGGGTTATCTTGAATTAAGCCCAAGACTTTAAATATTTCACTTAAAGCACCAAACTGGAGTTGCGGAGTCTAGGAGATGAGGGCGTACAACAGTAGGGAAGGTTTAATGAATCATGCAAGTGAGTTGCATTATGGGAGTCATAGGATCTAGTTTTTGTGAAGCTAAGTTAGGATATCTCGTCCTCATTTTGACCACTCTTATCTTTATCTGTCTCTCCCTAACATTACAAGAGTGCACGTGGAAGTGACTGCTGTGCCCCTTGAAGTCTTGTTTTTTCTGCTTGGCTCTTAAAAAGACACTTTGACTGTCAGCGACACTCTTTTTCTTTTGATTAATTTTGTGCAACACGAATATCACGTCAGAGAAAAGTCCCACGACTACGCCTCTGGACGTAACCTCGATGCGGCCACTCTGCTAAACCGTGCTACAAAAGTTACAACAGCTTAAAAACCAAACGACCTGACAAACCCCGTCTGAGCTCACCCTCCTAATATTTACGCTGTTTGAACGCATATCAGAGTTTCCATCTTTAAACTACAGCAAAGGCTTACACACCACATAAGCTATCATGGGCTGTTTGAAGCCTTATTTATTTTTCCAGGAAAATGTCAAGGCCAGGACAAACATAATAGCATAATATTCTGTATACAGTGAGGGATGACATCACTGGCAGCAACAGCCAAGAGGGAGATCACACAAGACTGGAAAACTGCTTGTCTGATCATCATGAGGCGGGCTGCACACACACACACACACACAGAGTGCAGGATACAATTACCCCAACTATTTACACAGCTATTTATTTACCCTCCATGATTGCTGTATGTTTTTATGCTTCTATACTGTAAATCACACATATGCTGGCTATTAGAAAGCGGTGGATTAATACTTGCACTTATATATTTAAAACATGACTAATACTGCTTATTATAGAGCTCTGATATTTTTGTGAACTGTAATTTGGGACCAGACGTGTCATGTTTACAATATCAAGATGATGGCTCACATTTCCTTTGTGCTTTCCAACATTGGTCTATCTGGAATAAATCAATAACCTGCATGCCACAGATAGAGATTATCTCTGCAGGAAAGTGGAGTTTAAGTGTTTATATGTGTGTCAAAGAAGGAGCATCAGCCTCGGGCAATGCAAACGGAACCCTGAGACTGATTGACAGATGCCTCCAGTGCACTCTGACTAACTAACATGCAACTGAAATATTTGGCACAAATTCACAATATAGCATTTCCTTAAAAAAAAATAAAAAGAGGTGTGTTGCTGCTATAAGTAGGAGAATAACAAGTGGAGATAATCCCATGTGAGGCCTGTCCTGAATTCTGTATCATTTTTACTGATGAGCTTCTTGGGCAGCTGCCATGTCAGCGAGGAAGCTCGTAAACAAATAATTATTCATACTAATAATCTTCCATATTCATGTGCAAATGGATCCCTTCCTGGTATCTAAGTAGCTTCAAGGTTGTATGTGGGAGGTTCCCCTAACTATTGCCTGACTTGACTGATTCCATGCCAAGAATAAAATAATTTTAAAAATCTCTAAAGGTCAAGGATGTGTACGATATATATCAGAATTGTGTATAAGTCAGAGCTTTTATTGCTGATTTTAGACCATGCCAGTGCTGCATCCAGATGCATGTTTTTACAACCTCACAGGGAATACATTTGGCAATTTAAACAAATATCCTGTGTAGGGCAAATGGGGATAAAACAGGAAACAAGAATAGATTTTCTCACGGAAGAACTCAGCCAATTCAAATATATAAATCTATAAAATATGGATATCATAAGGAAAAGTTCAATAAAAAAAAATGCTGTTGTATTCTTAAGTAAGCTAAAAGTGCGCAGACCCTAAGGTTAAGCTTTACAAACTTTTTCTTTGTGATGTCACAGGATGTCTCTGAATTGCACATATAAATCACCTGCCTAATAAATTGCTCTAAACCGCTGTGCGTAATTACGCACAAATCAAATAGGCACATAATTGATGTTGGCGCACAAGAAAAAAAAAAGTTCCATCCTCTCAAAGCCAAATTTCCTAACTCTGTTAAACTTTTGCCTTTAGGTGGGACTCGGGCCTCTCGGAGCATGTCACCGTGTCTAACCTTTCCAAACGCACCGCATCTCGCTTCTTCATTAGCTGCTTACGCTGTATGACATGTGATAGCGCCTATCATATATGTGGCTAAAAATAGCCCACAGACGGGCCCACATCAGAGACCACTGCGATGAGAGGAGTCATGTTCTCCATGTGGATAAAACGGCAGAAGGCAGTGGGCATCGGGCGGTGAACTGAGAGGGCTGGACACTGATTTGGCCAAAAGGGGAGTTGGAGAGAAAAATTGGCAACATGTTTTTTTTAACTATTAAAATCAGGTTTTTCTAACAGAAACAGAATTTTAAATCTACATGCAACACAACGAACCCAAACTCCTAATTCAAGAGCAACCACACCACAATACAATGACAGTAAACATACGCAGGTAGGTGGAGGGACTTGGCACACTGTTTTGGTGACTGTTACCCATTAGCTACACAAGCAAATAATAACACACACAAGAATCATAAGTGGGCACGTCAGCCCACTGAACTTGACTTTAAAGTTCTCTCTGTGTGTCATTAAATCTCTGAACAACTACAATGAATCTGAAAGCTGACTGCAGAAATGAGCAAATTATTGGTTTACATAGCACGTACCATTGTGGTGTAGGGAAATGTGCCAACACTCTCAAAGACCCATTTTCCACTCTCAAAAAGTTCGGCTTCCAAAAAAAAAAAAAAAAAAAAAAAAAGTGTGTGGGAGAGAGAGAAGTGCTCGGTTTCTTGTTCAGCTGGGCCTTATACCGGAAGCAAAAGAGCCCTAAAGCACGGCCTGTTGCCCGGTAAACATTTTTTTCTTTTTTGGTAATTTGTAGTCAACTCTTCTCGAAGGACGGCGAAGGAGGACGGAGCCGTATAATCCAAGTCGTCTCTGCTTCCCGACTTCTTCACGCAAGGTGTTTACGCTCGCTTTAAGCTCGTGATATTTCCATGAAAATCGTCCGTGTCGAGGCTCCGCTCGTGTCAGCTCTCTGTCTCTCTCTCCAGTCTGCCCTGGTACCGTAAAACGTCCACCGATCGCCGCGCTCTGCACCACCGACAGTCACAAGTCTGAGCCCCCCCGAGTGACAGAGCAGGAGTCTTGGCCGTGCACCGACAGTAAGTAGCTTGCACTCTGCTTACGCGCTCACCAAATCAGCTGTTGCTCCTGCAGAGGGGACGACGCCGCGCGCTTTTCTCCCTCGTGCATGCTCCGGCTTTGCTGGTATGAAAATGTGGAGGCTTTCTTCCTATCCCACCTCACCTCACCTCAACTCACCCCCCACCTGTTCCTCAGTGTCCGGACAAAGTTGCGGAGAGATCGGCGTCCGAAGCAAAACTCACCATGTGGCAGCGCGGATGTCGCGACGTGAGAGTTGCTGAGAGTAGCGGGACGCGGTCGGTGGGCACTGCCAGCCGGGACTGCCTATAGGCTGAACCCACGAACACGGAGGTAAAAAATGTGCGTGTCCACCCCCCACCCCTCTCTGCGTGACACACCGAAGAGTCAAAACAAAGTAAACAAACGCGAGAAAGTGAAAACGACGTGGCACGCATTCACGCACGCACGCAGTGAGGAGGACGCGCGGTGTCCTGCGGCCGCGGCCGGAGAAGCGGAGCGGAGGGCTGGTGAATTATTAATAACCAGAGCGGTTCACAGTCTGTCGTGTTCAGTGAGTAACCAGGGCGGCAGCTGGGGGGTTTAGAGGAATTAAATACGGGCTCAGAGTAAACCGTGGACGCGGGGGATTAGTAGCTCTCACCGGCAAAAGTGGAAGGGCAGCTCGGGGCCGACGGAGAGGGGAGGGAGGAGGGGAGGGAGCGGCGGTGGTAGGTTATGATAAATATTTTCTGAGCGTGTGAAATACAAAGAGAGGAGGCTGTGCAGCTCTGGAAAGTTTATGTTCAGGCTGAGATGCAGAGACGTGGATCAGTTTAAAGGCTGGAAAAAAAACCCAGCTGCTCCTGAAAAGCGACAATTTCACATGAAAATGATGACTTTATTATTCTAACTGTGAGAGCTCCTCCACACGCCGCTGATTTAACTCTCCTGGCTCATGCCCGGACACATCTATAAGATGTTATAGCATGTGAGAACTTTCAGCAGCCGTCTGTCACGTGTCCAGACTTATTTCAGAGATTTCTAACACCTTTGGATCTCTTCTGTTTTTTCCCAGAGCGGTGCGCTGCAGGACGTTTAGTTCACCCTCAGACAAACTGACACAGACTGTTTATTTAGTGCTGAATAAAACAGTTGGTTCCGAGCAGGTGCATGACTCCCGGCTGGAACACCAACAGTATTTATTCACCACAAATATTAAATGATGGCGGGCAGCGAGACACGCCTTCAAGAGACACTGCGCTCATGAATAAATTCACCAAAGTAACGTTTTGACCTTTTATGGGAAAGGAAGCACTTGACGGATGTGCGCAACAGCAGACGTCACCAATAAAATGATGACGAGCAGAGTGAGGACGGAGCCCACCTGCCGCCAGCCCACCTTCATCACTGCACACACACACAAGTAAAAAAAAACTCCTGGACTCCTCAGGTCTGCAGACAGAGGCATGATGGGAGAGTGTTTGAATTCACCACAGCCTCAGAGTTCTCTCTCTCTCTCTCTCTCTCTCTCTCTCTCTCTCACACACACACACACACACGTATTTAAAAAAAATAAACAAAACAAAGCAACGTCGGATTCAGATGGCAAAATGATGACAGCTGAATTCTGAATATTTTATTGAATCAAACGAAAATATTGAAAGTTTTTATGACGTCATTATTTAGTCAACAGATGAATATTTGATTTCACTTTTTCCATTTTGTATTTTTTCACTGCAAAATCTGTGGAAGTGATTTTCTTCGAGCTTTATTTGTGACATGAGATAATGTTAGAGTGTTATAATAATTATGTGACGCCGTCATCAATGGAGGCTTCATTAAATCTATCAGAGCTGTCCGTGTTTTCACTCAGCAGCAGGCTCCATTTTAGATTTATTACATTTATTAAAAGTCGTTTGTTTTTGCTCATTTAAAGGAAAGAAAAAACATGAAGTGACAATTTTATAGTTTTTAAACTTTTTAAAGCGTGAAATAAAATTCATACAGACAGTTACATGAGGAATAATTAGTTTAGGCCTCAAGTGTTTCATTTACAACTAAATATTTCATTTCATAAGTTCGTGTGAATTTTAAAAACAAAATAAAACATGTGCTCTGTCAGAGTGGAGATAAATATATATTGGTATTGTTATTATATTTTGTAGATCTTAAAATATTTAATATTATTTAATATTTTTATCCTACTACTACTAATAATAATAACAATAAATAGATACACAAATAAAAGCTATAATAAAAGCAGCAGGGAGTAATTACTGATCTGTTCAGTTGATTGGATTTGATGATATTTTCTCGTCATCAGGCGACACAAAGGCCCAAATTCAGGTTTCAGTCATGACTCAGCACACTGTCACTGTTAACTAACACAGAGTATTTTTATAATAATTTTAAAATAAAATGAATTATAAAAGGAAATGTTAATATAAGTAAGTGTGTGTGTGTTTGAGAGTGTGTGTGTGGCTTTCTTATGAAAGCGGCCTGCAGCCTCAGTCAGCACCAGGACCTGTCTGTCTGTCTCCGGGCCTGTGAGACGATCATCAATTCGTTTGGATAATGTTTGTTTTTGGTTTTTCTTCGTTTGTTTTTTGGATGAGCGCGTGCACCTCACTTTTCTTTAAAATATATTGAAATTGGACGATCAGGTAGGCGCACGTGCCAGTTCTGTTTAAACAAGAAAGCTTTTTTTTAAATGTTGCACACACACACTTGTTATTGCTCCAGCGCTGCCTCATGTCACACACTCGGTTCAGCTCAGGTCGGACTTGACCTGATGTGTGACCTCAGTTACTGTTTTAGAGTCTTCAGTGAACTCCTGGCCTGTTCAGGACGTCAGCGCGTCATTACGTCACAATAATCTGTTTAAAAACTTTGAAATGATCCGATTGAAATCAATGAATGAAGAGAGCCCGTTCAGGAGGACTCGGCGTGCTCCACATGCTGTCAGCAGATGATGATGTTTGTGTGAGCGGACACGTTTGGTGGAGTACGTGCAGGAGGATCAAGGCGTCACATCTCTGACCCTAAACTAGGCCACGGTGTCTAATAGCATCTCCCAAACCTTTAACGCGCTTATGTCGCCTGGATACCGGAGGACAAGTTGGACAATCACGGATATTTTTAGGCTCTGAGCTGCACACTCTCCGCTGACTCCACATGTTCCTCTAAACTTCTTTTTATTTGTTTGTGATGTCAGCTCTGGAGCGCACGGAGACCTCTCCAACACTCTGAAACGCGTCCATACTTTCCATACATCCTGGCTTGCAGCGGGCAGTCTATATTCGTCCCAGCTTGCGCTCATTTACAAACTCCTTTCTTTTGGTCTCTCCTCTCCCGCTCCTATATACCGTCTCTCCCTGGAGGTTTACACAAACTGTGAAACAAAAGTTCCACTAGGCAACGGCCTGTCGAGGAATGCTGACCTTGGCACGGCCAGTGGAACCGGCCCGACTCGCGGCCATTCTCTCGTTTCTTTTTGGTTTGAATTAAGACGCATTTGACCTGCGCCAACTTCCAAGAGGTGCCACGGTGGTTGCTGGAGCCATGTAGCTATAGGCTGCTGCTGCTGGCCTGCACGGACTGACTGACTAAAAAAGAGCCGCTGCAGTCCTGAGATGAAGTTCAGAAAAGTTCAGAAAAAAACACTGCAGCAAAGACAGAATGAGTTCCCAGCTTATAGGATAAAGTTACAAGATGTGAAGGACACCACGCAGGACAGAGATTCATCTTAAATTCACTGTCTATAATAAAAACAGCAAATAACAAATAAGTTCAGTAAAAGCAGAGCCTGATTTAGAATATTAGAATGATAATTAAGAGAATGAAAATCAAGTTAAAAAAGAGTTCAGCTAAATTAAGCAGTGCTGGAAGTATTCAGATATTTAACTGAAGTATAAATACTGCAAAAAATACCCAAGAAAAATCCCAGAATCTTAATTTGACTATGATACAATAAAAACACAAAAGCATGAGCAGCAGCATGCAGTAACAAAGTAAATGTATTAGTTTATGACCAATAATGAATTATTTTTTTTCTTTTTAATCTTTAACTACATTACAATTAGTCATTTAACTAGCTTTTATCCACAGCACAGCAAGGTACACGATAACTACAACTGCCCGATAAATGCAGTGGAGTAAAAAAAAAAGTCTGGTGAAGTGAGAGTATAAAGCAGCTGAAATGAAGTACAAGTACCTCAAATTTGTACCAAAGTAAAATAGAGTACGTGAGTACACATTAAATGATATTTCCTGACTGAAAATGAGGTCACTGTGGATAATACTGAGAGAGCGAGATAAGGTCCACTCACATTACAGTGCTGCAGAATGTGACATTCTAAAAAGAACGGTGTGTGTGTGTGTGTGTGTGCGTGGCCCAGACACTTTCACCGATTACGGCACTCACAATGAAACACTAACTGTGCCAGAAAACAACAGAAACACAACCAAAAGAGCAGAATGTCCTCCTGTCAATGAAGGTAGCTTTAATAAACATTATATGGAAATGTTGGAGGGGGAGCTGCAGACAGAATGACGAAATAATAAAGAAGTCAAAGCTCAGAGTTGAAATGAGTGAAGGACTCTTACAGTCTCAGTGCTCACAGTATAGACCTGGACAGAGTCCAACGAGGACAGAATCTCATTAATGATATTCCATATGAAGTGTGTGAAGTTGTCTGGTTCTGCTTGTAGGATCAATGCTACATTTAATTATAGATTTATCTGAATGAGAGCTCCATCCTTTGAGATTAAAACAGATCATTCTATAGTTTCCTTCTTTTCAAAGAACTTCTGATGTTGAAACACAGTATTTCATATTTCCCAGTGTCTAGACTGATTCATGTCAATGGAACTGAATCCCTGCGGCTCTCTCAAACAGGTCGAGTGCAGATTAGAAATGCTACTTAATTACCAAAAGACCCCTGAGAAAGTGTGCTGGCCCTTTGTACATCAAGGTAGGAAACACTGTTAGAGCAGGATTAAACTTAAAGTCACCTATCTCATATAGTTCACTGCATGGAGGACAAAGGATCATGGGAGGAGGGTTCTGAAAACGAATCTTTTAGGACGGAGAAATAGTCTGAATTTTGTCCCGTCTACGGCAAAAAAAATTTTGATTTATTGTCAGGCAGCAGAACCAGATCCTACACCCTGATCACTTCCCTGACACACGGTAGATCACATTAGTATAAGATGTGGTTGCTAAACACACACACACGCACACAGCAAATACATCCACCTGCAGGCTGAGCGGTGAGATTAACAACACCTGATGGAGAAGGATGATTGGTGGAGCCTCAGGCCTTTTCGAACCTCTGATTGGTTCAACAGAGGACCTGGCTAACTGATGCCTGGAAGAGTGTGTGCGTGTGTGTGTGTGTGCCTGGATCTCTCAGGGTATCCCACACTCCCCTGCCTTATCAGGCAGCTCCACGGCACCGCTAGAGGAGTGCTGCTCTCAGGAGGGCAGGGCTACCAGCATGCCGCTTATCTTCTACCGGCAAGGAGGGTTTATAGGTCTGATTAACTCGCTGTTTGTATGTGTTGTGTATGAGAAAAGAAGAGAGTGCTGGGGTGTGTTATTGTGTGTGTAGACTAATGTGTGTTTGTGTATGCGGTGGTTGGGCAAGTGGATGTGAGTGTGAGAAAGGTGTTTACTCAAGTGCAGTAAGCTCCTGGTGAACCACACGGCCGAGGATGACACACACACACACACACAAGCCAAACCCCTTTCGTTTTCCCCGACAAATCGCGGCCCTTCAGAGGCACCCAGGAAGTAACACAAAGGCTGTGTCGTAAGCGGGGGGGTCGAGTGTTGAGAAGAAAAAAACACAGCGCCCTTCAGAAGTAAAGTCGCTGTGATGCATTACAAAGCTCCAAACTTTCAAAAAAACGTCCCCACTTTGTAAAAATCTATATCAAATTGCACCATTTGTCATCGTGATGATTGGAGAGCACCCCCCTCCCTACCCGAGTGGAGCTCAGTGATATGATTTGCTCTGGTTTGGGTCCAGCCGGTACCACCAGAGAGTGTCATCGTCTGAGGAGGGAGGAGGGAAACGAGGGGGAACACACACACACACACACACACACACACACACACACACACACACACACACACACACACACACACACACACCCTCCCCCTACACCCCTTCATAGGAAAAAACAGGGCTGCTATAATCTCTTTTCCTGGCTCTCCATGAAAGCGAGAGGGAAGAGCCACCAGAGCCTCGGTCCGCTTAGATCTGCTGCCCCTCACCCCCCAACTGTCTATCTTCTATCTGCTATCTCCTCTGCCTATCCGTCCCTCTCTTGTTCCCGCTCTTCTTCATCACCCCCTCACTTTGACTCGCTCATCCAGGATCTCCCCATAGTCGTGCTTTGTCGTTTTAGTTTGTTCAATGAGCATCATTTCTAACTCCTTCAGTTACTGATGTTTAGATCTACAGTGTGTGCCCGCACTTCTCTTTTGTGTTCCTGTCTTTAGCCTTTTTTTTTAAGCCATGCTAGCAACATGGTTGTGTTAGTCTGTCTGTCTCTTAGTTGGCTGAAAATTACATGAAATATCTCAACAATTATTGGATGGAAATTAATGGCATTCATGCTCCCCTGAGGATGAACCCTGGTGTCTTTGGTGATCCTCTCTAGCATCACAATGACATTTGTGTCAAAATATCTCAACAATTTGACTCAATTTGACTCAAGATTTCTGGAAAATGTTGGAAAGGAATTTCCTTTCTGGGATAAATTTTAACATCTATGTTGATGCCCTGACTTCTCCTGTAGCACCATCATCAGGTCAAAATGCTAATTTGACCAACACTCTATCAAATACCTGCAAATCCACCATCAGCCCCAGCTGTGCTTTGTGTTTATTATTGCTCAACGCAAACCTATGATGGTGAACAATAGAATAAACCTAATGGCATCATGTTAGCATTGCCATTGTGAGCCTGATAGCATGTAGCTCAAAGTGTTTTGAACTTCTTCATGAACATTTCATCGCAGCGTGAGATTTGAAGCGAAGCCTTCAAAGTACAAAATGTTCCTTCCTCCTGTTTCCCAAATTTCCCAACCCGCTCCCATGCCCTCCTCTCGCTGCGCTCCCCTCTTTCACACCTCTGAGGGGGGCTATCATTTTATGGATCTTTGCCACTCAGTCTGGTCCCCCACCCCTCTCGCCGTCTGCCTCCACTTCCCATACTCTTCCATCACTTTTTTCCCTGACTCTCCCTATTCTTCCTCCTACTCCCTGTTTCCTCCTTCCCTCCCTCCACCCCCTGTGCCTCTCCTTTTTTTTTTTGATGGGTGGAGTCTCCACTGTGGTGCCATTTTCTGTTTGCTAGTACATACAAGAGGACATGAATATTCATGACTAAACCACTCTGCACCCTCCACACCCCAAACCACCACCACCACCACCAACCCCCAACTCGGCCCTGCAGTCGAAGGCAACACTTGGTAGTGGCACATGGCGAGACAGCTGTTGCAAACCAAGCCAGGCATCTGTGCAGTGGGAGAGTACAAGGGAAAGAGAGAGCGAGGGAGAAACAGACACTGTTCAAAACAGATAAAGAGGACAGAGATGAAGAGATACAGGCGAGAGGAGAGAGACAGATCTATGTGGAGATAGAGTCAGGGTGGTATGGAACGGGCAGTGGTTTGGGGGGCATCTGGGTAGAGGAGAGCCAGACAGACAGAAGGAATGGGGCGGTGGCAGGGTCATCTGGGTGAAAAGGAAGGGGACGAGCCAGACGGAGGGAAATGGGCACTGATGGGAGGGTCTGTCTGGGGATGGAGAGGGAGACAGATTGAAAGAAGATGGGACCGAGGGAGACAGAGAGGGAGGGAGGGAGGGAGGGAGGCAGGAGTGGGCATCTGAACGTAAGAGACAAAAACCTGGAAAGCGACAGCAGGGGAGACGAGAGGATGGGATGATGTCACACACCTGACTTTACGCGCGGAGAATAAAAGCGAGGTCGTTTAGAGACACCGATGTCAAAAGTCAAAACTTTCAAACAGGATTTCACGAAGCCAAGACACTTTTGACAAGCTGCCAAACTCAATTCAATTTTCTGTGCAGTTTACATTCTATTTATGAATTTTACGATGGGGTTTTATTTTCTGTTGCTTTTACATTGCTCTTGTTTCTAAGTCGTCTTTACACAGCCAGGTAGATTTTCTTTGTCTAAAACAGCCGATTGTGAAGACAGTCTGTCTAAAAAAAGCTGTAAAATCCATGATGTGTAACGTGTTTGTGAGCACAAAATGTGAACTCCCTCTTCATCTCTTTAAACCCCTCAGATTTACTGAAATACCACCAAGGACATGACCGCCGTGTCCTCAGTGGTAGCTACAGCTCTGGTCACAAGATGATTACAGGGAAGGAAGACAAAAAACATCTGTTCACTAAATCTCTTCTTTTTCTGTTTTTTTTTCTTTTTTCCTGTGAGATGCTGAACATTTTTTTTTCAATCAGAGAATTCATTTAATGACTGAAACTGATTCTTTGGTGAAGCTGCGTTATAAGACCTCCCATCAGCAGCCAGATATAGAAAAAGACGATCGGCATCATAAAGTGTGATAAATGGTGGCGTCATGGTTTTCTCGATTTGGGATTATAACTTCCAATCAATCTTTGAACAAAAAGTGTACAATACAGAGCAGAGGTGTGGGATTGGAAGTATTTAAGAGGGAGTGGTGGTTGAATGAAGCACTGTCCAGTTGCCTTGTGGGAATTGTAGGATCCAGCGTTTTTGGCAATTGACCCATAACAGGGACTTAAGAATATCTAGACCTCTGCTGTCTCAGTTTTAAACAATCTTTTTCAGATCTGTTCTCCTCCTTAATGAAAGTAAAATGCTGTTGTTATCGTCCTATGACTTTATTTTAAATGTGAATAATCTGAACTAGACTAAATGTGTTTACCGCAACACAAAAAAGACAGACCCATTAACTACTGAGTGAGTTGTATGTTCAGGAAACTAAAATTCTGAAAATAATAATCCCCCCCTCGGCTTTGTGTATCACAGAGCTGAGACACTGCATGTCCACAGACGGAGGGAATGTTCCTTTGCCAGCCATGCCCAGCCTGTGCCCCCTGTAGCACCCTGTAACCCCTCCACCCCTTCCTCCCTGCTCTCCATCTCCTGCATCCCTGCATGGGGCCCCAATGTGCTGGCTGCCATCCTTCCCTTTCTCACCCTCCTCTCGCCACCCCATCTCTCTCTCTCTCTCTCTCTCTCTCTCTTCCTCCCCCCACCACCACCACTACCACCCCCCTCCTCCTCATTCCCACCCAGGCAGAGGGTCTAGCTCTGCCCTACATAGCAGTGAGCGCAGCAGGCATGGCGCTGAGAGGAACCCTCGGGTTTACAAACTGTGTCAGGCCTCGAGACACCTCTGTGATCAACACCAACCCGCCACATGAGGGGAAATAATAAACGCGAGCGCTACCAAGAGATCGGAGTGATTGATGTTGTCAATATGTGAAATCTGGAATAAATTAGAACTCTGATCTGATCCAGAAATGTTGTGGATGTTGTGTGTCACTAAAAAATAAAGCCGAAGGTCAAACTCACAGAAAAACAGCAGCTAGAGCCAGAGCTTTGACAGAGCACACGAGCTGAACTCAGATGTTGTGTTTCACTGTGAATTCAAGTCAAAAGGTCGTCGTAATAAACCGCTTATTAAAGTGTAGGAAAGAGGCAGCAGTGTCCACACAGGTGAGGATTAACTGTAGCAAAGCAGAACACAGTGCTGATTATGAGGAGGAAAAGTGTCTTTCCGTGTGAAGTCAGAAGTGTATCATGGCCTTGATAAAATTCTGAATCATTTCCTCTGGTGGCAAAAACAGGTTTTAATTAAAAAACCCAGATCCTGTGGGATAAGCCCCAGATATCTTTGGTGAAGTCAATCACCCAAATGATCTTGTGATTAAAAGAGAAAGGAGAGAAGAAGAAAAACTAAGAAGCATCTCTGTCACTAGCTTTAGAAATAGAAATATACTGTAAAATATATATCGCCATCAACGCTTCAATCAGGTTTACACAAACTGAAATAAGTGAAGAATATGACTCTCACATGTCTGCACTGCAAGCTCAACACACTGCCATTAAAGTACACCTGACTGAACCACAGTTGGCCTTCTTTGGCCTTAAGCACCAAACACCTTGTACACACACTTGTCGTTTCAGATGCACAGCGTGGAAACATGCAGCGTGCACATCATGTCAACATGTCACGTTCTGCAGGAGCAGACGGACATCTCATCCAAAACAAGACGGGTTGTGAGTGAGTGCAAAAGAGAGCGGGAGAATGTCACGAAGAAAAAAAAAAAAAAAACAGCACAGAGACAGACGGATCGATCGGTACAGAATGAGGGAGAGACGGGGAGCATCCATCCTACCATCCACCATGACCTGGCAGAGAAGTCATAACACAGCTGCCACCTGAGCCCGGGGTCACTCTGCCTCTCCCACGCCATTCCACACACTGCCACGCCGCCTCTCCCGCGCCAGAATCCTCTTCCTGGGATTGCTGATAAATATATAAATATATATAAAATGAGGGAAAAAACACGGATGGAGTCACTAATCAGGAGCTATCTGTTACCAGGATGCTGCTGTGGTGTGAGTGATGGAGGATGTGTGTATGTGTGGGTATATAGAGTATGTATGCTCTGGTCTGTGTGTGTGTGTGTGTGTGTGTGTGTTTTGGAGGGAGAGGGGGACACAGACACAGAAATGCCACGGAGCCCTCTCCAAGCAGCTGTGCCTCTCGCTTCGCCAGTCCAACTGATCCGGCTGCCATGTGCAGACTTACAGAGCTACCGACTCTGCGCCGAATACTGAGGTGCACGCTGAGGTGCAGGCTCGTGCGACCGCTGTGGCACATGCACGTGGTGGCACAGTCATATCTTCTCATAATGTATATTTCCTAAGAATTTAATGAGTCACAATGTCGGTCATAAACACTGGTTTCTATCGGCTGTGCTCTGAGCTGATATACATTTTCCAGGAGGCCCCGGGCCAAGCTCAGATGTCTGAGCCAGGTTACTGAAGAGCTTCCATCGTACGCTCCACATGTCAGACTGAAAACAAAGCTTGTTATGTGCACCCTGTTATCAACTTCTTATTTTCCTCACTGATGGTGCTCAGTTACAGCACTTCAATTCAACAACCCTGTGATGCATCTGTCACTGGAAACTAAAAAAGAGCTTTTTGGAATCTGTAGTTTTTGATTATAATAAACACAAAAATTGCATCTTCATAAATTTGCATTAATTTCATTGAATTCCACAGAAGAATGTGTGATGCTGGTGTGTCATTTAACACATTTTTAATTAGAAAAAAAACATTTGAATTGGTTTCTGGCTGTGGTCAGTACGTGGTCACAGCTGTCTCCTTCATGCACAGATATGACATGTATGACTGGCTGAGCGTTCCTGACCGCAATCTCTGATCCCTCACCCAGCATCTTTAGGAGCAGTGGACGAAGCAGCTGCGTCAACATTATGGATAAAGAAATACAAGAACAAGAGAGTGCATCACTATGTACAGTTTATACATACACTAATGTAAGATGATAACACAGGGAAGCAGCTTGAGGTCTGCTCCAAGGCGTTTGTCATTTTATATTTTATTAGGTCAAATTATTAATTCATTCATAATTAATTAATTATTTCATTTTTGTCTTTAAGATGATATAAAAAGACAGATGAAGGATTTTTAATGTGGCTTATGTAAAGTGGATGATTGAGTCGCCTTGTTATTGAAAGATATTAAATGAAACTGCTCATAAGCTCATCATGTTAATACATCCACAGCTACAGTCCAGCAATGTTAGCAATACAGGAAGCTAATATGACTGAAATAGAAGATTACTAATTATTATTAATTGTAATAAATGTGTGAAAAGGATGTAAAAGAGCTTTTAATTTTATTCTGAAATAATAAATATGATAATCTGTATCACTGTTAAAATGTTTGTCTGTGTGTCCCAGTAAATACATGGCTGAGAGCCTGCTGTGTATTTCTATAGAACATGCATGGAGGTCATTTTTGAGGAAAGTTTGAGTAATGCAACCAAAACATGAAAAAATAAAAGAATTGTGTGTTTTGTCTGAACACCTTCTCTTTGGCTGCCATGTTTTTTTTTCTGCTTCCCTCTGTATTGACAGTGTGTTGCACCAATTTTGTGGTTTGCAGTAGATCACCAGTGAGACTACAAAGCATCTTTTACTGTGGCCACCTGCGCTAAAAATGGACGTTTACACACACACACACACAGAAAAAAAAAACTCTCCACCAAATAGTTTGCAGTCCCGCTCACATCATGTTTCTCTTCTGCTCGTTGTGTGCATGCAAAACCAGAGGGAAATCTGTTGCTGATGAACATAATAAAAACAAACGAAAGTCATTTTCTTCTGTGGTATAAACAGTTAGTCATTTCACATGAGGACAGCATTATTGTGGATTTTATTTAGTCATGCTTATTATAGAAAATAAAAAGAAACGTCTGAGAGCAAAATTGAGTTTGCCCTTTTGTTTGAGTTCTGTGCTCAATCCAATGGAACGGCACATTTTATCTGATGCATTGTATCTATTTGATCAGTCCGCCTGTCTCTGCCTGTCCGCTCGCCAACACATGATGCTGTCTTCATTTATTTGTCTTCCCTGCTTATCCCTGTCTCCACGTCCACTTTGTCTCCCTGTCTGTCTCTCTGTCCGCACACACGTCTGTCTGTCTGTCTGCCTGTCTGCCTACCTGCCAGCCTGCAGATGAGACACCGGCAGACCTGTATGTTTATGTATGGGTTCATTAACAGACATTGACAGCTTGTGAAGGAGAGTGCCATTAACATTGCATGTATTCCCAAGTGGTGATCTTGCCGTGAGTGTTGCGCTCTGTCTCGGTGTTTTACATGCGTAGTGGGTGACCGTAGTGAGGGTGGAGGGGGGAGGGTGGAGGTGTGGGACGAGTGGCAATTACAGGCCCAGTTATAGTGTGATAGCCTGCTCGACGGGCCACGCTTGGCACGGATCCTTATTTTAAGGGAATTTAAAAGCACTAGACGGGGCTTTACGGTGTGACCCCGTCTCTCCATCCGTCCATTCATCCATCGCTGCCTCCCAGTCAATCCTGTTTTTAATCGAGCCAGGCCTCAGCGGGGCCTAAAAGCACAGGGACCGGGCGCAATGCCTAGATGACCCTAGGTAATATGGAAATGGATAGAGGAGCCCCCCCCCCCAAACACACACACTCAGAGCCCCTCACGGACCCAGTCTCTGCTCACTTCAGCGCACATATGCAGCCCGTTGACTCTTAATTTTCCATCAGAGCCGTTTCACCTGGAATATTTCTGCCAGCAGAGCAACGCACTCTCTGCCCCTCCGCGGAGGCCTTTTGCCCCCCCCGCCCCCCACCACCACCACCACCCTCTGCTCCAGCAGAAAGGCTGCTGTTATGTAACTGCACCAGATTCCCTTCTGAACACTTGAAAACCAACCACAGGTCAGCGAGCTCACACTGCACCGGAGTGCAGCACTTAGAGAAGTTTCTAAAAGATACAAGAGTCGGTGCATCCCGCCGTACGCACTCCTACTTTTATTGGGGCTGATCTATGATCTGCCTCGCGTCCTTTAAGTCTTCACAAAGTTCTGTTCTGGTGAAGTCATTGTGGACTTGGAGCCCGCTGTGTATTTCTGATCATCCAGCATCATTTTTCCACTCACAGGAGAAATTTTGCGCTTGAGAGACAGGATACACTAAAAACTCCAAAGCTGACCCCTCTCCCCCGCTCTCCCTCACACATATACACACACACACACTCCCGTCGTAATTTGTCTGCCCACTGGTTTCACTTATTAAGTTTCAAAAGGTTTCTGGGCAACGTGGTTTGAGAAAGGGAAAAAAAAGGAACCGTGGCATTTTTTTGGCACACCGCTCTGCCCGTCTTGCCCAGAATGAGGAGGTTACCATGGCATCAGTGGGCACCTCATAAAGCAGACCATTGTTGGTGCTTCTGTGTGTGTGCATGTGTGCGTATGTGTGTGTGTGCCACATTGAGTTGCATGGCAACAACCTCTGGGCACCACCACCACTAGCAAGAAGCTCAAATCTCGCACAGGGCAGTGCCAGCCTGCAATACAACATAAACATGAACTTCCCTCTGTCTTTAGTCTGATTTATTCTCTACCTGCTTCTTCAATCGTCTCACATTTCTTCACACACACACACACAGCTTTCTCCCAAATGTCTGTCAGCATATTGTGAGGAAAGTAAAAGATCCTGTAATTGTAGCCCGGATCATGATTTATCATCCCAAACACAAAAGAAATGTGCTGTCAAAGGTTAGCAAATCACCAATGATCTGCAGTGTATTTCTTTGTGCAGCGGTGTGTGCAGATTTTCATTAAAGCTCCAAAATTACTGAGAACCATGCGCTGCATGCTTAAAGAATGGCCACCATAATTAGAAAACGAGCCCGCAATCTAAAATAACCTGAGGGGGAAAACAGAGACGCTTTATTTTCTTGTCTTCCCCCGTCAGATCCATTAGCGGAGAAAGGGTATCATACAGGTTTGTTTGTAATTGTTTCAGTTCCAAATAGCCCAAAACACTAAGTTACTATGTGTGAAAATCTGGACACAATTTGTGGTTCCCCGAAAAAAAAAGAGGGAGAGAGAGAAACGAGAGGAGGGAAGGAAAGGAGCTATTTTCAGTTTCTGAAAGTTTTGGTGGGAGTTGAGAGGCGCGTGGGTGACACCAAACCTCTGACAGGTGGACGCTCTCTGGCTCGCTGCGACCTTTGTGTCAGAGCTAAGGCCTGGATGTGTGCAGAGCTGTGAGCTGCAGATTACGCGTGGAAGGAAGACGGAGGCGTCTGCAGTGAGATGCGGGTCCTCTGGCACACTCTGCTGGTGTGTGTGAAGAACTGAAGACACGGACTGTTCATGCAGCTCTCGGACGCTGCAAGAGAAAAGGTTTGTGGTAAAACAAACGTTTCACGAACGTATAATTAATGCATGACTTAATGAGCCATGATGGCTGAGGATGTTTAATATTAAGAAATGACCTTGTTACTTTGAATTTATGTGATTAGCTGATGCTTAATTGATGTTCATACATTGATTTGTGTTCCATTATGTGAAATCTAGTTACACAGCCATGTTACAGTGATTGTGTGTATACGTTAAGTTGTCTTATCATTATTGTTTCCTGTTTCATCAATTCAAAATTAAAAAAACAAAGAAAAGCTCATTTCAGAGTCCTCATAGAAATATCCATCAGTTTTTAATTAAAGTGCTCAAACATCGACATCTTCAGCACAATGTAAACTTCTTATGTCATGATTTTGTCTCCATTCGTCACCTGACAGCAGCCTCACGTTTGTGCAGCACAAACATCCAGAGACACACGGTGCTTCTTGCAAAAACAACTGAACATATATAATAATAATAAGAGAGTAAAATGCTCCACCCTCCCAGCTTGTAAACTTTGTATAAACAAAGACTGCTGGCTGCTGTGCGCACACACATTTACATATCTGCATTTGAGAACCATTTTAATGAGATTAAATTAAAGAAAGTTTCATATTGATAACAAATTCAGAACAGCAAAGAGATCAGAGACATGCATTTAGTTATTAATTCATGTGTGTTCCATTAAACATGAACTAATCCCTGTATTATTATTATTATACAATTATTATTATTAATTAATTATTATATACAATATATATATAGTATTTCAGTATTACTGAAGCACATGTTTTATAATATTAAATTCAGTCACACAGAGTTACTGAATTTGTCCATTTCTTCTTGAGCAAAGTTGTGATGAACAGAGTCAGACTGTTAAGTCTCTGCTTTATTGGAAAATGAAGCATATTTGACAGTAATAACCTTAAAATGATACGTTAATACATTAACATGGAATCCAAAAACACCAGGTGTTGGTTTAGCTGTACACTGCAAAACATGTTTTTTTTTTAGTTTTAGTTTTTAGTTTAGTTTTAACTTTTGTTGCATTTTTTTTTGCAATGCCACAACTGGTTTTCATTCATTCATGGTGTGAGATTCATCAACTCCCAGGCTCTGAAATAGCTCGAGATGGCTGAATTAACTGTGAATATTTAATGTCAAAGTCACTTTACTGTCACAGAACGCAGCTGCAGGCCGGTCCTGCATTGGAGCGGCTTTCTAAAAACACGAGTGTGACAGAAGCGAAACGACGCAGGTTTGATTTGTGAGTTGATTTTCTGTCTGGAAGGAAAGAAAAACACAAAATACTGAGCGGTGGGGTGTTTTGCTCACGTCCTCCGGCGCTGATGTAAAGTAGTGGTGATTAGCAGTAAACGGGCTCAAACGTGTATAAGTACCAGTGTGGTCTGTGAAGAGCGACCTAAGAGGGTTCAAACTGATCACAACTTATATATGCAGCCACCTGGAACAGACTTCCTCTCTTGCCAAATACATGCCATGTTTAGCCCGGCCTGGCTGCTCTGAGTGTGTGTGTGTGTGTGTGTGTGTGTGTGTTGTCAGGTCTGTTACTGTGGTGCTCGTTTGGTCCTCTGCTGTTGTGCAGCATGTGGCCCGCAGATTAACGCTTTAAATGAGACTCTCCTGTTCTGAATGCCCCCTCTGTTTGCTTACAAGGCCCGGGTGAGACAGAGTGGAAGGATTTGAGAGGGGTTTTGTATCTCCTCCTGTTCAGAGGGGGGCATCCTATTATGAGTGAAAAGCTAAAGGGAGGGCATGGTCACAAAGGGTTAAAACCTGAGAGTGTCTCTTTTTTTTGGCATAAAGTGCAGAATTGGCTCTTTTTTTTTAAAGACATGTGGAAAACGGCTCCAAACAGATTTTAGTGTAAGACAGGTGCCAGCTCTGCCATCTGCTTTCAGTTTTACCTCCCTGTCTGTCTGCTCTCAGCCGATCCCCTCCTCTCTCCACACTCCTGATTCATCCATCTCTCTCTCTCCCTCTCTTTTTCCCCTCTTCCACCAATCAGATCATTCTGACAGCCTCCCCATCATGTGTTGGCACACACCCTTTAATTTCTTCCAGGTACCTTGGATGAAATTAAAAATGGAGAGAGATCAAATCAAAAGGGAAATTTAGCAACTTCAGGTATGACATGGTTGGAAAATATGAGGTATTACCACACACACACACACACACACACTCACATAGAATATGGAATATTGATGGATTAGGGATTGTGTGAAAATTATTCAGTTAAATCCAGGTGGGGTTATCGATTTCTACGTCTGGTTAAAGGGAGCACATTCACATTTTTCCTGGAGCAGAGGGAGATGTCTGAAGTTTTCCTCATCATCTGATTTATTTCAGACTTCGTCCTTCAACTGTGAGGTTTATTGGAAAAATAAAAAAACACATCATTTAATTATAGCCTCATTTTACTTCCCTCATTCAGCAGCTATAATTACACTTTCATTAGCAGACACACTTGTTTATTATCTTCTGATGTTGCTATATATTTTTTCTTGAGATATTAAGGGGACGGCGTATTGTAAGGTTTTTTCTAACTCTAAAGAAAAAATTCAATGATAATATTACTGCAAGGCCCTCTCACCCCCCCAGTCATTTTCCTACAGTCCCGTCTTTGTGTGGGCCGAATGAGAACAGGCCGAGGGGCCCGAGAGGTCCCTGAGCTCGACCCTCACAGTGTTAACAAGATCATTTATTTAGCTGAAAAGTCAGTCAGTGTCCTGATCGCACCCGACATTTTATAGAGATTTCTCTTCATTTTGTTTTTAATATAATTCAGTCGCACAGTGAAACAAATTCAGTGTTTAACAGATCAGCTCCACTTCAGTGAAATGCTTAATGGTTTGTGTGCGTCTGTACTTCAACATGGACAAAATATTGAAGTTTAGTGGATTTAAAACAAAATGTTAACTAAAACTATGAATACAGTTTGTCAGTTTTTCCTGTCTTATGGATTCAATTCTTAAAGTATTCAGATGTTGTTGTTTTTTATTATTTAATAAAAGAGATTCAACCATGTGAATCTAATTTATTTATTCTGAGATTTAGAAAATGATATTTTACAGCCATCAACAAGCATTAATGTGGCAGCTAAAACAAAAGAAATTTATGAATATGAATTCTTCATATTCATTCAAAAATGTAAATCATCACCATCCATCATCCTTCACCTGTGAAACAGAAGTGTTTTACCCTTCATTGAGTGTATTTATTTGACTTCTTTTAATCCGTACAGCTCCCCTCCCTCCTTTTTGAAGAACTTGATTTATTTTTTTTTTGTCCTTAAATGCTGCATAGATTTCCTCAGTGTTACTTTATTATGCTTCTGATTTTCAAATCATGAGGAAACTCATGAAATATGCATTTTAGGTTGTCTATTAGGAAACTGTAAGACCGAGAACAGACAGCTGTTTCCAGGTGTGGAAACCTCTGGAGTTGATGTTCCAAACATTAAATACATCACAAGCATGTTGCTCAAACTTCTCCTGTCCAACGGTCCGCCGCAGAGAGAGAGAGGGAATTTAATTTTAGCACAGGCATGTTTCTTTTTTTGGAAAAGATGCAGTTCTTTGTGAAAAATATCAACTTTAATGGCCAACTAGATGACTTATGAAAATACATAAAAGTGAAAACACATTGTTGGCTCCTGTCTCCTGCAGCTTCCCATGAGAAATGGGGGCCAAGCCTCATTTAAAGTGCGGCGCCTGAGCCGTGTCGCTCGGTTCAGAAATGTGGGGCTTTAACCTGGGTGTTTTTTTTTCCTTCCTGGAACGAGGCCGTTTGCTAATGAGCCCGTCAGGACAAAGGTGAGTTCTAAATGAGCGGAAAGAAAAGTAAACAAGCCAGGTGACAAATTGCAAATAAGCGAACATCAAGTAGCCTAGATGGGAGATTCTGTCCACGCACACACACTCGCTCACAGGCAAACCAGTGGCTGTCAGTGTTGTAAAGAGTTGTTGAGGCTAGACTTTTTTGTTTTGGAGACTCTTATAGCATGCAGGTGCTCTTTTCAAAGGCAGCCCTCTCCGCCGGGCACTTCTTGGCCGGAGTTGAATGTTGGGCTCCCAGGGTGTTTGTTTGGGTTCTGTTTTGTATGCTTGGTGTCTATGCCTGCTTGATACCTATTCCTCTTTTCTTCTGTTATTTAAGCGCACATTTTCTCAGAGAACGCTTGCAAAGCTTTCCAAAACATATAACCTGTTCACAAAGAGCGGAGGTCACTTTCCAGGCACGAAAAAAGAAAAAGAAAAGAGGCAACAGCAGACTGTTAGCATACAAGTTCACCAGCCTTATATAGTCATGTAGCCGTCCAGGAAGAATGTACGCTGTGTGTAGTTCATTACTATAAATCTACATGCTACTGATTTCACTTATTTTCCTCTACAACCTGCTGAGGTAAGATCTCAATAAAATAGGTGGTCAGTTTCATGCTACATTTAAATCCACTGCTTGTTTTTGGCCCTCAATCTCTCACCGTGTGTGTGTGTGTGTGTGTGGAATCATGAGTGTGTCAGATGGAGCCCGTTGTGCCAGGCAGCCGGGCAGCGGCGGTGCCACTCTGTGTGGTCAGGGCACACTGTGTCCTCTCAGCTGCTGTTTCGAATTCACAACTAACTTGACAGCAGCATCCTCACTCATTCACTGCAGCAGATGGTAGCGAGCTTGCTGTTTCGCGCGTGTGTTTGCCCATTTCTTTTGGAGGAGGCAGCTGTGGGAAGCAAAAGCTTTGCCCACTGCTGAGTCCAGCTTCAGGCGCTGGGCGACAAAAGAGGACAATCGCAATAAAAACTCTGGAGTCAGTGAAGATCAGAGAATCTGAGAGAGGATGCACGCAGACAAGGCTTGCTTTAAATCTCCCATATCACTGCGTTTCATCCAGAGAGGCCCCAGCCAGTTCCATCAGAGAGTAATCCTTGAGATTATATCCCTGCATGGTGGACAATGAGCATATTGTTGCGATCTTGTTGCTGTAATCCAGCTCAGCACCATATGCAATAAACAGCAACGCTCTCTAGAGAGCTGCTGCGGTGAATAAAACACTGTCCGGTCTTTGCACGGCAATCCATCTGCCAGCGGCTCTCAGTGTCTGAAAATATCTCCACCAGAATCAACTGTGAGGCAGCATATTAACAGAACACTCTCAATCTGTTTCTGTTCACTTGTTATTCTGAATGATGCAGAAATGCAGCTACAAATTCCCCCTCAACAACAAAAAAAAAGGACCACAACATGGTGCAGCCATTCAAAGTCTCCCGGGGTCTAATATGAATATGATTTTAATTTTGGTCATAACCTCGAGTGCACAGACAGGAGACAGACTCAAAATGAGGATGGGGTGAAGCCATCTGTTTTGTGGTACAATGAGAGAGACACAGAGGAAGAAATGTGGAGGAGCCGAGCAGGGACGCTGGAAGTCAGTCAAAGAAGGAGGTGCAGAGAGAAAGTCAGTCTATGTAATGACATCATGCTGATGTTAGCTGTGTGAGACTCACGTTTCTTGCGTTCATTTGATTTGCGCTTAACACTTTACATCAATCCTAGAACATTTTACGTTAAAACGCGAAGAAAAGTCAAACACCAACATGCTGCAGGTCACAGCAAGTCCACTGAAGGCAAGGCGAGACGAAGAGGGAGCGTAAGAAGTCACTGCACAGCAGCAGAAATCGCATATTGCATGTAGCTGACTGGACTGAACTCCATCCAGGGCTTTGTCTGACAGGATGATCTGTTCCCTGACGCCTTTGGTTACTTTGGAAACACCAAACTCAGCGTGTTTGTTTGTGAGCAACAGAAAATGCTCCAACCTGCTGCGAGGTATTATGGATAATAATAAGAGGAATACATATTGATAGTTAACGGGCAAAAAGACCTTCCCACAGAGTCTCTTGTATCTGTGTATCTGTGTCTCTTGTAAGAATGTTATGCATTCACATGATTCTTGTGATTTCGGGTCGTGTCTTTGTGTTTGAACACACAAAACAACTGTAAATGTAAAAAACGAGGTGAAACATCTTTCCTGGTGGGCAGCACATAAATAAAGCAGTAAAAACATTACAAGTTCAAACTTTTTTTCGAAACTGATGGTTTTTATTATGTTTGATTTTAAGGGCTTCTGCAGCCCCCCTCAGCACTCCTACTTCCAGCGTCCGTGGAGCCGAGGCTCATAAAGAAACAGCAGACTCAGGCCAAATTGTCAGTCAGTTAGTAGATGAGATGTCATGCTAGCCAGACACGCTAGACAGGCGGGCAGAGTTGCCTGAGGAGGAATCCTACTATTTAATGTGCTTCTGCAACCCAGCTGATTCACCACTACACCATCCAGTCTAATAGGTTTTGTTCTGGTGAATCACTCCAGGTTTCCTTAATGGAAAAGCCAAACATACTGCTCTAACATTGGGTGACAAGGGCACCTTGGGTTTGCAGATGTTCACGCAGATGACAGATGGCGTCGGCGTAGCTAAGGGAGCAACGGGAACGATGTCTGCGCCAGGCTGGTGCCACATGCACCCCCCACCCCACCCCTCCTTTTCCACCCACTCCCCCCTTCTGTAATGCAGAGTCTACCATCCCAAAATGAGGGGACATATAGCTGCGTGAACGTGTCCGCGTATGCGTGCGAATATATATCTGAACGTGAAAGTGCGCATGCAGTGACTCAGCACGCTGTGGTCAGGGTCTGCACAGTGTCTGGGATCATCGTGTTCCAAGTTAATCAGGCAGCAGCTTGGACTTTGTTCCCTTTAGTATCTCCATTTTAGTTACTTTTGCTAAACTAGGCACAATTTCTCGTTTTTGTCACGCAGCAGCTGTGCAGTTGAAAAGGACAATGGCGGCAGATTTACCATCAAATTTCTGGAAGCACCCTCCTCGTTCGGCCAGCTGAATTTAGCACTGGCCAATTATCAGCTGTAGCTACTGAGCTAACACTAGCTCTAAGGGTTAAAAATGCTGTCTCATGTTTCATGCTAACTCTTTTTTAAAACACCTTATCATGTGTAAAGGCTCAGGCCAAAGCTACACTGTAACCCTGTATACACAAATGAATTCATTAGTAAGGAAAGTAAGGAAAATTTCTAATTTGTTTAGAGGTTCATTGTACTAACTCGAACATGTTGATTCTTTTTGAGTTTAAGAAACTGCATTTTTGATTAACATGAACTTTTCTGTAGATTATGTAACTATTACAGTTTCAACATATTTATGCCCTACTGTATTTTGACAGAATAATCAATAGCAAGTTAAGAATAAGATACTGTTAATGAGAAATATTGACTCAACATATGTTGATACACTTTTATAGATCAGCCTTATTCTATTGTAGACATATAGATATAGTTTTATAAATGGAACAAGAAAAGGTAAGATCTTACTGTGAATATAATTTCAACATAAATGAACCTCTTCGGCTGCCCTGTTCACAAAGGTGACTTGTTAGTGTTTTCAATAAATTGTATGATTCACTCAGAGAGGGCTTACAGGATAAGGATTTACTGATTTGTTTGGCAAATGTAACATAATAGAGTTGTGAATGGGGCAAACTAATGTAGTTAATGAAATGCACCTTGGTCTTGGAAGTACTGCTGGTCAATACTGCTGCTAGTAAGCTAGTTAGCTGGACATGCTAATGTTTACAGCAGATAAACACACTGATTAATTCATTCTTTACTTTTGTGTTTTTGATTTCACCCTCCAAACTCCATGAACGCAGAGCATTGATCTAACTACAGCTCCACGCACACCACATTGGCATATAGAACAGTCCAAAGCTTGACTGACGGGGTTGCCCGTGCATGCCTAGTTACGGTTACTAAGCAGATGATTGGACAATCGTTGTCAGGGAGAGGGGTTTAGCAAACGGTCAGTTTTGTCCTTGGACCCTGTGGCTTTTGCTGAATCTGGAGGAGGAAAAAGCGTCTCTCTTTCTCTCGCTGAGGTGGAAATCTCTAAAGGTGGCTCCGTTGGTGCCAACAAGGAAATGAAACTCGAGCATTGTAAAAGTTTCTGTCATATTATCCCCTAACTGCTCTATCAGTGGTCAGTACTCTGGTAATTTGGCAGCAAGAAAGCATATTCAGTGCTTCTGGCAGGAGATTTCATAGACACCAATGACATTTTACAACAATGCCAACTGGAAGTGCAAACAGTAATAGCTCTGTTGACCAAGTGATAGCAATAGCACTTATAGTCCAACTGTATCAGTGGAGAAAGCCTAGTGATTAGATCATTTGGTGCCAATGTGCAGAATGAGACATTCAGCGTGGCACCCGGGCATTTTGTTTCAGATGAAACAATACTGGTACATTAGTATAATGTGGAATAATCTCTCACTTCAGACTCAATTGAGATCTATCAGTAAAAAGAGGAGTGTGATTTAAGCATGGGCTCATCATGCAGACAGATTACGAGCCCTGGAACCCCGGGAAGCCGCAGAGAAGGGGAGGATGGCTGTGAACAGGTAGAGCTGATAATTACCTCCATTCATCTTCACTGGACCCCGGCACTGTTTTATGAAGGTGCATCTGAGTGCGGGCCCACGTTTGATGAATCTCCCCTTAAAATTAGCAGTCACTGGTGGATCGAGAGCCTCCATCAGTCCGTATGCTCCCATTCATCATCTCATTAGGACCCTCGGCTGGGCTGTACAGGCCTGAGGACTCCCAAAGAGAAGAGAGAAACTATGAGCTCCATCATAACTACAACATTTTGTCGTTGTTTACAAATCTGTCAATTTTTTTTATTTTTTATAAACCACAATCTGTTCAATTCCCAAGACCCATTTGATCATTTGTAGGAAAAATCTTAATGTATCAGGGGCAGACAGTGGCACAGTTGTTTACTATCCCGGGAATCCAGAGCCATTACAGACTGGGAACAAATGCCAAATCTTTATGTAAACCCCGTGTGTCTGTATGTTTATAGGAATGTGTTTCTCTTCAGGTGTTTACATGAACGTGACATATAAAGATTTGTGATGCAAGATAATTTCAGTTAAAGTGTTACAGCCATTATGTGGCAGGGAATGCAGCGGGAGTTCGGGGAGTCCCAGCTCGCCGTTGTAACTGCACTCTTTGCTGCAAAGCGAGCAGAAATAAAAGCTCTCTGGTGGTTACACTGCTCCGCTCCCCTCGTCCCTCCATCACCCTTCTGTCCAGGTGGATGAATCTTTTCGGAAAGCCACAGTTTTTTTTTTTTTCCACAAACTCAGTCGAGAATGCAGCAGGGCAGTGAGACAACCCCCCCCCCCCCACACACACACACACACACACACACATACACACACACAAACCACACTCTAAACCCCCCGTCGCGCTCCAAACGCATCACTAACTGGATCTCCATGTGGTACATCCATTACCGTAAAATACTCTGCTGCTCCCCACTGAAAGCTCACCATCCTCCTCTGCCCTCTGTTTTGCCTCTCACACACACACATCAGCCCCTCCACCAACACCAACACCACCACCGCCCCAGCCCCCCTTCATAAGACCGCTTACGCTGGCAGTTCTGAATTGGTCCAAGTCCAAGTTTAACATTAGTGGTGGGGGGGTGCAGTTTGGGTGTTTAAAAAGCAGCCTGCAGAGAGCGGCGAGAGTGAGCACAGCCGTGACTTACAGTAAAAAAAAAAACTGTACATGACTACACTCCTTCTTGCTTTGCTGCGATCACGATGGCCTTTTTTCTGGAACCACAAATTGAGAAATCAGTAATGGTGTACAAATGTGCCGAGCTTACACGTTTAAGCTGAAGTCATCTATGAGAAATTTAGATCCGTGTCGCCAAGGATAACATTAGTTACCTTTGGATTATTCATCTATGTGTGATTTCTGTGGAAAGCTGTAATTTATCACCAGCACTGTGGGGACTCGTCTTACCAAGGAGGCGTTTCTTTTTTTCTGTCCTTTCTTCTCTTACTTTATGCTGTAAAGCCACAGTCTGATGTCATTACCAGGAAATGGAGATATTTTGGGGGGCTCAGCGCTCTTTTATTTGGATTTTGTCCTCATCCCTTGTTCTGGGGAAATGCTGACAAAACAAATTCTCTGTGCCAAAATTCTGAGTAAAACCCTGTCATTGTTGAAGGCCAACAAAAGAGTGGTTCATTTAGACTCAATTTATTATGATTTCTTCTTTGTGTCAACAAATAAGAACACTGGCTGGGCAAACTGCTTCATAGAAAAGACAACAGCAGACCATGGCTCAGTATGTGTGTGAGAGACAGAGCGAGAGTATTCCATGACAAATAAGTATTAATCACGTATCACTTGATTAAAGATACAGAAGATTTCTGGTGCGGTTTGTCACCACAGAAGTTAAAATGGCATTGTTTCTGCCATCCTACTTAAGCAGCTACAGCATAGCTCATCAAGTGTAATAAAAGGATTAAATGGGTGCAGTGAGGCAAAGGTCACTGACATGGGACCACAGTGGCAGTCAGCATGAATTTTGCATGTGTTTATAAGAATGTGGAGGCCCTTTAAAGTTTAAAGTTTAATTAGATGGCCCACAATGAGTGCTTTTCTTTAAGGTGTCTTTAGTTTCTGATGAGAAGGAGTGCATTAAAGTACACACAACCACAGAGAAGCCAAGGATGACTGGTCTGCAACTATCCATGACTTTCACTATTTACCCAGCGTTTACTCAATTAATGCATTACTCACTTGGTTGATTCACCAAGTTTCTAGAGCCCAAAGACATTTTTAATGTTTGAGTCTATAGATTATTACTAAGATATTTTCATTAACAATTACATACAATAGAGAAAATAACTAATGACTAATCATTTAGGTCTAGCCTATGCAAAAAAGTCTAATACATATTTCTAAATGTGCAGGAGTCTATAGGAGATATGTTACTACAAAAGAAACAACATGATAAATTCTTCTTTCCATCCATCCATCTTCTTCCACTGAAGAAGAAGAAGATGAAAGTCTTCTTTCATTGTCAGTAAATTCAAGTCAAATAGAAATTATAAAGACAAACTTAAGATTAAAGCTTTACCTTTACCTTTTTAAATGTTATTGGCGACTCTTCTTGTTTTAATGTTCAAATAATAATGTAACTAATTCCAATTCCCTGGCAGCACAGACCCCAAAAGGAGATTTAAAGGAACGGGTACTACGTTTAAAGGAACAGGTACTTAATTTATAGGAACAGGTACTTAATTTATAGGAACAGGTACTATGTTTATAGGAATAGGTACTATGTTTATAGGAACAGGTACTATGTTTAAAGAAACAGGTACTACATTTAAAGGAACAGGTACTACATGTAAAGGAACAGGTACTACGTTTACAGGAACAGGTACTACGTTTAAAGGAATAGGTACTTAATTTAAAGAAACAGGTACTACATTTAAAGGAACATGTACTACATTTAAAGGAACAGGTACTACAGGTACTACATTTAAAAGGAGCAGGTACTACATTTAAAGGAACAGGTACTTAATTTATAGGAACATGTTTAACATTTAAAGGAAAAGGTACTACGTTTAAAGGAACAGGTACTACGTTTAAAGGAACAGGTACTATGTTTAAAGGAAAAGGTACTATGTTTAAAGGAAAAGGTACTATGTTTAAAGGAACAGGTACTACGTTTAAAGGAACAGGTACTATGTTTAAAGGAAAAGGTACTATGTTTAAAGGAACATGTATTACAGGTGCTATATTTAAAGCAAAATGTACTACCTTTAAAGGAGTTTCACTGCTATGTTTAGAGAAACAGGTACTATATTTAAAGGAACAGGTACTATGTTTAAAGGAACAGGTACTACATGTAAAGGAACAGGTACTACGTTTAAAGGAACAGGTACTACGTTTACAGGAACAGGTACTACGTTTAAAGGAACAGGTACTGTGTTTAAAGGAACAGGTACTACATTTAAAGGAACAGGTACTGTGTTTAAAGGTACAGGTACTTAATTTAAATGAACTGGTACTATATTTTGATTTTAAAACTTAACTAACTCAAGTTGGCATTAGCAGCTCTAGTCTGCTGTGCATGAATCTCCCTAGCCTTACAAAGATGGTCTCTGAGAGTGCTCTGTTGTTCAAATCAAATCAAATCAAGTTTATTTATATAGCCCTTTACAATAGCCAGACGGTACCCAAAGTGCTTTACAACAAAGCTCTAGAAACAATACATAACAGGTACATAGATAAATAAATGCAGTTAAAATTAAAATACAACTAAAATACAATTAAAGTACAATTTAAATACAATAAAAAGAAAATAAATAAAAGAAAATAAAAGTGCTGTAGTGTTAAAAACCTTCCAGAAATGTATAAGATGCAGCAGGCAGAGTGAGTACACATGAAGTGTATACCTAGTCGGAATAAAAGACCAATCTAAAAAAGTGTGTCTTAAGTTTTGATTTAAAAAGGCTGAGATCACTAGTGGTGCGGATGTCGGCGGGCAGTTTGTTCCACAGACTGGGACCAGCGACGGCAAAGGAACGATCGCCCCACTGTTTGAGTCTCGTCCTGGGGGCCTCTAGCAGAAGCTGACCGGAAGAGCGCAGGGCTCTGCCACAGTTGCGTGTGTTGTTGATCTAGGAGCTATCGTTGATTCTCACCTTCAACGGTTTGCCAACATGTGCTACAGGGCTCTTCAAGCTCAACACAAGCCTGACTAACCTCTTCTGACAGATCTGTGTTTGAGTGACCAGATGTTGTTTTGCACATCTGACCAACAATGGAGGCCAAAGTGTTGTACTGTGCCTGCTCCTCTAGGAGAATACCAAAACCTCTCAGCAGAACTACTCATGTTCAATACAAATGTATTACTCTAGACAAATAAAATGCTCGCGTAAAACACATGCCTTTCAAGAAGTACCATAATTCAGGTAAGCATGTTCCATATAACTTCTCTAAACATGTATTAATACAGCCTCCTACTCACACACTCACTCAGAAATAGACCTGTCATCTTGCCACCATCCCCTTATCGTCTAACTGCTAACAAGCCTATTTGCCTGTGACTGACGTTGATGTGATCCCTAAAGCCCCGGGCTTGGCACCAGATCGCTCCTAAGCCAAATTAAGCCTCTGTCATGCCCACCCCCACCTCCAGCCCAGTGCTACCCCTGCCATGGGAACCCTAAATCTTTAATGACGATGGAGAGCTCTGTGCGCTGCTCCCACGACACAAAAGCGATGACATCTGTGTCTGTAAGTGCTGCACTCCAGAGCAACCCCATTTGTTCTATCTACGCTTCTTGAAAAGAAATCAAATATAAAAGTTGAGGGAGGGTGGAGGAAGGAGGGGGTGGAGCTAAAGAGGTTAAAACAAAAGATCCTCTCTTTCAAAAGGAGGTTTACTTCCCTGCCCAGTGCTCCTTAAATGTTCAAAGAAGGTGTTAAAAGAACCTCAGCTCCCCTTCTTGCTCTGGTGCTCTGCATACGGCCCACCTGCTCAATACTACTTCCAAGTAAACATGGATGTTTAATGAGTAACATCCACACTGAACTGAACTCCTACAAGTCAACGTCAGTACCTTGGAAAGCGATGAATTCAGCAGACATTTGGCCATCACAATTCCCCAGACTCACAGTGAGTCAAAGAAAATTTATTTCTTTGGAAATACTTAAAAATGAAAATGTCTGATGTGACGCAGCAAAGCACGAGGACAAAGGCAGTTTGTTTAGTTATACTGCCTCAAAGGTCTGAGACAAACCTACAGATGATACAAGGGATGATTTGTCCACAGCTGACCTCCTTAAAATTCTTTATCTACTCTGGCTCAAGCACAGTTATTTTGGCTTGAAGAATGCAGTCTGCCTCATTTCTGTGTTCAGTCTCATTTCTTTCATTGAGAACTGCAACTAACAATAATTTCAGTCATCACTTCATCTGAAATCTGCTTTATGATTCCTTTTTAGTCTTCCTTGTTAGTTAGAAAACTGTGGGAAAAAACTCCCAACACACCAAAGTAAAGTCTTCAAATTGCTTGTTCTTTTCACATGGTCAGAATATTCAACCTGCAATCATATAAAAAAGAGAAACCCCACATTTGAGAGGCTGCAAAAAGTTGAAGGGTGGATTTTTTATTTTTAAAAATGAACCACAGTCGGTAGAGCAGCTGCTCCATGTACGAAGGCTCAGTCCCTGCCACAGCAGCCCAGGGTTCAAACCCAACCTGTGGCTCTTTCCCACATGTCAGTCTCTATCTCTCTCTCCCCACATTTCCTGTCACTCTTCAGCTTCTCTTCAGCGTCTCTATCAAATAGAGACAGCTGAAAAGGGCAAAAAAAAAATCTTTAAAAAAAAGAACTATATCATTATCATCAATAAATTTGTACCATCAGCTAATTAAAGCTAAAAAAAATCACATACTTTTGCTTCTTTGGATAGATTAAACATTTGCATGGAGATGAAATATAGAACTATTTTATATATTTATATAACACAGTATATGTAGTGTACGTTATATGGTGATTTTCCAATGTAATCCCTTTAGTACCTCATGTATAGGACCAGTGTGCAGGATTTAGTGGTAACTAGCAGTGTAGTTGCTGATTGCAACGGCCTCGCCTCACCCTCTCCTGACTCGTGTGAAGAAATGTAGAAATAATTCACCCATGGACGTTAAAGAGAACTGGATACAGTGCTTGAGGCGGAGCTCTGTTTATGCAGAGCTGCTCAGTGATGCACAAAGCCAAAAAACGTTTGATTTCAGGACATAAAATGGCGTATGCTTCCCCACTGTGGGGCCTATAGCAGGGGTGTCCAAACTTCTTTAAGGAGGGCTAGATTTGACAATGGGAAGATGCCTGTGGGCCTATCAAAGTTACATACAAATGCACTGTTCTGTAACAATTTTATTTTCATTGTCACAATTATCATTTTTTTTAAACGATAATGTCACCAAATCTAAGCCAGTCAGCTGTGAACAAATCTAAAAACCAGTTCTTCCATTCTTTCACATCTGGAGTCAGATCACAGAATGAACTGTATGGAATACGTTAAACTTTCATGGAGTTGATACAAATCTGAACCTCATGGTCATTTAAACATGACTTATTATGAGTTAACATTGAAGTTTAAAACATGCGTATCACTCTTGCTCAGAAAGTAATATTCTGTGTCACATGTACAGGTATAGAACATCAACAGTTATGTCCCCAGAGGTTAACGGTTACTGCATTCAAATGCTTCATTATGTCAACCAAAAAAGACAAATACAGTCACACAGTATCTGACAATCCTAGCAGGCCATCAATAATATATTATAAAAACAAAGCTGCGGGGTGCCGGCCATGATTGGCCCCCAAGCCGTACTTTGGACATCCTTGGCCTATATGTGGTTTAGCTAACCTAAATGGGGATAGAATGATTTAACATGGCTCCTCCAGATTTTACAAATGTTGTTTGACCAAATAAGTCAAATCCAGAAATAACAGCTGCTTCTTTCAGAATGTAAGCTCATGGGGGAAAGTCTTTATGGGTCAGTGTGCGTCACATGACGGATGCCATTGCTGCCAAATTATCGTCAAAATGGCGGGCTCAGGTAATAATACACTAATGGAAATATAGTTATGAATATTATAGTACATTTCTGTCGTGTTCTGTAAATCTGTCACATTGGACTGTTTGTTTGTAATGAAATGTGTGAAATAAATAAATTACCTTCATGAACATGAACAACCATTTCAAACTATCCAAACATGCCGGAGTTGATGGAGGTGGCGTGATGAACAGGCACTGCGGTGGTCACCTCTGTCTGTTTCAGCTCCGGGTCCTTGTTGTAGAGTGAAGAAAGATGGCGGCGTCCATGCTATGCAGGAGGACGGCGGCACTGTGTCGGACGTTAACGGGACTTTCTTCTTCAAAAACGGTCCTCTCTGCCAGCTGTCCGAGCGGGCTTCTGTCGCAGACTGCGTCTTACAACCCCAGACCTTTAAAGCTGAACCTCGGTGCGTACCTTCCAGACAAGGACAGCGAGAAGACGCCGGAGTGGCAGAAGACCGCCCGGTACGACAAGAAGCTGTTCGGTCGGTACGGTTCGGCGTCGGGTGTCGACCCCGCGTCGCTGTGGCCCAGCCATGAGGAGCTGGACAAAATCATCGCGGAGGAAACCGAGTGGAACCCTCCGCTAGAGGTGATGCTGAAGAACATCGAGGCCAAGGAGAAGGAGGAAACAGAGAAGCGGCTGGCAAAGTTAGTATGCTACTGTAGCTAACGTCAGTGTGTCAATTATCGGACGGGTCCTGTTTACTCTGTTTGGTTCTGTGTTAGCGTGAATATCGACGGTGTCAGGAGGTGTCACAACACACGGGTTAACATGAACTAATGGTTAATATGTGAAAGAAGCGAACAACATGAACAGGTGCGAACCGTATACAACACGGAACTCAACACCACCTGATGAGGGATGACAGCTAACTGCAGAGCAAATTTACACTAATGAATCATGTTGGAGGCAACTGCAGCTAAAAACATTTAAAACTCTAAGTTACATTTTATTTTCATCCCTCTGAGGACATTTTACTTCAAGGTGAAGTTAAGTATCATGCTTCCACATAGTTGGGAGGGACTAAAAAGATGTCCTGGCCTTTCCAGTCTCCAGTGTGTGTTGCTCTGCAAAAATGCCGCATCCTACACTTCCCATAATGCACTTATTCGATTCGAGGGCTGTCACTGAGGGTGCATTAGTGCAACTACAAGTACAATTAGCACAGGTGTGTGTCGTGTAGGGCTGGGTCTTCATCTTGTTATACAGTGTCAGGTGGTGTCTGTAGATTTCTTTTCAAACATTCAGTTCACGGAGGGGCTGCAGACAGATAAATAGAGAGACACACAGATGCACAGCAGAGGCAAAACATGAACTAACTATAAACTGTACCAATAATGACGTACAGATGTAGTGGACGTCGTGCAGGACCACAGCAGCAGCCACGATGAGTGGATTTCACTGTTGTTTTGACTTCAGGTGCAAATTAGCAGTTGAACTAACCCTGACAAACTTAGTTTAATGTGTGCTGTTCTATAAATAAATAAATAGTATCAATGTGTGTGTGTGTGTGTCTGTCTGTATACTAGCCTGTTATCATGTATATGTGCGGTAAACACAAGGAAGAGGATGAGTCAGAGGATCAAAGTTATTCCAGTTCAGCCTGTGAGAAATATCTGACATGATGGCAATCCATCTGATAGTTGCAGAGCAGAGGTCTTCAACCAGGGGTCCACGAACTCTAGGCCTGTAATAATGTGAAACATTAAAAAAAAAAAAAAAATCACGTGGTTCTGTTTGTCCTTGGGCTGAAAAAGGTTGAAGACCCCTGTTGTAGAGACATAATTTGATCCAACTGCATCATTCATCGTGGTAACATCCGTTATTCTAATCTTTTCTCCTGTCCACTACAGAGAGAAACTCATAGCACAGAGCATGGCCAAAATGCCCAAGATGGTGGAAGACTGGCGCAGAGAAAAGCGTGAGGCCAGGCAAAAGCTAAAGGAGGAGAAAGAGCGCCGTGCAAAGTTGCTGGCCGAAGCCAGAGAACGCTTTGGCTTCACAGTGGACCCCCGCAGCCGCAAGTTCTTGGATATGGTCGCTGAAATAGAAAAGGAAGAGAAGAAGAAGAAAAAACTAATGAAACGAAGATTGAGAGTGGAGCAGACAGCAACCACCACAACTCCTGCCACATCCTCGTAGTCCTGGGTCCTGAGTCATTTCAGAGAAGTTTGATCCTCCATGTTGTGACCTGGCTACATCTGATCCAAATCAAAGAAAACACCATCCATGTTTTTTTTTTCTTTTGTAAACAAAAATATATATATCCAGAGTTGTTTGTCCTATTTAAACATGTTCATTTTTCCTGATCTTGTATTGTCAGTGAAATAAACTCATCTCTGTACCAGTGCATTCTGTCTGTTACTCACAAACTATGAAATTTAATGAATTCTGGTGTCATGAGACAAGACAGATGTTTTTTTGTAGAATTTATTTATGTAAAAATATTTTTTATACATTTGAATGTAATTTTTGGAAAGTGCACGCACTGATCCAGATCTGCCTGAACACAGGTGGTGAGTTTAGAACAGCAGTAAACAGTTGCTTCACCTCTTTAGCGTGTCTTAGCCATGGCGTACCGTTCTCATTTGCATTACAACCAAAGAGAATGACAAATGCATGAGTTTAAAACACTTTAAAAACTTGCACATAAAAACATTTTTTTCTGCAGCTGTGAAAAAACATTGTCTGACCATCTTAAGATGTTCCAAACCAGCACAGTACGCTGTTTAATGTTAATTACATAAAAAGTTATTACTATACATTTCATTAAGTCATACAAATTATTACACTTGATATTTATAGTGGCTTTAAATTTAATTAATATTGAGTGTTCTTTAATTTTCAGTGTAAACAATAAAAACATTGTCCTTCAAATAAAATAAGTCTACATGCTGTCCCTCAGCTCAAAGCGTCAAACTCCACTTGACACTTGTACACAACAATGGAAGTCAGTCCGGCTGGTAAACCTGAACACACTGATAAAATACGCAGTAATCACTTGTTTAAAATGGATAGTGACACTAAAAACAGTCAGAACCGTGAGGGGAAACAGTCCAGTGTGGAGAGCCTTCCCAGCCATGATGAAATGTCCTTACAGGTGAGTGTCGTCCTCTTCGGGGTCAGCCTTGAGTTTGGCCAGAGCGGCGTGTACCCTGAACTGTGTACGAGACTCCATCGAGTAGTCTTTGTAGTTGTGCCTTCAAGTCAGAAGAGTAGAGCAGGTTAAAGTATGACAACATGTTAGAAGAAGTGGACCATCACTAGTGTTTTATACACTGATTGCTGAGATGCCAGCCTTTGCTTTGCACATTTAATGGTGGGATTTTGTTTTTTGTGAATTCATTTTTGACTTAAAGTAGCAATCTACAAAAAGTTGCCTTATATCCACTAGGTGCAGAGGGAGGATCGTCAATATATGCAATAAAACTAACTTACATGTAAAAGCCAAGAGCGACCTCTAGTGTTTCTGCACTGGTTAAACAGAGACAGAAGCCCTGGACACTGTAGTACTACTATCCTATCCCAGCAGGCTTTGTTAGTGAAAGAATTCTAATCATAATAAATAATAACAGAGCTATAAATTATATTTGTATATTACACATATTGACTCATTCATAACCAGATGAATGTGTGCTTTCTAGCTGAGTGTTCTCTCTTTGGAAGATAAATGTTCTTCAAAGGTCCCTCTGGCTCTTCAAGAAGCTACAAACAGTTTTCTGTGAAGGACTGGTTCTTGCAGGTAAAAAAAAAATATCAACAACTGTGTTGACAACTTGATTTGAAATAAACCATTTATCCGATAAAATTTCCAGAAGAATGTTCTTTGAGGACCCAATTGGGTCAAGCTCTTAGAATAATAATTTAATTTTTCATAATTTATGAAACCTTAAAAGGTCTATTGTGTAGGATCAGTGACCTCTATTATAGAATAAGGCAGATATGGAATATAATTTCCAGAACTATGTTTTCATGCATGCATAATCACCTAAAAATAAGATTTTTTTTGTTTTTGATACTTAAAAATTCTCCTTTTATATCTACAGTGGGAGTGGGTCCTCTTTCATGGAGGCAGCCATATTGAAACACTGTGTTTCTACAGTGACACTGACTCTAGACAGGGCCTTTAAATGTTGTTTCTCCTTTACACTAGGAAGGTGAGGGTGATGTGAGGAGATTGCAATGCAGCAATTACACCCCTATGTGCAACTAAATTCTATACACTGGACCTTTATAGAACCATTTTGATGGTTCTATAAATAGAAGAACCACAACCACCTTTATTTTCCGAGTGTAGCTGAGAAGATCAATACCACTCAGATATCTCTGAGTTATTATGAAGCTACAGCCAGCAGCTGGTTAGCTTAGCATAAATACTAAATACTGGACACATGGGGAAACACACAGTGAGTTTGGGCTTTGTCCAAAGCTAACGGAATCTGCTTATTGGTACTTCAAAAGCTCACTATTAAAAATGTTGAATTTTAGTTTACTGTATACAAAAAACTAAAGAATTAAGATAACCTGCTGAAGTTTTCTGGGTTTTGGGCTGTGGTGCATTTCTTAATCTTCAACAGAGCTAGGCTAGTATGTTTCAAGTGTTTTTGCTGAGCTAAGCTAACCTACTCAGCTGCTGCCTCACTATACAGACACAAGAGTGGTATCCATCCTTTAATCGAGCTATCTGCAAGACTACAAATACGTCTGTTTCAAATGACTGATTGCACCATGTCATGTTACTGGATCTGTGTGGCAGGATTAAACCATGTCTCTGATGACACATGTATCAATAAAGCTGCTATTAACGGAGTGACTTACTTGGCCTTGTGCAGTAGTTTAATCGCCTCGTCTCTTCTGCCTAAGTCTATGTAGAGCAGACTGAGCTCCACCAGAGTGTTAGGCACCAGGTAGTGGTCAAACTTGATCTTCTTTTCACTGAGCACACACACAGATAGAAGGTGGATCAACATTCACTGACACGTGCAGTTACATTACACGTGTGTATTTGGTCATTAGCCTGTACTATACTGTGATAGCTTCAGTAAAGCATGAATGAAGAAACACACAAGACGCAGAGTGATTTCTGGTAATGTCATGCTTGATCACTATGTAAATACCCACTGTATAACTTGATGGGTGAGTTGAGAGCATTTTATATTTGCTCAGGAAACATTACTTTGTCAATACCTGCAGTTAAAAGCTGTCCAGGAGAAATAGCTTCCATTAAGATTCTGAGAAACTCACCTGGCAAACACTTGGTTGAAGCTTTCCTCCGCAGCCTGGAGGTGACCCTGGTTCTTAAAACACAGACCCTTCAGCAGGTGGATCAGACAGTGGTCATCCACTGAATACATATTTTCTGTTGAGGAGTGAGCAGACGATCTCATTTTTATCTACAGTTATATTGGATTATGTGGATTATGTTTGTTCTGGCACATGGTGTGGGAGATGTAGTACCAGGAGACTCCTGCAGGGAGCGCTCTGCATCCACCAAAGTCTGCATCATGCCTTCAGTCAGTTCTGGTCGTTTGCTGATCATACTGAACCCATTCCACATGTACATCATCTCCTATAACCAAAAAATGAATACACTCGGAAGTCAAACATATTGCCCAGTGTGTGTGTGTGTGTGTGTGTGTGTGTGTGTGTGTGTAAAGCTTTACCAGCACTGGCACCGGTAGCTTGATTGGTCTCGGAGCCTTGTAGCGTCTGGCTTTACGGATAGCAAACTTCTCAGTTGGGGGAGACTTCCCTGCTATCTTCTGTTTTAAGGTGGGCACTTGTCTGAAGACAGAGAGAAATAATAAAGACACACATGAGGAGTTGTGATGTACTTGTATTTAATCTGGCCTTTATTTATTATTGGCTGTAAACAAAAACAAAACAGAAGTGATACATTATAGCTAACACATCCAGCGGTTACGGAGCAATATTAACATTCATATCTCAGTCTCTCGGCTCTGTTTTGATCTCCACCTGCTCCTCAAAGGTGGATAAGAACGGTGAAAGTGAACCAGAGCAGTAACCCTGAGCCTCAAAACCAAAACAAGCTGAGTGTGTGTCTATGGCCATCCTGTTTCACAAGACATAAGAATGCATTTGTGCATGAAACATTTTATGAATTCCATTATAGCATGAGCCGTACATGCTATATGCAAATAATCCCATGACTGGTGGTGGCAGTATATCAGATTGATAAGGTCCAGTCAGAAGGCTGCTGACGGAGCACAGTTTCTGTGTTCACTTTAAAGGTCCAGTGTGTATGATTTAGTGGCACCTAGTGAGTGTGTGTGTGTGTGTGTGTGTGTGTGTGTGTGTGTGTGTTTACCTAAAGAGATCGACCTCGTCCTCCCCAAAAGGCCTGGCTTCATCTTTAGGCAGCATGCTGAGGTAAGCAGCTTTCATGTAAACATACATGGCCTAACAGAGAACATAAAGGCAGGATTTGTTTCAGAAGATGCTTTGACAAAAACCATCTCACTTTTATGTCCACCATTGGCCTGTCTCTGGTTCTGTACCTTGGACCAGCGGCTCTCTTGGCTCAGCAGGTCTGCGTAGAAGTACGCCATCTTCCACATTCGCTTGTAGGTGAAGCACCACATCAGCTCCCAGTAGCACATGTGGTGGAACTGCTTCCACGCCTGCTGTGCCTTGCAGCCATCCTCAAAGAGTGCCACCGCCTGGTAGCACAGTGACAGCAGACAGCACATTAAATAAGCATAAAACAGGTAAGTTTATGTAAGGTGAATAGTGTATTAGATATTAACATTGGCCTATGCAATCAAAAGCAAATAAAACAGAAGTTGTCATTCATTCAAGCCAGGTAAGTGACACGTTTCAAGAAACACACCTCATCAATGTTCCCCTTGATCTCTTCAGTCCTGCCTGCAAAGAAGAGGAATATTGCTCCCTGGACACAAGAGAAAAATACCAACTCAAAAACTTTGATTACAACACAATCTACTGTGTGTTAAATACTCATCAATCTGCAAGCAGATCTACTGTGTGGTAATTACTCTTGTGGTGTTTAACCAAGACATTTCCACTTTGGATTGGTACATAGTTTGTCAGAGCTCTGAGTTTATTCTGTGGGATGGGCGGCATGTAGGTAAAAGGTGGAGTAGAAAGAGGGATTGTGAATTTACAAGAATGTGAGTCAGTGGCAGGAATGATAACAGGTGCACAATTGTACTTCAAATGAAGGCGAGGTGGTGTCGACATTCAGAGTGCAGAGGGGACTGCGTGAGTGGAAGGTGGAGCAAGTGTTGGATGGAGCTAATCAAGGTGGGGATAAACGTGCGAGTGGACAATAGAGAGGAAAGAGAAACAATGTGAGGCGAGGGAGGGATCCTGAAGAAAGCGCTGACGTACAGCGAGAGGCGTAAAAACAGGGCGATTAGAAGAATGACGTGAAGAAAAGAACATGTGTTCTCCAAACATCAATGACAGGAACAAACCACAATCTGAATTCATCTGCAATAAAAATAGGAATGATCAAAACTTCAAAACAATTCATCAAAACAATCTCTATCAATGATGACAACTTTTACAACTCAAAGTAGCTGCTGATGTGGAAACGTGCGCGCGTAACAGCAGGCCAAAGCTGTACCAGGAAGTTGCTTTGTCCGAGTTCTTTTGATACAAAAACCAGAGCTATGCTGTAATCGAGTACTTCAGTGATCGATTACTGCACTTCCCTGAAGGAAGCAGCAAGTACTTGAGCACACCTTCTCCGATCACTTCCTCTTTGACTCAGTTTTCACACCCCTTCCCTCATGCCCTGTATTTTTCCTCTCTCCTTCGTCCCTTCTCTCTCTTTTTTATTCAAGTACAATAACTGCTGGGGTTCCAATCCCACAGAACGATGAAGAAACTGCTCCCCCACTAGACGACATCGCTCCATTCCTCCATTTCTTCTCACCCTGAATGAACCTACCCTTCATTCCCCTCCCTCCATCCTTCATCCATCCTATAGTACACCATCTTGGTTCACCTTCATCCACAGTATGCAATAGACTTGTGTAAATCCATAGCCATATTGTCTTTGCTCCATTGGACCCAACATTCTCCACATGATGGTGTTGTGATTAGTGACCTAATCTTGTAAGATCACTGCAGTTTTATTTGATGCCTGGTCACGGCAGTGGAATTCATCCCCAAGTCCTTGCAAAATGTTAACTTCTGGAAACTAGTTGATGAACTACTGAAGCTAGCCTCTAGAAAACAGCGGGGAACAAGCTCGCTGGAGTCAGCCGCAACAGCTCTCATTCTGTATTCTCTGTGCTGGACCTTTTATTCCATCCTGACATTTTGTTCAATGATAGCTCCCTCCATTTTTAGACTCTCCAGCTCGTTCCTGAAAAGGTCAGCAGTGTCGACACAGTTTGGATACATCTATTACAGATAATGAGCTCCTGACATCAGTCTGCAAGACCTCATTTGCAGCTGAATAGGACACATTAACACCTTCATTACCAGACAGAAAGTAAGAGGGAACGGATCAAACACACAGATGATCCTTATACTGCCACTCACCCGTGGGTAGTGGAGCCGGAAAGGCTTCAGCAGGCTTTCAGCTTCAGCTACCTCTCCCTCACCGGTCCCTGTGAGGTGACAACAGATAAGATATGACATGAGTAATCATGCAGAAATATTCCTAATTCACATGAAAATCAAGTGAATCTCGGGCACATGTATAACACATGGATGCGGTACAGAACTACCGAGTATGAACGTGAGAAAGGTGTAGTAGCAGAGCAGCAGCAGAGCGCACAGCATGGAGCGCAGATTCATCCCAGTCGCTCCGTCACGCAGCAGGGACAGGCCGTATTCCTAACAAACAGTAGAGCCATGAGTTTGTCAGTTAACAAGCTAATATGGAGGAGGCATAATGCGGGAAAGTTTTAATCACCTTGTCTCCAGAGAAGCCTGCAAACTCCAAAACTTTGAGTATCCGTGGAGGAAACAGAGAGAGTGTCTGTGAATAAAGAAGACCTCGTAAGCTGCCTGGTACAAACACGTTTAAACAACATACAGTCGACTGACGGAGTTTAAAGATTCGCTTGTGACGTACCAGATTAAATGCTCCCATTCCAAACGACACTCCGCCCTCTAAGTGAACGTGGCTCGCTTCTTTGAGACAGTTGGAAGATTTTATGAGGGAATGCAGTTCTCTGGATGATAGAAGGCAACTATGTCAATTGTTTAAGAACACAGCTCAGCATGACATGACCGTGCAAAATTTAAAAAAAAAATAAAAGAAAGAAAATAAAGAAAAACTTGAAAAGGTACTCTAGTGATAGAACACTTCCACAAAGTTCAGAAATCTATAGCTCATATCTGGTTGTTAAGTCCTTTGTGTAGGTCAAGCTCCAAAAACACAAACTACATTTCCCATAATGCAACTCAATAGCATTTTTTTAACCACTTCCTCTAAATGGAAATCATTATTATGCCTTATGAGCCTGTATGTGCTGTGCATTGATGGAATATGCTGCATTGGTAACAGACTACAGAGTGTCTACACCTGAGGAGATTTTTGTTATTGGACAGAATTTAGTCCATCTAAAGGTTCGATTTATTTCAGCACTATATAATTGGATATATTTCCTACAATCGAGAATTCATCAACAGTCTGTTTAAAGTCTGCAGTTGCAGCCATGTCAGCAGTGCAAGGAGCAAAAAAAAAAAAAAAATCATAAATTGATGTGATCACATAAATAGAAAAATCACCTCAGCTTCAAATTAGTTAGACATGAGGCGTGTTGAAGGTTTAACCTTTGGGTTAAGACAAAGTGCATCAGGTGCACAGCGCTGTGTGAGGCAGGACATAACGCACCATCCCAACAGTCCACCCCTGATGGTACAACCATGCAAATACTCTCTTTGCTGCAGCTTTGGACAATATAATAATGTATACACAACAGACATTCACTAAACATACGTCCTCTTTATGGTTCATTACTCACTTGTAAATTAGGTAACTGTTTCGTACTTTGATCCCTCCTTTGATAAAACTCACCATGTTCTCATCCTGCAAAATAAAGACATGAATAATAAGACGTGCACGGATCATGAATTTAAGATGGTAGAAGTGGAAACTCTTTGGTGTGCTGGTGGTCATACAGACATGTAAGGTGGTTCTGTGTGTACTTCACCTGTAGGAAGGTGAGAGCAGCTCTTTGGAGTTGGCACTCTGCGTAACACGCTTCAGCGTGGAGCTGCACTGCAAAAACACATGCACACACACGCACGCATTAGATTAATAACATACAGTCATCTTTCCACATGACTGTGTCACATTTGATAAGTAGATGGGAGTGAATTATACAGAGAGAGGGCACGTCTGTCTGTGCACACTGCATTTACTCTTCTGGATGGATTTAAAATGGAGCCTTTTACCTTCGGTGAGCGAACCTGAACCTGGAGATTTCCGTCGAAACCTGAAACACAAACAATATTTCAGCAGCCGTACGACACGCTACGTCACTACTCCTGCTTACTGCATCTTTTCTGACGCAGCAATCATCCATCAATTGTCCTTTTTTGTCGCTATCTTCACAGCTGCTATAATGACTTCTCTCATGCAAACACAGTCAAATTGAAGGTTCAGAAACAGGACATGTAAATGCACTCATAAATTTATGGCTCCAAGACTGTTAAAGAAGAGTTATTTAATGAGACATCCTGACCTCTGGCAGACCTCCTGGGCACTCTTCATGGTATTTCCTGCGTTGGTGATGTCATCGTGCTGGAAAGTCATCATGGCCTGCATTTCCAGCACGGTGGCGTAGATAAGAGCGTGGTACATGCTCTCGTTCACTCTGCATGGGAAACATGGAAGTCGCACGATCAACATCATACACATTGCACTGTGAGCAAACAGAGGTAACGTCAGGAGGACAGCTACTGTGCGACCTGCGCATTTTCCTGTTGGGAAAAGATAAGAGTAAATATGGCTGGCTTTATTCTTCCTATCTCCTCCAGTGTCGTAGCCCGTCTTGTGCGTTAGTGTTTATCTTGCAGGGCTGCTGCTCTGTTGGCTGTCGAGTCAGTCAGACCATGGGCGTCAGCTTCAGTAAACAGCCCATATCCTGGAGAGCTGCAGCCTACCAAGGCCACCCTTGTGTCTCGGCTGGCAGGAAGAACTTCACAGCTGACACCACACAAGTTTCACCTCGAGCTAAATACTGCTGACATCAAACCGAGAACACACAAAGTGCTAAAACACACCATAGAGACACACACTCAACACAGGAACAGCTGATTAAAACCTCTGTGACTCCGGATTATTCTGTTACCTTGGCCGCAGCCTCTCCAGGCTCTCGTTGAAGTGGTTGTTAAGGAAGAGATCCAGTGCCTCCATACACTCATCCAGACACTCCTTTAGGGTCATCTGTGAGGAGCTGACACACCGACAAGGGTAAACACACACACATCAAAATGCAAATGGACTAAACTGTGACCAACTGTGTGTCTGGAGGCAGAGGGGGGATGCAAAGTAAACAGCAGCACACTGATAAACACAGGATGTGTGTGTGTGTGTGTGTGTGTGTGTGTGTGTGTTGAAAGGTTCATGACAGACATTTGAATAAAGTTAAAGGTCAGTCCAGAACATCATCATGCAACACTAAATATCGAAGTGTTGTCAGGGACTTCAGACCCTGCTGTTGTCTTCATGTGTGGAAACCAACAACGACCCCCACCAGCAGCGCCTTTAACTCTCCTGCCACTGTTTCCTGAGTGAACTGCGTCAGGAAAAGCCAACTAAAGCGGTTTACTGGCGTTTCCTTACGCGTGAGGGGGAATTATTATTGCTTATTTGTTTCCTGTGCAGGTTCCACCGCTCTCAGAGCTAAAGAGAATCACCAGCTGATCCAGGAAGCGAACAAACCTGAAAACCAAGTCCAACTTTTGAGCGCGTCACTGAATTTCCAGAGTGTGTACTCACTTTTGTGCAGCATTTGCGTCTTTCCCATTGGACATGTTGTCTGTGCGGGCAGCGGCGTGGAATGCCCCCGACACCTGTTAGGAGCTCGTCGGTATTAGCAGAAAAGTGAAGAGAGTCATCCACAGCTCACACCGTCAAACCCCGAGCTTTAGAAGCAGAGCAGAAGTTCGGCGTCAAGACTTTCCTCTTGGTCAAACACGCGTAAAGTGCTCCGGGGCGCGGGGGATATGCGCGCATCTGCGTGGATCCGACAGTTTGAGAAAACTCACGCAGCAGAGGCGCACCTGACTCCTCCTCTGTGACATCACTGCCACGCACACGTTACACTGTGATCACAGGATCAGGTGCAGCTCAGTCAAATCCAGATCCGGACAGATTATTCTCATGTTTGGGGAGATTTTGAGTGCAGGGCGAATTCTTATTATTTGATGGCTTAGCTTCTTTTTCCAACCTTTTTTTTCTCCATTTATTGTCAAACTTTAAGACTGAAAATGTTTTTTTTTTCAGTTTTGCTGAATGACATGACGTCAGGATGTGGGAGTAAGTTTGGTAGGATGAAGGAGACAAAATGTGAAAGTAAAAAAATGACTTTCATTTCATGAGTAATTACTTTTGTGTCACTGAGCAGCTGATTAACAGAGTAGAACTGCAGTCACCGCTTTGTTCACATGCAATGTCAAAGCCCAGTCACCTGGGGGCACTGTTGATGTATATATGTTTGGACACAACACGATGCGTAATATAAATATTTCTTTTTAATTAAATGAATTAATTAAATTACTCAGTTCGATTTTATTCATACAACAACGAATTATATCAGAATCTCAGTTATCTCAGAGCAGCTGTACTCTACTTACTGTACTTGTACTACTTATATTATGTAGACCCAACAACTCCACCATGAGCAGTGAGGACAAACTTCCTTTTAACGGGCAGAAACCTGGAGCATCTGCTGGACTGATAATAGTATTTGTAGTGGACATCAGGAAGGACCACAGCAGCAGGCTTAACCACAATCTCTGATCTCGGCGTCGCCACGATCCACGAGAACCTGTGAGACGAGAAAGTAGACAAACTCCAAGGAAGAAGCTGGAAGTTAGTAACTTGTGTTAATGAGACATGACTGTGTACAGATGAAGAGAGAGAGAAGAAGAGACGAGCTCAGTGCATCATGGGAAATCCCCTGACAGTATAGGCCTATAGTAGCTGAAAGCTCTGGCTCCCAGTCTACTTTTGGAAACTATAGGAACCACAAGGAACCCAGCATTCTGAGAGCACAGTGGTCTAGAGGGGTAGTAAGGTACTATGAGTTCTTTTAGATATGATGGTGCCTGACCTGTACCTGAGTTCTTTTTGTTCCCATGAATTGATTGGACCCATTTGTTTCTATGCTATTATTTTAGGCAAAAGCCAATCTGCATTTGATCAGGGAGTGTTATATTTATATTTTGCTGCAAGACATGTGTGATTTTGTGCACATGCATGCTCCACCATCTACACCTCTCAGATGTTTGGTTGGATCGCAGCGCTCTGACAGTCACATCAGGACCGCATGTTGGTGTTAGGGAGTCAGAGTCAAGCAGGTGCCCCACTGTAGCCATAGTCATCTTCCATTCTCCTTTACAGATTTCAGCATAAGACATCTTGGACTCCTGTGCACTTTATCTCCACTGACTGAACTGATCGTCAGTGAATAAAACTCTCCACAGTTGGTGGTCCTCTCTGTCAGCTGGCAGAGAGCTGCACTCCTTAGTTTAGATCTATAAAACACTTGTAGGAAAACAGCATGATGGCCTCTACATCTTTTCCACAGTCATGGATCCAGGAGTGTCTCATTCTGGCAGAGCTCAGCCTTGAAATGACTCCTGTTGAGTCATACCTGTGTATAAATCAACAACAGCTACGTCTCTGCAGAAGACTTCCACAGGTTGTGAGCTGATATCCAACCACACATCACTCGAATGCAGAATGCAGCATTTTGTTTACTAGTCATTTGTTCGATTGCTTCTTAGGTACAGCGGGGGTTGTGGAGTTTAAAGGCTGCAGATGGAGGTCGATGCTGGTACAACTAGTAGCAAATGAAGGGTAATAGAACTGCTGTCAGGGGCTAGGGGTTGAGGGATGCTGGTGGAGGTTTCAGGCAGTAGCATCAGAAGCAGCTGCTGCTGCTGCTGCTGGAGGACGTTGTTGGATCTGTGAAGGGGTGGGACAAGCAGGGTGGTAGAGGTTTCAGGTGGAGTAGACCCTAACCTTGCTGGTCATGGATGTAGGTGGAAAGATGTGCCGCAGCTGTCTGCACATGGGGGTAGCGGCTGCAGGTTGTCGGCAGAGGCAGTAATCTGCCATAAACTGCAGATCGTTGTTGGAAGGTGGAGGCGGAGGTTGCATCTCTTTACCAGAATATGCAGGTGGAGGCAATAGCATTTCACTCTCTAATGCCTCTAGTCTAGTAATGGATGACAGCACTGAAATGTAGATACAAAGAAAGGATATAAAAATAGAGCTCTTTAAGATAATAAAGAGATCCAAATCTAAATAAATCATATCTAAACTTGAGTGCTTCTTTAAATTAAAGAGTGTGTTATCCAATGGGTTCACTTCTTCATTTGTATTGAGTGAACTGACTAGACCTATGTGTGACAGTACTGAGGTGCTGCTGTTTCTCAGGAAGCCTGTACTGCCTCGCAGTGGTGGGAATGTGATGCTGCACTGAAATATGGATCGTCTCTGAGATCCCACCTGGAGGAGAGGAGTGCAGTCTGTCACCTGCTCTTTGTGTTTGTATATTTTGTATGTTGTTGTTCAGAGTTATTCATTAAAAAACACTTTTCAACCACCAACTTTTTTTTCTCAATAAATATCAAACTACTGTTAATTAAGTATGAAGTATAACGTCATCACTTGTTTATTCTCAAGTTTATTTCTGTCTTGACTCTTGATGAAGCTGGCGTGTCGTACTGTATGTCCTCATAGTCCACAGACTGGCTCTCTAACAGGGACTAAACACTTAAATGCACATACATTATTTCGACATGACATCAACACAAAGACATTCACCAAATATTTATCTAAATTTGTTGTAAACAGGACTGAGACTTCTTGGTGATTTAATGGTGGTGTTCCCAGATCGCATGGCAACATTGATTCAATGTTGAAATTCCATCAGAATCATCATGTTGGTTGAGGTTGAATAATTTGTGACAAAGGAAACATTCAGTGTTGGTCTGCTATCTGGGGATTGGTTTAATTAATGTTATTTCAATGTTGGTTCAACAGCGATAGATTTTAAGTTGAACTAACACTGATTTCATGTCTGTCCTGATCTATTTTTCATCACTGAAATCACTTTTATCATTTCAGGGTTCAAACCTGATAAAAATGTTCAATGTTGAGCAACGTTGAATTCAATGACAGTTTTGTTGATGCATCAGTGTTCATTCAGTGCTGGTCTGCTCTCTGGGTTGTTAGCTATTAGCTTAGTTTCAGCCTGCTGTAGACACACAGCTGCAGTATGATGGTAAATTCGCGGTTAACGAGCACTCCAACAGTTCAGCTTTACACTTGATGTCTCAAAATTGCTTCTTCTTTGTCAAAATCTGGCACTTTCATTATTCACAATACGACTCAACATTGCCTCCATCTGCAGATTCTGGCAAAGAGACGCAACCTGAACCTCTACCTCCACCTTCCAGCTGCAGGTGCTCCTGGGATGCTAATAGTAGCCTCGACACATTAGCCACAGGTAGACATGATGAGCAGGCTACAGAGATTTGGTAAACACTTTCTAACTCTACCTCCATGACTTTTTCTCCATTTTCAAACATGTAGTCTTCAGGCCGAGCCATGTGACCTCAAAAACAGAGAGGAGACTTTTATTTATTTATTGCAAAATAATTCACACAACTCCTGTGAACTAGTGCATAAATCATCAATTTTCATCCATTCAGACATTTCAGCAGCTCCTCTTGTCATCCGTGTCTCATATATTTCAGCAGTTATACATGCTGTACAGTGCCAGAAACCAGTGGCCAGAACCACTGAGTGATCAACAACAGACTGATTGAAAGCACTTGATTAAAATAAAACAGCGATGGCTAATCTCAAAGTATGTCAGTATTAGATGGACATAAAGTGTGCTGTCCCACATTAACCAGAGCGATCCAAAGATCACTCCAACACACACAAACACACCATGAGCAAGTTTCTTTCCGGAGTGTAAACAGCAAATGAAGGCAGAGTCCAAAGTGGTTTGACAAACTGCAGGTTTCTGGACTCACAGCTTCCTTCACGTCAGCTGCTCCTTAAATTTATGCTTGCAGATGCAAAAAGCCTGCTTATCTAAAAGTAAGGGTAAAGTTACACATTAACACATGCTATTTCACTTAACTACTTAACACTTTTACTTAAATAAACCAAGACAATTATCTTGAACCTATTACAGATAAACAGCAAATGTGCTGTATGTTATCTTGTATCAACAAAATCCTGAGGGAATTTCCTCAGAGCTCACATTTCCACCATAACAGAGTCAAATTGCACCTAGTGGCACTAAGACAGTATAAAGAATGGACAGTCTTTTGTCCATTCTTTGTGTGATGTCACCCACAAGTTTCTGAAGAACTGCTTCGAAGCTCAAAATATGTAGAGCTGGCCGCTGCCATGTTGGCTGTCCAGCCCCTTCCGCCTGCCGACTAATCTACACCTGGTCGCTGTAACAAGCCATCTGCTCAAATGGCACCCACCTGTCAATCAAAGCGTCCACACTCAATTCTGCATAACTGTAAGCCGTAATATCATTTGAACAGGTGAGTTGTACATAAATTCACCACAGTTTTTTTGTACCAGGCTGCTGTAAAGTTGGACATTTTAACATGGAGACTTATGGAGACTGACTCACTTCTGGAGCCAGCCTCAAGTGGACGTTTGAGTAACTGCAGTTTTTGCCACTTTCACATTGGCTTCATTTCCCAGCCACACAGGTTGGTACTTGCTTTAAACTTTCCTGTGCTTGTAGACAAACGTGTTTGAGACAGAAGAATAGTTTTTAGCTTTCACCTAGTTTGTAGGTTCCACTTCAGCATTTAAAAAAAAAAAACTCACCAGACTCTACAAATACTTTGCACTTTAATTCAAAATGTATCACTTTACAACATACAGACAAACAATGAATCATTTCTGTTGCTATTTTCGAAGCTACCTCATGGCAACAACACTTAGAATAGTGGTTCCTGTGCAGCGCACCAGCCTTTGTTTCATTATCACAGTGAATGCAGGTATCATGTGATTCCTCATTGACCGGCCATGCGTTACAGGTGGCTCTGCTTAACATTTGAAATAATCTCTGTTGAAGTAGACAGCGTGTGTGCTTTTTATTTTACAAAGTGCAGCGTTCTTATGAAATAGATAATGTACATTCATATATGGCATCTATTAGATGTGTAGATTTAAATGTAGTAAAAATAGATTTGTTATATCATTCAGTCATTCTGATTGCATGAGACTGGCATGAACTGGCATGTTTGTTTTGTTTTTGCAGAATAAAGGCACAGCCCTTCACTCCTCAAGAGGCCACGTGGAAGGAGAAAGGTCGAGTGATTAAAAATGCTCCTTCTAAAGCCTTCGCCATGAGCTGTTAGGCGCTGCTGGATTTTATTCTGCAGTACAGGATCATGGAGACAGTCATGGCACATATCTGCAATTCAAAAGCAATGTTAGTCACTGTGAACAGAATAAAATCCAAAACATGTTTTTCATTACTAATTAAGCCTTGATATCTGATAATAGATGCACTTTTTTTTATCTCACATACATGCTTGACACAAAGAATGAGTCATCAGATGCTGAGTACAGCTTCGTGTACAGTCATTTATCCTGTCTCTGTCCGATGCCCTTCAGCCTAATCTAAAGTAATCTAGATTTTGTAATCTAAAGAGAGAGGTGAAGTCATACCTCCAGAACTGCGATTCCTAGCGCCACTCCCACGATAACCACTGTGTTTTCATCAACCAGTTCCTTGATCTTTGGGAAGCAACCAGTCGTCTGAAGGAAATAAAGAGCAGAATGGGCATTTATTCACTCAAATTGGGTTTGAACCATGCACAAGGATGTTTTGTTATTTCTACTACTTCCAAAGCGTGTACTGTACCATAGCCATTGTTTGGTTACACTGGGTGTAAGTGTATGAACAGCACTGTGGTGGGTACTGCTGGTTGTGGCTCTGATAATATGGAGATCCCACGAAGTCTGATGAGTTGTAGAATCCACAACAGTTTAACTAATGTGGACACAAAGAGAGTTCGTGTTACACAAAGAATCAGTGAAATGGTGCCAGAGAAATACATGTAGTTACATACTGTGTTCATTGTCGTATTCCACAGCCCCGTGATGTCAGGATTTTTCCCGTAGTCCTTCTTGATGTTCGCAACTGCTGCTGTGCCTAACTTGGCAATCAACTCGTTTGCCTAGAATGTAAGCATATGTTAGCTTTTGAATCTAAGCACCACAAGGCAGCACGTGTGTTATGATATTATGACATATGAAGTGATGACAATTAGTTATCAGTTTTTTAGTTTTCTTACCAACGGTCTGAATACCAAGATCACCACTGCTCCTGCAACCTCTGCTATGAAGACCAGCAGGACTATGATAAAAAACTAGACAAAAGATCGAAACATTTTATTTTACTTTTGGGTCACTGTATGAATTCTTCATCAGTCTAAAGCCACATTACTGCATTTCCTGCACCTGTTTTTAATGCACATGTGTGCATTAAATAAAATGGAAACAGACTTAAACTTTACTTCAGTCACAATGTTCATTTGTCACTAAAGAGACAAAAAGTAGTGGCAGGTCAGAACATCAGATCTGTGAAACCTTCCTCAAACTAATGAAACAAACATAACTGCCACATTTTGCACCATATTTGGATGGAAACTATTGAAACTATGCGTATGGCAACAAGATAGCGTGCACCAATGACTGGTCCTAAAATTTTAAGGGAACCTCTTTTGAAAAGTCATTATTATTATTCATCTTTAGATAAGATTATTTCCACTCTCATGTCTGTACAGTATATGAACCTACCACAATTAGAGGTATGTCATTTGTCAACAATGAAAGAGCTCATGGGATAGTTGGATAAGTTGTGTAAAATATGGTCAGAATTAAAGTTCACGAATGTATATATATTAAAGAAACAACAGAACAACATCAGTGTTGCCACTATGACCTAAAGTATGTATTGTATTGTAGATATATCTACTGATATTAGCATGCTAACTGACTTGAGTTGAGTTGCATAGCAGACTCACTGTTGACTATGGCAGACACTAACGAATATGCCACAAGTCGATCCCTATCTGACTGTTTATAGGAAACATGCAAAAATGAGGAAGCAAACACTCTCTGCTTTGCATTTCATGGGGACATAAAATGTTGCATAGGTAACACAAGTTAAGTACATCATGCAGTCAAAAACAAAACTACCTGGTTAGTTTTGGAAAAGATTGTTGTTGTTGTAGTAGTGTAAAAAGTCTGGGACAGACACACAGGAGCCCAGGGTTTGATTGCTGTATAAATTCTTTAACACATGATTTCTTTCTATATCCTGCAATTACATCCCAAGATTGTGACAGAAAGCAGAAATACTAGTCTAATGTGTGCAGATCCAATCACATGTTCTTCTGCATAGTTTCATTTCAGTCAGTTTTCAGGCAGGAAAGATTCCCGCCTGTCTGTCTTGGTTCATATTTGATTAGCCCTGCTTAGTTTGACTCTAGAATGAAGGTACAGAAAGAATGCAGGTTTAAGGCACTTCCATGTTGGTTTCACTTCACAGACACGGAAGCTCTGTCCTCTCATTCTATCTCATTTGTTTATTATCTTACATGCTAGGGACACGTAGTCTGCTGCTCAGCAGGTCTTGACAAACATTAAATTGGGCTATAATAACTTTTAAAATATGCTGGAACACTTTAGAATGATGATTATGACATTTAGATTTTATATGATCATATTTAGGGTACATATATACCCTAACGGATACAGGGTAGGGTACAGATGTACCCTAAATGAAAAATAAAATTAATCTTCTCATCAAACTATCAATAGGTAGACAACAACCTACCAGCAGCAGCATGCACTTGGACTCTTTGACAGCTCCACAGCAGCCTAGAAAGCCAATGACGAGCAGCAGTGCTCCTATAGCAATCAGCAGGTAGCCCACATTGAGCACCTGACTGAGCTCTGATGGAGCATTTTCAATTTTTCCAAGAAAATTGAGGATGGAGCCGCTGTCCACCTTTACCCAGATCCCAACACCCAGGATGGCAGCACCCGCCAACTGAGGGAGAAAAGGAAGAGAGGAAAAGTGGAGAAAGAATTAAAGGTAAACCTTAACACATCGAGGCCAGGCCATATAATGGGGAGCGCCACACTCAGCCTAACTTTATGAAAGTACAATACTACATTGATATGAAACAATTATGTTGATGCTTCATTGGCTTGTGTGGTGTCTGTTCTCACACTGTGTAACTTTGGGCTCCAGGTTGGGAGAAGTACGTTACTCTTTAACACTGAGGGCAACAAATCACAAAAATATTGAAATCAATTCTAATAAAAAAGTGTTTTAAATGAGTTTTAAATAATTTTCTTCCACTGATACTGAAATGATGAATAAGATTTGCACAGCTGGGTCAAAAAGAGAGTACATTTTACATTTTACTATGTTGTCACTTTGCACTTTGCTTGCATATTTTCATACATTAGTCACACTGCAACCTTTCTTGATACAGAAGATGTCAAAAAGGTCAAAGTGGCAGAAGTATTTCTAATGAAACATTCAAACTTACAAAGATAATGCCATTGAAGACAAACATCATGAACTTGAGGAATCCAAAACATCCCATTTTCGCTGCTGATTGTTTGACCTGTAGAAGAGGCAAAGGGAAGTCAGCAAAAAATACAATTCAGAATTCTGTTGTTGTGTTCATTTTACAGAGTGCCACATCAGAATTTTACACAGCATTCTTTACTTTGCTTTACTCATTTGCACACATGTCACACTCGTGCATTGTTGACGTAATTAAGTTATTAAGTTATTTAAACTCCAAAATGTTGTAACTTAATAACTTAATACAATTACGTGGAACCTGTTGACAAAATAAATTCAATTAGTCAACATTAGATTTTTTTGAGTGGGGTTGCAGACACAGGGCTCTGGACTGTAAGCGAGCATGCGATGAGTTCAGCATCTCTTAACAAAGCAGCCAGGTAACCGCCCTGTGCAGAGAGCTATGGGTGTGCATTAATGTGCTGTACTGAATGTTTACTTTTGTGGTTATGCTGTATCTGTCTATTTATGTATGTATGTGAGGCTTTGTACAGACTGAGACAACACATTTCCTTTAAAGACAATAAAGTGTCTATGTATGCGCACGGCATTAGTCACTGTGTGTTTCACTAAGCCATCATGCGCTGCCAATTAGGTGACAAATTAACAGTGGGACTGTCCCTTTTCCTCTGTGAGGTGGGTGGCAGAGGAGGGGGAGGGGGTAAAACACCTGCTTCTTTCCCAACTAGTCACCTTTTATCCTTTGTGAGGTAATAACTAATCTTTCTCTAAACACTCAGAGTGCCCTGAGTAGTTCCTTTACTCTCTTAAGGACATGTACTGTACACATATCATATTGCACTGAACTGAGGGCTTTGTTTAGTTTAGAGTTAATGGGAGTATAGAGGTGACGAATGAGGAAGTATTCCTCTCTGTATGATCTGAGAAAGGAAAATAAGCCAGTGAGATGTAGATGAAAAGTCTGCGAGTTACACGCTTTCTCCCCCCCCTTGCATTTGAATGCAGAACATCTACATACATGAAAATCGGGACATTTAAGATCGTGTGGTTGAAGCAACACAGACACACAGTACATCAAAGGAACAAAAACTGCAGTGTGTGTTTGCATAGAGAACTCTGTGGCCAGCCATCTTAGCCATCACACACCAGTACTCTGGTAGTCAGACTACGATGTTCATGGCACACATGTGCACACACACGTTCCCTTTAGTGATTTTTGACACACACAAACAAGTAGTATTTATCTTCCCTTGTCATTTTGACTCACAAACTCAGACACACACACACACACTGTTTATCTCCAAATCCTCTCCTCCCACCCCCCTTTACAACCTCTACTGTTCTCGAGTCCCTCCAAGATTGTCACTTCCAAATGTGTGTGTGTGTGTGTGTGTAGACCTCCCAGATGGGGAACAGTGCCTTTTGTGTAGCGTGACAAAACAGACAAATTGTTATCCCCAGTGACAATGACTGAGCAGAACCCCATTGTGTATAGCACCAGGCTGAGAACCGAGCAGTGGGATATCCCTCGTGGCCTTTTTCTCACTACAGTTTCATCCTTTTCTACTTTGGCCTTTAGTTATGATTAAGTTATTATTAAGTTTAGTTATTATTATTATAAGTTATGTCCGTCCTCTCACACCTTTTGCAGATGTTTGCTGAGACAAACATGAAATTTAACACTAGACAACAGGAAGTGGCTTGTCAGCTCTTAGTGTTACAGTAAAGCTGTTAATCATCAAGTTAATCATACAAGAGGAGCCAGGCTGTCCTCAGAAACATAATGAGCTGGTCGCCTTGACTCCTCCAAACTCCTTCTATCTAATGACTCCTGAGATTTCTCCACTTCCTTGCGGTCAATGATTGCACTCATGATATCAAGAAGGCCACCGAGTGATGTATTAACAAGCGACGAGTCACAGACTGAGAAAGGATGTGGTGTGCACATCCATCCATGTCTGAAGGTGTCATACTTAGCGCCCTGTTGCATGTGTTAAATATGTGAGCAGATACACGGTCTGCATCTGCTGGTATCAACAAAACGTCTGAATCATCCGACCAACTTCCATGAAAAACAAAGTCAAAGGACGCCATTGAATGGAATAATTGCAGGCAGGTCTCAGGAGACAAAGGATCATTGTTGGATGGATCCCTCCCTGGGTTGGTATGGTGTTTGAAAAATAACAAAAAGACTCCTCTCACGCGGAGATGCCAACATGAAACTTGAAATGACACTCAGTCAAAGTGAAGTCGTTCTTCAGCTTACCTTTCACAGGAAATACTCCTTCACTGTGGCGATGGATGCTGCTGTTGCGGGAGCAGACAGGCTGTGAGATAACAGCAGGACAGGAGTGTATTATTCTCCTGTGCTCTGAATATGACCCACAGTGCTCTCTCCGGGTCTCCTGCTTCCTGTGACTCGCTCGTTCTGCTAGGTGTGAAAACTCTCTGAGTGACTTTTTCAGCTTTCTGCTTTTATTTTAAGGCTGCTGGCTGGTTATAAGCACTTGGTGAGGGAGGAGGGGAGGAGCAGGTGGGAGTGACCAAAGCTGGCTGGGAAATAACACACATCACCATGGAGTCAGTGTGGTCACTCCTGAGGGAGGGATGAGGGGGTGGAGAGATCACCTGTGTGTAGCCACAGCAGCCTCACGTATGTGCCTCTGCTTCATTTCAGTCCGACAGCAAACATGACAAAACAATGTGAGCACCTGTGATTGCAGTCACTTAGAATGAACATCAGCCCCAAACCTTCCTGTCTGCAGTGAAATAGTGCATTAATAACTGGATTATACTCATGATGTGTTCCACTCAGCTTTCTACAGCCAGCTCAAAGCACATGCAAATTACAAAAGACATGCAAATTAAGAAAACAGCTTCCTCAATCTCACATTTAAGTCACTTCATTTTTCATGGATTGTACCAGACATGTGTACCATTTTGGAAACACGCACGCACACACACACACACACACACATTTTTATATGAACAACAGATCACATGAGCTCAAATGTAAAAGCTGTTGCTCAGAGCGATGAACCCACAGAGACCAGACGCTGCAGCTCCCTTCACCTTCACACTCACTGTACTGAGTGTGTGACAGCTCAGTGTATGAGCTTAGAGCTCGTTTATTTTTCTTTTTACTGCCATTACACGTTTCATTGTTATTTTAAAAATCATTTATTGTAAGATAAAAAAAAACAGAACAGAACAACGCGGGGAAAACAAGACTGGAAATACGGGGCAATGATAAAAGTCTGCCCAGAAAGCGACAGCACAAACTGACATTGTTTGTCAGGTGCTGTGCTGCTTTGTAATGTGTGTGTGTGTGGGTGGGTGGGAAGTGTGTGTGTGTGTGGGGGGGGGGGGTGGATGAAAGAAGAAAAGAAGAAAAAAGCAACAGGTGGCTGTGAGCCAACAAGGGCGGAAAAACGAAAAGTGAATACATGAAAAGAAAACGAGAGGAAAAAGAACGCTGAGTCCTAATGCTGATGGTCAGCCTCATTTCTGGCACGAGCAAAACCTCAGATGAAAACTCTGTGACCACCTGCTGGGCAGCAGACAGACACACAGAGTATTAACAGAGGAGCATTTAGCAGCATGAGGAGCTGAGAGGAAGTGGACAGAAGCACATCTTCAGTGATGCTATCAACAGATAGCCATAACCATACATGAGGTGATAACGTCAATGCCGCTTCTGCTCTTAAGAAAAAAATCAAGTACAGAGAAATCTAAATGAATAAATGCAAATGACTGAAAATAGTTGTGTATAAATGTGTATACGTGTGTGTATACATTTCACAATTTGTTATGTTTTACAGATACGTGGAGCATGATCCATTAAGTAGCTTTCTGTCACAGTCTTCCTCAGCTCATGGATTTTGCTGTATTGTCATGAAATTTAGGATCATAGATATTTCTAACTTTTAATGTCACTTTTTGACACACTGCGTATGGAGCTGATGAATGCCCACTCATGCTGACAGGGTGTGTTTCTCTGCAGCAAGGTCAAATAAGAGATGCTGTTTACCTTGATGACGTGTACAAGGCGTGCTGATTTGCACAAACCATTCTAGAGAAGAATGCTCTCTTTAATGATTAGCCAGACAAACAAGGGGATGCCCGATCTCATTCAAAACACACAAAGTCTCCTTTGCCTCCTCTCTGTGTGCATGCAGAAATATAGTGCCAGTAGTCAAATCACCCTCAGGGCAGAACTCGATCTATTCACCATCTATATCGCTCTCACCTGCCTACTGACTCGAACCGAGGGTCTAAGGACAGAGGGTGTCACTCCCTGTACAGATTGTGAAGCCCTCTGAGGCAAAATGTGTTTACAGGCTACAGATAGCTTTTCTTTTTTCTTTACTTGCAATGAAATGCCAATAGAACTTAAATTAGCTCTTCAGACTTTGGCCTCATATTTCATGTTTTGTTTTGGTTTTTTTGCTTCACCTGAATGTCACAATCCTTTCACAGACAGAGGAAGTGACTAACTCAACTTCAAGAGAATGGTAACTGTACTTTCTAGTCTTACAACCACTCAAAGCACTTTTCCACTACATATCTCATTCACACACCGATGGCGCACTTCAGGGGTTCTGGGGTTCAGTATCTTGCCCAAAGGACACTTCAACATGCAGACAGAAGGAGCCGGGGAGCCACAGCTGCCACAGAATGGAGGATAGATGAAAGCAGCAGAATACAGATGATCAGTCATAGCATGTTAATGGCAATGTAGCAATTTGTTATTAAATTCAAAATGATTTAATTATTAAATTATTACATATTCAAATGAATCATCAAAATGAACTTTATATTCAGTAACATTTCACTCTTCAAATACAAAACCGAGCTCTTAATCATGACTTATCTTCAAACAACATTCAGCTAACTGAAAGGGTCCAGTGTCATGTGAAGTGAAGTCATTTTATGACTAGCTGTAGTGACACTTATGCTTTTCTTACCGTTCATGCACACACACCCTTTTTTAACAAATACATACACACTGTTGTGCGCATTATGCTGAAGGTGAGAACACGCTACATATTATTAACCAGTGACAAACAAATGCCTTCCACAAAAAGATACAATACAAATACGAGTATTCTTGTTTTAGTGATGTTAGTTAACAAAACTGGCAGAGGCAGAGGACAAAGTGCATTTGCTTAGAAACTAAAACACAGACAAAACACCAGAACACAAGTGGACTGAGGTCAACCTTCCTGAGAACATGTGACATTAAACTCACAGGACTTTTTCATCTGTGCCTGTGAGTCAGGACACTGGGGTGATGAGAGCAGATGTTTAGGAAAAGGAAAGATCGAGACTTGGTGGCCTATGCAACAGATGCTCAGTTTTAGAATGTCAGTATACAGGCATTGTAGTGCAACACACAACAGCTCAAACCTCAATTATGTCAATTACACAGCCTTAATTAGAACACATGTATGTACCGGTATCTAAATATTTACCAACCACAATAAGTCATCAACAATCTGTCTTGGTGGCATGGGTCATATTTAAGTCACTTCATTTTTCATGGACTGTACCAGACTTTTGTCTGTAATCACCAAAGAAAAATGTTTCCTGTCATGGAAAATATTGTAACTGACAGTTCAGTGAACCCCCACCCCCCTCTCTCTCTCTTGTGATAAATTTGACTGATTTTTAGGTCCTTCATTTCAGACAGAGGTAGAAAAAAAGCCGCCTTCTCATTTCTAACCTGCAAGTGTTACCGACTGACATGTCGCTCAAGATTTCATCATCACCGGAAGCTAGCTAGCTTCACATGAGTTGGCTGAAATGCGGCATTAATTGACTTTTTAATGTTTTAAACAGACTTGCATTAAAATGAGAACATCATAAAACGATTCATATGAACTTTGCGGCTACAAATGTGAAAAGACTGAGGCTAAAGTTAAAAGTCTCAGATAAAAAGTTAGCATCCTTATCAGTTGGTGATCCACGCAGCAGAGATGGTTATAAATTAATAGTATTATTTTTTGTTTTGCAGTGGATTGGTCCTATTATTTTAAATATGATAAAGAAATATATATGTTCAGACTCATTTTGTTCTAAAGTAACTGTTAAATTAATGTTAGCTTCTTAACTTATACATGTTTTATTTGAATTCATATGTTTAAAGGGGATGTTTGACTTTAAATATTAGAAGAGAACAGGGTTTTAGGATGGAGACTAAGTCTGGTGAACATGACTGAGCTGAAGTTGCTGGAATGTAAAACTCACAAAATTAGCAAGTAGCCGGACTGAGCCGCTAATGTTAGCCTCACCGTAGTCGAGCAGCTCCCGCACAGCAAGGAGACATTACAGTGGCTGTACTAACATCAACCATAACCTGTAACACCATCAAATAATATGGTATGAAATACTGCTAACATTGGAGGAAACGTTAGGTTACAAAGGTAAGTAGTAAGCTAGTTAGCAGCCATGCTACTGTTTGTTACATTAGAGCAGATAACACGCTGTTTAATCTATTTTATACTGTTGCTCTTATGATTCTGCCTCTCTCACAGCCACACAACCCACGTCAACATGTAGAGAACACGCTGACGCTGTGCGTAGTTATGGTCATGAAGCTATGGGGGTTTAACGAATGGTCATCATTAATCAATCATGGATTCAGCTTTTCTTTCCTGCTTATAGCAAATATGTTCAAAAGCCATGTTTGGGCCCTGCACTGTGTTCTGCACAGCTATTAGACTGGCCCCATCCTGGCCTTCGTCCACTGCATGTGTGTTCACAGGTGATGTTCACATCATCCTGGACATGACAGCCAACGCAACAAAGGAAAGTCTGTCTCTTCACTAGAAGTCTTCCTTTGGTTGTCCAGGGGCCAACTTGTATACTTGTTCAGCTTCCTAACACCGGTGCCTGGGTGCCTCAGGTCGCCTGCTTGTCCGGGTGGCTCTTTAGCTTATGGAATTTGACGCTCTCCAGCTTCTCGAACCTCTTCTCACAGAACTCACAGGTGAAGTTGTAGTGGGCCTCTGGGGTGTGTTTCTTCATGTGCCAGTTGAGGGACGCTCGCTGGCGACACTGGTAGCCACAGATTTCACATCTGACGAGTGACGTGGGTGAGAGGACAGAAAAGAGTGTGAAGATGAGTATGGGCCATGCTGCATTCATGCATTTTTAACCTCCTCCTCAGTGTGATGGAATGAATCCTGACACTGGCTACAAATGTTCAGCTCAGTCCAGTGTGTCACAGGTTAGACCTTCAGTCCAGCACTCTGAGTGGAAGGCGTAATGACAGGATCTGTTTTCAGCTTTAATAACTCACTGCAGTGGTGTTTCTCCTGTGTGGGTCCGCCGGTGAACCTCCAGGTGATTCTTGCGCTTAAAGGATTTTCCGCACGTCTCACAGATGAAATCTCTGACCCCTGTGAAAAGACTCTGTTACGTTTGTCAGTTCTGAAGAGATTTGAGCATGGCACATGTTTGTCTTTGTGAGCCCACCTGAATGGATGATCATGTGGCGATGCAGGTGGTTTGACAGATAGAACTTTTTCCCACAACCTGGATGGGGGCAGACCTTGGTCCTCCCTTTCCTGTGAACCAGGTTGACATGATTCTACAGAGAGAGGTGAACCAGAAATGAACCAAAAAAAGCTGGAATATAAAGTATGAATGAAACTGTGCCATTGTTGGTTTACCTGGTAGCTGCTAATTGCTACATAGACTTGACTGCAGCCCTCGTACGGACAGTGGAACATCTTGAGCATCCCGTCTGCCTCGATGACGGGGCCTCGCCTGTTTCTCTTTGACCTGACACTGCAAAAACACATGATGCAGACTTAGTTCCTGATAAATGGAGAGTAAATGCAGCAGATCTCTGCTGAGCTCCTCAGACTTCAAACCTCCACATATTTCATCATGCAGTGCATTTATGTGGGCAGCTGACCTGCTCAGACTCCGCGGCAGCTCTCTGTCACTTCCCAGCTCCAAAGCGTCATCAGTGGGCTGCAGCAGCTGTCTGTCGCTCAGACCTGCAGAGAAACCATGTGAAAACGAATGACTCATGACAGATGTCCAGCTTCTGCAGTTGAAGAGTGAGTACTCCAGGACTTTTATCATAGTCAGATTTAGTTTGGCCTCACTTCTTAAAGTTCTCGTCTTAGCCTCAGACAAAGAGGACTCTGGATTTTATTTCAAGACCAATCAAATCACAACCTAACATGACCTACCACATCACCTGTCTGTGAAAACATATCACCCTAATCCTCTGGAACCACAAAGAGTTTGTCTCACACACACACTGAGACGACTGGGATCACACCTCACCTAAACAGTATTGGTGAACATTAGCTACCTAAGTAGGCCGGTCTTGACTTGGTCTCAACTACTCAAAGTCTCGGTCTTGTCTCAGGGTCGATACAATCTGGTCTTGTCTTGGTCTTGATGCTCTGTCAATGAAACTCTGATTTGTCAAGTTTCCATCTAAAGCACAGATTTTTACAAAAGGAGCAGGGGGAGAAATTCTACAGTCGGGTTCCATTAAAGCACTGCAGGAGAGGGCACAGCGAGAAGAGCGGCACTCCACTCTCTCTGAATGTAGAAGACATGATGAGAACATGACAGAAGGCTACAGTCTGCTCACTCTGCTATTCTTTGTCTCTCCAGTGGAAGTCACACGCTTTCTGTATGTCATGATTTACTTAGCGTTACACCAAATTTTTCCACTTCAGCTGTGCGTGAAAAACTAGATTTTGACTCTTAAATAATACCAGACCTTTCCACTCACTGTGGTTTGAAAAGAAGATTTTATTTCTCAATGTTAACTTGCCACATCGGTCAGCACCTCCACATGCACACTAGTGTCCCTAATATGATGGATGGTGGTTTTAATGCTGATGATATGGCAGCTGGTTATTCATATCGCTGTGTGATTCTAACATTATCCTGATTTCTGATTGAATGTAATGGAGCATCTTTGACTCAACAACCTCTGAGCCACACCAGTCTTTTCCTTACTGAGGTGCAGGATATCAGTATCTGTATTTCAAATACAATATTATATCAAATGAAGTTATTTATTTATCTCTGACAGAGTGAGTATATCCGGCGGGTGTCAGATCTGGACAGAATGTACAGTGACTCCTCAGCCGACAGCAGCACTGTAACATTAAGGTACAAATGTCACCAAATTAGATGTAAAGCAGCTCTGGCCACATTAGTCAGCTGTTATGAAACTACTGCCTACAGGTTTATGTTGGTGCTCAGTGGCTCATAAACAACACTGTGTGGCCAGTGCTTTAACAGAGCACAAGCTGGCCTTTTTGCCACCTGTCAAGGTTCAAACATTTAAGGACTGACCCTGACCCTGCGCATCATCCACTTTCACTTCAATTTCAGGGTACACACACACACACACACACACACACACACACACACACAGTATACTGTACGTGGTTCTTGGTGTATGAACCCCTGTGGGCCACAAAACAGGTGGCAGCCAGTTTGAATCAATGATATATTACCAGTCAGCAGCTGGTGTGTAGTGCAGAGTGAACATAAGGTTTATGACTGAATGAAACGCAGCATGAACTTTTTTATGACGTCTAATATCAAAGCAAATGTACCATAAAACCTACCATAAACCAATAGGTGTTAAATCATGTTGCTGCTACTCTGCCTTGTAATCAGGTGAACACTATGTAACTATGGGCTCTGGGTCAGGAGAAGCACGTAACGCTTTAAGTCACACACCACCAACCATTTGACTGATTTTGGTGAAACTGGATTATATTTTATCAGGAAAAGGTTTTCTGCTTTTCCCTCTGATGTCCTCCAGCTCAACCCTGTGATTTACAGTGTTTCCTGATGGACAGTGACATAAACTGCTGTTAGCTAATGTTAGCTCAGTTTGTTAACTGGGATGCCCGGACTGTGAGCTCAGTGGACCATGGAGTGTTACCCTGAAACCCCCCTGGACACGTCTCTGTCATGTCGCCAGTGCAACACTTTTGATCCGTCCTGCACTCAACTTCAAACCACCGGGAGCTTTTCACAAGTGTTTAGCCTGCCAGACTTTGTTTACTTGCTCATTTTCCTGGTTCATGTGCTTCTAAATATGCTTCTACATATGAAAATATGCTACGCAGTTAGCTTTATTATCCTCATCTCTGACACACCTTCAACTCTTTGTTTGTTGTTAGTTTGTCTACTAACACTGACTGTCTGCACCTGAACTCACTGAAATCACTCTTGCAGAACGAAGTGGATGAACTGTGCATTTGGACAGCCGTGTGTTGTTTGCACCTCTGTACGTGTAAGTAAGTCAGGCATTTTGGATGCACTGTGAAAAAAGTGCAAGTTCTGAAGGTAACGCACCTGTCATGGAGTCTTCATCCTCGGCTGGTCTGAGTTTTGGGTCTGATGCACAAACCGGGTTGTAGGTGACACCCCCAATGACAGTGCAGGTGACTTCCTCTACGTTTCCACCTCCCATGTTGAGCTGGATGCCCTCTGATGCCAGGGCCTCGTAGCTGGGTCCAGTAATTATAATTAACTATGAATGGAAAAAGATGGTAACAGTAACTTTTGGGAAAATAATTAGTTCCAACATCTCATCCAGGCATAGACTACCTACCTGTGAGCCTTCCAATGTGGACCTCTGGTCAGGAATCTCACAGCTGGTCACCACCGTCTGCAGAGTCTGAGGGTCAAACAGCTCGCTCTGCTCCTGCGTGGGCGGCGGGACTGAGAGCTCCGGCTGAGCTCCCACTCCGACTGAGCCACTGGAGCTCTGCGACAGCACCGAGTCCTCGTCCACTTTGACCAGTTTATCAGCTAAAGACGCAGTCACCGTAACACACTCGTAACTGTGCGGTACAGTCCTTATCTCTTCCTCTCCTCTGTCTCTGTCTTGCTGCAAATCCTCAGCCTCCTCCTCTGAGGCGGTGGAGTGGAATGCTGCAGTGGGGGAGGCTTGCTGTCGCTCCATGACCATCTCCATCTCCCAGGCAGGCTGTCCTGTCAATGGAACATCCTTGGAAGAGGTCTCTATTCTGGGCTGGTGGTTTGCAGCTGCAGCCTGTTCTATGGGGCTCATGGTGGTATGCTGTCCCTCAGAAACATCCACATCTTCCTCCACATCTACAGAAGAGCAGATAAAAAAAAGTCAAATTAATCATCAAGGAATTCAGGATGTACCAGCTACTGGTTAAACATTTGACTTACTCAGATCAACATTCAGTGAAAACCTGCTGGATAAGTCAAAGACATTCTCATTCTGCACCTTTCATCTGTTTGTGAGCCTCCTTTCTCCTCTTCCTGCTCACAATCCCTCTTGCCGCGGGCACGTCTGTTTTTGCTGCATTCTCTCTGTCGCCTTCTCCGTTTACTTCCGCTTCGTGCTCCGAGTCGCTTGCCTCCCTCGGCGGTGAGAAAAGGTATTGCACAAATGAGTGGTCACAGTCACATTGCCAGATAGCAGCGGTGGAGAAGTTGGGCTGGGGCTCCAAGGCTCTGAGCTGGGGCTCATGAGGACAGGAGCGGGAATGGTCCTGATACCAACACACCAGGCTCTGGAGGCTGGAGACTTGCTCCTTCCTGCCTGGAAAATGATAGAAAATCAGCCAAAAGAAAGATGTGACAAACAGATCCTTTGAAAGGAATTTGTCCGATTTGAATCTACACAAAAATTCACTGATCACACTCAAAGCCTGTTCAGTTTTGTTGGATAAACATTCAAGAGAGCAACAAAGCTACATATAATGTACACAATACACGCTCTATAGAAGCCCATTTATACCAAGAAAATGAAATATATATATTTCAGAGTCAAAATCAAACTTTAATTAAGTTTAATAGTGGTGCCACTAACCCTAACAGTTGTTCTCATTAAAGATTAACTTTTTAGGGCAAGTTGGAAACTTTCCATGGGAATTAACAGGATTTATGGGAAGGTTGGCCTGTAAGAGGGAACTTAAATATAGTTGGGGAAAATATATTTTATCATAATCTTGACCAAAACAACCAGGTTTCATGCAGGTACACTTGAATCTGCTATTCCTCAATCACATGCACACAGCACACTGCTTACTGCAGGGCCCTTTCCTGTAGAAAGCCTGTAGCCACCATCAGGTCAAACTTTGAGTTTTAGAGTTAGTGCATCTTGAAAATCTTTCATCCAAATCTTTTCTAATTTGGGGTGCACATTCATGACTCTCACAGAATGAACCATATTTATTGATGTTGGTGACCTGATTTGTACACCCCTGCCAAAATAAGCAAGCCAATGTAGGCTTCCAAGTCAGCTACATCCAAGTCTCTCCAACTGTCCCCATACAGGTGCTTCCCCTCTAAATTTGTCATCCCAAGCACAATGTTTTCAATTGATGGTGTTATGAAGAGTCTGAATGATGATTTGATGTCTTCAGTGTGACTGATTGCAAATCTGCTGGGGCCTGGAACCATTTTGATAACATTGGTAGCACTAAGTCTACCCTGCTGTTGATGTGGGGAAAGGGACCATGTTATCTTTCCATTTTTGGAGGTGACCATGTCTGCTGGTTGTTGAGAGACAACAGGAGGGTCAACACTCTCATTCTCATCAGATGAGACTCCCTCAAAATCAGGGTCCACCTCAACACAATCCCCAGTGTGAGTTCAGATGGTCACACACACACACCTTCATGTCCATGGTTGGGAAAAGTTGTTTTGTTCACCCCCCTTTCATGTATCAACTCAAAAGTATCACCTCTGCACCTGCAGGTGTGGGGTTATTGGGTCACACACAGAGACAGACACGTTTTGACACAGCTAAACACCAAGAGAACACCAATGCGTGTAGTATGTGTTCAGCACATTAGAAAAATATCATCATGAAAATGTTTTGCTTAATCAGTTGTCCCCATCAAATTAGGAAAAGTCATGAAATATGAAGCAAAAAAACAAAGGCTACTATTATTTTTTGAACGATAAACATTGAACGGGGTCAAATTGACCCCAAGGAGAATAGGAGGGTTAAAACTACGAGTATAGTAGTGCCTGAACCCACATGAAATCAGATGGCTGTCAAATCAAGTCACACAAGGAAACAGAAGGTTCAATAACAGACTGATATTTGACACCACTCACCTTTTTTCTGTTTTGCTGAGCCTTCTGGAGCAATCTTCTTCCTGTGATGCAGAAACACGTTCAGGTGACATGACACTCAGGTTAAAAAGCATACAACACTCACTCTGTGAAATGAAGGGGATGTCTGATAAACACAGCAGACTGTTGGCTTGTATAAAACAGTAAAGTGGGCTTTGCATGGCCTGGGCTCACCCGCAGTATTTCTGCTGGTACTTCTCTCCATAGGTGGAGTTGAGCAGGATCAGGTACTCTGCCAGCCCGGCGTCACTCAGGCTGGTCCGCCTGCGGAGCTCACTCCACAGCTTGTGAGACTCTCCCAGGTACACCCTCCTCACGTCGTACTTTTTGCGGGATTCTAGACGCCTCTGAGCTCGGTCGGAGTCCGTGAGCCTGGGCCGTCCCCTGCAGCGCCTCAGAACACCCTTCCCTTGGTCCCCGGCTCGGTCAGCGTCCAGGGGAACCTCCAACTCTGCCAGGCTATGCGCCATCTTGGCCACAGCAGCTGATGTTGTGATGTACCCCGGACGTTGTCACACAGAACAGGAAGCACTGACGCAGAGGTCTTTTTCTGCTCGTCTTCCCTCATCACGGAGGTGTGAACTTTACCAAACACAGTCGTGCAGTACATGGGTACATATATTTCATAAATACCGGTAAATGTATTCACCGTGTACACCGGGCGCTGCGGCGGAACGACAGCGCACACCAAGTGTTTTTCACACGGACCGCAGCTGCACGAGCACCGATGTGTGACATGTAAACAGAGGCGGGAAAGTTGAGCCTGGACGTCGTCAACAGACATACTTCGTGTTAGTCATGACAGACATTTTAACACTTGTCTTCAGGACTTTTATGTCGCAGACGGACGTGCGGACGGAGCTCACTGTCTCTCCTCCATCACCGACAACCAGCAGCGCTCTGGTGGTCGGAGACCAGAGCGTCAGCCGCTCCGTGCTGCTGCTGGCGGCCGTGACAGCGGCCTCAGAGATGGGCGTGAGAGTGACGTTCTTCACCCAGACACAGATCCAGAGTCTGCCGGTGTCTCTGCAGAAGTGTGTTCCCAGCCTGAGCCCGCAAAGTCTAAAGGTAGAGACCGCTTTCCTCACGCTGTGAGCGGGATATGTTTTTTTTAATAAGTTACCCATTATAACAGACTTATACGTTGTAACTAATGGATTCGTTTGTGGTTAATGAATCATTTGTGTCTCTTTTACTGGTGTTTATCCTCCTCCAGCTGCAGAGCTACAGCACTGGTTCCCAAAGGGGAGGGCCGCGAGGGAACAAGATGATTTTCAGAAATCAAATGAAATGTAAAAACTTTTAGAAATAGCATATTTTAGATATGTAATTGTAACAAAGCATAAAATGAGAACCACTTTGCAACTCAGGTTATTCTCAATAATGGTCTGTAAATGAATTAAAAAAAAAAAAAAAGCTGCGGAAACAATACAAATATTCATTAGTTTGTTGATCAACAGAAACTTAAACTAATGAATCATTTTTGCTAATCCTTTGAACAAAATAGCCAAATATTACCTGGTTCCATCTTTATCTATATCGGGAATATGTTGCTTTTTTCTTATGTGTTATTAAACTGAATATTTTAAGTGTTTAAAATGATCATCAAAAAATGAAATGCAAATGAATCAGTTATAATAAAAGCAAAAAAATATAGTTAGTTGCAGCCCTAAAATAAAAAAAATTGTAACAGACAAATCTAAAACTTGTTGTCCAGCTAACTCGACTGATTCATCTTCTGTCAGTTTAAGTTTCTTGTTTCTTTTCATAGAAAATCAAGTTTTCCTATCCCAGGACGGTGGTGGAGCTGCTGCAGCAGGTGGCAAGCCTTCACGAGTCCACCAACACATCCCCCACACCTCCCTCCCTCATCATAGTTGACGGGCTGGAGGCTTACCTGCGTGGTCCTGGACATGACAGCTGTGGTGGTGGATCTCATCCAGGAGAGCAGTCCTGCGCGGCACACCTGTCTGCGCTGCTGTGCGACACCGCTGCCTTTCTCACAGAACTCCTGAAACAACGCTCCTCGAGCTCGGCACCCTGCCACCTCATCACTTCTTTCCAGTCAGGAGTGGAGACTGGGCAGGCCAGCGGGGAAGATCCCATCCTTGATGTTCTTGATAGGTACTTCCAGGTACGCTGTACTCTGGATCCAGACAGGAGCTATGAAGCTACAGCGACTGGACTGAAAGAGCTGTGGCATATTTACCTTTCTGGGACAGGCATGACAGAGGCCTCGAGTACCAAAGACAGTGAGGACAGGCCACGTGTAGCCCAAGAGTGGCAGCTGTTAATTTACCCTGATGGTTTGATGGAGTTTAAATCGGTTTGAAAATATCTTTATTTCTGTAAGACTGGAGGAGGAGGATACATCAGGCACAACAGGCCTTAGTTCCTGCTGCACTTCATCATCAGAGCTGAGCAGATCATTCTTTCATGAGCAAAAGGATGGCTTGATCCACGCGTCTTCATTCAGTCAGAGCACTTCTTGTCTTTGCTTAGCGTGCCGTGACTCCTCCAGTACGATGTCACATGATAAACCAAACCACGCACCCTCATCACTGTTACAGCATGACGTAATCTGCTGCTCACAATTTCAGACATGACTTAAGAGGACCACAGCGGGTGAAGATGTGCAAAGTTTAATGAGTTAAAATTTGAAATGACATAAAGCTTTATCAAACACATGAATACAATCTTACATTACACAGACACTGAGGAGGGAGACTACTGAATAGTGGTTAACATTTCTGGCCTTAGAACTGAACAAGGTTTAGCTGAAATTCAACCTAAAAGTTAACAAGCATGTATTCACAATAGCTGTGTGACAAAATTCAGCCTCTGAAGGCAAAGAACTGAAATTTTGGTGGACTGACTGACCAACCACAGAGCTGCTGGTCAGAGAGGTCAGAATAATAAACTGTATGTTAAAATAAACATATTTTGTATAAAATATGTATGTGTTGTTCTCATCATCTTGTGAGCCCTCAGTTTTCACTGATTTAAAACACTGGAGTGATTAACATGCGAGATGTTGAACTTATGGATATCAGTTATTTTACAAATCAGGAAAAAATAGAAAATACTTATTTTGAAAACTGAAAATAATTTCAGAATCAATACAGAATATTCTGAATGTTTCTGAAAGTGAAAACATGTACATATCACTCTACTTCAAAGCAAACTACTACTGAGGATTTAATTATTAAAATATTTATCTTAAGACAGAGACATTCACCATGTGAGTGTGACACGGGTAAGACTTCCCTTAAAGTATATGATGCCTAATAGGTGTGAAAAATAAAATGTGAAACAATCTGTGTTTGTTCAGTCTTCAATCTGTGAATTTTGTTTTTTTATCTTTTATAAATCATTCATTGCTGTCTTGCGTCAGTAAGACATGGTCAGTTAGTTCAGTTGGGTTCCATTTTGTGTCACTACTAAACCTATAACAAGAATATAGGTCAACATTGTTTAGAGATGTCCTAAGGTCAAACAACTTCAATAACAAGATATGTTTTCTAAGACAAAAGCAAGCATGAAAAACTAAAGAAATACTTCAGTCTGATTTTAAAACTGGAATCAGTTGACGTGTTTTGAGTAGAAATGTTCATGTTAGGATGTACACACTCTGCTCTTTAGATGGCAGCAGCCACATGTTAAAGGCTTTCTAACAACTACAGTCACATGAATGAATACTGTCTTAAAAAGCTTCCTGTACAGCCTACAGTAGTGGTAATTTGACCTGTTTTGCTCTGCATCAGGGAAATAAAATATAAAAAGTATCATAATATTATTTACAAATACAGTTTTCAGATTTAGAAATGACATAATGGATGCAGGGTTCAAGTGTGTTCAAGCTGTGGTGTTTAATTTTCTTATTTCTTTTCTTATTGTCAACAAACCCTCAAAAGTTTCCATTTTAAGATGTTTTAAATATGTTGATTTTTTTTAATACTAAAAGCTGGGCATTGTAGTTTTTAACCATGAAATTTTGTCCATGGTCCGCATTTATCACCATCATCAGGTCTAAATGTTAATTAGTTTTAATTAGATTAGATCAAACGCCTCCAAAACTTTCCGGTGGTCAGCTGTGGTCTGCATTTAGTGCTAATTAGCATCTGTAATCATCTGTAACACTGTAAGGGGGTGAAAACTAAGATAGAGAAAATGGTGAACATCACCACGTTAGCATCGGTAGTTCACAGTCTTCTCTGTATTTTTCCTCTAACAGCCATTCTGTCATTCAAAAGTAGAGTACACTTAGCTCAGATATGAAGAAATCACTATGGAAAAACTCTTGAACTTTAATATTTGTGAATTACCATAAAATCCTGATCTGATCTACAGGATAGGATAGTTACAGATTTCCATGTAATGGTAATGTTCTGAACAGATCCGGGATGATTTGAATAAGTAAAAATATTACATATACACATCAAGTCTTCCTTTAGCTTTGGGATCAAGTCAGCCTTGTAAACCTTTCTCAACAGTTAAAGAGAGGTTCTGTAGCTTTGTACCCTTCGCTGAGCCTGCTTCAAGGCTCAGTCCATGTGCAGCCTGTCCAGTTCAGCTCAGCTTCTCAGCTGTCATCGTGGAGAGGGTGCTGCCGTGGCAGGAAGGGTCTTCTGTGAGCAGGGATCTCGTTCTTGTAATCATTGGCATAGATAACCAATTTTCCAACGTCATCTAGTCTGCTCATGGGGCTGTAATCCATAGAGACGCCAGAGTCTGCCACTGCCATGTAGGTGTACAGAGGGCCTTTAGACATCCAGACATGGTTTGGATACTCAAAGCTGGACTGTGACGAAAGGCGACCAGACCCAGAGCTCTGCTGCACAGATCCCAGGTCAGAGTGTGATTCACACAGTGCTGTCTTTCTGGAGTTAAAAAGCACCTCAAGGGGTAACTCCTCCTCTAGAATGTCATCCAGGTGTTCGTCTTCGCTGTGGTTGTTGGCGTTCAGGGTGACGTAAGCATCTTGAGACTCCAGCAGAGAGGACTGGGAGCTGGGTACTGGATTCTGTTGGAGTGCCCGTAAGCGGTCCATCAGCCAGTGGTCATGTGGTGTGGCTCTCCATCCCTCCGTCAGAGCTGAATCGCCTCTCTCGTCCAGTCCTTTCTTCATGTCCTCTTTTCTGCCTGTGGTCAAAGCTCTAGAGGTCTTGGGAGGCAGAGGTGGGGGAGGCAGTGAGGGACAAAGGCTGAGCTCTGACAGGACTTCCAGAGGAGAGGGGCATTCTTCTGGGTTGAAGAAGGCTGGAGTCAACCATAGCCCTCCACTGGTCTGCCCCAACCACTCCTGAACAGAAACACAACAAAGGTTCAACAAAGAATTCTTAAAACAGGATTTTCTGAGAAGATACTCTCCTGGCGGTTGCACAAGTACAAACTCACAGAGCCTCTCGTAAGGCTGTCTTGTTCTTACCTGAAAGTCCCCATCATAAACAGTAAAAAGGCCTTGGAACTTGCTGTCAGGAGTTGGAATAGTCGGCCAAATCTTCTTCACAAGAAACCTGAAAAGAGCACACATGCTGAAAATGAAATGAATTCTCATTAATCAGTATTGGAAGGTCCTGTCAACGGCAGCCAACGTGTTCTTTGTGGCTAATAGATAAGCAGTGTGTCCCTAGTTGACTGACCTGCAATGTGACAGGAGGATAGTGAGAGACAGGCCAATGAGGACGATAGAGATGATAAGAGTCAGGGACACGATGAGCAGGTCAAGTTCTGGAGGTCAGCGAAGAACAAAGAAAGTGTAGGGGATGAATATTCCCTTTTAAGATGTGCTCATACTGCTGGGAGTATGTATACATGTTTTTGTATTGCGTTCGTGAATGAATAATCACCAGCAGGAAGCGTTTCCATGAACACCGGGTCACTCCAGGCACTCCAGTAGCCGTTGTAGCTAATCCCGTCCAGCTTCACCCGTACCCGTACCTTGTACTGTGCTCCTGGCTGCAGGCCTCTCAGGATCAGCTCTGAGCTGGCTCGTGCCACCTCCACCTGCAGAACAGTCCTCAAGTCATCAGTACAGGTTTGTGTGTGATCCTACCATTCAACCAACCTGTTGTCCAACCTAACATATCAGCGGGGTCATGTAGGTCATTGAAATAACCGCTGTACCTTCCAGGTGTGGCTGTCCACTGTGGCGTAGCTGACCTCGTACATCATGCTGTCGTCCATGTACTTGAGAGGGGGGACAATCCAGCTGACGTTCAGCTGGCCTTGCTGACCCGTGCTACTCACTGTCACGTTAGCCGGAGGGTCCAGAAAAACTGAAATCCAGATAGACATTGGGGCATATTTATCAGAGCATTCCTCACCAAAAGTCTGTCATATCAGGGTTGTAATGTTGTAGCCAGTGTAGACATGATTACAACAATGTCAATGTCTACACTGATTACAAACCTGCAATAACACATTTTTTGGCCAGTGAAAACAAATTTTCACCTTTATATTGCAAACTTGTTAGCAAACAGCTGCCTGCTTCCCCGTCCAGCAGATTAAATAAAGATAAAGATTAACATTTATCCGTAGTTGTGCTGATCTCCACTTGATGAATGTAAAACAATGTTCACTCTCCTTGTAGCTCCGTTTTTGGTCTCCACTCCTGAGGGGAATATGTGGCTTTTTAGCCGCTACGTGCTCCCCTATGTTCATCAGCTAGTGGCTAGCTTCGTCAGTGTGTTGGTGCTTGGCAGGAAGTTTGTAGTTTATCTCAAGAATAGTTACGTGTTGAAGCTGAAGACAAACCAACCCAGTAAACAGTAAACTGAATGACGCTATAACTCTCTGGATATCTGAAGGGAACCACACATGCAGACAATAATTCTCACTACAAGCACTTGCTTCCACATATTGTCATTATAAAAAATGTAATTATAGCAGCTTTAAGAAAAACACATTATTGAGAGGCAGTGAAAGACCTCCTCTAACTTCAGGAGTTAGGGGAGTTTGGTGGGACGCGCAGGCAGCAGCACAGTTTCTAGTAAAATAACTCACAGACGAGCTCGACGAGGAGGCTGCGGTTGTGGAGCAGCACTCCGTCTCGATGAACTTTTATGTCCATTTGTACGAACATCTGGGCTCTGTTCAGATGGCAGACAAACAGCTTCTTCCCCCCGTCTGCAGCCATGACAGTCAGCGGGCACCTGCTGCTGTTTTCATTTCTGCTCAGGACAGAGGAGGACAGAAACAGAGAGGGTTGATTTGTTAACACCAGGCTCCTCAAACTGTTTTATGAAAAGGTCAATGAACCCTTAAATAGTTTGTTGAAATAGAAAAAGAAAAGTTTAGCTCATGAATGTCAGCTCTAAATAACTGCACGTTGACCATACTGGACACCACATGTGTTCCATAAACTCCCCTGTAATGAATGTGACTTACTGGTAGGTGTAAGTGAAGTAGTACTCATCCACATGGCCTGCCCTCTCTTCATCTTCTTCCCAGAAACACGTGAAGTCGTTCCTGGTTTCAGCAAAGCACTTGGGGTTCACTGGCTCCTCTTTCAGCATCATAGACACTGAGCAGGGGGGAAGTTAGAGAGAGTGAGAGCCGATATCTTTTTTTTTTTTTTTTTTTTTTCAATATCACTTAAAGTGGAAGGAATAACGCGGTGTATCCAACAGATTATTTGACAGGAAGTTCAGAGGTGGTGTTAAAGGTAACAGCAAGAAAAAGTAATCTTACCTTTTCTCTCGAAAACTCGTGCGCCGTGGTCGACGGAAGCTGTTTTCATGGCGCACAATATTACGCAAAGTACCAACACTCGGCTCAGATGATGGCATATCATCCTGTCCGTCTCCTCTGTGAACAGAAAGACTTTGGCCTTCTGTTGCCCGCGTGCATAACTAGAGAACAACCTGTCTCGAACGCGTCTTCTGCTGCTTTCGACTGGGGGAGGCTTGTTTTGTTGTTTAGATACCATGGATAGCGCAACGCGCGTTACGCGCCTGCTTTGGAGCGATAAGGTGCGCAGAGCTGAGCTGTTTACTTTCTACACGAAGGTCAGTGAAGGAGAGGTGGGGCGAGATCAGTCTTCAACTTTTTACACACTTGTTGATGGGCGGGAATCACTCGCTCATTGATGTTTACGAGTTGCTGCTGTGGCGACTGAAGAAGCGTGCCTTTGACTTGCTGTGCGTAAAAGCGCACAGACGTCGATAGATAGATAGATAGATAGATAGATAGATAGATAGATAGATAGATAGATAGATAGATAGATAGATAGATAGATAGATTTGTGCCGTAGTGTATAGGGAAACTGAAAATAAGGAATAAAATGAACATATTAGAGTAAGAATTTGAAATGTGATTGGTATCTGTCTGCTGGGTGAAGTGTAGCTGAAGGAGCTGAAGCCCGGCTCCTTGTTGGCCCTCAGCCATTTTAATCCCTGCATGTGCCCAAGTAACGGAAACCGCAGAGTACTCGCACACACCAGAAGAAGTAGACCTAAACGGTTTCTTATCTGCTCACTGCACTCACATGTTTTCTTCGTTCGACCAGCATTATCACAGCTGCAGACGCCCCTGTTTCTTCACCCATGATAAGTAGCTCCATGGGGGCGTGTAGCGGCCCATCCCCTGTCAGTTTAAATGCAATAAAGCGCTTCTTTACATCACACTGAAAGGGCCTGTGAACAGAGTGCTGATGTAAAACAAAGCCTGTGTTTCACTCACATGACGACATGCAGACACAGAGCACGACACCTTTCTTTACTTAACTTCACTTCAGCTCCACATCAGCCAGTTCAGTGAACATTAACCTGCAGATTTCTGTTTGAAAGTGTGGAGGCCCTCCACTGGGAAGGTGTGTTTCTTACTGCCCACAGAGGCAGGAAGAGGAGGATGAGGAAATCTGTATTGGTGTGGAGGACAATGGCGAGTGTGGTTTCTCTGCTTCTTCAGATAAAATGTTCTGTCCTGATGTTTTGGGCTCATAAATTACACACTGCTGTCAGCACAAACACACATACCCGAGTTGCATCATTTGAGACTGATTTGTAAAAAGGAAGTGAAGACAACAAGCTTTTCTACTGAATATATTCTTTATTTTCATCTACACTTTTCAACATATTCTTATTTTTAAGATGCATTTTTATCACAATGCTTCATCCGACACATTCAGAGCCTAAAACAAAGAGTTCAAAACAATCAGATCTCTTTAAGAAAGTGATCAATCAGAAAATGCAAGACAGGAAAAGAAAACCATAAACGTTGGACAGCAGAGAGCACACCCTGGACTGACCGCTCTGGATGCTACAGACTTTTGTGCAAAGGTCAGTATGGCAGACACTGGACACAGTGCTTAAAAATTCATATCAGTGGACAAGTCAGCACATTCAACATGTATTCAAGCAGCAGCCGCCAAGCTCCTTTAGTCAAACTGTTACAGATCTGATGCCATCTGGACCGTGCATTATACCGGACACAAATGTTACTATACAAATGTAGTGTTATGAGTCTTTGTGTTAAACCCCTGCATGGGAGCTCAGTGTGGGGCAGATGAGATGATTAAATCAGACATCTGATATCACTGTTCAGCAGCGCATGCTGACGAGGAGAGATAACTGACCACGGGCATGTACAATAGCAGGGGAGTGAGCTGACCACCAGTTGACCACCAACCTCTGAGCTGTTCAGAGCGGGTGGCGGACTTTTTGGCATGGCAAGGTGAGGCTGCTATGGTGGTGTAGAGGTTATGGTTGATACTAACTGACAGTCAGTAGTCGGGATGTGGACTGTGGCGTTCAAATGGCACTGTGAAGACAGAAAATAAAAGCAGAAAAACACTCTGCACCAGCACATTGTTATAATAGTGGCACCAGCACAGTTGAGGCCTAGACTTATCTTTCTGAGTACAAACACACACCGTGCTGCTCCACTCAACAGTCATAATGTCAGTAAAAAGAAACTCCACTTTGTAAATACTCAGTTATTAAGCATAGTAGGTTTACCATGCCAGCTGTTTGGCCATGCTGCAGTTGGGGGAGCAGTGTGTGTGTTTGTGTGTATGTGTCTGTGTTGTGTGTGAGAGAAGGTGTTAAAGAAATGAGTGGCACAAAGGGGTGAGTGAGGACATGTACACGAGGCAGGCAGGTCATGTGGCAAATACAAGTGTCACTAGTGTTAAACGGCTTCCTCACACGAGCATGTGACCTCTGTGAACATTTACCGTTACACAGCTCCTCCAGCTGTGTGCAGAGGAGAGGAGGGCTGCAGGGGGCAGCCTCACACTGCCATTAAGATTTAAGATCATATCATACTTTGTCATCTTGATCAATACTTCATAAGAAGTGATGGATGATGGGATGTATTCCTCACAATCTGCAGAGAAATCATCTCAGGTAGACGAGGAACAGAAATGTTCCACATGCAGACTTAGGCGTATTTGTCTATTTCAACTGGCTGTGCTTCACTGATCTGCCCGTGTGTTAAGACGTCTGTTTGGATTCAACATTCAATTAGACTGAGACCAAGACTGAGAAGACTGATATCAATCGAATATCTATACTTTAAATACCAAACTCCGGCCAAATCCAAAAATTCTTTATGCTAAGCTAAGCTAAAACAAGATAAGCTAAGCTTAGCAGGCTGCTGACTGTAGCTTCATATTTAGCTTACAGACACGAGCATGCTATCAATCTTCTAATCTAATTCTTCATGAGAAAGTCAATAAGTGGACTGATGTCACTCTAATATCAGTATAGTGAATATGAGGCTACAGCCAGCAGTTCTTAGCTTAGCTTAAAGGGAAACAGTCAGCCCAACTCTGTCAAAATCTAACAAAACTTTATCTATCCAAAATCTTCATGCTAAGTTAAGCTATTCGGGGGAAACAGCTAGCCCAACTCTGTCAAAAAGTAACATTATGTCACATTTGTTTATCAAATTAATCAAAAAAATCTCCATTCTAAGCTAAGCTAACGACTGTAGCTTAATGTTAAGCGAACAGACATGAGTATGGTATCAATATTCTTTAACTCTCCACAAGAAAGCCAATAAGTGGAGTTCCCAAAATGTTGAACTATTCCTTTAAGACTCGCAAAGCTCAGTATGTTTTTATCTGAGACTCAACATCATTTCTGATTCATTCTCCTCTCTTTAAACAGCTGTGAGCATGAAGCATCCTATTGGACAAGTGCCTCACACTGAATGCTCATTGTGGCAGCGGGTGTCACATTTTCTACCACCTGTTCATTGAAAATCACTTTCTGGATAACTGCGAGGCAGATGATTCATTTTGTATTTACAGTATCATCTGGTTCAAAGAGCTGTTGTAGCTTCCTGTCTAGGAGTCTAGGAGATCTGATCTGAAGTGTAAAGCCTTCTATAGACGCCATCCTGCATCACTAGCTTCAAGCTGTCTGCACAAATATTGGTCTCAGAAAATGAAAGCAAGCCACTGAACAAATGTTTCAGCTCAGTACATTTAAAATGCTAATGGGGGCAGCGGTGGTTGATGTGGTGGGAGAACAGATTGCAGGGCAGGTTTCACCACAGGGCTAATGGGTCGAGACCACAGAGACAGACTGAGCTTCTTTAAGGGAAAAGACAGAGAGGAGGGGGGGGCAGTCCACTGGTCATGCTGCGATGTGCGGTGCTGGAGTGAAGACAGAGGAAGAGGTGCTGCACTTTCCATAGGTGAGGCACAGAGAAGGAGTTGGTCTTTATGTGTGAGTATCAGTGTGTGTGTGTGTGTGTGTGTGTGTGTGTGTGTGTTGGGGGATTTGGTATGAAGGCAGGGGGTTTAGCAAGCACAGCCCCCGTGGCTCTCTGAAGGCGAGTCTTTAAGGTGGTTCCCATGGTTGGCCATAAGGTTGATGTCTCCCTCCATGCTCTCGTTCATCTTCTCGCAGATGACGTCCACTAGACGCTCGAACACCTGCTTCACATTGATGTTGTCCTTAGCGCTGGCCTCGAAGAATTGGAAACCTGGAAGCAAAGCAGAACATTTTATTTCATTTATGATGAACAAATATATGCACTGTTTACCATGAGACAAAAGTGTGAGTGAAGCAGATCTTACCGAGGTCCTCTGCCAGTCGCTGACCGTCCTCTGTGGGTACGAGCCTGTCATCCTCCAGGTCACACTTGTTACCCACCAGGATCACCTGAGCATTGTCCCATGAGTATGTCTTGATCTGCGTTGCCCTGTAGGATAGACATAAAGGTTCACGGCCTGCAATTAAAAGCAGTAAAGTAAGAGGACCTGTAAAGCAGTGCAGAAATAAACATGCCATGTAGCTTTCACACTTGACACAAGATGAAGGCATTTCTGGATCATGTTCACATCTGACTTCTTTGCATGATGCAGCTTTAACTTGCATTTGTGAATTGCACGATGAACTGTGTTCACAGTGTGTTTCTGGAAGTGTTCCTGATGATTTCCAGTCCAGAATCATGCCTGCTTTTAATGCAGTGCCATCTGAGGGCCTGAAGATCATGAGCATCCAGTTTTGACCTTTGACTCTGTGCTTTGAGACTCTGCCTGATTCTCTGAATGTTTGCTGATATTTTACGCTGTAGATGGTGGGATCTTCAAAGTCTTTGCAAATTTATGTGGTTACACCATTTTTAGGCGTAGTTTGCTGCAGATTGGTGAACCTCTGCCCATCTTTACATCTGAGAAGCTCTGCCTCTCTGAAATGTTCCTTTTATATCCCGTCATGTTGCTTCCCTGTTGCCCCTTAACCTAATTAACTGTCAAATGCTCCTCCAGTTGTTTTTGATATGTGCCTCATACTTTTCCAGCGTTTTGTTGCCCCTGTCCCAACTTCTGTAAGATGTGAATTGCTGCCATCAATTATAAAAAATTAAAATTAAATTAAATGTCAAGAAATTAACATTTTTGAGCTAATCTAACTAAACGATCATCTCCTGGTGTTAGTGTGAATTGACCAAACTGTTTACTGTGTGTAACTCACCAGTCCTGCACTGCGTTGAAGGAGTCCTGGTTGGTGATGTCATACATGAGCAGGAAGCCCATGGCTCCTCTGTAGTAGGCTGTGGTGATGGTGCGGTAACGCTCCTGCCCTGCTGTGTCCTGCATTCACAAACACAGTTACATACAATGTTTCATACATTTTATATTTATTAAAGTCTATAAAACAAACCAACGGAACATCCTTCTTTCTCCTGTCATCAGTGAATACATGACTTCAAACCACAAGGGGGCAGTATTGTCCAAACTGTGGCCCTGTGTTGTGAGTTGCCTGTGTGGAGCAGGTGAGGAAGAGTAAGTGGTATACTGCAACACCACTGTCTGATTTCAGCCCTTCATCAACACGATCATCATGTTCCAAATGAGTTCATGTCAACTGATTTAAACTGGATGTTATTTAAGTCCACTGACTACATGAAAGTGATGTTACAATAATATTTTACTTTTAACTAAACATAAAAATGCTCACTTGCTAACTACGTATTACTCAATATGAATAATAAAATAAAGCCGGAGGGTGGCAGGCACATGTGCAAGAACACTCACTCGTTCATGGGGAGAAGCTAACAAAAAGTCAGTTGAGTTATTAAAAGGAATTTTCAGATTAGGTAGGTTTCATTTGTAGTTGATAAAAAAAATATACAAAAAATAAATAAATAAATAAATAAAATAAAATAAAATGAAAATAAAAAATCATCATTGTTCAATATATGAGCACTGCCTCCATCCGCAAATGCAAATGATTCCAAATGATCACATGTTCAGGCGGTGCTCTTATGTCACACCTGTCTGGAATGGAGGGGGCCGTGTGGTCTCAGAGATTCTGGACTTGAAATATGACTTCTCGTTTTATACCTTGGAAATATTCCTGAAGGCCTCAGTAGGAGTGACTCATACCTTTTGAAGATCTTTATGGCAGCAAGTAAAAAAACAATTAGAAAATGCTCCAGAGGAATCCTCCCACCACGCCCCTTCTCATTAGCGTAATCACATCCATGCACGTAATGACTTTCACCCTTGGACTACAAAAGGAGAAGGGGGACAGGGCCTTCTGTCTCTTGTGGTCCACCACTTGTACCTGTACCGTTCTTATTTTTCATCTCACTGATTGTGATGTAACACTCCAGAATTCATGTGATCTATGAGCACTTGGCTTCACTCTGACATCAAAATGCCACTTGCTCCTCAGCAAACAATCTAACAGAAGATGGCTTTCACTTTCACTTCTCATCAAACCAGGACTCCTGGCTCGCATCAATAACCAGCCAGCAAGAAGAAACACTCAGATAACAAGACGCGTCAGAGGAGGACTGCCGCCTCAGCAGCGCTGAGTTTATCAGAAGCATCTTCTAATTAAATGGAGGCTATGTGTGATGTCACAGGCGATGGCTCAAAATAGTTTGGAGATCAAACAGGTAGACTTGAGTTGGTGGAACAAGTCACCTCCACTCTCGTGGTTACTTGGTAACATGTCTGGGTCCTTCATTTGCATCGGGGGCCTCTGTTTCTGTGTGTCTGATGTTTTCCTCACAGTGAAGAGGAGGAGGAGGAGGAGGAGGAGGAGGAGGAGGGGGTGGTGTGGGTTGTCCAGGTAACCTGAGGCCAATGAGGGTTATGAATGTTCCATTACAGCCAGCACTGCTGCGGGTGGTCGGCCCAAATGATCCATCTCAGTTTACAGATTGGGTAAGACAGAGCAGCCCACTGCAGAAATCAGAGTCTGGCTGTATTCTTTTGTTCTGTCCCATGCCACAGCGGGAGTCTGCTCTCTGTCCACCTAATTTTTATTTTAATAAAGTGTGAAATATTCCAGCTCCATCTTTATCTCATCCACGCAGAGGTGAACAAATATTTGGCAGCGTAATGGGACATCTAACCAAACAGACAGTCTCCAGGGTTACTATGATCAACCCCGGCCAGTAAACAAAAGCTGCTGCATGGTGCGTGTGTGTGTGTGTGTGTGTGTATGTATGATGATAAGACAGGGAGGGGTTTAAATCAGTCCTGTGCGTGCTCTGACGTCACTGGGACCCTGATCTTTAAACATGCGTCACCTGTGTTCCTATTAGCTGCCAACACAAAGCACACACACAGGATATCATCCCCTGGACTACCACGCACAACATATGTGTTTATGCTAAGTGTGCAAAAGGTGTGTGTGTGTGTGTGTGTGTGTTTGTTCAAAGATGAGAAATGTATTTCCATGACACAAAAAGCAGGGATGTAAACAATGTGTGTACACAGTGTGAACACATTGTAGCCGGCTCTGCCTCGTACTGTGTGAGGGCCATGTGCTGCCTTATCAGGTTAGCCTGTTTCCATGATACGACAAAGGGAGGCTAGCAGCTGCCCCGTGGAATCATCAACAATACTCTTTGTCTGAGGACGCGCTGAAATCTCTCACAGATGGTGTTCAGTGGGAGCTAACATGAATCTAACAGAGTTGATTATTAACACCGCATAAAGGAGGGCTCTTATTGAGACATAGCTGCTGGTTCCACACCCTTTAAACACACTGCTCGGCGAGTGCCACAGTATATCTTCGTTATGTCTCTGACAGATGCTGATAGGGGAACTTCCTCTGCTTCCTGAGTGTAGGAAATACCAGGTCTCTTTGTCATTCACACACCGTGAGTGCTTATGTCACAGCCAGGCACACACAGTCTGCCCACCTCCTTCGAATGGAGTCTCTACACTTCATTGTTCCACTCTGATGCTCAGCTGTTAGAATATGAGGCTGCATGTCATTTCACAGACACATGTTTGGTCAGGTAGGTGACTGTGTGTTTTGGTGTGGGCTCCTCTGCTGCTGATTCATCTCGGTCAGCATTTGTCAGTCATACACGGCTCACACACTGTTGGTTCAAATGAATCATCTGTTTGAACAACCTTAATGATGTATGTAAGAGTAAGAGGATTCGCCGTGTACTGCGAGGAATGTGAGGCTGGTGGAGGAAAATTAAGGGTACACCACCCACCCTGATGTTTCTGTGTGGACGAGATGAGAGTGGTGCCAGTCTTCTGTTCTAACTCAGGAAGGGCAGGAAGGCAGAAAGTCAAACAATAGCTTTGAAGTTGTACTCCAGCAATTTAGTATTCACTTCAAATTAAACGTCATTAATCCCCTTGTTCACTATTAAAAACAGACCAAATGAAACAGCAGAGGCCAAAATATCCTGACTTTGGTCACACTCCAAAAAAGTCAGACATTTCCCATAATTCATCTACACGATGTTGATTGTCACACTCTCCTTATTGTCCTTTTATTGTCAAGCTTTGTCAAAGACTCAAAAATAATCCTGGTCCCATTGTAATGAACCTTTACAAAGTCTTTTTTAGGCCAAGCACATCGTAGCTGATAAAGAGACGGAGCAGGAACACTCTACTACTGCACATATATTGTAAGACATGACCACGATGAGCCCATCACACTCTAGTTCATGCTGGAGGAATTGTGGAGCACATGCTGCCAATCACACCCATGTATTGTGGTTATGTCCCAAACTAAAGACATTCTGGAAGGAGGTGTTTTCTAACAGGATATAGCTCAGGATCCTTCTGTGACTGTACTGGGAGGAATGCCTAAAGGTCTGAATGGGAGGGCCAAGAAACACCTTTGAAATATCTGACTCACAGCAGCCTTGGAGTGTCTCACCATATAACACATGGATCCACAAGGTGTTGGACCTCTATTAGATAGAGCACATTACATATTTAGTAAGGTTCCATCTTCCTGTCATGGCTTTATTAATAGAATGAGAGTTATCAGACAGTGATGGTTAGCCTGCCTCTTCGTTCTTACACATACTTTACACAAGGTCTCACTGCTTAGACTAAGTACTATATATAGTATATAGTATGGAGCAGACAATTATGATCTGCGTTTGGTTCCTCGTGCATATGTGCGTATATGTATGAATATGTATATTTTCCTTTTCTAAATGCATTCCAGGCTCTGGGAAGACTTGACCACTGGGTGCAGCTTAACTAAACTATGTTCTCTTTGCTTATTCTTAGTGGAGGCACTGTGCTCATAGATTTCTAGTGTATTGGCAGCGACTGGGGAGGGATTGTTTTATATATGAAGATTTCATTTTCTATATTTCTTTTCTTTTCTCTATAATGTTGCACTTGTTTGTCTTTTTTTAAAGTTATATTCTGTCTGGACCCATTGGTGCTAATTGCTGTTGCTTATATTCATGTCTATCCCATGACATTTGCATATAATAAAAAATCTTCAATAAACAGACTTTGATTTTATTTAATTTAATACATTTAATTTGGAGTGGATGTTCATGTTGTTTCATTTGTTTATAACTTCATCATAATGTGTAGAAATGTTGTCTACAGCTGGACAGAGAAAAATTGTAATGTATATGCTGCGCTGCTGATGAGAAACCATTTAACGTGTAGGCTGGCCTGCAGTCTGCAGTCTCACATGATTGAAAGACGCATAATTGGTAGCCTTAATTATCACTTCTTTTATGTATAGGCTGATTTATCATAATAATATGTTGGATTCAAGTTAAGTCACCCCCTGCAGTACCTCTGAGGAGCCCCTGTTGCAGACCCATGTTACATAACTATCAAACTGACTTATGAGTTAAACTGGTTCCACATCAAACAATATTGTTCAAACTCAAATAATTTGCTAACCATATTTAACATCCATCTCACTTGTATAGGTTACTTTAAAACTGTGAGCTGCAGCAACTTCTGCATCACTCCAAACAGCGACAAAGTTACGCAATATCAAACTCTTTAAACTCAACTCAGCCTGTGCTAAAACCACTAATGAAAACTAATGAAAACTAGAGGAAGAGTCTGACAGACACAACAATAACTGCCACACATAAAAACCTTAACAACACCTGAATCCACGCCTGAAGGTCTTAACAACAAAGAAACATTAGGAGTGACACCGGCTTGGCCAACACAACAGGCAACAAAAGGCTGTTTAGCTCACAAACTACCTTTTCACAACACCATGCCTGTTATAGTTTAATACAGCTCACAACATATCAGCTGATTCCATATGGAAAGAGCTAGGAAAGATATATTAGACATGACTCAACATTTTATTATTATTTAGACTCGTAAGAGTCTAAATAAGAGAGAAAAGAAAAAGAAAAGAGAGAAATGCTAATTTTGCTCTGTATCAGACTGATTGTGCATCATGTATGCTTTATACATTTACTAGATCAACTTAAAAGGTGACAATATGTTACTGCTGTGTTCACCAGCTAATTTCTGCCCCCAAGCTGCTACTACCTCCAAATATGAAGTAAGACTGGGCTTTGCAGCATTAATTCAAAGTTTGGTTTTGGTTTGGTTTTACTCTGGTTCGTCTATCTCCTCTATGCATTTATGTAAACAATACAGTGAACTTACCACATAAGGGTGGAGTGTAAGAATGTGCATGAAAGCATGAGGAAGTCATGTTTTTTAAAAATGCACGAGGCACAGGCTAAACTTGCACAAAGGTCAAACCTACAAATCTAGACTAACCTGGTCTTTAAAGGTCTTTAAAGTTACCTGAAAAGAGATTCTCAGTGCAAACAAACTTTCCACGTGGACCAACTTTTCTTTCCTTTTCTCCCTGTATGTCTTTATTTACATCTAAAGCAATAAAACCTGACAGAGGAGCCGCCACTTTCCTCCAAATTCAAATGCTCTTGAAGATCGAGATAAGACCTGAAGTATTATTAGCAGTGTTTTGGAAGGCCAACCCTGTGGTTGGAGCAGTGTGGTAATGCAACGTAATGCCACAAATAACATCACAATGTATCACATCTATAATGCACTCACCCAAATCTGTAACTTGATCCTCTTGTCATTGCGGAAGACTGTCTTAACCTTGAAGTCGATGCCCACGGTGCTGACGAAGGCAGAGGTGAAGGAGTCGTCTGCGTAGCGGAACAGGAAGGAGGTTTTTCCCACGCTGCTGTTGCCAATGATCAGCAGCTTGAACATGTAGTCAAAGTTCTGATCGGCCGCATCCTTCTGAGAAGGCTGCTGCTGGAGCCGCGAGTCATTTGATGCCATCTACAGAGAAAGGATAAAACAGAAATGAACCCAACTTTAGGAGGAGACCAAAAACAGAGCTGCAACAAAATGAATACTGGATTCAATTCCACATGAATGATTATGAATGATTAAGATAATTGCTGGATGTGTAAATAAGAAACAAATACACTAAATGATAAGTGGACTGTGCTTCCATAGAGGCCTCTTCATTCTTCTGACCACTCAAGGCACTTCTACCCATCACATCACTTTAAATCATTCACACACTGATGGCAGAGTCTGCCACGCAAGGTGCCAAGTGCAGGTAGCTAATCACATTCACACACACACTCACACACTGAGCAATACCAATATGGATGCAGTGCCTTGCCAAGGACACTTTGACATGCAAACTTAAAGAGCCGGGGATCAAACCACCAATCTCCAGATTAGTGGATGACCCACTCTGCCTCCTGAGCCACAGCTGCTTCAGTGTTGAGTTCACAGTTTGTTTCTGCTGTTGATTATTTTTCATGCACATGAATGCTATGGGCAGGTTACGTGTTACAAATTTTTACCTGCAATTTCTCAGATTAATGACTAAGATGATGGCGTCAACACTGAAAGAAAAAAAGACAGTTACCAAGCAAACACAGAGGTAAATAGGTTTTCTACACTCATTAGGTCTCAATGATACACAGTGTGTCAGTCATACTGAAGGTAAACAAATCTTGTTTGTTTCCAAAAAAAACTACACAGTGGACCTTTAACCCAGAGGACCAGTCAGCGTTTCAGCATCAGAATCAAGCATGCTGCACTGGAATATTACAGAAGTTACAAAGTGAAGTTGTTATTGATCAGCTACTAAATCAAAGCTTGGCCAGATGTTAGTGAAATTCATCTGTGATCAATGTGATGTTAGGACTCCATTAAAATGTTCTAATCGATATGAAAAAGACAACAGTGAGACCAAGTTTAGCTTGCTTTTAAAATGATGGGAAGCTGCGCCATCTGTCCGCCTGCTCCACTGTGACTGTTCATCTCAGCGTAACCTCTCCTGAGGGCAGGTATGAGATTACTGCCATTAAGCCTGTTTTTAGCATCAGTCCTTCAAACAGGTGGGAGGGGGGGCAGACACACAGCTTTGGGTGTGAAAAGGAAGAGCAGAGGGCTACACACACACACAGACACACACACACACAGAGCTGATCAATCAGTGCGGCTCAGCCCTGCCTCTCTCTACTGAGACTTGTCTCCGTGGAGACCAGACTAGGACTCAGCTGCCAGCAAGACCCATTAGTGGTCAAAGCAGTCAGTTCCCTCAGCTTTTAACTGGCCAGATGGAGGTCTCCAGCGCAGGATACAGCCATCTATCACACCGAGGGCCAGGAACAAAGACGAGGAGATGAGAAGAAGAACAAGCTCGTTACTGAGAAATTAGAGAAGCCTGGCAAAATGATTTACTGTGTGTGCACGGCCACACAATATTAATGATGAATTACTGAACATGGACTACAAGAAAATATTTGCTGCCTTCTGATAAAAACATCTCAACTCTGGGACCTTTAAAACATTATAACTGTTGTAATTTAACTTCCAGTTCAAGTGCAAACCTGTGAGTTGCCTTCATTGCATTTCTTTTGTTACTTCCTGCAGCAACATACATTTAACTTCCAGTCCACTGCAGCACGGAGCACACTTTCCACACATACAAGCCTGTGCAATCTTGTGGGACAATAACACAACACTGTTTCTCAACTTTACTTCCCCGCTGAGGTGTTGCTAACCCTCAACACAAAAACTGTTCCCTGTGTTCAACTCTTTTTAATCTCTTAAGACGTTTTTTGCTGTGAAATCCCAGCTCACATGACTCCCGTGCTGTGGAAGGGTCTCTCTGTGGATCCACGCACTCAAAAATGATTTTCTTATTTCAACTTTCCCATCAGCTCAGCTTAAGCCTGCGGTAAACCCAGTCACAAGTTCTCAATGTTTACTGTGCAGCTCAGGATGTCTGCAGGCAAATAAGTAGGATCATGCACCCTGCTCTCATATGCTATTCTGTTCCTCTTTTTATAAACATGTTATATGAATTTAAATAATGTTTTCTTCTCACTGTGTGCTGCAGCTGAGTTCTGTGGTGTCAGATCACCTTGTGAATATGTAAATAACTGGCAAGACGCACACAATAAAGTGGCTGATGTCTGGGAACACATGACCAGGTCCCCTGAGCAGCTGTGATAAGGGCCCCCACATCAGCACCTGCAGTGATATCAGGATAGTCATCTCTGAGAGGACAGACCTCCTCCATGCAGCGAGGAGAGCCATTTCCTGAGCCGCAGCGTGGATGAGAGTGGGAGCTCCTTTATGGCACACTGGAGCAGCATTATCTCTCCAGTAAAACAAATAGAGGCCATTATGCTGAATGGGGCCTGGTGATGGTGCAGTCAGGTCTCTCAGCTGGCACTGTTTGCTGAGGCGGGAGCCAGCAGCCTGCCTGGCCCGCAAGAAATGACCAGTATTGATTAGCTGGCAGCTGTCACATCAGTCCTTTCATTAGAGGAAGGACCGAAACACATACATAGATGTGTGATATTCCAAAACATCCTTATTTTATGCAAAAAATAGTGCGACGGACAAAAACACACCTGTAGTTGTGAGTAAAGCCCAGACACAAGGTATCATTCCGCGGGATAAACCTGTTAGTCTCAATAAGAAATGTCATGTAACTTTCCTCTGAGTGCTGCCAGACTCGGGAAAGAGGGAAGCGTGAAGCGGGAAAACCCGCTGGACTAAAAAAAGAACTTAAACAAACTTACCTTCTTGCGGAAGAAAGCAAACGTGCACTTCGGTTATCTTCCGACTCTCTTGTCAGTGATAGGCGGCTGTCTTCCGTCCGGCGCTGAGACAGATGCCGGCTAAAGTAGCCTCTGAAAGTAGGGCTAACACCTGAAATATCCCCCGCACCGGCAGCCCAGACCTGCTTTCCTCCCTCTACGCAGCACCTTTTCCTTTTTCCGTGTCTTTGTTGGCGGACTTTCGCTGCTCCCGGATCTCGAACACGGTGACTGGAGCTCCCTCTGTCACAGAGTTAAAGGCTGACACCAAAGCAGTCGCGCGGAGCTCGGAGGCTGTGCCACAGCACACACAGCTCGAGGAGAGGGGCCGTCCGCTGTGCATGCGCACATAAGTGCGCGAGCACTACTCTGCACACACCCTAGAGAAACAACACAAAGTACATCAGTTTACTTATGTCTGCTCAGAGTGTGTGCAGGATATAATGGACTTTCAAATATTGTTATTTATAAAAAAAAAAACATTTATCTGTATTTAGGAACGTTTGCTGAGTTCATGATACATTACAGTAAACACATTACTTTTTTTTTGTTCCTGGAATATCCCTCTCAGCAGGGCAGGATTAACGTGCAAGGAGTGAGCTCTGGGCCCACACTGACCCCTCATTCTTCTCTTATTGTATGACATTGTGTCGAGGCATCCATGTTGTGTTTAAAGGAATAATTTAACACTTTGTGAAATATGCTTTCTTTCCAATAATGAGCCGATTAGACTGAAAACACTCAAACTAAGTATGAAGCAGCTGCTTAGCTTAGCATAAAGACTGGAAACAGATAGAAGTGACTAGCCTGTCCAAAGCTGACAAATCCACCTACCAGCAACTCTAAAGCTCTCCAGTTAGCATGTTACATGTCACTTCTTTTATTCACACTAAAAAAGAGGTAAATAAAATTCTATGTTGTGGTTTTACAGGGAGTCATTGTGTGTCCATTCCCTGCCAGGGTTCAGTGAATTCATAGAGTCTCCACAAAATACACTATAAAGACACACACTGTTATTTTCTGTTAGGAGTGACAAATCTCTCTCAAGGAGCATGGTGGGAAAGCTGGCAATGAGAAATGGAAAGTAGTGAGCAGAGCAAATCAATACACTGAGAAGAGTGGAAAAACAAGTCACATATTTATTGTATCTCAATTCATATTCAAAACAATCAACCAGATCTAGCTCTTGCACTGGTCACTATCATTGTGAGGTTGCCTGCATTCTGTGTTTCTACCCTTACAGTGACGACTAAACCCTGTGCCGGGCCGAGAAACATCTTACTGCACACGCTGAACAAAGAGATGAAACATGCTAATGAGTTGTATAGTGCTGCTAGGTGGATTATGTTACCTTCGACAGAGCTAATCTATATTAGCTAATCTAGCTCCTTATCTCAGTTTCCAGCCATTGTGCTAACTTAATTAGCTGGCAGTAGCCTCATATTTACCCTACAGATCTGAGTGTGGTATCAATCTTCTCATCTAACTCCTGGCAAGTAAGCAAATAATCGTAGTCCCATTTCCCACAATGTTACATTACTTCATTATTCATTGGATCAGTTGGAAAATACAAAAAACAGTGCAGTCAGTTATGAATACAGTAATTTTGAGTAACTGCAACCTTCAGGGCCTCAGACCCTCGGGGGATTTCAGTATCGCTATCTTTATTTAGTCAAATGAAGCTGCTGAGTCAGTTTTCTATCACTACAAACATCCCTGGCCAATGTTATTAAAAAATGATCCCGGCGTGTTACACCCAACGGGATAAACAGATTTAAAATCATTGGTACTGTATTATGAGATATCCTGACTTTAGGGATCAGAGTTGGTTTCAGGAGAGAGAACGTCCAGGTGATGTGTTCTTCTTTTCTATAATGTTCCCGCAAAGAGTACAGTATGTAATCCTCAGTTGTGAGTTATAGTTTTTATCTCTCTTATGCTGTATCGTGTTCAAATACAATTTCTTTTGGTGTGAGTCTGTGTTCAGCCCAGTCCTTTGATAAATCGTACATTCTATTAGGATCTCAGTGTTTTTCGCTGCAGGTGCATATCTATCACTGAGATCAGACAATTGCAAATTAGGTCTACATTTCTACATTAGAGATGATTGAATAAAACTGCTTTAGACTCCAGGACTCATAATTAATTTAACACCATATTACTGCAGGGCTGCTCTGCAGTATTACTAGAGTTTAAAGTAATGTTCCCTGAACTGGCAGCAGTGTGTGTTCACAGTGTGTGATTTCTCCAGTGGCTCTCTGTGTCTTACACACGCAAACATGCACAAATTCATTTCCTTGTGTGGGTCTGGAATGAGGGAAGATGGTGGAACTTGTCTGGTGCTTCCTTTTGTTTCTCTACTTCCTCATGTTTTACTTTGCACAGCCAGAATTGTGGAATTTTAAACAGGGCACGTTTTTCTTCATATCTGCACCACATTACTTCTTGAGCTTTACGGAGGAACTGAACACCTCACTTGAAATCCTGACACACTGTGAAGAGATGAGTAGATAAACTTTGGTTTAACAGGTTTTATTTCCTGATGCCACTACACAAGTCAGCCTGACAGCACAGCTTCAGAATATGTAGTTTGTCTGCTTCCTTAAGACACTTGTACTAACTTCCTTGTATATTCTCTGAAGTGATAACAAGTCATGTTAGCACAGTGTCAACAGGACAAAATAAACAGGACAAATGTTCAGAGGTCATCTTTCTGTTTCCATACTGTATTTTTATGAACTGGACAATAAGAGAACTAAACCTCATCCCTGATCACAGACCGATCTTCAGAAAGGCTGACATTAATTGCATTTGGGAAACCCTCATCCTTTTACTTTCAGCCCTAGCTTTTATATTGAGATGGCTCCATTATAATCCATTAGTGCTGCTATTGTAGCTGGAATGAGGGCAGAGCATCTCTCATCCTGTAGCTGGCCAGCAAAACACTGTGCTCCACATTCAAGGCTGGTCCTCTTGAAACCTGATGTGTGTCACTGGTAATTAAATTAAAACCTGCCTCTTCCAAATCCAGGCACTGTCTGTTGGGGTCTGGATTCAATCATCAATGTTAATCTATTTAAGGAAAGTTTACAAAAAACAAGTGTTTTGGCTTTAGAGTATAAAGACCATGAAGAGACACAGCAAACAGACACGGCAAATTTAAAGAAATAACAGAGGGAGCACGTGTAAGAATATTAACGCTTTTTTAATCTCACAGTCACAGTGTTAATTCAACAGTGCTGACAGATTTAATACAAATTCCAATAAAACATCTGGAAAGACAATATTTGACATATGAAATTCAGCATGCACAGCTGGTGCTACAAACTTTCCCTAAACACGCTTATGTCCAAACATCGCCCCCTGCTGGGGATGCAAGTAAACTGCCCACACAGCACCTGAGGTTTATGTGTGTTTCTAAAAGAAATATCACACTTCTCAGGGGGAATGGTCATGAGCAATACAATCAATTATTAAAAACAAATAGAAAAATGTAACAACACATCTTATTTTGTGAAACAGTGTTAATTAGATACTGACAAGATGAAAAGAGCTTAACTGACTTTTGGACAACAAAGGCACCTCCCTTCTTAAGGACACTTGGGACAGCTGCAGTGGTTACAAAAATGAATTGTCACTAACAGTTTTGTTGCTCATATTAAATTTAATTCTATATATATTCTATATAACCCTTCTTGACTTGCACACTTTTCTGCTGTGTTGATATATCATGAACTGAAATCTCCCTTCTCCTAAATGGTGGATAAATTCAGAGCGGTGTAGATCAGATTAGTTGTAGTGCAGATAAACCCAATCAGGTTGCAGAGGCTGGACAAGCCATGGTAGCGGCCAAACGTTTTCTTGTAGGCTCTGTACTTGGGGTCCTGCTCTTTGAGCTTAGCATAAGCTTCTTTCTGGCTGCCCATGCCAATCTGGTTCCCCAGGCCATGCTCCTTCTCCACCTCCCACATCTGGAACATCACCTCAGTGGCCGCTGGGCCGAACCACTGTGCATTAAAACCTGCCATGTTCAGCGCCACAAAGTAGAGAGCCATCTGCAAGACAAGAAGAGATACGTTACTGGAAGACAACATGGTGATGTGTTACTTGCAAAGACTCTGGCTAAAATAAGTATTTAAAACAGTTGAACTGTGCAGGTGTGATGTTCGACCTGCACACTTTCGTGCCAGTCCAGCAGCTCTCTGGGGTGGTACACAGCATACACAGCCAGGCTGACAACATTGCTGCCCATCAGACTGTAGAAGTACACAGGGAAGAGTTTACTTTGCACCAGGCCAAAGGTGTGCCGAGTTACCTGCCACACCAACGCAAAACCTGCATCAAGATCAAGAAAGGGGTCAAAAATCTAAATACAGTGTTGAGACATGACTTCTGTTTGTGCGCCTCATACCTGATATGAAGGTGACCCAGACCTGCATGCCCCAGGTGAACGAGAGCACCAGGAGGTGTAGCACTTTGACCAAGTCTGTGGGCTCCCCCTCTGTCACCATTGTGTCGTTCTGCAAAATAAGTATGTCATACACACAGTTGACATACATTAACCCTTGTGTTTGGATTTACTTACTCCTTATTTGAGGCCCTACAGGTCCCACTGCTGTATGTGCACAAACAATATTTTAAACATTCAACCATTTTCTTTTCTTTTGACCTTTTCAGTTGAAAAGTGGCATCCCTTACCAAGATAATGAAATTCCCTTTTCGAGGTCAGAGGTCTAACTCCCTAATAAACTCAGATCTAGACTTATTAAGGACTTGGGAAGGATAGTGGTGCCAAAAACTATTCCTCACAACCAATCACAAATAGAGAACATAGGAGAATTAATTGCATTTAACCATGTTTGATAATATGATTGAGATTTCAAACTGAAGTAATCTGACACGTTATAAAAACACATTATAAAAATGTTTGGTGCGTTTTTTGAGCTGACACATGTGGTCTGCAGTCTCCAGGAGCCCAAACGGAACACCAGGATTATAAAACGGCCACAGATAAAAAAAAAAAAAAAAAGGTCTTGTATATCTTGCTCCACACATGCAGCTGTCCTGATAACGCCACAGAATGAGATAACAGCGGAGGCGGATCACATTACAGACTTCACTGACATTTCTAATCTATATGAGAATCCCAATAACTTCTCACCATAGGCTGATGAAGGTGAGAAATGCGTGAGAGGGAGATGCACGCGGCTCTGTCACTCAGTTCCCTCTCACGGTGTTTCGGTTTAACGAGCGACGCTCTTAACTGGTGACTGTCGCTCAAATGTATATGCGGTTGTCGTAGTTACGACAGCTGTTGAAAAAGGAAAACGCAGCTGCACCTTTGACGCAAACAAACAAACAAACAACCAAAAAAAAACAACAAAAAAACAAAGTAAGCAAAGAAACATTTACAAGGACAGCTTCCCATTTTCAACAGCTATCATAACGGCTGAGGGTCACCAGTTAACACGGTCGCTCGTTAAACCGAAGCCCTGGCATGCTAACCAGCTTTAGCCGCTGAGCTAATTTACTGTTCAGTTTTCTGTCGGCAGCGTAACTCCGCTCATGTTCTGCGTTATGCGTGCTGTTTGTTACCACATGTCACACAGACCTGCACCTACCTCGCTGTCCTCCTCCTGTAGGTAACGAGGAATGCAGAATACTCCAAATAATGAACGTTAGTGCGGTCAAAGGTTCAGCGGAGCCACTTCCTCTGTCAATATTATGATGCGAACGAGCCCCGCCCCTCCTGGAGAGACGGACCAATGGCTTCTTTGAAAATGAATATATTATAATATTTCAGCGTTCCGTCCGCGAATTGACAAAGTGGCCTTTTCTTCCACAGTCCCTCCATTTAGCTTTACTTCACACACACACACACACACACACACACACACACACACCTATATATTATTAGATCAGGGGTTCCCAAACTTTTCAGCCTGATACCCCCAAGACAACAGTATCAGTGATTTGTGACCTCCACTATCTCCAGATTTCGGATGATTTGTCCTTGTAATAAGGCAGACATGCAATATCATATTCATAACTATGTTTTCATGCATGTATAATCATCTGAAAATAAGATTTGTTTTGTTTTTGTTACATAAGAATTCTCCTTTTATATCTACAGTGGGAGTGGGTCCTCTTTCATGGAGGCTGCCATATTGAAACACTGTGTTTCTACAGTAGCCCAGAACAGACAAACTAAACACTGACTCTGGACAGAGCCTTTAAATGTTGTTTCTCCTTTACACTAGGAAGGTGAGGGTGATGTGAGGAGATTGCACTGCAACAATTACACTCCTAGATGCAGGTAAATCCTGCACACTGGACCTATAAATTACTCAATTTAAACGTCACAACTTATTGCTTGTTTCTTTTCTTTTCAGTTTATAAATATACAAAATATGTCTAGTATATGTCATTCTTGCCTCAGTTTATATAGTCTTTACCTCAGATCTCAGATCAGTAGTTGTATCCTTGAAAAGGTCTTTAAAAATCCACCCTGCAACCCTGACACTCCTCTTGCACCTCATCAGATCACAGCACAGCAGAGTTCTTTGACTGCTGCAGCGAGAGGCTTGAGACTTAAGGATGTCTCATTTCTGTGTGGCTCTGCGGCACAGCAGCAACCACACACACAGACGCACAGACTTATTATTTTCCTGACTTTCATCATTTTTTGGGAGAAGCCTCTGAGGGAGTTATCTATTTTAGCATGCCACATACAAGGTTTTCAGTTAGATTGTTATGGGACACTGACTTCTCTCCTTGGGATTCAGAGCAGCTGTATGTTTGTGTTCAGAAGCCTCTACACAGTCAGATAACAATGGTGGAACACTGAGGGTAAACATATTTCTTTGTTTGTAGACTAATGACGGTTTAGAGTAGCTGTGTCTCTGTCCTGAGGACATACAGATGAGTCAGAGACAGCTTCTTCATTACCTGAGGCAGCATCATGTCATGACATCTGTATGCTCTATTCTCCTTAGCCAAGCTTCAATAAACATTTCAGCATAAGACCCAAACCCATAGAAACACATTACATGAGGAAACTGTTAATCACAAGTATGATTCCAGTGGCCCTGATGACAGATATCTATTGGTTTATCAGGTTCTTACAAAAGTACATTGAGTATTGAGTGTTAATTATTGCATTATCGCATCTCTCTTCTCTTCTGATGTTCTGAACACTCTTTGACAATCATTGGATGGCTCAAAAGTTTCTCAGTTGAGCAAGATCAAAATAGAGATTTTCGTTATTGACTAAAAGAAATTTTACTGCACTTCTCTGCTCCAGTGATTAGTTAATTAATTGATTAACTGTCATCTATTAAATTAATCTTCTGTTTAAGAAAAACAACAACAAATTTCAGCTTTCAGCTTCTCAAATGAATATTTTCTGCTTTCCTTAGTCCCCTCTGACAGTAAACTGCCCATAAACCAAATGACTTGAATAAATACTGCTGCATGATCGCTAATTAATATACTACTGAAGCAACCGTTTTTTTTACATTGAACAACAGTTCCATGGAAATTTAAAGGTAAAATAATAATAATAATATTCCACATCCAATACAATAATATTCCGTGGTGATAACATTAGAATTTAGGTATTAAATTCTGATTTCTGGAGGATTATTATGATTTAAGCAAAACAAAAAAAAGTTGTGTGTATACATCATGTTGACATCAATTCTTTACAGTAAAATACTCATACAGTGTATACACAGTTTCTATAATATTATAGAAGTTTATATACTCCATATCATGTGATATGTGTTGATATAAACAATATTGATATTACAGTATATATCATATTTATACAATATTCTATTTGCATACTTTACATACATATTCATCTATTTATCGACTGAAACATGCGTCACATGTAACAGGTGTCCTCTTATTAGAGCGAATATGAATCATTGAGTTATTTATTAAAGTTTATTAATGTTTGTTTATTAAAGCGTTCCGTGTTTTATGATTTGAAGGACGTCACATTTGTACCATCAATGGAGGAGGGCGTCCATTTAAAAGACGAGATCCGCTATTGGATGCACAAAGCTGTCAGTCTGCGCTTTTAAACCAATCACAAATCGAACAAATTTCCAGCTAACCAATCAGAAGCGGACCCAGAGAGACGCTGCATCCATCTGGATCAAATTGAATGCACACATAGAGCATCCTCCGCTGCGAGACGTCCCCTTGGTAAGACACACACGCACGCACACACCGTGATGTAAACGATACATGAAGCGGTGAAGAGAAGACCAAACGCTCTCTTCACTTTCACCTTCAAAGTGTTTTAATAAAAACACGTCATACAGTCTTCATCCACAGGCTAGCAGCTGTTAGCCCGTTAGCTTGCTAGCGTGTAGCGGCAGCCTTTTGGCGCTTTTAGTGGGGGCGTTTGTTTTTGTGCCGCTGTGTGCCGTTTTAATCGAGCCACATTTTAATCGAATGTGCCTGTATTAAAACAATATACAGATGTTGCTATATAAATTAGAGGCAGGTGTAATGTTAACATAACATTATTACAGGAACATGTTAGTTTGTGGTCCACCTCTGAGCAGCCAGTACTGATGAACAGTAACGTGTGCACAGGACGTTTGAGCTGTGTTTATGTCTGTCTCGAACACTTTATGTTTATAGTCAAAGCATGGACGCAGAGCAGTGGCCTGTTTAAAACAAACGGCTACACACACGGCTGCTAGTTTTAGTTTTAAAGGCAGGTGAGTTGTATACGTGTGTAATATCCACATCTTTCTGCTTTTTCTGCAGATACACAGCAGCAGTCCAGATGGGGCGCAGAAAGTCAAAGAGGAAACCACCTCCCAAGAAGAAAATGACAGGTAACCTGGACATCCAGTTCACCTGCCCGTTCTGTAACCACGAGAAGTCCTGTGATGTCAAAATGTGAGTAGCTCAAACTTGTCTAGAAATGCACATGCTATGACAGATTTCCATTCCTGATTAGTCCTCAATGCTGAAATCTTATATTATAACATGAGGAATAAGTGTAAAGCCTTTACAAGGCTCAGTTGGTAGAGCAGTCACCTCGTGTACAAAGGCTCAGTTCTTGCCACAGTGGCCCAGGGTTCAAATCCGATCTGTGGCTCTTTCACACGTGTCATTCCCCATCTCTCTCTCTCTCTCTCTCTCTCTCTCTCTCTCTCTCTCTCTCTCTCCACACATTCCTGTCACTCTGCAAGCTGTCTCTGTCAAATAAAGCCTAAAAAGGCCAAAATATATCTATATCTAATTATTCAGAGGCTCACTTCAGGACCAGGACCACTTCATCCTATTGTATGTCTGCACATTTATAGCATTCTGTGAATATAGTGTGAACTCTCAGTCTTATTACCCATCATATACTTTGTTTTGCTTCCTTCGTTTTAGAATATATTGTATATATATTTATATTGTTTATAATTTATACGTGTTTATTCTGCACCAACTACACCACCATCTGTAGATGGTTGATTATTTGAAAGAAACTTCAGACGAGTTTAGCAAAAAAGTATCAGTTTGATGTCATAGATGGAAAATTAGATTGAAAAGACAAAAAAAGAAAAGTGTCAAGTACAAATTGAGAATATGACTTGGCTGCAAAAATCAGTCAAAAGATTATTATTCTGATTATTTTTTGCTTTAATCCATGAATGCATCACAAACACTGTAACTAAGACACTGAGTGTTTTTTCAGGGAGCGAACCAGAAACACAGGAATCATATCGTGCAGTGTTTGTCTGGAGGAGTTCCAGACTCCTATAACCTGTATCCTTCATGCAGACTGCAGCATCACGTGATGCCAGATGTGATTACTTCCACCTGTCAGCGAGGTTTGTTTTGGATTTTGTTTGCTTGTATTTTGGATTGAAGGATATCTCGTAGTTTTATGATGATGCAGAAAGTCAATTTTATACATGCGAATCTTCATTTTCTTAATTTTCTAATGAACTGCTGCAAAAATAAAAATAAAAAACAGGTGGTGATTGTTTATCGGTTCTGCATGTGGGTGCAGGTGTAAAATTTCTAAACATTTTTTATTATTAAAATAATAAATTGTTTGGATGGATTGTTTAGCCTTGGTGGAGCTTGTGTTTGTGTGTGTGTATATTTGGAACACTCCTTAACCTCCTCTCCACAGATCTGTCCGAGCCAGTGGATGTTTACAGTGATTGGATCGATGCCTGTGAAGCGGCCAATCAATAGTCATGTTTTGCTGTGACTCACCTTCCCTCTAACCTCACTCACTCACATCTCACCCCTTCAATCTGTCCATGTCCATCCATGTCCAATCGAAGGTCCTGTCCAGCTAGCACAATGTAGCAAAACCTTCACAAACTTTAGAGGCAGTATGTTTTTTACTGAAGGTGTGTGACGTGATTAGTTTGATTTCGCTTCAGTGTGGCTCGCTGAGCATGACACATTCCTCCGGCTGGGCCAGAGGGTTGACATGTTGTTTTGTCTGCATCACAGTTCCCGGTGTAAAACTTCTCATATGTCAGCAATTAGCGTATGACAAGTGTTTTGTTTGTTTGTTTTAGAGTAGATCATGATGTTTTCCCTTTTTTGGAGTAATGTGTCATATCATAAAGTTTAACTTGTAATCTGATATTTCCATTAGTGTAAAACATTGCATGTTCTGAGTCTGTATTTGTTGTGATTTATGGATGGAAAATATGATAATTCTCTTTTGTTTAGCTTTATTTATTAGATTGTAATGACTAGAATGTCTGTGGAAGTAGTTTTTTTTTGTCGTTTTCAACCCCGTCTCTAAAGCACTGAAACATTTTGTAGGTTGTTTTTGAACTGCCAAATCTTTTCAAAACCTTTAGGCCAGTATAAATATTTGTACTGTTAGATTTTTATGATTTCCTTTTTTTAAAATCACAATCATTTTATTTCTATGACACTACTTATGTGTATTTTTTATTTTTTTTTTGGTATTGAGAGTAACAAGAGAATTCAATCTGAACCGTATTTTTCAGGTGTTTTTTATTGCACAAATGTCATGTTTAGTGAAAGGCATATAGAAAAAAATCAAGAGGTTAGCAAAGATGGAAAGTTTGAACAATGTTGAAACAAAGCCAACACATGAAGGTGAAATGTTCTCAGACATTTACTTGACATTGTTACTCTTCTGGTTGTTATAGGGAAGACATGCTGACGAATGAAAGCACTGTTTAAAAAAAAAAAAACTACATTCCCACATTTGATTGAATAAAAATGTTTGGACGATTGATGGATTGAAAATGCAGTAAATGTGTTTTTTTCTCTTACCACTAGATGGCGCACTGCTACATGTTCCAAATCATGGCCAAGATGCCAATGACCAGTTGAGACCTATAGCTCCGTGAACACAAAGATGAAGCTCATCTAACAGCTTATTCAGAAACAGTAGATCGGAAGATTTCAACCACTTTCATGTATAAAATCAGACCACACATGTCTGAATCTCCTCTGTTCGGCACATTTCTGCCTTCTGATGTGTTGAAAATGAATCCTATAACAGTGAGTGACACCTCTGACCTCACAATAACATTACATTCAAGACATTCGGTGGGTTAACAGCATGACGCAGACGTTTCAAAATGAGAGTCTCATCTCTATATTTAGCACAGATCACTTAGTGATTATCAGCGGGCGCCATGGTCTAAGTTGATATTGCCATTTTACTGGCAGGCGATGGATGAAGTACTCAGATACTTGGGTAGAAGTGGTAATATCACAATCTAAAAACACTCTATTACGAGTATTAGTCCTGTATTTGAAATGTTAAAGTACATACAGTAAGCATTATGAGCTAAATGTACTTAAAGTATAAAAAGTAAAAATACTCATGCCCCTGTAAGTGTTATACTGTTATATTATGACCTATATTTACAACATATTTTATGAACTCATTTCTTTAGTCTGTAAAATCTGTTGTAAAGTAGCTAGAACTGTAGTGGAGTAAAAAGTACAACAGTATCATCTGAGTTACAGTGCAGTCTAAGTATAAAGTGGCATTAAATGGGAAGTACCTCAAATTGTACTTAAGTACTGTATCTGAGTAAATGTACTCAGTTACATTCCACCAGTTTACTGCACACAAGGTGAAGCCAGTTAAAGTGCAAATGGAGCAAATGAACTTTGGCTTTAGGGTTAAAGCCAAAGTTCATGGAGACGTAAAGCAAAAACGTTTCCAAAAAGGATAAAGGAAAAAGAACAGGACAGAAACTACTGGTGACTACATTTACCCTAACGTCACACTGGATATCACACCTACGTTTACTCTTCATAAAAAGCCTTGCAGACCCTCTAAGTACTTCCTCAAAAACCAAAGAGTCGTGGCTGCACACAAGCCATGTAAATTAGCCCAGTAAAAAAAAAACGAAAAAAAAAAGGCGTGATGGATAATTTGGCAGGTTTGTGAACATGACTATTTGTCAGCGCAGGTGCTCACAAAACAAAGCAAAGTCTGCGAAAAAGCTACAAGTCCTCCTGCTTCGCCCGCCCCAGTCAGCCCGTGGACCCGGGAACTTGTGTGTCATCCCGAGAAGTTAAATCCATAGAGCCTCTGCGGAGTCTCCAAACGTGGACGTGGACTCTGTTCCGACTGGGTCAAAGTTCAAAATAGCACCAACACGGTCACCTGTTCCCTTTGGAGGAACTTTCAAATTCTGCTTCATCAGTGTTCAAACTGGACTGGAAGTGAGGCGAGGGGTGGAAAATCTCTAATGACAATGCAAGTATAAAAAGCTGGAGAAAACAGAAAAAACACTTTATTTGGATAGTCCACCTACAGATAGGTTAGAGTGTTTGGAACATTTCAACAGCTGATTAGTTGAGATTTCAACATTTTTCAGAGCATCATGGTTCAGGTTTGGTTAGATCTTGGTTAGGGTAGGGGACACAAACTTATATAAAATAATAAGAATGTGTAGCACTGGTACAAGTCTAACATTAATTTAATGCTTATTTCCTTGATAATCTAAGAATATAATTTCAAAAAATCTTAGGAAAGGACACAGGAGGGATACTGCTAATCAGGGAGATGAAAGGTTAGGTTTAGGAAAATAATATAGGATGGGTAGTGTAAACAAGGTGGAGGTTGAGTTTAGGAAAAATACAGGAGGGATGCTGTTAACAAGGGACGTAGGAGGTTAGGTTTAGAAAAAAACAACACAGGACGGGTACTATTAATAAAGTAAGGAAGGGTTAGGTTTAGGACAAGGGTACCAAATGGGAAATACAAATAAGGGAGATGGGAGGATGGGTTAAAGAATAAATAACCAACCTAGGGTTAGGTTTGGACTTTGAACCACCCCTGAACACAGGGGTTAGGGTTAGGGAAGAGGAGCCAAGCCTGTCTCACAAAGGGGACAGGAGGTGCGCAGTCCTTCCCTCAGTTGGTCTCGCTGACCTGGCCCCAGTTGTGCTGACGGCACAACTGCACACTATTGTCCAATCCTGGTCCTCGAAGTACCCCATGATATGCTGATATGGTTATTGCGTTCATGAATTATTGATTTGTTAAATGTCTACAGACAGAGCAAAATACTTGAAATGTTACCAATACTCCAGAAAGTATGTGTAGATGGACTATCCAAATAAAGTGTTAGCAAACAATCTATAAATAGCAGAGGTCATTAAATGTGTGTCATGGGTATTTTTAGCGATGATAAAATTCATCAGAACAATGAGAGACAGAAGTTGGCCACTGGCTGAAATTTTTGACACAAGGTCAGTGTAAACACTTCAGTATTTTTCTTTGACTCGTGGAAAGACAAACTAGCTTGGGAATGAAGACGGCAATGACGTCAGTCAGTGTTAAATAACAGTCTGGAAGGTTTGCTCGTCACAAAGACAGTTGTGGTTGGTTGTCTGTAGTTAAGCAAAGAGGCGGGAGGGAGGGTGGGGCGGTGAGGCTGTCTGTGTTTTTTTTCTTAGTCAGAGTACTGGTTGTAGCCATCAAACTCCATCTCGCTCCCGTTGTTATAGTAGGTCTCGGTAGGGTTGGTGCAGTACTTGTTGTCGAAGACCTGGCGGGGTAGGCCGTAGGTGGTCATGCCCTGCTGTGAGGCCACTTTGTTGGTGCCCATCTGCAGAGAGATGGTGCTGGTGTCACAAACCTCCAGCTCCAGCTTCTTGTCGAAGATGTGCCTCCTGGTTCCTGGGGCTGTCATGCCAGCCTGAGTGACAGAAAGTGAGATAATGATGAGTTCTAAAATAATATTCAGAATATATTCATAAACATCATGTTCTACACTTGATTTAAATCAAACAAAAGTCTAGGTCACAAAGACCAAAACCAACATTCTTATTTTTTTCCTCCGTAGAGCTCCATCCATCCAAAAACTATTCAAAACACATCAGTGAGCCCCATCATTGCACTGGGTGACTTGTTCCTTCATTATGATGGACATGGGAACTGCAGTTTTGTGTGTTTCTCAATCTGTCTTACTGATGGAAATACTCTTGAGAGCAGTGCTGTCCAAGCCTTCTTTAACCGATCACTTAGCCACTTCCAACAATGCAACATCAACAGTCCATTCAATTGATTTTAAAACACTATTAATCATAAAAACTTTTTTTTTCCAATTTTACAGTATTTTTTTCAAGTAACTGAACTTTCAGTGTTTAGATTGAATTTATATATGCATTTCTGACACAAGGTTTACATTTCAACCAATCTCAGAACCCGTCTGATGATGGTTCATCCTCTGAGGCCAACACATTTCTGTTGATCTCCATGAAAATATCTATATATGAATGCAGATTTTATTTCATTTAAAATGTTACTTGTTGCTATCCATTTTAACTATTTGTTCAATATTTTATTTATTATATTTCAATAATACATCACTTTTACAATTTATTCATTACATACACCCCCTGGCAACTCCTTAAAGTCAGTGTAAAGTGAGAATAAATATGTGTTCAGAGTTTGTCAGATCAGAGAAGAAAGTATTATTAATCACTCAGCCAAATTTGAATGATTAAAAATTTCAACAAGTTTATGAAATCAGGTGTCAAAATCAGGTAAAAATGAATTCTCAGCTCCAGGACTGTGGGGGCGTGTCCTCTGAATATGTTGAAGTCAAGCAGTCATTTTGAAGCGAGTGAAACGTGTCAGATGAGTTCAGAAAATGACATGACTAACTTTGAAACACTCTGAGTGGGATGAATTCATCTCTATCTCTCTGCTAGGGGTGCAGGGGTATGCTCAGGGTGGCCTCAGCGTGTCATCGAGCCACCCTTTAAGGACCGCCCAGAAAAACCTGGACTGAAAACTGGTGACAAACTGTTTGAACCTGTCTTTTAATGTTTTCAGCAACTATTTTAAAGAAATCTCTGAATTGCCTTTGCACAGACTTTAAATACTCACTGGGGACAAATGGATATGTATTCATCCACAACTGTAGTAATAGTAATTTGGTATTTACTTTGCCAACCTGCTCTCCTTCAGGAAACAAAGTCCTAAAGTCCTGTTTCAGACCATCGGCAACACACTGTACCTCCAGATGTACCCCGTTTAGACCCGTTTCTGCTTCTACAATTCAGCCATCAATTTAGGACTGCTTCTCTTCTATCACCCTGTAAGACCTCATTGATCCTGGTGAACAGTACAAAGACCTCCTTGTGCCTTGTGGATATTTTACCCACATCATTGCTCAAAATGTGCTTGGGTCTATTGGTCCATTCCTGGTCTTGATTATAAATAGTCTCTCCAATCTGGTTGTCTCGCAGATTATTTTGTGCATGTTGCTCAGCAAAAAAAAAAACTAACCTTCATCCTTCCCTCCTTTATCAAGTTCATTGTACCAAATTTTAGAGAAAGTTGTGATTTGTCCTGACTGAAAGGCTGCTCTGTTGTTGCTTCTGTTTTATGCTTTGCCTCTTTATACTGTACTATGCTTTTACATCTACGTGTGCAATCTGTCTCCGTCTATGGATCAGAGCATGAAATGGATGGATGATAGCATTAGTCTCCTCACCTGGCTGGCTCCCTTGTTAGTGCCCATCTGTAGGCTGATAGTGGACTGGTCCAATGGGTTGTCCATGGCCATCTTGGAATCATACAGATGGCGTCGTGTGCCGTAAGAGGTCATGCCCTTTTGGCTGGCGAGCTTGTTGGTGCCCATCTAAAAGAGACAGAAAAATGGAGCACATTAAAAGGACTGGAACCACACATCTATATGACTGAAAACAACTGTAAGATCACACCTATGATGCCCAAACATCCATGAATCTATTCATCAACAACCCAAAAAGCAGGGCAGGAGAGAGACGACTCAATGAAGACGTTTCTGATAAGATTCATTCAGCGTGAGGCCAGCAGGGGGCACAAGGACAGCCCACTGGGAAACATCTTGGCTAGCAGAACATGCATTTACAAACCCATCTGCAGGCGTGCTCAGAAAGTAGTAGATTACAGGTTTAAGATTTCTGCTGCTCTGACCTGCAGGCCTATGATATTACGTCCCTCCCTGAGCTTCTCCGGGGCGAAGCGGCGCTGCTGTCTCTCTGCGTACTTCACTCCGATGTCGTACTTGGAGTGGAAACCTTTGGACTTGGCCTGAGAGAGAGGTGGCAGACACAGAAGGGAAAATGGTGGTAATAGAGTGTATTCTTCATTCCCATATTGTTTTTATTATACTAGTGCTGTTTCCACATTATAGTTCCAGTTCATGCAACACAAAGCACTGAAACAAAGGTAGACTAGTGAATAAAAATGATGAACAGTTACTCCAGGTTGTGTTGACTGCACACAATTCAGTAGAATTCAGAAGTGAGGAAAGCACAGACACCGAGTACAAGAGATGTCACTGGAGTAACAGTGTGTGTGTGTGTAAAGCTACCCTCACCATTCCAGCCAGAGCGATGAGTGTGCTCTGGACCTGAGTGTGGTTGACATTCTCAAACAGATCGTTGGCCTCAAAGATGTCATGTGGCCTTAGGCCGTAGTCTGTGATCGCACGGACAAAATTCCCTATGTTTTCCAGCTGAGGGAGGCAGACAGAGGGAAAATAGAACAAGTTGAGAAGAGAATCTATTGTGCAATTTACATAGAATTTTACGCATTTTGCCCTGTGATTCATCTTGAGTGCCGCTTTTGTCTCAGTAACCACATAGTAGTTCTAACAGTTCAGGGAAATATGGTTATTCACTGTCTCGCTCAGAGCAAGACGAGTAGATCGATATTTGACTTCTCTGCTCAGACAGTCTGTCACCATAAGAACTGCATATCACTTCACAAGAGGAGAGAGCACTGCATTATAGCATTCAGAAAAAAGTGCCTTCATTCAGTCTGCATTACAAAGGACCTCCATCCTAACCACTATTAAAGAACAGAGGACAGAGAAATGGTTAACTAGTACTCAACTTTGTCACCACTCAAACTCAGGTACATGTTGTTGTCCCCAGTCTGTCTGTGCTGAACTTTCACTGCTGTTACCTGTCACTCTATTGCTTTTGGCAGTTTGCCCTCATGCACCTGCATGCATCTGGTTTACACTGACACTAAAAAGAATGGACAGCGTATGCGTGATGTCACCCACAGGTTTCTAAAGAGCCTTCTTTAAACACAATCTGCAGCTCTGGCCACCGCCATGTTGGCAGTCCTGCCACTTCCACCTCCTGGCTATTCTTAAAATTGACAGACGATGAGGCAGGCTAAATGAAGTCTGATTGCTCAAACAAGTCATCTGTAAGAACTCCCACCTGTCAATCATCTGTCAAGCATCCACGCTCTTAACCCTGCATAACTTTAAGCCTTAATACAATGTGAACAGGTGAGTTGTATATAACTTCAGCCTCAGTACAGTTGTCATGAACGGGGAAATTAGCTATAGAGACCAAAACTGTTTTTTGTGCCAGGCTGTAATCATGTTTATTTCTGCTGTGAAGTTGGACATTTCAACATGGGGACTTATGGAGACTGACTCACTTCTGCAGCCAGCCTCAGGTGGATGAGAAGCAGAACTGCAGTTTCTGGCACTTCCACAGTGGCTTCACTTCACAGTTACAGAGGTTGCAGCTTGGGCATCTATTGTGGTTTAATTTTTAATGTGTCGGACTTGATTTCTGTATTTTATCTACTGCGCATGCTCTTTATGTCCAAGCTGCAGCTTTGCATGTTTCATGTAGTGTTGTTAACATTAATATAGCTAATTTTATAGTTTGGCATATGCATTAGTCTCTGTGTAGTATGAGTGTCCTGAATGATGTTTCTACTAACATTAATATTTTCTTTTAATTATTGTTCTATGTGTCTACACATGATCTGATTGAATATTTGAAAGTCTGACTGTGTGTCTTCATGTACACGTCTAAATTTCACAGTGAGAATTTTTTTTGGAAAGATCTTCCACGGGCCTTAAAAGTACAGTTTGCTGTTTCAGTCCTGTAAAAGGCTAATGAAAACCATGCTGAGATGGGCTTCATTCGATAGGGCAGCTACTTTATGGAATGCCAGTACGGTAGACTAACCCAGTTCCACATGCTCTGGAAAACGACCCTGACTTTGAGACTAGCAGGGCAAATGAGGATTATTTTCTTTCCACAGAAATGGTGCATTACCTGGTGCCAGTTTTGACTGGAGTTGTTGATCTTTCTCACAGAACCGGGCTGGAGAACGTTAATGAGTCTGCAAGAAAGAGACGTAAAATTAAAGAAAAGCCAATTTTTAGAGAAGGTTCACAGACCAATCAGCAACAAGGTAACATCTCCTGTCAGTGTCTGTCCACTCACTCGCACAACAGGACTCCGTCCTTCAGACTCTCCATGAAGTTGTCCCCCATTCTTTTGCCGGTCACATCCTGAATCCACAGCCTGAGCTCCTCTTCCTTCTGGGGGTCGTACTTCCCTGCAAGCTGAGGGAGGGACGGAAACACAGAAAATAATAATCAATAATAATAATAATAATAATAATAATAATAATAATAATAATAATAATAATAATAATCAAGTAAAGAGGAGTAGAATAAACAACCCAGTGGTCCAAAGAGTAAAAAGTTGTGCCAGTTGTGATGCTTCTGGGAGAACAAAAAGTCAGATCTTGTTCAGTGGAATATAAATTCTATTCCAGATTATTTAAATGCAGCATTTGAAATATTTAAGCTTTATTTTACCGTCATGTAATTTCTGCATAACTTCCCCAAAGTTTCCTGACAGGGACGGTGAGTTTTACAGAAGGAATACAGGCTGTCCTCGAAAGAAAATGATTTATTATTCTGTAATCATTGGACTTTGTATTCTCTGTGTTTATTTCTCACGTTCGGCCGAGCTGACCTGTGCTGCTCTGACAAAAGATCAATTAGTTGCAGTGAAATTGTTGGAAGGAGTTGAAAACTTTCCTCGATAACAAATTATTATTATTTCCAGCAAAACTTCAAACATCCAAGAAATATTGCACTATCCCTTCCATCGTGACTGGGAAAAAATGAAATGAAATTGGTATGCTATGGTATAGGGATGGTATTATAGCAGTGGAACATGGACAATGTCATGTCTAATGAGTCTCTCCTTCAGCTTCTTTCACGCCTCAGGTTTTCAGTCACTAAAATAACTCTTATAACTAACTGTACTGCTGTTGAAAGTCTTACTGTATAATAAAAAAAAACTTTGAGGTGAGGGGGATAAACAGAACAAGGAGAAAAATGAAGAAAGACGAAAAAGGCCTTTAGACATTCCTGCATGGAGAAACACCACTGCGCTCTCTCTCTCTCTCTCTCCATGTATTTCCTTAATGGCACAAAAACGTTACCCCTAATACTTTGAATTCTGGCACACACTCGCTCACACACACACACATACACACACGCACACACACACACCCTTTTCCTGAATGTTCTACAGATAAGTCTTCACAGTCTGGGATCAGCAGCCAACACAAACAAGTATTTCAAAGCAGCAGGGATAGCATAGCTTCCAGTCCATCACACCAAACTTGGGAGAAACAGCTTTCCCAGACACTCCTCCCTCTCCCTCTGCCTCTGACCGTCCTGCTCTCCTTTCTCCGGATTGGCCGAGCTCATATTACTCTCTTTCCCTCTCTCCCTCTGGGTTTTCCAGAATCTGCCCTTTTACAGAGAGTTGACTATTCAGGCAAACCACGTCCGATAAAGACAGGCCAAGATCGACAGGTCCTTCTTCCAGTCGAAGTTGTTTAGCTCAGAGTTTGATTTAGTCGGGTTGTTCTTCTCGCTGGAGAGTTCCAGAATATAGTCACAACTGGCTGTTTTCTGAGCCCTAGAGCATTTTGATTTATAAACCTGAAGCACATGAGGACAAACAAATTAATCAGAAAAGCAAATTTCACATGAAAAAAAAAATTGACACGATGATAAATATGATTTGACCTCAGATCTGTCACTTAAAGTGACACTATGTAAGTTTTGTTAAAGAGCCGTCACTGTGGACACAAGTAAAGAGAAGTGTCATAGACTGATTCAGTAATGTCACCAAAATGACCTAATATTAGCTAACATTAGCTACTGGTCATACCAGACCACGTAAACTGAATGGAACTTTTCATTTGGAAGAAAAGGTGTTTTATCTGGTTTTCTATCTGATTTCATAATGTAGATAAAGTCGACCATTTCAAATCTTACCAGAGTCAAAGTGACTGATATTTTATTAAATGTTACATGATCCTACAGATGCATCAGTGTGTAAACAGCCTTTCACTGTAGTTGGTCGAGGTGGAGCTCCTTTCTTTCTTTACATAGATACAGTTATTATACATACACATACAGTTAGACAGTTCAGTCCAGAGCTTAGACTCCTCCTGAGGGTTACAAGGAAAATCTGAGAGGTCATGAGATATTTAATGGCAGAAGAAAATAAAAAATTCTGCAACACAAAGATTCAATATTTATAGAACTGTAATATTATCAGAATATCATATCCACATTCAATTGTTTGTATTGGTATTCTTATTAATTATTTTTGTCTATTAAAATGACTTCAGTTATTGAAATGAAGCCATGTGTGTGAACTGCTAACAACTCATAGACATTGAAAACATGACAAGGGGCCCAAACTACACACTGCTTATGAGTGTAGTAAGTAAAGTCATGTAAAGTAGAAGTACCTCAAAACTGTACTTCAGTATAGTACTTGTGTATTTGTAAGCTGGTCAAATCTAGTTTATTTCTAGTTTATTTATTATTTAAATCATTGAGTGTTTCAGAGTGTTCACAGTGGCTGCATTTAATGAAGCCATTTATGTCAGATTCGAGATGTTCAGCTTCTTTGTTAAATTTAAAAAAAAAAAAAAACATTTTTTCTAAGAGAATCCCCCCAAAATGTTTCTTTCTTTCTTTCTTTCTTTCTTTCTTTCTTTCTTTCTTTCTTTCTTTCCTTCTTTCTTTCCTTCTTTCTTTCTTTCAAATTTGGGGTCAAACTTCGACACTAGAATCACAACATTTTAAATGACATGGGGCTTTGAAGCATCACTGGGGAACTAAATGTGCTCACAAGTGTCGGTTAAAGGATAACTGTAAATGCTAAAACATGATGCGACGGCAGCAGAGAAACAAGTCAGATAGTCAGTGATCTGACTCAGTGAAGTTCTGTAGTGTCAGCTACACAACATCTAAAGGCTGCCAACATTAGCTACCATTAGCTACTGGTCATACCAGACCAAGTAAGGCTGTAGCAGGAACATCTCAGAGTGCAGTGAAGTGACATGGGTGTGTTATAGTTCTTATAAATTCAGCTTTTTATTTGAAAGATAATAAGTGTTATATCTTCTTTCAAAAGATACACACGCTCACTTTAAGTAGAATCTGACAATATTGTGTATTATGGTTTGGGTTGGACAGCAGAGACCATGAGAGTGAATATATGGAGCAGTTGGAAGTCGCTCCACACAAACAAACAAACAAACAAACAAACAGCTCGGCATCCTCACGCAGTGTCACATGGACTCATTGTGTGATCTGCTGGCACGGCTTTGGTCTGCACTACCTATCTCCTCTCCACCTGTGTTCTGTCAGGACAGTGTTTTGTCATCTGTGACTCTGATGTAAACTGTTTAGAGTAAGGACACTTTCTCAAGTTCCAAGTCAGAGCCTGGTCACTCCTTAAAAGGCGATTTGATTATGCTGATGTACCTGTCAGTCTTTGTGCTGCTCTCTGATGTCATGCTGCTGGAACTTGCCATCCCTGAATGACCCGTGGTGCTTCTGCGCCTCAAATAAACATTTGATTTCCCCGCCAAACATTGTTTCTACACCACAGAAAACACACTGTACTCTGCTCATCCCTGTGTACATGATGGACTTGGAAACAGTGCAGATATGGGAGCAAAAATAACGTTCAGCCCTGACTGTGACCCTGCCACTGCTGAGCGGCAGCAATGAGGGGAATGCAGGTTTCACAGAGAGCAGAGCAGCACCTCTGTGTCAGATTAAAGCTCTGATGAGACATGGCACTATTCAGAGCAGACGTGACGTCCCTCCAGAACAATAACGACCACCATGATAATGCTGATGAGGGAAGTGGAACAGTCACAGGGTGACCTTTCTCATCCTAAACAGGCCATCAGCAGCTCTGACTCATCCCACTGTACACGGACACTACTGTCCTGATGGAGGCTGCACAGAGATGCAAAACAACTAATTCTGTTTACAACTGCTTCCTGTCAGGTATCTATCTATCTATCTATCTATCTATCTATCTATCTATCTATCTATCTATCTATCTATCTATCTATCTATCTATCTATCTATCTTCCCCTGTCTCTCACTTACTAACCAGTCAGATGACCGTCCATCAATGATCCGAGGTTTCTGCCTCTTAAAGGAAGTTTCTCCTCACCACTGTCACCAAGTGCTTGTTCATGGTGGGAATTGTTAAGTCTCTGTAAATAATATTATGAAGAGTACGATCTAGACCTGCTCTGTATGGAAAGAGTCATGAGACAACTTCTGTTATGATATGGTGCTATAGAAATAAAATAAAATGGAATGACTTTGTCTTATGATCTTAATGAAATGAATATGTTCTGTCACCACCAAATTCTTCATTCATACCGGTCAATGTCTTGTCCCTTTAATTTTGCAAATAAAGCCTTAAAATCAGAGATACCTTCACATCTCCATCCTCAGCACCACCAAGCTCACACTGACAAATGTACAAATAAGTTCTGTTTCTTCATGTTTCAACCAGTTTCATTTCTCACTGCCAAAAAAGGAACCAACACGTGAACACTGTACAAGTCAAAGTCTCACACACTGAAACGCCCTGACCCTTCATAATCGCACAAATTATTTGGCCAACAAAGGCCCACGTTCACCTCCAAAACAAACACCTCCTCGCTGTGTGAGGTATTATTCAGATGGCAGGAGTTTTTCACCAGAGCTGTTTCCCAAGCTCGCAACCTGGAATCACACAGGACGAGACATGTGATCACAGAGCAGCTTCTGTGGATTGATTTAACTTTAACAGAGGAATGAAAATATTTGATGTAAGCTAAGAAGTACAGACACTACAGACAACCTCTCTCTGGCCTCTGAGGTTTTCTCCTGCAGTGTGCACCCTTACTGTGTATGAATCTTTGTGTTTATTATAACTGATGCAGTGTTTACAGTCATCTCCATCATGTTATGGTGCCTTCACTGACCCCTGACCTGCCTTTAGGGATCAGTGCTAAAAACTAAACTTAAAAAGAGCTCATAATTATAAAATATGTCAACCTACCTTACTCTTGACCTCAGCAGAAAGTCCGAAGGCCGGGCCGCTCCTGAAATGTGTTGTCATCCTGTTGTTTTGTCTATTTACAGAAGAGCTGAGGAGGGCTTTAAAAATGGAGAAGCAGGTTACAGCTCTCTGTCCGAGGCAGCCAGACACAGACACAGAGAGAAAAGTCCCGAACAGTCCGCTGCTCTCTCTTTTTTTTTTTTTTTTTTTAATTTTTGCTCAGTCGTGCTCGTGGACCTGCTGCTCAAGCTTTCGGACAACTTTCCGACACTTTTCTGAATCTTTTTTAAACTCTTCCCATGTGTGTGCGCTCTGATTGGCCGACGGCCGCCGTCCAATCCGGACGCAGCCTCCTCATCGAGGGGGAGTGATGTCACCGCTCGGGTATTAGATTTAATCAGTGTCACTTTTTCCACCTTCAAGCTGCTCAGATGATTTTTTTTTACACCAGAGTCGCGCTTTGCTCAGGTTATGTCATCGTCATGTTCACATGATCTGAATCCAGCTGAGAGCATTCTCTGATCAATAACACGTCTGATCAATATTATTCTGTGATGAAGCTGATTAACCATATGAGTAAAAATATGACAATGAGACAGAAGATGTTTAAAAACATTTATACAGTATTTATATTAGATTTAATTATGATATTATATTAGATTTAAACATGTTTATAGAATGTAAATATTCATAGTGCTTAAATGAACTGATAATGATATGTAATGTGACATGTGACATGCAATAATCTATGATAATGTATACCTGATTGAAACTAACGAGAGTGAAGACATTTAAAGGTCCAGTCTATAAAATTTAGTTGCATCTAGTGGTCTAATCGCTGCATTGCACCCCCTTACATCACCCTCACCTTCTTAACCCAAAACCTCACGGACTCGTCTCTGTCACGTCGTGGCTGCGACTTCAAACCCCACCAGGAGTGTTTCAGAAGCGGTTAGCCTGCCAGACTTTGTTTACTTGCTCGGATTTGATCATTTTCCTGTTTTATGTTCTTCTAAACATGCTTCTACGTGTGTAAATATACTACGTAGTTTGTTTCTCTTTTGTCTGTTTTTACAACCAGCAGTTGGCGCGTCAGGCAGAATTTGGGGGTTAATGTAAAGGAGAAACAAAACTTTAAAGACCCTGTCTAGAGTCAGTGTTTAGTTTGTCTGTTCTGGGCTACTGTAGAAACACAGTGTTTCAATATGGCAGCCTCCATGAAAGAGGACCCGCTCCCACTGTAGATATAAAAGGGGAATTCTTATGTAACAAAACAAAAAGATTCTTTTAACAGCATACATGATTATACATGCATGAAAACATAGTTATGAATATTATATTCCATGTCTGCCTTCTTCTGAAAATAAAGACCCCAGATCTTACAGACTGCACCTTTAAACAAGACATATGCTGTGTCTCAATTTGAATATTTCTGTGTTTATTGTGCTTAATAGAAATGACATTGCAACATTTTTACTGCTACTTCTTCTTCACTGAATGCAACATGGGTAGAGCCATTAGTGTCAACCTTTGACTGCCAAAATATAAATATAAAACACATGCACAACTTTTTGTAACATATTGCTATATTTACTGCAACCACTTCAGCTCCAGCAACTTCCTCTCACGCCATTTTCACAATGCCGGCGGTTCCTTCCTTCTGGTACGCAGCCATCATGGCGACCACTGAGGGTGTCCGACGTTTCACACTTCATTTTTTGACTGTTAGCGGTGCACCAATCTGGGTAATCACAGTACACTGACTTTAGACATAACTTATGGACTCAAAGTGGATTGTGGTTGTGTCTGCTGCTGTTGTCCTGCTTGACGTTCAGTACAAATATATTAGTAATATATTTATTTAGTAATATATTAGTAATATATAAGTATTTATTAATATATTAGTAGTACTACTATTAGTCATGATTTGATTCAAATTATTATTATTATTGCTGCTGTGCATCTACGTCTTTGTCTTTCTCGTTATCTATCTTTTCCTCTTTAATTCTCTCTCTCTAAACTCAACCGGTCATGGCAGAGGTTCTGCTTGAGGTTTGTGCCTCTTAAAGGAAGTTTTTCCTCACCACTATCACCAAGCACTTGCTCATGGTGTGAATTGTTGGGTCTCTGTAAATAATAATAATACGGTCTAGACCTGCTTTATATGGAAAGTTTCATGTGTCATAATTTGTTTTAATTGAATTAAAATTGAAGTGAAAAGACCAAGTGTAAGTATAAAAGTACACAAATTGATACATAGCATAAGGGTATACAGTCGTGCTATGTGAGCTGTGTGAGGCTGTACTTGGGCGCAGCATGTTTTGAGCTAAATGTTAGCAACAGTGCTAGCATGTGGCCATAGTGGTGATTTGCTGAGGCCATGGGAATGTCGCTGGTTATGCAAGTTTTCATGAATCAAAGTTTATGGTGGCACAAGATAAAAAGTCAAGAGGTCACTAAGGTCATTTGAATGAATCCCTTTGGGAGCTTGAAGCTTTGAAACAAATCTCCATAGAATTCTTTCAAAGGTTGTAAGTAAAAATGTTAACCTTTGATGAAAAGTTAAGAGGTCACCAGCATCAGAAGGATTTATCACCACAAGCCTGTACTCATAAAAGAAAACTGTGGCCTGCTTGTGGTGCTCAAGGAAAAACAAAGAGAACACTGATGTCAGTAGACTTCATCCTCTGGGGACCATGAATGTGTGTACACAAAGGCAATCCATCCAATAGTTGTTGAGATATTTTAGACCGAACCACAGAGCAATGGCACAAGCATGACTAAAACATATATATCACCAAACAGACTGTGACATTTACATTTCAGCTGTATATGTCTAAAAATGTTCATATAGTGGGTTTTTTTCTCAGACGTCGGCTTTCTCTGCAGCTTGTGGATGCAACAACATGTTGGAAGTTCCTTGTTGACCTTGGAAACAGCAGCAAAACCACCTGACCACAAGATCCATTTAGAAGCTGTTTTGGAGCTTTTGATCATCCAAAAAAAAAAACCCAACTTTAATCTCAAATTTTGGGCCAACATGGATCAGAAGTTTTTAAAAGTACTCTGACAAATCTGAACAGCTACAATTCGGTGGTACAGTGGAAATCTAAAGCTGTTCAAGTACTAAATCATCACTTATGTATTTTAAATGTGTTATTTTATTATTTATCAGGTGAGGACATCAGTACTCACAGGCTTTTATCTCTTAAAATGGACTCTAATTTGCTTTTACATGAATAATGTTTCTCTTTTCTGAGAATTTCTCATCATGACGGTGCTGCCTGAATCCTGACAAATGCTCTTACTTAAAAATGAGAAATTCTAACTGCCTTTTGAGTGTTTTCAGATTATAGTAACTAAAAAATACACAGTGTATACACAGTATATGGATATCCATAGACTGGTGTGGGACTGATGCAGCATATTTGACATGTATGTAACTGTGTGTGAAAGCCACTGTAGAGCGCCTGACGTCACTCTGGGAACGATGAGGTGGTTTTCCTGTTTTACTCCAGTGTGTTGCCTCTCTTTCCCCCCATAGGCAGGCAGATGACAAGGAAAGGAATGCAGCAAATTCAGGGGCTCTGAGTTGGGGAGGGTCGGGGGGACGGAGGAGGTGGCTCCCTGGACAGCATGATTCACCCTCTGCTTTCTCTTTTGTGTGTATGTTTGTGTCACCAGCAGACACATGGCAGGCATGCCGATGGAGCCAGAGAGGAACATTCTGGAAAGGCCAGCGATGGATGAAAGAAAGAGGGACACATAGAGCTGTTTCAGTATGGCATATGTATATATTACTGGACATACACTGTTACCCAGCAACAATGCAAAAGACTTCAGGATCACACACAGCTGAAAAGAATTACTGTAGAGCAATGATCTGCATGACAGACTTTCACTGACCACAGCACAACAGATAAGTTCACAATGTAGCATGCAGCAGCTGTGATACTTCACCGACTTCAGGGATAAAAATTCCAGGTAACTGAAGAGTAAAAACAGACGTCATGTGGACGAGGTTTTTCTGCAGGGACTATAAAAAAAAACACCTGATTAATATTGATCTCACAGCATTAAGCACACTGCAGAGCATGTAGCATGATGGATAAATCTGATAAAGGCGGATCAGTGCATGACGTTCACTGTTTTATCCACTAATAGGTCTGAGCTGTGATACCTTCACCCTGCGTTTTACAGCAGGGTGATTACCGAGAGAGGTGAAACTGAAAACGAGCGTGATGAGTTCTGAGGTTGTGTCCTCTCTAATGTCTCTGGGACTTTGGGGGTTTTAATGATCAGAGAGGGAGTTTGTGTTCTGTAATTACACACAGCGATATTCAAAGGCAGATTTTGCTTGCCTAAAAATTAAAATTTAAAGGGAGTTCATATTTCTCCATCAGATGTATGTACTGGCAACATGATGAAGGCTTTGAAACTGCTGAGAGGGTGAGGCGGGGCGCTTGCTACCAGAGACTTCACTGCTAAATGAAATCTTACAGACTGGTCCTTGAAACAGTGTTCACTCATGCTGAAAACTACATGTAAGCTGGTTCAGATGTGACAGTACGTCCATTCATTTACAGACCAGTTGTATAGGAACTGCAGTTGAAGTTGAGGAAATGTTGTTGCCATCTACAGTGGCCAACAGCAAGTGTGCATTAAACCCTATGCATTGCAACCTCTGAAGCCAGCGGTGTCAGTCTAGCGGGGAATACAGTGGCCTACTGATGTGATTTTCTTGCCTGGTTTGGCTGCGGGCATCTCAGGCTGAGCTGGTTTGGTTGGCCACACAGCTCACCAAGTTGATAACACTAGCAGTTCGCTAATTAGCAATCCTTCCATCAAGGAAGTTTTTAAGTCACCTTGGTAGTGTAATGTTATTACCCAGCAGCAACCTCTGGTGCTGGAACATGAAGCCACTGTGGAAGAGGAAGTCCTAAAAACTGTGTTTCCTCTTCTCGTCCACTTGAGGCTGGCTCCAGAAGTGAGTCAGTCTCCATAAGTCCCCATGTTCAAATGTCCAACTTCACAGCAGAAATAAACATGTTTACAGCCTGGTACAAAAAACAGTTTTGGTCTCTATAGCTAATTTCCCCGTTCATGACAACTGTACTGAGGGTGAATTTATATACAACTCACCTGTTCACATTATATTAAGGCTTAAAGTTATGCAGGATTAAGAGCATGGACGCTTTGATTGACAGGTCAGTGCTGATATAGATGGCTTATTAGAGATCAGATTGGGTTAGCAGCAGTTAATTAGCAATTAGCTACTCAACAAGTAGTTACACTGGAGCTATCTGTCCAACAGGAAACTGAAAATCAACAACCAGAGAACATCAGAGGGAAACACAGCAAACATAGTGTGTATAAAATCTGATCCAGTTTGAAGTTCTAAATTTGTGCTTCCATACAGTCATCAGTGAGGCCCGGACATAGATGACTGTAGCAGCCCTCACAATTACTCATAGAATGGATCAAACAGGGAGCACTTCGCTCCGGTGGCGTCAGAAGAGAGAAAGCGTATGATGTAAAATTAGTACACGCCCCCGAGTGCAGGATGACATCATCAACAGTTTTTATGGTTTCTCAGGAAATGACAAACTCTAAAATACCACAAAGAATTCCTGAAAATACTGACAGCATGGCTTTGTGTCAGCGTTGGACAGACACTGGAGGACAGAGGACAGGTGGGACAAACACACGATTTTGACTTCATGACGACTTTAAAGAGTCAGTGCGGTGAATTATCAGATGAAAGTGAACGTTAAAAAGTTAGAAAGTTAAAATACAATTGTGAGCACCAGTTTACATCATTAGACACTGTTGCATTTGAAGGCGGATTAAGATATTTCTGTCTTTACATTTTATTGCTTGTTGATAACCAGGAACATTAAATAAAAAATAAATTTAAAGAGTCTGTTTCCCCACCACAATGAACCCCGGCAGTATAATTGATTTTAAACCATGTTCACATGTCGATGGTGTTACACAGGCGTAATTCAGACTCATGACCTCAGTATTTTATAAAACGTGATGAGCTCAGTGCATGAATAACCAGCTAATAATCAAGTACAATGAAAAGGAATACAGAAACAACATAACAGAGCTCGTAAACTGGTTAACCTTCCACCTCATACCATTAAAATGTAGTAAAACTTTTAGTTTTCTAATTTGTAATGTTTCTGAGGTGAACCAAGATTAAAGCGTATTATCAAAGAGCAGCAGAGGACCATAAACAGCCTGTTAATATAAAATACAGAATTCAGCACAGTCCAATTTGCACAAGCACAGGGACATGTTGTGCTTCCCTCTCTCTCTCTCACACACACAGACGCACACACACTAAGCGAGGGTCTTGTAAACATTTCACAGAGAGAAGAAGAAGCACACACATGGAATTTGGACACTTTATTTGGGCATGATGGGAGAAAGGAAGGGCCTGAGCCGACTGGGAGAGGGTTAGAGATGTAGTGTCTTATGAAAGAGGAATCCCTCACACTACAAGTAACAGGCTGCAGTCACGTATTTACTGCTCGGTGGGCTTTGCTGTTTATGTCGGCTCTCCGAGTTCCTCTGACACCTCTGGGTACATTTATTGCAAATTGGTAGCTGATGAGTGGAGAGGCCATTAACAAAGAAGATGGAAGGAGAAAGTCTGTAACAAAGTGCTGCTATATTTATTCATATTTTTACTTTTAATAGCTGCTGGTGTTTTATGAGTCTGACTTTTTAAGATGGCATGATCATAAGAAATCCAGCAATCCAAACAAAGGAGCAGTTTAACTGCTTGATGATTTACAATTTCAAATTTCTGAGAGGACTAAAAATACTATACACTCAGGGTGCATCCCAAGGGAGTATCAGCAGACCGACTTCTCGGATGGCAGGAGAGCTCCATGTTGGATACACCGATGTGTGTTACAGAGGTATAAGTTTAGGACAAGTCACCATGAGTCATGAGATGTGCTAAAAATGCAGACGGAGCGTCTCACAGTTGTTGAACAGTTTAGGATTAAAGAGGCAAAAAGACAGAAAAGAGAGGGGGAGCTGGAGATAGAGATGGAGATTAGTGTAGAAACTCAGAAGGGCATTTGTACTGAAAGCTGCTGCTTCACCACCCACCTACCCACCCACCCACCGACCCCTCTCCTCACTCCACTCCGTCTGGCTATTTATGGTAGAAGTTCTCAAGATCCTACGCAGCTCAGAGGAGTTCTGAAGGCTGAGTTCATGGCATCATAATTCCAACTTGTCCCTACAGCAGGACAGGAAGCTCCAAACAAACCTGGATTTGATAAAAAAAAAAAAAAAACACAAGAGTCAACTCAGACCTATTCAGTCACACATGTAGTGTGCTTACCGTCAGTAACACGCACTCATATTCTCTTATTTTTAAGTTTATTATAATCTTCTAATATATTTAATTATGATAATTATTCAGGGCACTTATTGTGCTTCAGCTTTTCAAACTTTAAAAACATACCCTTTATATTTTATTTTGAAAGGCTTTCATCAGTAACACTGTGTGACTGAAGGACCCTTAAACTGCTTACTGAGCACACACATGAACATGAGTCATCTTTAACCTGAACTGCTTTCACCACTTACAGTCAACCTGCGTCTGTTCTTCCACTTCCAGCTCTCAGACAAAAAGTTGAATGAAACTGAATTTAATCTTTCACAACTCTCACTCATCACGCACAGTTTACTTCAGCTGCTTAACTGAAAACTAAACGACCTCGGCTGCATTCGTCGTCTTCACACATGAACTTTTCTACTTTACACTCCGGCTGCTTTCATTGCTCACACTTCAGAACCTACAAACATCTTCGCGTTTCAACAAAACTACATTTCTTAGCTCTTAGCTGCCACGTCCCACTCACTCTTCACACACAGTTTATTTCAACTGCCTTCACTGCAGCTGACACTTGACATTAACTGACATTGTCTTTCACTTTATACATCTGTACTGCCACTTTCAGGACTTCCAGTTCAATTTATCACCTTAACTTCCACTCACATTTCAACTTTTTTCACTGTTTGAACTTGTTTCTCTGAACTCCTTTCAGCGCTCGGTGACTACAAAAAGAAGGACGCTTCAACTTCATTCAGTGCGTACACGTACTTCTTTCTTTCATCTCAACTTCACTGCAGCGAGCAAATGTACAACCTCTTCACAGAATGTGGCCCTTTCTATTTAGAACTAGCTGAAATGTGCTAAATCTCACTAATCCCTGCACGTCGTGCCACCTGAGGAGTGCTAATGCAGCAGGAAATGTGAACTGTCCTGCTTTCAGCTGTTTTCACGTCTTAAGCTCGGCCCTTCCTCACAGGCTGGGACAGCCTCATGACACCTCGGGCTGAGGTAGGTGGTGATACTTAGGTGCTGCTTGTTAACAAGTCAGTGTAAAAGTAATTTCAATCAGCTCGGGCCAGTAAGTACCTTGTAAAATCAGCTCTGTTTATAGCCTCTCCAAAGTCTGGAATGTTGATGTTTTGGATGTGTTTTTGTTTCCTCAAGTCTGGGAAAGGTCTTCAGGATGAATTCCTCTAGAAATAGGCAGAACCCTATAATCTGTTTATTTTTACACAACTATATTTTTCTCAATATAGTGACTCGCAAGGAATAAACCCAAAACACAGATATCAGAGCTTCATACGAGGGAAAGAGGAGATTTGACCTTTACAGACATGAATTCATTAAGTTTGAACATCTTCCAAACACAGCTGACAGAAGGTAAACACAGAGGAAGGAGAGCCCACACGCTGAAAACAGCAGAAACGCACACGTTCACTCCACATTCTCCTCTGGCTTTGTAATGTGATCGTAGTTGTGTTGAATCAGGTGATGACAGGCCGCGTGTTTCTGTGTGCGCACCACATATGCAGGTGATGATATTCATACTGCGCAGCTCAACAGCCAAGTCTACAGCATGAATGTGTCCTGTAGTAGCAAGAGGAAATTTTCATTGAGTCTCTGTTATGTGACCATGTTTGGTAAAGCTCCTCAGACACGGTCTCTGACCAAGCCCCTTGACTGATTTCTACACACGCACACACACAATGGTTTCAATCAGACCTACTGCAGCTCAGGATCCCCCCCACCTCCTCCAAATCTTTCGTTTCACACTCCTTCATCCGCCTTATTCACTCAATCCTGTCGTTTTACCCTTTCATCTCGTTTGGAAGGTCTCAGTCTGTACTTGACATTTCCTTTTTTGTTGAAGAGCTCCATCATTTACACACAATTAAAAGAAGAAAAAAACATGGAGGACTGCTGCCAACTACCAGTAGCTGGTTTTGGCTTGCCTGGGTAGAATACCAGCCCACGGCTGACGAATGACTGGGGAGTTCAGTATGCTGCTGTCTGGATGCTTTACACTGAATACAGAAGGTCATTCCCATGAAGATGAGTGCAACACTTAAATATAAAAAAGGACAACAGAGTTTCTCTTGTCTTCAACTTTATTGAAGAGCAACACTTTCAAGTAAGTCTCAGCTTTCAGCACTACAGTTACATGATCATTAGTAGTGGTCATTGTAGACGACAACAATCCGAGTCACAAGGTAATGCACAGACGAGGACCCTCAGGCCTGTGTGTAGTGTAAGCCGTTTCACATTAAAATTTCCAGAACACAGAGAGAGATCATAACAAGAAAATTGCATTGCATTAAAAGACCAAATAAAAATAGACAAAGGGAAGAAACAGAAGCCACACTGGCAAGTCATTCAAAGAGAAACAAACAAAAAAAAGCACATTTTTGATTATCAGTTTGTTTGCAATTTTTCCAGTCATTCTGAAACATTTGTCATCACTGTGACCCCGACATTCAATCCATTCCATTTCATTGAACAAGCAAAGATTTCACTATGAATCAAGTATTTCAGAACAGAAATGGGGCAAAAACACCAGATGCCCGAGTACCACACGTAACCTCGAGAGGACCGACAGAATACGCTAGTATTAGTACCAGATTCTGATGCAGCTGGGGTAGAGCGTACCTAACATGACGGCACGTCATCAAAAAACAAGCACTAAATCTGATCTGAACAGAGGTCTCATTAGTACAGTGTACGTCTGCTTTCAATACTGATCTGATACAGATATATATACAGATATGTATATACCTTTATTCTATCTATTTAAATATATTCATTATGTTATATAATGAACGTTGGCCTCCCCAAAGAAACAAAGGCAATGTGGTTGTTCTAACCTGATACAATACAGATCATGACCTTACAATAGCAGCCTCGTCAGATTCAATCATTAATTCATTCCGTGGATTTTCAGACAGCCCAGGGTGTGAGATACAGCACAAACATCTGCTCTTCAAATAGATTCTGTAGAAAACCCTGACAAATACAAAAATCTGTCTGTCCAGTCCAGAAACCTCCCAACATACTCTACTTCTTACATGTGTACTTTTACTTTGTGCACGAGACCTGCATCACATTGGTCTCACTCTAAAGTCCAAACTGCTGCTGCAGCGAGTCTCAGCATTGCTGCTGCTCAGCCGCTCTCAGGAAGTCTCCCAGGCTGTAGTCTACTCGTCACAGTGTCGTGACTGAATGCTATTACAGTTTTATTCCACAACTATTCACAGCTTTGAGTTCAGGAGGCCGCAGAAATCAGATTTTAGGCTTTCCGTCGACTACCTGTATATCATAAAAGAGCTTATGTCAAAAAATAGAGTTTGATTTCCATTCTTGTCACCTCAGACACTCAGCTCATCTTAATGCCACTAAATAAGCCGTTGCAACATTCATAGAGACGTACCCCTGTTTTTCAGGAGAGCACAAAAATCAACACAAAACAGGCTCCCCGAGAGAGAGGATCAGCTTTGGATTATAATACTTGGCCGGATTAATCATTGTGCAGGCAGATTATAAAAATATATACAGAGTATACATATGGAATACAGAGGAGATAATCACTGGGTGTTAGATTAGAAAGGTCATGCTAATCCAGATCTGGCTGCATCACATCTACCGTTTGTGTAAAGGCACAAGATACTGTAGCCCCTCCTCTGTGGTGACAGACAGAAATACAGGAGATCGCTGAGTTATTGCTCCACAGGGAGTGTGCTTTATAGTTCCACAGTGAAAACACCACCACACATTCTCAGACTATTAGAACCAACCATCAAACCAGAGATACAAAGACACTTACAAAGTCTGTCTGCACGTCTTGGAAAAAAAAAAAAAAAAAGTTGTATAAAGCCCTCTGTGCCTCCAGAGGGCGCTGCATGAAGGCTGATTATTTGCCTCAAGTGATGTCACTTGAGTCAGTGTCAATTACGGCTGAAGACTACAAATTTGACAATGAATCTTGGCTTGTGTAGCTAACAGACTTTTGTAGCCTGAAGCTACGTTAGCCACTACTAGCTAAACACACCTGAATCTCCAACACAACGGTTGGTGGACAAGTTGCATTGTGGGTAATGTAGGCACCGGATTTTGAGAAGGAGGAAAGACGCATTAAGGGCATTTCCATCCAGGTTTCTTTGACTTGATGAAGTTTGCTAAAAAAAATGTTTCTTGATGTAACTCTTAACATTTGTGTAACTGTAGTGAATGGAAACATGCACTCTCACATTCTCTTGCACTACATTTTGGTGGAAATGTAGCAAAAATCTGGTTCTGCTGCATCCAAAAAAAAAAAAAAAGACACAATGTTACAGGAGTGTTATGTCAGTGGAGTAAACGTGTGACATTGTCCTTTGCAAATTTACAGCTGTGTGACAAACGTCACATCTGAAACATCCTCTACTATCTCTGTCTGTCAGGATATCAGCTATGTGGTTATCGTCTGCCGGCAGCAGACTGTACGACGAGAAGAATGAATGAACTTGTAAAACTGGCATACAGAAGATGTGGCGATGGCTAGTGAGTTCTCCATACAGTGTGCAGAAGCTAGCAGTACGTAGCTACTGTGTGTGTTTATACTATACAGACATGCAGGGAGGAGAAAGGAATCAAACAGACATGCATTCAGTATCTACCTGTTTTGGAAGACAAACCCCTTTTAAGCATTAGATTAATGCATTTAATATTTAGATGTTATTCATCTATCTCGACTATTCACTAAGGCATCACAGAAATATGTCAATCGTACCATGCTCTATAGAGATGACAACTTTATACAGAAAACTAAAAACATGCAGATTGCCACGTTGCTTTCGACAGTGACGGCCTGTTTGTTGTCGCACATTCAATCAGAAACCTTTGAGACTGTCATATTGCTCACATTCGTATGGCTGCAAAAGAAAGAGCACCGTGTCACCAGATACAGTGTAGAGTTTGTACGCTGTGTTCTGCTGAAGAACGGAGCAGAAAAGGTTCACACACACACACACAGAGTGTGAGAGCGTGAACTTGTTCTGGTCAATTCCTCAATTAGGACATAAATGGAAGTATACAAAGCCTCTGGAGGGGGTTCACTAGAAAGATGCACTGACTGGACACAGTGTGGTGAGAAGACTGCGTTGAGATGAAGTCCCTCTGAATCAGTGATTTCACGACAGACGACAACGTTTTAAAATCTTTACAGCAGAAATCAAACAAAAATGTTGATTATCTCATGACGGGGCGGTGGAGGGAGTCTTTGTAAGGCAGGGGAGAGGTAGAACAAAACCAAACATTTAAGCTGGATGGTTGTGGATCCAGTGAGGCAGAGGGTTGCAATGGATGTAATCTGAATTAGACATGATGCTGTGACTCAAATCAGACAAAAAAACCCAAAAAAAACAGAGTACAGTGAAGCAAACACAATGAATACTGAAAAGGCTAAATCATCCTGTTAGAGGATGTTGGAGAGTCTGTCACTCTCCTGCATGTATATGCTCACTTTGTTTTTTAATATAGGATCCAAATTGTGAGAACTGGAGGGGCATGGCTGGTGATATAGGCAGGCTCCACTTGTTACAAGGAGGCTACAGCAGGTGATACTGTAGAAGAGGCATTATGGTGTTTTTCTGTCTCTTTAGTGAGGTCTGATGAGTTTAAGACAAGAGCCCTATAGATTCACAAACACTGTGTGGGTCTGATGTGAGAGTTCGTCACTCTGTGGGCCACGTCTCCTCGAGTGTGGACGGAGTACGGATGACCGGAGGAGCCTCCGGCCGTTCAGGAGCAATAGCGAGCGAGAGATGGTTGTCTTCTGAAGGGTCTAAGCTCTGTTAGACTTGTAAGATCGTAGTCCTCCACAATTATTGCTTTCCTGTCTTTCACAGGCACTTCAGAGGATTGGGCTTTGGCTGAAGTTGAGCATGAGAGTAGACTGAGGGGAGATGAGAGGGGCATGGCGATAGGGGCCGAAAGAGGCGACTGACAGACGGAGTTAAAAGTGTGCTTGTGGGCTCTACCTTGTCGTCTGCAACCGAAAGCTATCACCCAGCAGGATACTTACCCATCAGTGAAAACACTGAGGCTGCAAAAAGGCTGGTGCTTGAGTGAGTCAAAGAGCGGTGTCCTTGTCCCGTGCCAGGGTCAGAACCTGAGGACTCTTAGCCCTGGTCCACCAGCCGGCAAGGAGATCGAGGGCTGAGGGTGGGGATTTGAGGGTGGGGGTGGGAGGGACACTGAGGCTGGGAGGTTCCTGCATGCCCAGCCTCCCTCCCTGCGCATGTCTGTCTCTATATGTCCTTTCCTCTTCATCTCTTTAGTCTGTGTGGTTGTTGACGTGCTTCTTGTCTGGGGAAGACGGTGCCTCAGCTCCTTCCTTGATCTTTCGTCCTCCTCTCCCGGTCAGGACCTTGTAGCAGCCGCGGGTGATCTTATACATCCAGACAGTGTTTAAGACATCCAGGGCGATGCAGGAGGTGATCCAGGCCACCTGGGCGCCCAAGCCCAGCCGCTCAAAGTCTGGAGTTCCAAAGGTGGCGAATACACTGGCCCAGTAAGATGGCATGACGGCGATGCGCACCAGGAAGAACACCACCGCCATGGCAACGCCGTTCAACACCACCAGCTGGTGTGAGCGGTTGTACTTTAATGCCTCAAAGAACCACCTGAAGACATGTCAGAGGAAAATACATGAGCTGTGTAGTCAAACAAAGGGTTAATAATAGTCCGTTCACTCGTCGCGCTGACTCACCTTTGGTTCACAAACGGCGTGGACAACTCCGAGATGAGACGAAAGTTGGCAAAGTAGGGAAGCACGCCGCGTGTCTGCAGTGACCAGACGGAGAGAGACAAACACATCACGACACAGGAAGCGTCTACCAAGTTCACACACTCTGGGTGTTAAAGAGTGACACTCACCAGCACATATCCATATGCATAGAGCGCCGCCAAGTGGTGACAGACGAAAAAGCTGTCGCCCATAGTGCTCCAGTTACATGCAAGCAGCACGAGGTCTACAGGACAGGGAAACAGGCTGGTCAGAAAATTCATATGCAAACATAGATACACACACAACTACTGTCTGTAAACAGCAAAGAGCTGAAATGTGAAAACCTCTGTGAAAATGTCAAGAACATTAGCAGAAGTTAACATATGAAATATTCACTGTGATCATAACCTTCAGTTTGAGTGTACAGGTAGACAAAATATGACACTTTCTCACTCACATTGTTCTGACTTATTAAATACATTTGTCAGTGTATTAATCAACAGACACGTGTTTACACCACACGCTGACTGACTGCCCTCGTGGACTGCGCAGCAGAAGCAACGATCAACAGAAGAGAGAAGAAAAAAAAGTAGCTCACCGTAAAGAAGGTAACCACAGGTTATGGCTACATTCAGTTTGACAAGGCTGGGGTCACCCCTGTGGAACGGCAGAGAAGTTGGATCACTGTAAAAAGTCTCTTTGAACAAAGCTGCAGCCTTCATCATAAACAAGGCAGGAAACAAGAAGCTGCTTAACTCACACTGTGCTCCTCTGATCGATATTCTATTTTTATAGAGAGAACATGATGAAACTATTTAATGTTACCGTAGCTCACTGTCCATGAATCAGAGAGAGGTCGTCCAGGGTTGATATGCTGATAAGCTTGCTGTGATAATACTTATGTTAACACAATATCTGTATATGTTATTGTTTGTGTGTGAATGAACAGTAATGTGTAGTTCAGTTCATAGAGGCATGATGTGCTCTGATGACCGTTAGGTGTCCTTGCAAATAACATCTGTTCAAAATAACAATGAAGGTGTCTCTGCTTCAATAGACATCTGATCCTGGTATCAGTCACAAGTATCGTATCTCCAAAGACTGGCTGAACGCTTGTGTAACGCAACCCTACAACACACATACTGTATAAACATACACACTCAGTGCGCCTGACGCGCACACACCTGCTGTACGCCGGCTCACCTTACCCACCGGATGACCCCGGCCTTTTATCCTTTAACTTCTATCCTGAAGACTTCACCTGACAGTGGTCAGCACTTTGACCAAGTGAAAATATGTTTACTGTATGCATGTGCAATAACCTCATCTGTCCGTGCATCAGGAGCCTTGAATGAGTAACTTTATACACACATCGATGTCAAATCTGTCATTTCTCATTAGTGCAGTTACACTGTTACTAAAGATCGCAGATTATGTATCTAATCTAAAGTCTGTTTCACAAGAGCGTGCCTCTCCTGTTAACTGATCACTTGTATCGCTTTACCACAGCACTTAGACACAAATTCAGTGAGCAGATATGAGCCTGGATAGCACTCAACCTGACTGATAGTCAGGTCAGGAGAGTGTGCGGGCTGCAGTCAGAGTCCAAAGGCTTCCTGATAATCACATCAGTGTGACCCAGCTTCACTTCATTAAATGTACATTGAACCCATGCTCCTCTCTTGATGTATGCTTGCTTGACTGACTGGAATTTGGCCATAAAAAAAGAGATGTGGCGTCTTTTTACAGGAAGTGCTCCAATGGCCTTGAATCCAAGGGCCTCGTGCAAGAGGAGAAGCTCTCACATGAACAGAGTTGCTCTTAAGTGGCATGTAACTTGATGGTGAAGAGAACTTATTAACGTATTAACTAATTTTATTGTTCTTAGATTTTACTTTAGGTATGAATAATCCTCAAGTGGTCAAGGTCTGTTGTGTTGAGTGAAGTACAGAAAGTCTGCTTGTCTCTGCATTAAAATAGCATACAGCCTAACAATTAAAACACCTTAAAAAAATAAAAAAAGGTCCAATGTGTCAGATTTGAGGGCAGAAAGTGAATATCATGTTCATAACTATGTTTTTATTAGTGAAATAATCTAAAAATAAGAATCATTGTGTTTGTGGTTTCACTCCTTCAACTGACAATTGGAGCAGAAATCTGGTTCCCTGATTGCAGTCTATGCTGACGTTCTGTCTATGTCAGCTGGTAATGCGAGTCTTACACCTCTGGACCTGTTTACACACCCGTCAGGGCCACCCTGATAATGTCAAATGTTTAAGATTTATCATTTAAAAATCTGGATGATTACAACTGGATTTTCCAAGCTGCGCCACAACAGCCAATGAGAGAGACATCAAGGAGACGGAGCGGCAGACGTGTTGCCAGGCAACCGTACAAATTTGAGGCCCATGAAGGTAATCTTAGCTAGCATTAAAATTGTCTCACATCCAGTTCACTCTGAAGAATCCATGATGGCCACAGCCATCATTTAGCTTTCTGACTCGCTGCAAAACATTACTACAGCAAGTTATTGCACCACATAAGTCTCCATTTTATTTACATCATGAGACTCCATGAGACAAGAGGTCACGCAAGATCATGGTGGTGCATTCCTCCCTCTGGAACGATAATCTTAATATCCTGTAGTGTGTTGTGACATCTGTTCAAGTCTGTAGTGTGTACATGTTTGAGTTTGATCAGTTTCTCCTGATGTGCTTGATGCAATTGAATTCAACAGTACCTGAACAGACAAACACTGACTCACTGTGGCGTTTCTCTCATGTTTCAGGGACATTGTAGAGAGTAAAGTGATGGTGTTGCAATTAAATCGCTTGATGCCACTAAATCCTACACACTGGACCTTTAATCTAAAATAAAAATAAAAAATAAAACTTTATGTGAAGTTAATATTAAGTTAGCTGTACCAGTTTTTTTATTTGAATGGTAGAAGCTTGAGTAATTGATAGGAACATTCCAACCCTCCAAAAGCTCAGTCTTATTGATGCTGTAATACAAAATCAGATTGACTGGAAAGTTTATGCTTGTGCCACGCCGGTGTTGCAACTAGATGAGCTTTAAGGCTTTAGGATACTGCTGGGATTGTGTTTACGTACTGCTGGGTGAAGGGGATAAATGAGGAAATAAACAGACATAGCAAAGCTCTGGTTGCGTCAACGTGCAAACTATTTCTACAAAGAATTCACCTTTTCCTTGTGAGAGCTGAAGCAATTATGTGACTGAAAAAACAGTGGATTAAAAAAATGTACGCGCAGACAAAGAAGCTTTGGGTGGAGGACTAAGATACGAAGCACCTGAACAGGCAGCAGATTGCTATGAGGGAGGAGAGAGGGAGCTCCCTGCCTCACTCTCTTTTGATCCACCACCCCCATTTTTTTTTCTCTCCCCTTTTTCGGTCCATCAGTGATGCTGGCTGGGCCAACACAGAGACAATATGAGCGAGGGGAGGTGTGCTGCATTGATTCGACAGTAAGAGACATGGGGTGCAACGGACAGCTAGAGGCAGGAGAAGGCTGACGAGAACACAAGAGAGAGAGCACGAGAGAGCGAGAGAGAGAGACACGGGGGTGGGGGTGGGGGGGTGCTAGGCTGCTGTTTGCTATGAAAAGGAGCCTTGTTGGCTGGATTCTGTTTGCTGGAGAGTCAGAGAGGAAGTGAAAACAGAAGGACAGAGAGAAGGAGAAGAGGAAGGAAAGAGGGTTGTGTAAAAGACAGAAATGTGAAATGTTTTAAAAAGACACGAGATATTGCAAAGGAAAAAGAAATGGGGAGCAAAATTACCATTTCTCTCTTTCAAGATTCACTGATGCATATAACCCAGTCAGCAGTAGCACAGAGAGAGACAGAGAGAAGACAGTAAAGACAATAATCAAAGGCTAAATCCACTGAATCTACAACTCTCTGGAGACTCCGCTGACACATTAGATCCGTCCACTCCCCATCCTGCTTTCATTCTGATGAAGGGAACGCTGCTGTCATCTCTCCAAAAAGATATTAACTACCCACCCTGACGATCCTTCATTACCCGCCCACCTCCCGTCTTCATCCCTTCATGCGTTTCCTCCCTTCCCCTGTGAGTTAGACACGACTGATGGCCTGAAAAGGAAGATGTGAGGAGACAGGTTTCTCCGGAAAGCACCTGAAGCGTTCTCGCTACTTTTTTCCACCTCTTTTTTTGTCGCCAGCCAAAATGACAAGGCGCCTGTGTTTTTGTCTTTTCCATCAGTCTTGCTTTTGTGTTCATGGGGTCGGATTTATTTGTGTGTCACCCAATCTCCTGCCTTATGTCGTGATGTTGCAGTGTTATGAATTAGCTTTTCTTTCTGCTCCTCTTACCAGACAGGGTTGGCGTTGACCGCATCGTCGAACCACAGGATGTACAGACAGAACAACCCCACAATCAGGGCGTGGACAGTTGACACCAACCTGGAGAGACACACGCAATTAGTAAACATGATGACAGACTAATGGGAGTTTATAGTCAGGGATTGTGACTAAAGAGGAGTCTTTCAAACCAGGGGTCTCTCCTGACTTCTCATGTTTGCATACACATAATTACATCTGTGTTATCCCCAGTGTCCATGTCAGTGTCTGCTTTTTAATCAGGCCTGACACAGCACACCCATGACCTTTGGAGTGGTTATCTAGGCCCCTAAAGAGATATTCCAGAGGTCCAGTGGTGCTTATCTGTCCTCTTGCAGAATAACAGTTCCTCCCTCTGTCACCATGCAGCATCTGAGGTCCACAGGACACTGAGCCCTGAGCCCCGGTCAGAAGACTGACTCAACAGATCAGCTACTGTGTGACCAGTCCATTATTACTGCTGAATCAGATGGTCTTAAAATCGCGGTCTAAAAATGGAACAGACATGGAGGAACTTGGCTATAGGAAGTTGTTAAAACAGGGTGTCAATATTGCCATCTGCGTTATGAATCCTGTGGCCACTCTCTGAGCTTCTGTGAGTTCCAAATTTGTAAAAGAGTTTAAAAAGAAGGCAAACCTTAGAAAATAAATAAAATAAATGAGGTGGACAGATGAAGAAATGAGTATTAACTGCAGGCTTCATGTTTATGCAGCTGAGTTCAATACTACTGTCTTTGGAAATGCTTTCTCCTTCCTCTCCATGCACTTAAGTTGTGGTTACATAAACAACACACTGACACACTGAGAGCTGGCTGTTATGCAACAGTAGGCCACACTGGAATGAAGCGTCAGTGCCTGAACTTTGACTTGTTTTGGACTGTTTCTTGGTCAGCACACTCCGTACTTTCAAATATGGACAGAAAGGCTAGCTGCGTGAAGGGAGGATTATCAGGCAGACAGCAAGAGAGAGAGAAACAGCCAATAACTGAGAGTGAGTGATGTTATGCAACCACAGATGACTGGCCTCTGAACTTCACCCCCAAGGTTTCTGCTCGAAACTCGAAACTTCTCTGCCCTGTCAGTCGGTCACATCACAGCTGTAGTTGCTGAGGTCCACAGAGATGCATTGCCATAAACTCTGCTATTTGCTTAACAGAGGTCAGATTTATCAGGATGCTGCAACTCTGCAGTGTTATACAACACTGTTCTAGGGAGTCTCAGCAGGTCTACAGGACTGTACCTGATTCCACGTAGAAGTACTGAATTTCTGTGCACACGTACGAAACTTTTAAGGGCAAAGTGTGCTGGTGGATGAACTTTAACTCAAGTTCAATATCAGAGAAGAAAATATCTGTTCAAGTATTTGTGTACATTTTCAGATATTGTTTGATAAGTGCAACATCTCATTTTGCTTCAGAGCTTCAACCCCTAACACCAAGAGCACACAGAGCATTAGAGCCCTTCATATTCAACATCAGTCATGTTTCAGAGAAACATCTGGCTCTGCCTGAAGGTAACAAACTGACTTAAAGATAGAATGTGATAAGGGAGCTTTAGAGCTTTTGTCACCTCTATACAGAGTCAGGATAGCTGTCCTCTTACTGATGATGAGAGAGCCTATCTTTATTGCGATGCAAGCAATCATACATGATAAGCTTTTGTAGAGAGTGACAGTGAAAGATGCCGGTTTGGTTCAGAGCTTGCAAGGGAAAAAGTGCAGCTTTAGTTTCCACACAGTACCTGCCAGAGCACTTACAGGTCAGGTTTGGGGAGTAGCGGGTTCATGTTACACACCTGGAGTTCCACTCTGTGAGCTTGGTCGAAGGCAGCCGTCCATAACCTGGTGTGATGGCAGAGGAGAGCCGCGGGCTGGCCACCGAGAAGAGGAGCTGGAAACCCACAAAGCTGCCAGCTAACACGGTCAACTCTCTCGTCTCCATCACTCACCTAGACACAACAGGGAGGGGAGAGGGGGGAGACAGGACAGGGAGGGGGGGGGGGGGGGCAGGACACAGAGGGTGATACACATGGACAGGTTCAATCGATGACTGTCAGTCATCCCAGCCAACGCCAGAGGAGAAACTGAGGCTGCAGGCGCTGGTGAGAGGGTGAAGCGGCACCCTGTGTGGCTCATCCAGTCCACAAAGAAGAAGGAGGGAAGAGGGAAAAAATAGAAGCTGAAGACATGGACTGTCTAATGGAAGTGACATGAGAGCTTTAGACAAGCAGGGCAGTTCACAGAGGAGGAAGAGAAGATGAAAAGGTAGAAGAGAGGCAACTAGAGTTCAGGGCCATGGAGGGAAAAATGGAGAGCGGCAAAAACAGAAAAAAAAAAGTTACTGGGCATTGTGAATACAGTTTGTAGCTCAGCATTTAGAATAAAGGAGCCTCTTTATTATGCACATTTTGCAACAGGATTACAGCGCGTTGTTTAGGACACACTAAAAATCCCAGAGAAGAAAACAACGGCTGAGCGTGGAGAGAAAAGAGGATTGTCAAGATGAAGCAACGGGTTCAGCTCACGAGACAGACTGTGAAGGGCCGCGTCACAACTTTGAGGCTCCAACAATGCTCTTTATTTTCCCCACAGCTAGCTTTAAATGTGTACATTACACACGTGACAGCCTGATTTAAGTGTTAGCGGTGTTGGTAGTATCAGCTGCTGACGGTGGAGCAATAAAGATTTAAACTAATGAGAGCCAACACTGGCCCTGGGTGTAGACATGTAAACTGACTGTACACATGCACAGTGTACACACTGACTGAGGAGTCTGTTTACTCTCACTCAGGTCAACAAACCAGAAGGCAAATCACAGGCTGTCAGTGGAGCTGGACTCAAACAGAACCATGTTAGCACAAGCAGCAGCAGCAGAAGACACACGCTTAAAGAAAAAGAGATGGAAATTAATCTGAGTCCACAAAGTCTTTATTTTCTCTCCATTCACTGTAGATTGATGTTACAGCTCCGACTGTAATCTTATTGGTTTTCTGAGCTGCTTATATTCAAGAGTACGAAATTCAGACTCTGTCCTGATCCACCGGATGTCTCAGGGTCAGGCCAGAGCATCAACAACTCACTGGCCTCGTTCCCGAGAGCAGGCACAGTAATCCTAGCAATTTGTAGCCCTAAACTTGGAATGAGGGCTAGAAACCCTCACGTCACTCGCAACTTGTGAGTGCTTTAGGTTCCTTTTTCTTTAAACCATGATCATCTGGCTCTGACCTTTCCACCGATTACAACTATAATTACAAGTAACCCACTAGAATAAAAACAGAGGCGTAAAGGGAGACAGAGTTCAGAGGAACGACTGGCTGCCAAATGTGCATCCTCAACGTGACCTTTCATCTCAGCTGTTACAACACACTGCGTCTGCGGTGGGTTGCTCTCTGGCCTCATAAACACACAGGAATTCTGATTAAACCACAGAAATTATGCAAGCCATTTAAAACCACTTATTCCAGGAGAGCTGATGATTATGATTGTGCAAGGTTAAGAATATTAAAAAGGTAAAAAAAAAAAAAAACACAACTAACTAATATAATGTAGCCTTGTGTGTTGCAAACAACTCAAGTGGTTGAGCCTCTGGGAAGCACATGACACTTTAAGCATGTATGGTCTATTTTTGCTTAAATGTCTGGTGTCATGCATGCACACTGTTCTGCCAAACACAAGCGGACAAAAGAACAAGAACACAACAAGCACCTCGAGACACGAGCGAAAGCCATCCATTTAAAACTGTGCCATGAAGATTACAGCTTTGCTCAGAGGCCACCTCCTCAACAACTTCCCACTGAAGCTCTGGAAACATTTGCAGAATAAACTTCAAAATGGAGCAAAACAGACAGGGTGACAACCTTCAAACACACACGTTTACCCACAAATCAAAGCAGAGGGGAAAGAAGTGCAGCTCCTACTCCACTCAGCTATCCAACGCTCCATTCAGTAGAAAGCTGCCAATTTCAACAGGGACGCTGAGGCAGCCAATTCTTCTTGGTGGAGCCACACCACACCACGCTGAGAACCTCTTATTGTCCCCGAGAAGCAGCTCTGCACATTCCTGGGCCACGTTGATCATATGCAGCATGTGCCTGAATAATTCATTGGCATTCTTCACCTGACAGGCTGGTTCACACAGCCCCATGGGAAGGAGGAGGAAGAGAAGAAGGAGCAGCAGCAGCAGTACACAGCCTCCACACTGCGGTTGACAGACCGGGGGACAAGAGAAGTGCTCCTCCGTCCACGTTTGACCTTGTTCTGCCAGACTATCCTGCTGCTGTCAGCAAACCGTGACCCCGTGACATATCGACCAAACACAAATAATAGCGGTTCAATCCCCCCCCCCACCCCTCCCCGTTCCTTTGGAAATCCAAACCGGCCTCTTGTCTACCGCATTGCTACACAAGACCAATGACTGGAGCTGCTCTTAAGGCACAATCGCACCAATCTCTGCAGGCAGCTCGGGTCAGGACATGAATACTGATAAATAACCGGTGATTACAGCCGTTAGAGATGACTGAGGTGCCTGGATATAGCCTGCAGTGAGTGGACGCTCCCTCCTTCGATGTGGACCATTGTGCACAGTGCACAATAGCAAGTGGCGCGAGCAGTCCAAAGTATATTCAAACTAAACACTGGCTGCCTCTCCTTGACACGGCGTATGGTCATCATGCTTTTCGGTCGGTGCATATCGGTGGCGACGTTAAAGCACGGCGGACACTCACACACCACGGCTATCGGCCACATTATCACCACTGGAAACACAGTTTAACAATACGAGCCACGCAGGTGTTGGACGAGTTGGAACAAGCAAAGGCCAGTACGTTACCCGAAGGTTTTCTGGAGGAAAGTTGGTGCTAAAACTGGACGGACTGCTACGTATGCTGTTGTTGCTGCTACTGCTGTTGCTGCCACCGACAAGCCAGGAGACACACGGAGCTGTTGCAGATTTGTACGGTCAAAAATACTAATACCAATACTGTGAGGGAAGATAAACACAGTTAACGTGACGTTCAGTTTAATGTGGTGGAAGCAGTAGGGAGAGCTCGGTTACCTGTTATCCGTCGCATAGGTCTGTGTAGGCGGATAAGCTCCCGTTTAGCCGCCGTCTTCACCACTTTCTTATAACTTGACGTTAGCTAGCAAGTCGGCTAAAGTGATCCAGCCCCGCTGGCTCGAGCTGTGCGACCCCGGTAAAGAAAGAGAGAAAGCCCGGAGAGCCCCCCGCTCTGCTACGCGAACAATGCCGTATCCCAACGACCATTCCAACCCGGAGAAAACTGGCTTTCCTCGGCGCCGTGCTCGCCCTCTGCCATGTGTTTGGCGTTATGAATCCGACAGAAAAGTTTTTTTTACTCGTTTTTATTTTGGCGTTGACAGTCAGGACCAACGGGTGACGTCGACACGTACCCACCCCCTCGCGCACACGCCCCCCCCGCGGCAGAGGCTACACCCACGAGGAACAAAGACCACAATGCAACATGATTAATGAGAAGTTAGAGCGAGACAGGTAGTGGAGACTTAAAGGTCCACACCGGAGCTTCTGTGAGCTGTAGTCCTTTGCTGTGTCCACGCACGTATTTCCATATGGAAATAACCAGTCTCATTGTGGTCTTGATTACACAACTCAGACAAGATTTAGTCTGTCTTTAGTCTCCAGTGTCTGATATATTATATTATATTATATTATATTATATTATATTATATTATATTATATTATATTATATATATAGTCTTATAGTGTACGACATACCTTTAAAAATGTAATAAAGCTGAGAGATTACTCAGTAAGCTTAACCGATTAGTTGACTAACCTTCTCTGATGAGAGGATTTTCTGCTTTTCCCTGTTTCATATTAATGAGTATTTCTCTGTGTTGGAGTGTTGTAATAAGTAATTTCAAGATGCCATTTTGTTAAATACTTGTACATTTGCAAATTGACCGGTACTTACGATTACTGCACAGCTGTACTACTCTTTTTTATTTTAAAACATATTTATATTTTATATTGTTTGTACCATTAATACTTGATTTTCTTTGTCTTTCTTATATATATACATATATATATACAGAGAATGTTTGTTGTTCACCGACAACACTAGGGCACGCCACACAGACCAGAGGGAAATGCATTCGCACCTTCAGGAACCAATAAACTTTGGTATGTGCTGCAGGAGGAAATGGGCACACCTGGAGTACAACACATGAAGTTGTGTGTGACCTTCACATGGTGAGGGCAAAGGATTCAAATTCACACTGACTATATACACTGCATTGTCAGAATACTGACCAGGCTGACCCCAGGAGCCACTCCACTAATAAGTCGGTTTTATTCTGGAGTGGACTGTTCTTGTCTCTTTGTTCTGGCAACTTCTGTGTCACTTTGCAGAGTAAAAGTTTGAGTCAAGGTTGTCTGTCTGGTTCCACCAGACACACACACACACACACACACACACACACACGCACACGTGCACACACACACACACACACACTTGCATACTGGCCTGCATAGAAATCTCTAGCAGCTTTTTTGCATGTTTGGTGGTTAGCCTTGGGCTTGCATTGTGCGACTCCTAGAGCTCAATAGGCCCTCTGCATAAGGTTAAAATAGAGAACCATTTAAAAGATAGCTATAAAAGTGTTTTTTTATTGAATTGCATTGAAAATGAATCACTCTGTTTCAAAGAGAGAGTGAGAACTGGATTGTAAGTTCTATTAAAGACATGTGTAAAGCAGAAACAGGAGTGGAGCTGAAAAATGAGGTGCACATTGACCGAGAGGGTGTTAGAGACAGACGAGGCTCGCAATACTTATGCAACGTCCAACCTCGGAAACAAATATGCTGTAGGAGACATCCTAGGCATTATGGGTCGATTACTACCAGAAAGCACTATTAAAATTAGATTGTGATACGATCCAATACAAATTTAAAGAGAATTAGATTTTAATGTGAAAATTCAAATTTGTTTAATATTCCCTTTCCGGTCCAGGAGAGAGGAAATAAAACTGACTGCGTGAGAGAGCGCACAGGGATGCAGAAATGATATTTGTGTCGATTGAAGGAGTGTTACGGGACAGGATGAATCAAATCCTTTCTCTAACAATGATGAGCCTCGCAGATTCGCCAAACATCAACTGCTAATTAGAGCAGATCATACGCTAGTCAGACTGAAATAAAGAGGTGCAGAGAAAATAATAATTCATTCAAATAATGCCAGATTATATGAGAGGGGGAAGCACACAAGCAGGGGTTGATGTGCTATCAGTCGTTTCTTTGGTGCATTGGATTGCAGAGTTCCTGGAATCTCTTCTGTACTTCAAAGGAAAAAATGTAGTTTTTGAATTTGGGTAATCTGACTCCATAAAATGGATGTTAAAGAAAGAGTTCGCTTTGGGAAATTTGTTTATTCAATTTCTTGCCAAAGGTTAGATGGGAAGATCAATACTACTCTCATATCATATGAAGTAACTGAAGATGATCTTATTTTAGCATAGAGTAAAGACTGGAGCTAGCATGGCTCTGTGCAAAAGTAACAAAATCCAGCACCTCTGAAGCTCATTATGAACAGATCATGTCTAATCTGTTTAAACAAAGTCTCAAAATGATGCTGGTTTTACAGGGGTTATTTTCTGGACTATTTCTTGGCCAGCCAGCATATCTTTAAATAAACAACACATAATCTGAATTTTAAAGGTGCTGATGGCAAATTTGTTACCTTTGGACTGACCCAGGCTTACTGTTTTCCTGCTTCCAGCCTTGCTTAGTCATGCTAAGCTAAGCTAAACAGCTGCTGGCAGTAGCTAGTGCAAGTGTATTTTCAAAAATGTCTGTGTCAGCATTTTTCTTGAAGGTCATAATGTTCCATGAATTTTCTTCCAGATGATTCCATACATTTCTTTTGGTCCTCACAATACTGTTGTGAAGGAAAGTTTGAAAGTGAAAGTGAAGGAACGTTTTGGTGTTAAATTGGTGAAGATTACTTTTGTCCACATCAGTGGAACTGAGGTGGAGCAGGTGAACAGTTGCAGTAGTTTCAGTGTAAAGGCAATTCCAAAATGTCTTTCAAAACATTAGGTTAAACATTAACATAGGTTCAAACAGTTTTTCACCAGTTTTCAGTCCAGGATTTTGTGGGCGGTCCTTAAAGGGTGGCGGGATGACACGCTGAGGCCACCCTGAGCATACCCCTGCTCCCCTAGCAGAGAGATAGAGATGAATTCATCTCACTCAGTGTTTCAAAGTTAGTCATGTCATTTTCTGAACTCATCTGACACATTTCAGTTGCTTCAAAATGACTGCTTGACTGCTCACGAGAGTGGGCGTGGCTTCAACATAATCAAAGGACACGCCCCCGCAGTCCTGGAGCTGAGAAACTTGTGGATATTTTTAATCATTCAAATTTGGCTGGGTGGTTAAAACACTTTCTTCTGATCTGACAAACTCATGAAACAAGAAACAACAAAAACATCTTAAAGAAACTTAAGAATGCAAAATCCCACTACACAGGAGACAGATATTCAACTCAATTTCTATTTACAAAGACTCAATTTGATGAAAAGGCATGTGTGGCTTTGTTTTGGGTTTTATCTCCTACTTTGCAGCTTCCTAAATATAAAGCTGACTTTGTAGCCTTTCTCTCCTTATTGGCTAGACATTTGATCTTATTGAGGTGGAAGTCTCCTGTGCCGCTCTGTCGCTCCTCTTGGATCAGGGACATTCTTCAGTTTGAGAAGTTGGAGTTGGAGTGAAATTAGGTGCATGAAACATGGTTCACTTTTATGGACATTTATTTAGCAGCAGGTGAGCAATTTGTGTTTGTTTTGTTCTGTATATTATTATTATTACTTGTTATATCTGACACTGTATTAAGACTTAAAATGTTACCTTTTGATTTTGTCATGTCACTAAAAAATCAACCAATAAACGAATATTTGAATAAAAAAAAATCCAGTCCCAAATTCATATTTACAGAGGTGCAATAGAAAGCGTTCTGACTGGACACATTACAAACTGGCATGGGACAGAAGCTCTGCAACTTGTAATTAAAACCAGACAGATCATCACTGGAGTCCATCTACTGAACATCAGTGTTATCAGGGATGTGCTTGGGCAAAGCCTAAAGGATACTAAAAGAGAAGCACCCTCACCGGTCACAACTTGTTCACCCTGCTGCCATCTGGCAAGCAATACAGAAGTAACCACTGCACCACCAGACTACAGAGAGCTTATGTCCTCAGGCTATGAGACTTCTCAATTCATCCTCATCCTCCACAGTCCACTCTAAATAAATGACCCCTTCATGAACCTTTTCTGCATGGAACTTTATGTTTTTGCTGTTTTTTACATGATCATACTACTATATTACTATATAACTATAACCAAAGTTTTATATTTGTGCCATGACTTTAACTACTTATATTACACTGACTGCACATATTAAAAATATTCTGTATACGTCTATATGTATATTTTTCTTGTAAATATGAAAAGTAAGTTACATATTTAAGCCACAAGTCACACATATAAATATATAATATAATTCCTTCAATTGGTGCTGCATGTATATACTTTGTTCTATTTCATTGCTGATTTTATAGATTTATTCTGTTATAATTTAAATATTTGTTAGATTTGTCGTTGTATAATGACAATAAAGCTGAACCTTGAACCTTGAAAAATGTTAATAATTAACAAACCAGAAAATCTTTCTGCTGAACTTTCCAAAGAGTTTATCAAACCTTTGTTACCCGATTGATTTAATTAATTTAGTCAGATTCACTAAACAAATCCTTAATTTACATTTTCAAGCATGGAAATTTCATGTCCCTGATGGCTTACTGTAATTAACCTGTAATGATGATGATAATGAGGACAACAATGACACTGTTTATTATATTAGCAGAGTAATTTAATACAGCAGGCTGCTTAATCTCACTGCAGGCCACAGGGCCGCTCTCATCAAGGTGTAAGAGAACGAAGGGCAGGCCACAGCAGGGCAGTGTAGAAAACTGCAGGCCGGCTGAGTCTTTGGGTCAGTGCCATCTCTGTTGGTTCTGTTTAGAAGAAGCATAGTCTGTGTGAAGTGATTTTTTTTTTTCAACCTTGAGGGCCTTTGCTGGAAGGAGAAAGGTGGTTGGCTTGTAGCCCAGGACAAAGAGGTAATTGGTTTACACTAGCCCTGCAGTGGATGCCCATATGCTGAGTGCACAAATACACACACAAACGTGCACATATACACACCTATATAAAGTTAAAACAGCAAGAATATGGAGCAGATCTGTTATGGTTTGGTCCTTCATTTGAGGAGGAAGACATTCAGTGAAGTGAACAAACCCCCCGCAGAGTCTTGTGCATCCATGAAAAGTATGCAGTAATGATGTGGTTTTTATATTTGAGATGAAGTCATCGGGGTCAAAATGTCAGATAGAGTTTGGAAGGAAGTTTATTTCTACACCAAAAACACAAGAAAATAAAAAATGTAAGGACTGGATTAAACTATGTTTCCTCTAATGGAAACTGCAGATGTTAGTATTCCAGGCTAGTGTTCTTGCTACAGTAGAAAGATAAGCCAATACCTCTAAGAGCATCTTATGCAGAGTTACATTCATCATCTCTCCTCTGCCTTTTGATACGTATGACATGTACATTTTGTAAATACAAATGATATGGGGCTTTCTGGTGGCTCTACTGGTAGAGCGTGCACCGCATGTGTGAAAGACTTGGTGCAATGATCTGGCTTTGAGTCAGGCCTGTGGTCCTTTGCTGCGTGTCATCCCCTGTATCTCTGTCTGCTTTCCTGTCTGTCTTCACCTGTCCTATCAAATAAAGGCAAGAGATAAAAACAACAAAGGATAAATCACCTCTGTTTGTTCAATTAAGCAGTACAGTTTTGGTCTCTATGACAACTGTACTGCGGGTGAATTTATAGAACTCACCTGTTCAAATGATATTAAAGGTTATGCAGAATTAACAGTGTGGATGCTTTGATTGACAGATACAGATGCTAAGCCTGGGACATTTAGTCCTTTAGCATTATATTGATATTTATTTATTTACAGGAGTTATTGCTAAAATTAGGTTCGAATCTTAGCTAGCTATTTGCTAATGAAAGGTGCTGGAAAGATGCTGACGATTGCCAGCTAGTGACTGTCAGTTTAGGGGGAAGCAGACTACTGTATACTACTTACTTTCTTTCTTTAAAAACCTATTTCATAGACTCATACATTATTTCAAGACTAGATGAGTGGGCTTAATTAAAATGTGACTACTAAAGAAGGCTCTGTCTCTGTTATTTTTACAAGACAAAGAAAAAATGTCAACATGAAACATCCTGAAAATATATTTATTTTGCAAAATATTTCATGGGATTGTGAGTTATGTTTGTGGGACTGAACTCACAATCTCTGAATTTCCAGTTAAAAAATAGTCTCTGTATAAAAACTTTCTGTGTATATGACCCTCTAACCTGCTGTGAACCTACTCGGGACACTTGGGAATTCACATTTTATTTCTGATTTTAATTCTGCCTCTGATGTAACAGGGTTAAATCATGAGTCTTTACTCATTTGGTTCAGTAGAAATGGACATATGGGCAAAAGCAGAGCAGCAGTCACCATATTTTTTTTTCACTGGAATTGACGCAGTCATGAGACGGAGCTCCAGACGCACAGGAAATATCAGCAGCTCTGCCCCGGGGGCAGGGGCATTTGGAGTCTTGATTGGATCTTTTCTCAGATAACCTATAAAACACAATCAGGCACACAGAGAAGGCCACAAAGGATAATGAAATTATCTGGAAAGCACGTATAAACCATCAGCAGAAAAAAAAGAGAAGTGATGAAGGTTCACTGAGAGCTACATTTGACATGGCCGAATGCTCTGCAGAATGAGAACACAGGGAACCATCAAGGAAGCCCAACATGTTCCGTAATACCGTGAAACGCTCACAGCAGAATATCTGAGTCGAATGTTGAATTAGCTGTGTATATGATATATATACAGCTATATATCATAATATTAGCATGACTATATGTCAGTGGGCGCCCTGAGGTGACCAGACATTCAGAATGTGCATACACAGACATATTCCTGTATGTAGATACATCTATGCATCTTCATCAGTGTGAGAGAGTATACTGCAAATCATATGCATGCATTGCATTAATATATTAATGCTGTGTTCTTCCTCTGCGCTTCATGAGCAGACTTTAGAACGGAGCGTTTATTTAACAATAACATGAGCTTTAATCCCAAGAAAACACTTGGCAGAATAAATCATTATGCTGCCGTCTTTAGTCAATTACAGTAATTATTAACCTCCCTTGGGCCCAGTGAGTAATGTTTGAACTTACCAAGGCACAAAATATTTAATTATCTCAGGAGGAGACTAATTAGTACTTTATTGCAGGTACTGAGTCCAAAACAGCTATTATTCAAACAAATAAGCATGCATTTTAAATTGCTCTTAAGTTGAATTGTTGTGTTTCAGCACTAGGGGAAGTCTTTGTGTTTTTTACACTATGTAATGTAACATATGATAATACATTCAACAGCATTTCCTAACTGCACAGTCTGCTACAATAGCTTTGTCAGTAACTGAAAGGTGCATGGTGGAAAAAATGTTCGTAATTCCTGCTGGCTCAAGTGGAGAGATGATTTGATAGTATTTGTATAGGTAAATTAGGGCATCATATTCTTTTTTTATTTCCAAGGTTTAGATGTCAACTGCAGCACTCATCCTCCCTGATATTATATTATGCATATTATATAATTACAGTGTGTCCCTAAAATATTAAAAAATAAAATGGTGTTTAACAGACTCTTTCTTGGTCCAGGGAATCCTGAAATTCACAGTGCTGCTACAGCACAGTGCATGAGTGACATAAAGTGCTTTATAATTAGTCAAATATCCATTGATATTCCAGTTGAACCTGAGGAGCAGATGTCCAGTGGACACTCTGTATGTGCCAGCTGATTATTTTTGCATGCACAGTATTTTTAGCTTTAAGATACATTTATAACTTCTATCATAAAACAAGAAACATTTTAAAATCTGTAGAGGAGGATAAGAATCATTTTCTCACAAAGCTGGAGTTTCATACTAGTATACTAACATCACCAAGGAGAAGGGATTGTACAAAAATGACTGAAGTGTGAAGAGAGGCTGAACGTTACGTCTCATGTTTTAAAAAAGGCCATCCTCTGCATTATTTATTCAGGAAAACAAGACTCGCAACAACTTCTTAGAACAATAGAGCATGTTCATTTAGTAGATGTATTCATCCTTTAACCACAAATAACTAATATAAAAGAAAAAGCAACAAGATTTACTCAGATTTGAACATTTATGTCTTAACAGATCAGTTCAATTTTCAACTTTCATGTGCACGTTACAAGTGAAGATTTGAAATTATTCAGCCACTCTGCGGGCTTAAAACAAGTGAAGTGCTACTGATAAGCTTGTGTTTTATGCATGAGGGAGTTTGGTTTCACATGCAAAGTGATAGAAATAAACAAAGCTTGTGTTTTGGTTGCAGGTGGTTTAACTGTATCCGGACTGAAGATGTGCATGCAGAAATATCATGGCACACAGAGAACCCGCACATCTTTCATGTAACTGCCTTTACTTCTTTTTTATGATGACTCTCAAAAGAAAAAAATGATGCTCCCTTCAGCAAAATAAAATGAGACAACCCCTTACCCGCCTAATAATTTTCCCACAGTCTCTTAGAACAGCAGTGTGAGCGTGCAGTAATCACAAGATAAGACATGATGATGAACACAGTGTGATTAGTGACTGCAATTTTCCATCAATAGTTGAACTTGTTGTTCTGATAATGAACACAAGATGGCATACTTGATGCTGTCTTCCACTAACCGTACTTCAGAGGGCCCAGAGAGGGTTAGCGAGCTTTCCTTTTCATTCAGCGGCTGTTACATCAGTACACAAGTCTGAACAACGGCCTGCATTTATTAGAAAGTGGAGCAGAAAGAGTGAGCAAATAATATTAAAATTTCCAAATCCCTCCGGACAGAACCAGAATCCATCCCCTGCAAGGCCTAACATGTAGCTTTATGCCACATTACATAATATTTATTTGGTACTAATGTAAAGCAGTTAGACTCAAACTGCTAAGCAGAGCGGCCTGTGCCAGGTCCCAGTATGTGAGTGTGGGGGTGTGGTGGAGGCGTTAAAAAGGGAGGGGCGGGTGACGGGTGGGGGGTGGTGGTGCCATAAGTTTGTGTGGTGCCATGCGCAATCTATTCCATTTCACACCCACACAACTAAACTAACTACTGTAACAAGTAACAAAATGCAGAAGAAAAGCTTTTCACGAGTAAACAAGACAGACTCACACACACAAACACACACACACACACACACATTCATATGCACCTGTCATTATTTACCCAGACTGGCAACAATTGTCAGTCTGATTTAACCCCACTTGTCCCCCATGCCAGGAAGTTTGACGAGCACCATCAGACGAGAAGAGCTGGCCCTCCTTTTTCTTGACATGTGAACAGCTGGGGTCTTCTGTGTTATGACTCCTGCTGCCACATCTGGTGTGTGTGTGTATGTGTGTGTAGGTGTTTCAGCGTGTTTATGGGTGTGTGTGTTTGATGAATTCTGCCACATCTGGGAGGCAGTCCAGCTGTCCCACTCCTCACACGTCTGGACAGCGTCCTGCAGACACTAAGCTGTCACTCCGGGTTACCTGGAGGAGCCCACCGCACTGAGACACTGGCTACATGTGCATCCGCACTGCCACATCTGTCCAGTGTGTATGTGTGAGAATGAGCGTGTGTGCATGTGTGTGTGTGTGTGTGTGTGTTTGTGACACTGGGTACATGTATGTCCTCAGGGCTGAGGCTCCAGTCTTCACACCTCTCAGTTAAAAACACACCCAGAAAGACACACCAGGCACTGTAGCCGGGTATGTGGGTCAAAGACTGATTCACAAGAAAGATTTTGAAGCTTACCGTTCCAATGCTGCAGCATTTAAAGAAAAATACATTTAAGACTAACGACTTAAGAAAACAGAAATGCTGCCATGACTTTCAGGAGTTGGTGTTATACAGTACGTGAACTGGCTGAACCCACATGCTCCCTATAGCATAAGTTTTTTCCCTGCAAACTGCACAGATCCTTCTGGATCTCCTCGTTCCTGTGCACCACCAAACGTATTTTACACTGGGTGAAATATGTAATGAGACCCAAGGCATCGCTGCACTATAACTTTATACAGAAAACTCTAGACGTACTTCTGTGGTATATGTTTAACCTTGGAATCTTAACTAGGATTTCAAGTATTGAATCTTTTTTTTTCCTTGAGGGAACTGAAGAGGTTCATTCAGGGTTGAGTTTCTCTCTACATGTCCAGCAAAATGGCCATGAAAAATGATCAAAAGTGCAAAAATATGCCATGATATTTGATTATATTTAATTTAGGAACTACGGTCCACAATCATTAAAGGGAGTAAAAAGGGGAAGGCTGTGTTTCATTACTTTGTTTACTTTGTGCTGAATGAGGGCAGCCTGGTCATAAAGGTGCATTCTAAAATATTAAACTGTTTTTCAAGACATTTACAACTTTGTTTTTATCACCTTGTGTGTAAAAACAAATTGGCTCCATGTTCAGTAATGCTAGATCAGTTTGAGATATGGAGGGTTATCAGGGGTTCAAGGAAAATATGAATAATGGTGGGGAGGATGGACAAAGTTCAACCCTTCTTCTTACCCCAATAACTTTTGTACAATTCCTTCTCCTTTATTTGATGAGAGAAAAAAAATCCTAAAAAGCTACAACAGACAAACAAAATGAGGCAAATAAGATGAAATACATAACAGAATTATACAAATGCAAATTTAGAAGAACATTTGCCAATAAGTCACATATAAAATATGACATTTTATATTGGCTTGTGTAAATGAGACATATGAATTCATCATTATAATGATTTTTCTTAAATAAAAATATAAAATAGAGCTGAAACAATTCATATAATAATCAATGAGTCAGTCAGAAAATGAACTTGTGACAATTTTTACAATTGATTGATCATTCAAGTCATTTTTTCATTGGAGCTTCTCAAACGATAATAAAAATATCTATAATGTCAAACATTTTCTGCTTTTCTGCTCATCATGTTTGGGGTTTGGACTGTCAGTCAGACAAACGAAGCAACTTGAAGTCATCCCATTTGGCACTGAGAAAATGTGACGGGCATTTTTCATTATTTTCTGTCATTTCATAAAGCTGAAAAAAATCCCTGATTAAGACAGAAAATGACGGTCAGATTCATTGATAATTAAAGGAATCGTTTTGGTGCCCAAATAATGAGCTCGGAGAATTTTGGACTAAATCTTTGGACTCAAGATGACTCATACGGCACATTACAGTGCAGCGGTATACATGCAGTATAGCTGATCGTTTGTGTGTGTGTGTGTGCGTTGATGTGTAAAAGCAGCCTTGGAGTGAGAGTACTACTGTACTACACTCCTCAGTGTGCCAATGAGTGCATCTCTCTTTTTTGTCTACGTGGAGTTTTGCCAGTTCTGTACCTCCAGATCAGTGCAACATGCATCTCTCCCTAAGCACTCCACCACTGAAGAATCTCCACTCTAATTAACTGAGATTACAGCAATTAGCAGACCATTAATCACACCCTTATTAGTTTAGCCAGGCAGAGAGAGAGAAGGGAAGAGTGAAGAGAGGGATGGAAAGACAGAAAGTGCAATCGGATGGGAAAATAGAAGGAGGAGAAAAGAGGGAAGGAGGAAGAGAGACAGGGAGAGAGAGGGAGAGGTTCTCCTCTTGGCACTGAAGCCGGCTGTGATTTTCACACTGCCTTCTGTTTCACATAGTGTAGCTTTAGGAGCAAAAACAATGGCTCTCTGATGAATACGTGCCTGTGCTGTATAGTGTGTGCGGTCACATAGTGTGTGTACGGTGTTCTCGTGACACTCACGGAGCCAACACACACCTTCATGCAAATACACCCCGCGTAGAATTTATATGTGATAACAGAAGTGTAGATTTAGTGTGTTATGTGTTGAGTCCTAAAGTGTGTGTGTGTGTGTGTGTGTGTGTGTGTGTGCTGTGGTGGTGGGTGGCAGAGTGTGAGTTTGGGTTGGCATGAGTACTGGTATGTTAAAGCACTGAGCGTGTGTGCATGCATGTGTGTCTAAATGCATGGTGTTACAGTATCAGTGTGTGTGTGTGTGTGTGTGTGAGCCAGGGGAAAGAGGTTGTGTGTGTGTGTGTGTTGAGGAAGGAGTGAGAGTGAAGCGGCTTCAGAGGATGAATTTCTAAATACGCTGATATCTGATAGCATCTTCTGTCTACCTTTCTCTCTCTCTTTCTTTTTCCCCCCTGCTCCCCCCCTTACACACCCATCCCTCCCTCCCCAACCCGCCTCCCCTCGTCAGCAAGCGGGGTCAAATGTTATTCCCTCCTCGTTGTCACGGTTGCCAATCACCTCACATTCTGTAGCAACTGTTTCCAAGGCAACGGAGAGATCCGGTTGCCAGGCACCGAGAGCAATGCATGTGATTGTTACTTATTTATTTAATTCTATCTTTATCTATTTGTTCATTCTAAATGCGTCCGCGCTTGCGTTCACGTGCGCGCCCTTCCGTGCACCAGAAATACACACATATGCAAACACACACACACTGTTATCACTGCTCCTCTCACACTTCTCTCGCTCCTACATGCACACATACATACATGAACTGTTATCTCTTTTTTTGCAAACACACAAACGCGGACATCTGCACACACATGCACACAGAGACATCACACACACACGCACACACTCACCCACTGCTACGACCCTGGCACTAACTAACTAACCCATCTGCATTTACCACAGGTGTGAAACGTGCGCATTGGATGACAAACAGTGATTATCATAGCAATAAGGATCCTAATCTGAGCTCTGCTCTCCTCCTGGCCTTCTGTTCCCTCCTCTAATCTGCCACGTCTCATAGGAGCTGCACAGTGATAAAGACAGGCCCTAATGAGAGGGCTTTTATTGCACTGTGATTTCCTCCCTCCGTCCCTCCACTCCACTCCACTCCCCCCCTCCCCTCCCCCCTTCGCCTCACCCTCTTTTCTCCATATCCATCTTTCTATACCTGCAGCATCCTTTCCATTTCCCTGCAGCCGCTCCTGCAAGCGTCAGGCCTTTTGTTTGTCTGGATAAATATTACAGGGTAATTGTAATGGAGTGACCCATCAAGAGGGGCGGGGAGGGGGGGATTACCGCTATCACTGTGTGGCCAAATCCAAGATGTACTTATTCATTCAGTCTATTGTCTCTGTTTGCTTTAGTGCTGTGGTTTTTACGGACTGAAGTATAGGGGATGGGGGAGAGGGGGAGGAGGAGGGTCAGAGCAGAGGAGAAAAAGCTTCAGGTGACCTGGTTGATTCTGGCGGGGGTTGCTTTGATGTCAGCTCACTCAGAGATGTGACGTGCTGGACTGTTTGGCGGCCATGCTTTCACTACATTCCTGTTGAGAGGCGGCTTGATACTGTACGGAAAAGTCAGCAGATTAATCGTGTTCATCATAGTTAGGCCTATGGGAAGTGAAGAATGGAGAAGGTGATTCGAGTGTTGAGCATGTAGGCAGTGTTTCTGATCATACAGTACTGTGGATACTGTACGTGTAGGCAGGTCAGTTGGAACAACAAAATATTGCGTGGAAACAGATGCTAGAAATTCTCGCTACAGATCGTTCCTTAAATACTGTATATTGATATATTTTTAGCCTGCTGCGACAAAGGCGTGCAGAATAGCCATATTGGTTTGTTGGGTGAGCCTACTGGTTCAGAAATACTTCAACAAATACTGGACTGATGAAAGATGCAGATTTCGTACATATATTCTTGGTCCCCAGAGGACCCCCTAGCCCCTGGCTTCTAGTCTAGCACCAGCACCATGTTGAACAATCAGCTTTTACTGAAATATTTCAGCATACAATGAACTATTGTATGGCTTTCTATTAAAAAAATCACAGATTCAGAGGATGAACCCTAGAGATTTGAATGGTTTTTCACCAGTAGGACAAAGTTTTCACTAATCCTATAAAATATCATCATATCTACTGAATGGTTAGTACAAATGTTGTTCAGACAATCATGGTACCCAGAGGATGAATCCTACATATCCCTGATATTTCCTTTTAGTCCCACTATGAAGTTTGTGGTTTTCACTGAAATGTCTCAAGAACAGGTAAATGTTAGGTGGATACAATCTGTATCTGTATACAGTCGAACAAAGCACAAAGCAATCCAGTACATTTTTTAAAATGTAATACAAACTACTCTAAAAAAATCAGTTTACTATCATATAAGATGAAGAAAAACAGGAAATCTTCACCATTGAGAGGCTAAAATGATTTCCCATTAAAATGACTTCAAAACAGATCATCAAAATAGTTGACACACACATTTTCTGTGGATAGACTAATCAATTGATTTGACTTGAATTGTTGCAGTTTTTTGTCTTATTATGCTGTGAGGGGTTCATGTTATTGTGTCAGCACTGTACTGTATATAGTCTCAGTATTAATCAGATATCATAGAAAAAACAAACTAGTGAAGCAGGTAATCAGTGTAGGCAGGGAAATCAATTGGATCTTTAATTGCTGTGTGGAAGAAGAGACAGAAAAATTGCACACGCACCCATGCCCGCACACACACACACACACACATACACAGTGACAGAGACAGTGGTGCTGATGTGAGTGGAGTCTCTAGGGAGTGGCGTGGAGAATCCTCTTGGCTGGGAATTTCCAGGGTTTAGCACACAGACACAGTTTCTGTCAAAGGGCCCTTTTACATGGATGAGCCCCAGCATCACATTCGCCCACTGTGAAATAGAGGGATTTGAATAATCTTATTACACCCCATTACAATAACACTAATATGATCCAATGCCCTGCAAACTATACCAGAGTCAGGAAATTGACAATTCTGATCACCCCACAGGGTCCCAGAGACGGGCCAAGTGTAAACCAGGAAAAAAACAGATATTTTAACAAGGGAAGAGCGTTTTTATTTGTGTATGGAACCAACATTACAGCGCTTCTTCAGTGGTGATTTGATCCAGACAGAGATGGAAATGTTAACAGATCCTTTTACTGATAAATACACAGTGCAAGTCCAAATGTTACTTCAGTCAAAGTACAGTATTAAATATGTTTTATGTCAGCAAAATGATTATGTTATTGTTAAGCATTAGGGGCTAATTAATATGAATGGAGTGTGTTTAGCATTTCACAGTTTGGTGGATATGCTGTACATAAAAGAGAGATTTTCAATGCCCTTTAGTCATTTGATTTATTTATTGTAGAATTCTTATGACTGACTGACAATGATTCAAAATTCTCTGTATATTTTCTCCATAGTTTGTACTGCTATTTTTGTGTTTTTATCCAGCAACAGTGGTTGTACATGTCAGTATATCAGTGTCAAAGGGAGTTATTAGTGTGAAGTCCTATGATTTGCATTTGAAATAAAAAAACACCTAAATGAAACAAAAACTTAAGTACAAGTGAAAGTAAAAGAGAATGCTGTCACTGCACTGACTGAAGTTGACGTGGTTGCTATTAAACAGTTGCTGATTTACACATGCAGCAGTAATGTGGCCACATTATCAATCATCTGGATTCATGTTTGCGTCCACCTCCTCAATGTCAGTCCAATGTTCCCTCGATTTTTGCTCTGTTTTTTTGGTCTCCACCAACTCCTGGGAAAAATATCTGTCTCTTTAGCTGCTAAATGCTCCACTGTGTTCACCAGCTATGGTTGCTAGCTGTGTCTGTCTGCTGTTTGGTGCTGGGAAGGTAGAGTACAATGTGTTTTTGAGCTTTTTCTCTGAAAACAGCTGCCTGCTGTGGCTGAAAATGACGCTACAAGAGCAGCGAGAGAGAACCAAAACAGATAAACACCGAGCTGAAACTCACTCTCTAAAGCTGAATGGAGCTGCAGATTGCCACATTGTTGTTTGAGTGATAATATATTGTAAAAACATTGATTATAGCTACTTTAAGAACTCATTCACTGACTAAAGAAGTACAGTCTCTCTACAGGCTTGAGTACATGTACTTATACATGTTACTCTTCACCAGCAGCGTTTCCTCATTGTTACTGTACTTGTCTGCTGCTGACACTTTGTCTGTCTTATTGTCCCTGTTGTGTTATTCTGTCTCCCTCCCTTGCCGCCCCTCCTGCAGGCAGCTTGGAGAACAGCTGAGAGTAGACTGAGATTTATCTCTGACTTTCTAAATGCGTTCCTGCCCGTGCCCCTACCTGCCTGCAAGCCTGTTTGCCCGCCAGCCTGTCTGGATATTGGATTTGCTCTTTGACTGTGACCTTATACACGGCGAGCCACAGGAGCTAGTGCGACTGCTGGACCTTCTGTCCTGTCGTGCAGAGTCGTGTCTTCCTGCCATCGGGGGCCTAGCCTCACCCCGATCCAAACCCCTCAATACGCCCCCACCAACCCCCCACCCCTCCACCATGTGCACTTATTGGATTCCCCTCTTCACCATGCTCTCTGATAAGGGCATCTGTCAAGCGGATGAACAATCAGAGCTAAAAAGGTGTGTGATGCACGCTTGGAAGGATCTTACTTCCTGCAGAGGCCAAGAGGATGCTGGGTGGAGGAACAGGGTGAGTCTCGGGTCCAGGACTTTAGCAGAGGATTACGATCACCATGGATGCTCTTCACATCAAGCTTGTGCCCCGGAGGAGGGCGCACACTAACATCCATTTGTAGTCGATGATGATGGCTTCCGCTCAGCTACGCGTATTCTCAAGCAATAACATCGACATCTGTATTATCAACCCAAGAATACCCGTGGTCGAGACGGGAGCAAATGGTCACACCACCTCACTCCCCTCCACCTTCTCTCCTCTCTCATTCTTTCTCTTTCTCTCTCTTTCTCTCTCTCTCTCACTCTCGCCTCCCATCCCCCCCTTTCTCTGTTCGACGCTATAGAGCAGGAGAGAGCTGGAGGGAAGGGTGGGGATTTCATAAGCTGCTGAAACTGTCCAGGTCCTGCAAGAAAAGGAGAAAGAACACAACTCTTTTGGGACTGATTCACCAAATAATTAATGCTGCAACTAATGAGGATTTTTTTATTGATTAATCTGCACATTATATTTAATATATGTATATACATGTACATAAATGCACACTATTATATTAATCAGTTAATTGTCTTTACAAATATTTTAAAAAGCAGAAGAAAAGAAAAGGCAACTGCTACTGCGAGCCTGAGGTGGTGTCTCGACAACAAAGCTCTTCCTTCACAATAAAAGCAGCAATTTGAGAGGCTGGAACTGCAAAACATTTGACAATTTTCCACTATTTTTGAAGGAATTGAAAAGGAAATAATGAATCCATTGTGAACTTATTATTTTCTCCAATGATCGACTAATCGCTTCAGCTTCAAGGCAACACCACATGTTCCGTGGAGGGGGGGGGGGTGCTGTCTGTAGATGCCACACAGATATATTAGAGTCACGTTTGCTCCAGCGGAGAGAATACTGAGCAATTAATCCAGTAAACCATGTGCGAGTGGAGGTTTATCCGTCTAAATAAGCGTTTGGTTCAAGATGCCTCTTCTGTGTTGCACAGAAGTGCTCACCAATCGGTGTTAGTATCACCTACATGTCAACTACAATGCGACAGTGAGGCTGCTGTTGTTTCCACTGTCGTAAATATCCTCTACTCACTATTTCTACTGCCACACCAACTGTATCTGCAGTCAGCAGCAAGCAGGCAATGAGAGAAAGAGCGGAGAGAGAATGTGACGGACTGCCGCGCTTCCGTGAATAGTCATTTTGTCATCACACACTGGGGTGCAATAAAGTTTTCTTTTTTCTTTTTTTTCTTCTCTTTTTGCAACGCTTGGAACCCCTGACTGAGTGCAAGTAAGGAAGTGGGAGATGTGAGCTTTGCCATCCCTGTCCCTGTGTTTATCAGTGAGCGCCACAGTCGCACGCATACATCTGAGGGAGTGAGGGCTGCCCCCGCAGTGCTGCGAGCTCGAGCCCCCATGCTGCACACATGAGAGAAATCAGGAGAAAGGGAAGGAGAAAAACAGAGTGAGAATGATACAAGAGGAGGAGGCAGTGAACGGGAAGAAGAGGCAAGAGGAGGAGGCGGCGCGTGCGTGCATGTGTGTCTTTATGTGTACCATGGAGATGGAAAAGGACAGGAGAAGGCGACATGACAGCATCCGAGTGAGAGAAAGAAAAGGCGGCCGAGGAGAGAGAAATAAGAGAAATGTCATGAAAGAGAACGGAGGGGAAAAAAGAGGATGGGAGAAATGGATAGAGAGCAGGAGGGAGTGTTTGTGTGCGAGAGAGAAAAAGAGACAGAGAGAGAGAGGGAGGGGAGGAAGGGTGGTGGCAGTGGCGGTTGGGGGGAGGAGGAGGGAGGGTGGGGGTATCATCTGGGTTTGGACTGTCATTCTACGACATGATTGGCTGTGTCAGGAAGAGATAAGCAGTCTTCACATCCTTCTGCCCTCGCATCTTCAAGGCCCCGGAATCAAACGGTGGAGAACACCGCCGCGCGCTCCTCTGCACTGAAAAGAGACTACATGAAAGGAGTGATTCCTGCTATTATTCTAAACACCTCTGCATGTGAAATACCACACTTTTTTTCAAAGAGATGGATGTGGAAGAAAAGGATAAAAAAAAAAAGAGGCAGGAAGACAGAAAACGACTGGTTTGAAAATGTTAGGATTCTTCATAGGAGGCTGTAGCCTGATAGCACCCTTGTGGTTTCCGAGGCCCTGAGAGCTCAAATCCCTGTGTCTTTACAACTCTTTCTTCCTCTTCCACTCGCCATAAGCTCTCACATTAGACAGCATTAGGGAGGGAGATGGAGCGCGGAACAGCAACTCCCCTACGACTCAGTTCCTGCAGGACTTAACATCTCAGCTCTTAACTGTCCTGGTGGCCTGTCCAGCCGTCTCCTCTGACTCAACCACTTCCCATGTGTCATCTAAGAGAAATCCCTAAATTAATCCTTCACCCATTACTATAAGCTCTGACACTCCTGTATAGATCTGCAGGATTATAGAATAGGTGGGTATTATGAGGTATTACTAGGAATTAGTTTTTTAAGTAGCAGCTTAAACCTTCATGTCTGATGACGCAAAGGTCCAGTGAAAGGAGTCTTTAACATGACTTCTATTGATACAAGCGCTTTCTCAGAGAAGAGACTTAAAGGATGATGTATAAATTCAGATCACAAAGGCGCAGCTCGGACCCCCACACTGAGGATTGATTGTGCAGATCTGAGCACGCATCTGAGAATACAAGGATGAGAGAAAGTGTTGTAATGTTTAGACCCTGTGAGGATAGAACACACACGGCAGGCTCGTCTAAAACAGACAGACTGTCTGCGAGGCTGCACAGGCATCACCGACAATCTCTAGTGTGCTCCCAAACAGCTCCCCACTATGCGCCGCATCAATTATTCAACATATTTATCTATGCAATTTGACGGCCTCTCCCCTCTAAAGCTCTGAACAAATTGCGGAAGCAGCTAATATCGCTTCTGGGTCTGTGGCTCAAATCACCGCGCTACCAAACCCCAGAGGCTGAGCACAAGAGGCTGTAAACAATCACTTGACACTTTAGCACTTATATTTTTTGATCTGTCGGGCTAAATGCAGGCTGTGAACTCGCGCACACCTCCGCTCAGAGCCGTGCATACTGTAGGTAGGGCCCTTCTTTTTTTTATGAAAGAGACAATGGCGGTAAATGTGTTCACAAGAGACCTGTAGAGCTCTCGCAGTACTAACAAATCTGAGCATCCCTCCCCCCTTTTGGTTTAAATGCACACAAATGCATGTGCACACTAACACCACCCCTCCACCCCTCCTCGCTTCTTTCTTTCTTTCTCTTCCTTCCCACCAAACCGGCATTTAGCATGACACACGCCGAGGAGCCAGGGTAGCCAATTATCAAACAGATGTCAATGTATGCGTTACAATACTAAGGGGAGCCCAATTACCACACAGATGTTTTGTTTTTCCTCCTCTCACTCCTCGCTTCTTTTTTTCTCCTTTTACCCAGCATCCTCTCTGCTCAAGGCCCTCTGAGGATGGCCCAGTCCCCTCCCTCTCTCCCCACACCACCCGAAAAAACACCCTCCACCAGTCACACTAACTGAAGTGCACACATGCACACACACACACACACATGCAGCCTTTAGTGAGCAAAATGGAGAGCATGTGGATGTCAATCAACAGGGTGGAGAGGAAGGGTGGTGGTGGTGGTGGTGGTGGTGGTGGTGGGGGGGGGGGGGGGGGGGGGGGGGGTGATTGGGGAGGGAGCGGGTTGGGTGTGTTTGTGTGTACATGTATATGTGTGTGTGTAAGTGTGTGTGTTGAAGGTGGGTGGTGTGTAGCAGGAGGAGGAGTGTAAGGCCACGGATCAGAACCAAGGACAGCTCCCACTGGAGAGATATGTGCCGCTTTGCTGCGTTACTAAATGGAAGTCTCCCCTGTACACACACATACACACACACACACACACACACACACAAAGTACATACTCACACACCCATACATTGCGGAAAAGCACAAACACACAAACAAATGGACAAGTGTACGGATAGAAAACACACACACATATACATACGATCACGCGTCCAAGCACTAAGTAGAATTTCGTAATCAACTGTTAGCTCGTTCCTCTTTCTCTCTTCATCCATCTCTCCTAATGGATTCCCAAGGCTTCAGCCAATCTTTTTTTTTTTCCTATTTCCTCCTCCTTCTCTCTTCTTTGCCTCTCTTTTCCCTTCCTTCTCCTCCTCCTTATAGGGGGGTAAGAGAGCCTAAAAAGACAGAGATCTAGCTCTGAGCCGAGCCCACATGAAAACCGAGGAGATGGAACTTTATGTCTCTCTCTGCTGCTTGATCAATAGGAATTTAATGGACAAGGATTGAGTTCAGGGAGTTCATGCTTGCCAACGTGCCTGAGGGGCTGAGCACATGCACGCTGAGAGGCAGGCAGGGAGGCTCACATACACACACACACACGCACACACATTCAAATTGATGTTCTTTCTCTATGGCACACGCATGTGTACATCACGCCGCCACATGCTCCCACAAACAAGCCGCCCATAAGACACCGACTGAATTGCAAATCCTACAAATACATAAAATCAATCGATCACAGGCAGAATTTAGATACGCACTGAAATATAGAATTACAGAAGCAGCTCCCGAGTTACAGTGCAGTGTTTAAAAAAATAAAATAAAACTTACACAGAACATGAAACAGAATGTCAGATGAAGGCCCGAGAGCCTGAACATCCACAAATACATCAGCCTCATCACATAAAGCTCAAATTCATGAACACACACAACTCCTGATGAAGCTCCCGCTCACTTCATCTCCCCTCCTCACATCTTTTCCGCTGTTTTCAAAGTCTTTTTATTAGAAAGGGAAAATAAAGTCACTCACATCTGCAGCACAGTGCAGGCTGTTCACTCTGCACACTGAAGGGAAGTCATCACAAATGTAAGCAACAAGCGGAGTCACGTCAAACTCTGCTTTCTGACTTCAGAGATGAGGAGATGAAAAACAGAAGAAAGAGGAAAAAGATCCGGAGCAAGTTGGAAAATACTGAATGAAGAAAAGAGGAGGAACACAGAGGACGGTGCTCTGACGGGGTTATGCCACGACACCACTCTTGGATTTCTCAATGCGACTCTACCAGCGAGCGCCTTTCTCTCCTCCTCACCTCCTCTCCTCATCTCTCCTCCTTCTCCCCTCCTCTCTCCTCCTCGTCGCTTTCACGAGAGGAGCTGCTCCGTGCGCGGCGGTCAAACATGTGAAGAAGAAGAAGCAGCACCTGACAAAACTGACAGCTTTTCACGGAGCACTGTGGCCATATTGGCCACGCATATCTGCGACTTTACGCTGATGTGCGTTAATTCTTTATATTACACAGCATTTCAGTCAGACGGGCTGTGAGGAGAATGGCAGCAGCAGCAGCAGGAGAAGAAGAAGAAGAAAAAGAGGAAGAAGAGGAGGAGAAAAAGAAGAAGAAGAGAAGGAGAAAGAGGAGAAGAAGAGGGAGCATCTCTGGAGGATTTAGTACATACTCACCCTATTGTTGGAAGTCTGTCAATTCCTCCTCATGCGCTCAAGTCGACGCCAGTGTATTGGCAATATCTGGAAATCACAGAGATGGGGAGGGGGGGCGCCCCCTCTCTAACTATCTCTTTTTTTTTTCTCTTTCTCCCTCCACCCACCCTCCAAAAATAAAAAGCCTCTCCCTCGTAGGAAAAAAAATGAAGGTAAAAAGAGGAGAGAAAAAAAGATCCGAGAGGCAGACACTCTACACCCTTTATCCTCCCTTTAGATCCTGGAATCTGTGGCTCTGCCCTCATCTCTCTCTCTCTCTCTCTCTCTCTCTCTCTCCTGTCCTCCCATTGTTGCGAATCAAGCGTGGTCAAAGGGGCGCGGCGGAGGCGACTCAACGATTCAGGATTCACAAGAGGAGAGAGGGAGAGAGAGAGAGAGAGAGGCTGATCGAGGCTCACACACACACACATGATGGTGATGCACACTGATCAGGATGTGATGACAGCTCGGTGCTGAGGGATTTGATTGGTTCAGGTCTAATAATCATTATCACAATAATAACAATAATGACAAAGTGGAGTGTGTAAATCTAAATGTAGGGTGTTAACTTGGCTCCGTTGTTTCTTGGTCAGTGGACTTTGTGTAGCCTCGGTTCTCTCCTTTGTCTCTGTGTCTTAATTCCATTAGGTTATAATCAGCACATTAAACAATAGTCTCTAACTAAGGCTTGGAAATTATTCAAATGTAACCTTCACCAAAGTGTTGAAATGATAAACCTGCACACCGGGAGACACTCATTAGGCAGTGGCAGGCTGCCTGGAGAGCTCTACTTTGGAGCCGTTTGCCCTGAACATGACCGCGTTGCGCGTTGGGCTAATTAACTTTTCAAAATTACAGATGGTCCCGCATTTAAATTCTGGGTGGAATGATCGACATTTTCTGTTATTAATTCCGGGCCCCGCCTCCCTCACTACAAAAATCATCACTGTGCATAAAATTAGGCCCGTCCGGCTTCTTTCATATGCCCCTTTAAAAAAAAGGTCCTTTTTTTCATCAGCAGCACATAATAGGAGCTGATGGACAGACGGTAAGTGCATTACTGCCTGATGCACAAGTAAAGGAAGTCTCAGCGCCTGCCCATTCAAGAGCACAGTCTGTGTATGTGTGTGTGTGTCTCTGTGTGTGCCCACTGTGAGCATTGCAGCTCCCTGACAGCAACTTCTCAGTGACTGGCTCTATATCCATCCTAATCCAATCCCATGGGATTTCCAGCCTTTGCATTTTCCACAGCGAGAAGGACTGGCAGCTTCAGCAGGGATCTCTGCTTCCCAAATCTCCCCAAACCTCGCCTTATCCGCCCGGGGATTACACAGCTCAGCTCCCTAGGTAGCAGTGGAAGTAGAGGTAGTATATTCCAGGAGTAGTAGTAGTAATAGTAGTAGTAGTGATGGAGGTGGTGTTGCTCCATCATTGCATAATAGCTGAGTATAGCTGACGAGGTGGGCATATTGTAGGACTGCGCCACCGTTCATCATGCTTTTATTATTTGTCAAACTGTATCAGGATGCAGGGTTTTACAGGGCTGACGCTGAAGGCAGATTTACTTTATATCTTAAAGGAGGGCCGGGCGGAGGGAGCACACGCACACACACACACACACACACACACACACACACACACACACACCGTATCTGACCATCTATCACTCTGCGGCTGATACAGCTGTGGCATTACATAATACTACTGCATGCTGCCTGTCAATCACTCAATGGTTCGATTTTTCATCACATGCATACTGTGTGTCTGTGTGTGTGTGTGTGTGTGTGTGTGTGCGGGCTGGACAAATGTGGATGTTTGAGGAGGCTGTGCTTCATCTCTTCCACACACTCTGAGGTCATTTATTTGAGCCCTGATGACCCCGGGGTGGTCAGATGGTGGTTATTTTTTAGGGATGTGAAGCGATGAGACGGCTGAGCAGAGAAGCCAGACAGACAGGACAGTTGTAAGTCCCGCTCCCCCGTCCTGTTTCCTGCCTCTTTGCTTCTCTAATTTCTTCTCTCTGTCTTCCCTCTGTCTCTCCCCTCCTCTTTTGCAGTCTGCTCAGATCCCTGTGGTATGAGCACATTTCTCATTCCCTCTCCTTCTCTCCCTCACCCTCGCTCCCTCAAGATTGCTGCTTTATTAAACAGACTCTCCCTATCTTTCATTTGCCACTCTCCCCCCACCATGTTCCCCTCTCTCAGACGCTCTGTTTTTTATTTATTCTCTCTTTTGCCCCCCCCTCAACACACACATCACACTGGCTTTGCATGTGTCAATGCATTGCTCAGCAGTCATTTCTGTATATACTTTTCAGCTCCATCTAAAGCCACCGTTTCCTCCTTTGTACAACAAAAAAGAAGCACGGAAGAGAAAGAAAGGCTCCTCGTTTCTCTCTATATGTTCCACGCTTACTTCTTTCTTCACCCTACCTCATCTCTCTCTTTGTTCACTCTCTACATCGCTCCCGCCCTATGTGCTCCCTCCATCTCTCTCCCTCTCCCCCGTGCTCCCTCCATCTCTTTCAGACCCAGGGCAGCTATATTTAGCGGCAGGTTAACTGCTCCTGTCAAAGGTCTGATTTGTATTCTCTGCATGCAAGTCTGACTCGGGCCTTGCAGCAACACAAACAAAAGGCCCTAGTTTGAATATGCACTGAGCCCACTGGCTTAGGAATCAAAGCCCTCTCTCTGCCCCGCTGCCAGTGGCGCCACCTGCTATGGAAGGGGAGGGTGGGTGAGGAGGAGGAGGAGGAGGAGGTGTGGTGGTGGGGATGGTTTGGGAAGGGGGGGGGGGCTGGTTCTTGGGGACTCAAAGTCAAGCTCAGTTCACTCCAAACGCACACATTCATGCAGGGAGGAGCAACCCGGCTCAATGGGCCTACTTCACTTTGTTGCACCACACTCTCTGAATGTGCAATGTTTGAGTAAGAGAGGGGAATAAGGAAAGGGTCGCGCCCCTGTACCTTCCTCCCCGGACGGCAAGAATATGGGATGGCAGGAGGGAGGGACAGGACAGGAAAATAGAAAAGGAGCCCTCACTCAGGAGACGAATTGAGAATAGAAATCTCCTTTTCCTCAAAGTCTGCCCCGGGCTGAAGTGACAGGGGAGATTAAAGTGAAAGGCACATACATTACACGCTACTGTACATATGAGGACACATGGGGAGTCGTGGATTTGAGCTGGAGGAGAGGTGTGATACACCCCGCTGCTTTCCCCCTCGCTTCTGCTGCTGCTGGTCTCATCTGGTCCGGCAGCAGGCAGTGGGTGACAGGCTGAAATGGCACCCTACTACATCAAGATTTACAGTCACTCCGCTCCTCATAGCCCACATACCGAAACAACACCAGCCTCGACTGACAGCTAGCCCCCCACCTTATTTACTGGTGCTACGCCTGTCAAGCTAAGTTTAAAATGTTAACAGTGGCAGGTTTACTATCCAAATTCTTGCCATGTCATTTTTGAAACAATGACATAGCACAAAATTAGCACCAGCCACCAGCCAAGTGGTGGTGCAAATATCCAAGTGGCTGGAAGATTTGCTTCACTCACCAGCCAACAAACAGTGGTTATCTATTGAGTGGCTGGTAGAATCTGAATATTCACTATTGTTTGGCTTCTGGACAAAAAAGTTGAGACAAAAGCAGCCTGTTAGTGTTGACCGTCCATTTTGAGGAATATAATTACTGCTACTAGTACATTCAGCTAGCCAATTAAGCTAATGGTAGCTCTGTGAATTGATTGAAAATGGATCCTGACTAACTTTGTAATGTTTCCAGCGGTCTGCCTTAAATATGCAGACAATAGCTACTGCATATACATGATATCTTGCAAAGAGACTGACGCCGGAGCTCGCTACAATTCTCATCAGGTTGTGATGAAAGTGAAAGAAAATCAGGTTTAATAAATGTAATTTTTAATGAAGCAATTGCAGCTTTTAACAGAGCAGACAAACAGTTTTGTCAGTCTTCACACTTTTGCTCTTGTGTTATGCATATTGTTTTTGCAAGCACCTAGTTACGACTGATAAAGTATGATTGGACAGTTGTTGTTGGGGGGTGGGGCTTTGGAACAAGTGAATTTTAGAGATCTAACTCATGAAATCAGATGAAGCACATGATTTAAAATGTTGTTTTACCTCAGTGTTCCATGTGCTGGGTTGCTTCCCGTTTTCCTCAGATATTAGCTGTTTGAAGAGATGATCAACACTTTGAAAATAAAATAGAAGTAAGAGGCATGTTCACTGAAGAGGTAAATTGAATTTTTCACAATTTGACATTGAATTTGGGCAAAAGCTATCGTAATTATATGCATTACGTTGCAATAACATAGTTTGAGTAATGTTATTGCTGTGCACAGCAGGGGTTGCCTTCAGGGTGGAAGGGAGCAGTAATGTTAACGTTAGAAGGAAACATTAAGGGAAAAAAGCACAAGTTTGTTTATTCATTTATATGAGCGTCATGAACCCAGCCTTCATTTCCCCGCAACAAATATTGGTTCTGGTAAGAGAATTACGTAGTGAAAGTGAGACTTAGAGGGAACCACTCTAAACATGGCTGCTGTCATGGAGCCATTACACTGTGCAATGAACATTTACTTCATAATGATAAGTCAAAGCTAAAACGTCGTCTGTTGCTATGGAATGGAAGTGATTATCATCACCATCCATCCAGACATTATTAAGAGTGTCAGCAGGCTCCAGCTTCAACAGGACATTATGTTTATAACAGATGTATAGATAGATATTCACATTCACATCACCAGCTCATTAAACCTGTGTCACTCTGATCAGCTGTCTGAACAAATCAGTTGGCCAATTGCATCAATTTCAGATCAAATGAGAGGTGAGTTGAGAGTGTGCCATCAGAAAAATTTGTATCGAATTATTAATACAGTGGTGCTACAAAATTTAAAAAAAAACATGCAAGGATATAATTAGTTAAATTGCTTGCCCCCTTAAGTTTTGTACTAAATGTTAATTTGAGCTGAAATTTGCATTATGATCAAAGTCGGAGGTTTATGGCCATGTGCTCGGTAAATATTTTCAATGCAAACAGTGACAGTTGGTGTCCAGTCTGCTCAGTCGGGTACTGACATAGCCAAACAATATCAACAAACATGACCAATGATTGCGTGATTCAAAAGGGGCTTATCCAATCAAAACTTAAAAAAAAAAAAAAACAATCTCCACATAACTGTTTTTGAATTGACTATTACATCCGAGTGGCGTCTCACACTCAGACAAGTGAAAATGTGGTTGGAAAATAGGCAGGACGCAGACATGTAATGAATACATTTCCTGCTTGGCAGAAACATATTTGAATATAATTTCAAATGAGCTGAGGTACACTTTGTGTATTTTGCTAACTGAAATAGCTTTGAAAATAGATGAATTCTGCTGAATAAATCAAACATTTCCCCACCAAACAAGTTAAAGAGTTTCCACAAATACTGTATGACAGTATATCTGGCAGTCTATCAGTCCAGCCTCAGCTCTGATGTTTCCTGACATTATTTCTGTTTCAGTACTGAAATAAAATAAATGTTCAAGTGCAGGAAGACAAACACACATTTCTTTTCTGCAATGCTTTAGGCCAGAGTGTGATAAATTAGTGCATATGGAGCATGAATAAAATATGTATTATCTATACCAGGACAGGACAGGAGGTCTGGACATTGGGTGGTAAAGAGTTTAAATTTAAGAAAGACTTGGCTTGGAAATAATTTACACTGAACATGCTATTTTTTTTCTCATTTGCTTATGAATGAGATTTTTTTCCAGAACAATGAGTTCAGGGAAATGAAGCCAATGCTGAAGTGCTAAAAACTGTAATTCCACAAGGCTCCATGAGTGGCCGTATTAAAATGTCCTTCACAGCAGAAATAAACATGTTTACAGCTATAGTTAATTTCACTGTTCATGTGAGGGGGGTGATTTTTTTTAACTCACCGTTATATTAAACATAAAGTTATGCAGAATTAACAACCTCGCCGCTGACAGGTCAGTGCTGTTACAGATGGCTTATTAGAGCATCCAGGCATCATTTGGACCACTTCAGGTTTGCCGATGATCGACAGGTTTGCTAATATTTCGATTAACCAAGAGGTGGAATAAGCAGTACACTCAACATAGCGGTGCCCACTGACGCATATTTTCGGCTTCAAAACAGCACTTCGGAAATCTACGTGTGCAGAACGGGTGTCCGTCTGTTTTGGTTGGTGAGTTGATTCTAAGTGAAATTATTAAACTCTTTACAATTTAAACTTGCAAGATAATCCATTCAAATATCAAAATCAGTCAGACCTATATTCCATAAATATCTCTGGAGTATTTGTGGTGTTCATGGTGTCCACGAAGAAGATGAGAACTTGTAGTGTTACTGTGTTTTTTATTGAACTACTGTGAGGGCTATTTTTTGGCATGGGTGTCATGTATCTTTTCACTGTATTTGGTGTTACATGAAAGACCAAAGGTTGCTACACAAATTCATACATTTAAATCTACAGAACTGTACAGTCTCTACAACATTTGAGTGTGATGGGAAAAACTTGAACTTGAATGCATGAATGAATTAGTGAAATGTTTTGGGTTAGTGAGTTACTACCTATTGCAGACATGAAATAGATCTGTGATGTTTACAATTCATCTTACACTTTATAAAATATGAAGATTGAGACATAGCAAATGAGAAAAAAACAGCAAATTACTGTAACTAAGTAATTTCAAATAGAAAGGCAGGAGACACTGGGAAACCTAGGTGACATGGATGATATGCCAATGTGATAAGCTCTGGTATAATTTTAGAATGATGCCATATGTATAAATAATTGTCTTTATTAGCTCTCATCACAGTAATGCGATGTGCATTGTTGCTGGGGAACAAAATATTTGTCTAAAATTAGAAAGAAAGACATTTCTCTTGCTGTGGCTTTGAAACAGTGATAATATATAAAAGATCAACATAATAAGAAGAAGAAGAATATGTATTATTTTGTAGCATACAATATTCACAAACACTGTAGATTCATGTTTTATAGAGGCTTTCTGTTGTGCATGTGCACATACGTTACATACAGAAACATTAGGATTATTACTGTGTCTTCTCAGACCTTCTGTGGGGTTGGTGGGGTAAGGCCGAGGGTTTTGGGTTGGGGAGTGGGTAAGAGACTTTGTGCAGCTGTGGTTACAGCATGATGTAATACAGTCCATTAGCATGCTTTTGTGGTATATCTAAGAGAACTGTTGTGGAGCTAAATGCATTGACAAACTCACAAACAAACTTTATTGTGGTTTACTGAACAACATGCAGCAAACACTGTGGAAAGGTATTCCCTGTTTGAGGTGTGTACTATATTAAAAATCATAAATTGTTATTATTAGTGAAAAGCCACATCAATTTTGGCTCCTTTTCACGTTTGTAAAAGGACATATTGGCCTGTTGGTCCCCTGTCTGTCCCCTGCAATTACTCGATATGTACGGGCTAATTAGAGAGTGTAATTTATTTATAGGTCCCTCCTAAACACACATTTGTTACCCTCTTATTCCGTGTACCTCTTACCTTCTACCCAGCAGCATGAACCCAGAGAGCATTTCGTCGTCACCCCTTAGGTAACATATTTACAGTGTAATTTTCACGCTGCAGTTTCAAACATTACCAGTATTCCAGTGTTTTTTTGTCTTTGCTGTGTGAGTGGAGCCTCATCCTTCAGTTGTGTGACAGGCCAAGTTTCCACACAATCACAACGCCAGGGGGCAACTTACAGTGACAGACGAATGTACAAATATTTACAACGTTTTACAGATGTTTCTATTCCATAAAACAAATCACCGCTCGACATCGCCACCCTCGCCCTCCCTGCTTCCTGTCTTTCTCTGTCTGTCTGTCTGTCTAAAGGCTGAAATGCACTGTCAAGCCCGCAACCATAAACATTGAGTGATTTTCCTGTTTGCAGCTGTCTTAAGCAGACTGGGAGGTGTTTTCAGCTTTATGGATATTGACTCGTCCTCTGCTCTTTGATCCTGGCTGTCCAGCTTCAGACTGGGGCCTCCCAGCTGACTGTAAAGGTGGTGACAGCTTCACACGAGCAGCACCGACGTAAAAAACTGCATGTACATGTTTTGTCCAGGCCTAGTCAGACAATAAGAAGGTCTGTCAGTCAATCACTCGTTCAGTCAGTCAGTGAAGCTTGGAACGAAAAGGTTTGGTTGTAGACAGACCAGGGGAGAGTGGCTGCAGTGGCATCCAATGCTTCACGCACGATTAGGACTATGATCCGCTTGTTTTTCATTCATCCTCATAAGTTAGGGTGAAATGGTGCAAATGTGACAGCTGCAGCGTGCTTTAGCAGCGCTTTGTCTTCACTGTACTTAACGCCCATCAGCCTGTTTGGTCTCCTCTCAACAGCTCACTCAAGGGGAATGTCCTCATTGTCTATTAGCTACATGTTTGTCCACATGTTTGTCCATGGGTTTACGTGTGTGCGTGTGTGTGTGTGAGGTCTCGGGCCTGTCATCAGTCAGATTTACTACAGCGGCAGCGTTGGCAGGCAGGCAGGGGTTACACAGGCTGGGATAGGATGTGAGGAAGCTCAGTCTGGCTCCGTCCCTCAGGTCCTACTGTGTGTGTGTGTGTGTGCACGCGCGTGCGTGCATGTCTGTGTGTGTGTGTGTTTTTCAGGTCAGCACCTCGCCCACAGCCCACTGATGATGTCCACGCCTGATGATGTCATGGTATCGATCAGCAGGGCGTCTGTTGTGGGATTTGGTGTCAGTGTCTAGAAAGAGAGAAAGAGAGAGGGAGAGAGGATGAGGTGAGGTGGAGATAGATAGATAGATAGATAGATAGATAGATAGATAGATAGTTAGACAGATGATACTGTCAAATAAAAATTGTTCTTTTATTTGACAGTTATAGCTAATAGTTGTTTTTGAAGACAGTGTTATATGACAATATAATGGACCTTTAAAGGCTAAAACAATAACTCAGCATGTGTTTATTTGGTTTTTGGAGAGTCAGATGAGATGACTGATACCGCTCACATGTTGGTGCATTAAATATGAAGGCACAGCCAGGAGCTGGTTAGCTTACAGTAGCTGAGATTCAACAGGGGAAAGAATAGCAAGCCTGACTCTGTCTGAAGAAACTGGTAACAGAATCCACCTACTAGCAACACCAGAACTTTATTATTTACACATCTTTTTGTTTGGATGAAAGCGTCAGCCATATGACTAAATATAAGCTGTAAAATTTTTATAGAACTCACCCGTTCATATTACATTATGTTATGTTATGTAGAATTAACAGCGTGGCCGCTTTGACTGACAGGTAGGTGCCGTTACAGATGCCTTTGAGCACCCAGGCGTCATTCAACCCGCTTCCAGGACACCGATGATCCACATCTTTGCTGATTCTCACTTTGGAAACCTATGGGTGACGTCACTCATGCCCTGTCCATTCTTTATATTGTCACTGCTTTGGACAGAACTAGGCTAGCTATTTCCCCCCATTTCCAGTTTTTGTGCTAAGCTAAGCGGTTAGCTGTAGCCTATCAATGGAAGAGAATATTTACTTAACCATACAACAACAATACAGCTTACATACAACATAAAACTTACACATACAACTTGTAATAGATAAAGTTAAAGTATTGTAGTGTTCTTCCACCATTGCTTTTGTGCTAGTGTGTTTAGCAGTGTTGATAGATAGATAGATAGATAGATAGATAGATAGATAGATAGATAGATAGATAGATAGATAGATAGATAGATAGATAGATAGATAGATAGATAGAGTGTGAGGAGGATGGTACCCTCAGTGACTTACTGTGAAGTGAATCAAGCCCTGTTTCACACAGGGGACTTGTATGGGGGAGGATTACAAACCTTACTGCCAGCTCCGGCCATCATTTAAACCTCTTTCAACATCTCATACAGTTTTGATCGATATGTTGCTGAGCATTAGGATCACATTAACACTGTGAATATATAGACCTGAGATTCTTATGAACATCCACTGCAGTCACCTGGCCAGAACAGCCCGTGTCACGCCGCCATCCGCCAATAATTACTGTAATGAACATCCTCTGGTGTGATAGTGGGATTTTATGAAGTGGGCAGAATCATAAAATATACAGTGGGTTGTTTTTTATGGATTTGTCTCCTCTGGGTTTCCCTCGGTGAAGCACAGCACCTCCATCACGCTGACAGTCGGTCAGTGGGCTGAACCACGGAGAAGTGGATCGTGTAGGCTTGTACAGTACAGTTAAGCTACAGCTGCTGCATCAGGACTCACACACTCGGCTGTGTGCTATACAGAAGAAGAAGAAGAAGAAGGAGAAAAAAAGACTTTTCCTTCACCTCCTCCTCCTCTATCTCTCACTATCCGCTTCCTGGAACCTGCCCATGCAATTGGATTTAGTGTCTGTCTGTGTGCCTGGCTTGTCTCAGCCTCTCTCTCTCTCTCTCTCTCTCTCTCTCTCTCTCTCTCTCTCTCTCTCTCTCTCTCTCCATGGCACTCCACTTCCCTCTTTACTGCCCTCCTTGGCTCATCTCTGCATTCTAATTGGACAATAATGCAGCCAGTGTGGTCCACAACTACAACACTACATGACAGTGCAACAACAATAGTGCTCCTTCAACAGGCTCACTACTGACTGTGTATCGAGCTGCTGCTCTGAGAGTGTGTTAGTGTGTGTGTGTGTGTGTGTCGCTTACACTGTGTCTGTTTACATATTTGTGTGTGTCGTGTGTGTGATACCCGGGTCTGGTGTTACAGTTGCTGTTTGTGTTTAGATAAGGGGGCTGAACGAGGGAGCAGGGATGGAGGGGAGGAGAGATAGACAGTTCATTGTTTACCTTTATCGATTACACTCTCTTCTCCTCTCGTGCTCACATTCCTATCTTTTCTACTGCATGTGTTCAGTTTTATTCATCCCCACCCACTCACCCATCCATCCATGCACCCATCCATCCATCCATCCATCCATCCATCCATCCATCCATCCATCCATCCATCCATCCGTCCCCTCTCTACAAACCCTTCTTTACACCTGACCCTTTGCAGACTTATCGCTGCACCCGCTGCCCCGTGCTGCTCCCTCTACATCTGCTCCATGATCTGCTGGGGATCGGGGAGCTGGCCGGGTAATGGGTGTAGAAACGGCCTAATAACATTACAGCTGCCATAAGGGTGGGGAGGGGTCAGGGTGGGTGAAAAAAAGGGGAGAGGGGCGAGGAAGGGGGGGGTATGCATGAAGGGTGAGGGGCTGGTGGGGGTCTAAGGGGTGGGCGCTGTGAAGGAGTGAGGGGTGGGGGGTGGGGGTGTGGGGGGAGGGGCAGGTGCATCACTAATGGCTTTTTAAAAAGGTTACAGCATGTCGCTCCCTCTTCATAATGGGGCCCTGGCTGTGCTGGAAATGCAATTTCCGGGAAAGATAATGCAAGGAGTGAAGGGCTGTGTGGAGGGTGAGGGGGGTAGGGGGCAGGCTTGTGTGTGTGTGTGTGTGTGTGTGGAAGTTGGGGAGGAGGGGCGGGCGGTGTGTACCTTGCGCTTATGTTCAAGTGAAAGAGAGAGAGAGACGGAAAGAGAGAATGAAGACGCCGATGAGGGAAGAGAAGAGTAGAACGGGGAGAGAGAGAGAGAGAGAGAGAGAGAGTGCAGGCGTGAAAAAGTGGAGGGGTGGAGGAGGTGTGTGTGTGTGTGTGTGTGTGGATTTACAGATTTTCTTGGATGCTCAGATAAAGGAGAAGAGGCAGAGGGAGAGGTGTAGAGGTGGAGGGAATGCAGCATATAAACTGGAGGAGATACACAGCCTATCTGCCAGTGTGTGTGTGTGTGTGAGGGTGTGTGTGTGAGCGCATCAATAGTTAATGAAGACATTATCTGTGGACACTGCGCCCGTGTATCTAAACAAACATTATCCTTCAACCCTTCAACATCCTGCATGGTTGGTTAAAGCCACGTATACTAATTAACCCCTCGCTCCACCGCTGGATATGAAGCTCAACTTTGCCTGATTGAATCTTCCTGTTTTTCAATGGCTATCTGTAATTGCTAGTCATGTTAGTGGGACCATTTAAGTGTATACATTATGTTCTTGTCGGCGCGGCACACTTTGATGCCGTGGTAATACTTTCAATTTATTTCACACCCTCTGCACATAACACAAAATCAATAACTCACGGTTATGTGTAATTTCATTGAGTCAGCCTGTAGCTCTGCCTGAACAATTATAATTTAACTAAATTAATATTGAGCTGACATCTGGTATCTGTGCATGTGTGTGTGTGAGAGAGGTGTGTGTTTGTGCATTATTTTTCATGTACAGGGAAAAGAGAGGAGAATAAGAGGCACAGACATAATAAGTTGCTGTACACCTGCTCTGTAGCTTACACACACACACACACACACACACACACACACACACACACGCTCTCCTCCCACCCCCTCCTCCTCTCCTTCCACGTCTCCGTCCATCCCATCATGACTCATCCGGCTTGTCTCTCTTCCTCTCCACTTAACAACGATGATGACATGTGCAACTTCCTCAATGGAGCGCCTCAGCTGACTGCACCTCACCTCCAAACTGTCAGTGGGGGGAAACTGATGCCACCAAAAAAACCCACAGCAGCTGCTTTTAGAAACAGGTCCCGTATCCAAGCTAGATAGAAGAACAACATGGAGCGGGGTGGAATTTGAGATTCGAGTGGGAATGCCCCATTGTCTGGTGGTTATAGATTTTCTGTGGTGCCTCTTTCTGCTCTCCTCCTCATCTGCCACCTGCCTGCTCTCTCTGCTGTAAGCACAATAAACTTATATGGAAAGAATGAGAAAGAATATGAATTGAGGTCTGAGATTTGAGTTAGTTTAAGTTTGAGATAGAACTAAAAACTAGAAACTAGAAAGAATTTATCAGTACTAATAGTTACCAAAAATCTCCTTTTATATCTACAGTGGGAACTGGTCCTCTGCCTGGGAGGCTGCCATATTGAAACACTGTGTTTCTACAGTACTCTAGACAGGGTCTTTAAATGTTGTTTCTACTTTTTACTAGTTAGATAAAGGTGATGTGAGGAGACTGCAATGCAGTAATTGCCTTACTAGATGCAACTAAACTACTAGACCTTTAATATGATTCACTAATTATTTCATACGCGGTTTGTCCCTTTTTCCCTGTATCTACAACAAACACACTGCTGATATAGACTGGTAATTATTACAATAAAAAGATGACAAATTCTTTTTCACACACACACACACACACACACACACACACACACACACACACACACATATATATATATACTTAAATTGTATATAATTAAATATACTTAAACACAACAAGATGGAAATAAAGAAACATTGTTCTTGTACTGCAGTGTAGTATGGGTAATACTACCTTAAACTATGTTCTTCAAACTCATTTCAAGCTCTAATGTTACAAGGGAAAAGCTTTTAGGATGACTAACCATTGTGTTTGACAAACTGAACACTATCTTCAGTAATGATCGGAGCTGGGTGTGCTGGAATGATGTTACCGTAGACTCTGGTCTAAACTGTGAGGAATTAGGCTACCACTCAGCGCAAATGGTGAACGGGGCTTTTAAGTTGTGACCCCACATACTAATGTGGAGGTTTCAAGTTACACACATAACCTTGGTAGTAACATTCAGTTAGGCCTACTACTGTACTCTAGGTGGTAATAAATGTTAGAGCAGACCAACACAGGGTTTAATCAGTTTTAACGTTTGTGTTTTGGGTTTATCAATGACTATGAGCCAGTGAACCTTGGCCATCCATGACCCTGTCACCGGTTCACTGCTTTCGCTTCCTTGGACCATTTGTGATAGATACTGACCACGAAAAGATTGAACCCTGTTGTGTCTTGTTATGGTTGCTTGAGCATGATTGAACAATTACACAGCAAGGGTTTAGTTAAAGGAATAAATTACAAAATTAGCAATGACTTATCAATGTTGATTAGCAATGCAAATGATTATCCTGTACTCTGTATCATCTGTGGGTTCAGGGGTGTGAAATCTCAAACACAGTTTCTGAACATTTTCATCCTGCATTTAATGTGTTCAGGAATTGTTCTTGTGCTTTGTATCTATATTTAATTTATTCTTCCTTTAAAACACAGTCAAATTAAAACACTTGACTCTACTGATTATATATCAATGTATCATCTTCATTAAATGGGGATTTGTCTTTGTGATCCTCTTCCAACGTACAGCCTTATAATCTACTCTCAGTAATGCACTCAGAAAAAGACTTTAATATGGGATATTTTCCTTTTTTTTTATTTCCAAGGCAAAACATGATTACCTTCCAAGAAATATCACTTACATCTCATTCTCTAGTCCCTTTTCTCTGGAGCTTCTTCCCCCTTACACATGCACCTTCATCCACAGCCTGTAAAATCACTCAGCACTGTGTTCCTATGAAAGCATTTTGGTCACACTGATCACGTTTACCTTCAAAACCAAATGAGCATGCTGGTTGAAAATAAAATGACCTAAAATCACCAGAAAGAATCCTGTGTTTGGAATGCGGAGACGAACGCCGTGGAATTAAAATTCCCAGCAAACTAAGGGGGGTGGGTGGGGGGCTGTTCTGCCCACACTAATGAGGCCTGTATGGGCAGAAAAAAAAGGCAGAAAGACGCTGCAGGTGGGATTTCACCAAGGAAACAGCGTCATCCTTTGAACCTCTCTGACTGGGATGTTTGGTGGTCGTTTAAATTCAGTCAAGCTGAGGTTTTTTAGGAATTGCAGGTGCATCTCTCTAAAGTCTGGAGAATTGAGCTGACTGTAATTAGTGTCAGCTGTACTGTAAGGTTTCTTTGATCAGCCTTTCAGTGCGATTCACAGAAACTGTTCTCTGTGTTTTATCACTGCCAGTCCCTAAAAATCAGTCAAAAAGACACTCACCGTGGAAATCAAGCACAAGACGTTGATGTAGAAGTCATTCTATCCATTATCTGTGACATTAAGAAAATGATCTCATTATGTGTCATTAGCGTACACAGGTGCAGATCGGTGATTGTTCCTCTCGTTTCATGACACAGTTTGTGAAATCTCATGTAAGGTGTCTGAAAAGATGAATTCTGGGTAACAATTGTGTCTCTGTAGCCTTTTCAGAACATATACGGCTGCATGCCTGTGATGTACATTGCCATCTTGTGGATTTAACCTGCAAATGCACAACCTCATGAGAGTCGGAGATATTCCTAACAGGCCTGTGATGGAGTCAGCAGACAGGAAGTGAGAGTGAATGTTGGTTTAATCTGTAAATTCATGGAATTTATGTCCATCTTGTCATTCTCTGACCTGAATGAGTTACAGCTCAACGTCCTTATAATCCATGTGGGGTGGTTGTAAAGTGGCAGACTCACTGACAGTATGCTGAGCAATTAGTATTTCCTTTTATCTTCTTGCATGATGCAACATTATAGAGATTCAAATCCATCTGAGGAGTGAGGTGGATTAGAACACATGACCACAGGATGGCAGTCCTGAGTTTGTCTCCTTAACCTTCTGTGGCAGTCAGTGTAGTGAATATTTGAATGTCTTTTTTTCAGCCCTTGCTGCATCAATTCTGACCTTTTTTTAATCGGTAACCAAACTTTACATCCTGTAGAGACAGGCTGGATTTGTTAGCAGATCCAAAAATGCAAAATTATCAAATATTTCACAAAAAAAGAAAGATTAAAAAGAAAACTAGAAAAATTTCTAAAGAAATTTTGAGTGTGCCTGACTCTGGCCCTGTCGCCCCCATCCACTATTATTGACACTGCTCAGTAAATTCAGTATTAATACAAAAAATAGTCCCTCCCTCCTCTCCTCCCTCAGGCAGGCTTGAGGTTGCCAAGCAACCAGGGCCAACTGCTGGGCCGTAATCAGCAGAGCAGTTAGGAGCACCTGTTAGACTCAGTTGGAAATGCACAGAGAGAGAGAGAAAAACCAAATGAAGCCCTGCGAAGACGTGGCGAAAAATGCCAAACGGTGTGTCATATCCAAAAACTGATATATTCATTATCGGGGGCTTCTTGTCGACCAGTTCCGTGCCCAGTTTGAGAGCTAAATGTTAAAAACTGGTCTGGGTCGTCAGGTAAAGAGCAGATGCTCCCTGCTGCTTCTGGTAATTTCTCCTCTCAAATTAATATGGGAGTATATGGGGCTGTGGATGGGTGTCGGTGGCAAATCTTTGTGTCTGACGCCAAAACTATAATACTGACAGCTTCAGCAGTGGTATCTATGCGACACCAACACATTTTGTTTCTAGCTATAAATGATTTCTGTACCTTGACATTTCTGGGTGCAGTCGCAGTTTACAAATTTATTTTTCGACAAATTTTTCTCTCTCCCTACACTCTAGCTATGACATCACGCAATGTAGCTCTTGAAAATTCCTGCAATACACACCCATTCATTTTTTGGTGCGGTGTTTGGCGTATACTGGCAAAGAAATACCGAGCCGGTCGTTTTGTTTGTTTGTGTATGTGCGACAAAAACTCTGGGAGCCTTAGGGAACCAAAGAAAGGGCGTAAGAAGAATAAAGAGTGTGCTCTTCCAGGCACACTCAATAATAATAAGAAGAAGTGCAATAGATGCTATTTCAGGCACACTCAATAAGTAGCAGAGGTCACTAGTTACAAATAACTTCATACATAAATAGTAGAGGTCACAACATGCCAGCAAAGTGAAAATTCCAATTTCAATGTCCAATTTTGACAGGTGTAAATTGTGACCTGTAAAAATCTGAGACCCATCCTTTTTCCGTCTCTGTTGATACTAGTTACAAATAACTTCATACATAAGTAGCAGAGGTCAAAGTATGCTAGCAAAGTGAAAATTGTTAGCGTTACATCTTGTATTTTTAATATAAGAGGGGAGTCAGATTTTGACAGGTGTAAATTGTGACCTGTAAAAATCTGACTCCCCTCCTTTTTTCCACTCTGTTGATACTAGTTACAAATAACTTTATACATAAGTAGCATAGGTCAAAGTATGCTAGCCAAGTGAAAATGGTTGGCGTTACATCTTGCATTTTTAATATAAGAGGGGAGTCAGATTTTGACAGGTGTAAATTGTGACAGCCTTTTATTTTGAAGGGACACTTATTTTGAACGACCTTTGTCTTATCTTTGTGTGTGTGTGGTGTTGTGTCTGTTAATCAGAGTTTCACAGAGCCTTTTATTTTGAAGGGACTCTTATTTTGAAAGACCGTTGTCTTTGTCCTTCTCTGTGTGTGTGTTGCCAAGCTACCAGGGTGAGCTGCAGGTCAGGGCAATTAGTGACAGATGCAGTCTCCCTCAGTGAAATACACAGAAAGTGTCTGAATGAAGCCCCTTGAACAGGCGGTGTTAAATGCCAAACATGATCGGGGGCTGTGGACCAGTTTTGTGCCCAGTTCGAGAGCTAAATGTTAAAAACTCTGGTATTTATCATGTGGTAAAGAGCAGGTGGTTTCTGCCCTTCAGGAAATTTCTCCTCTCAAATTAACATGGGAGTATATTGGGCAGGAGATGGGTGTTGGTGGCGAATCAATTCAGGCACACTCAATAAGAATAAGCGTGGTGGATAACGTATAGTGTGCTCTTTCAGGCACACTCAACTAGTAATAAATAGTAAGTACAGATGTGTGTATCAGAAGCCATTAATCATCTCATCCAGTCATATATATTTTGTGTGTCCCATGGGGGTAGTTTGGAACCACCAGCAATAACTGTATATAATAACCAGCAAGAATCTGAGTACTTCTTTCAGCACTGGGAGAAATGATGAAGGCAAAAAAGAATGAAAGAAATCACAAATAATTAATAAAAAGTTTCATTTAAAGGTCCACTTACTAGCTTTATCTCTTGTCTTCATTAGTGGATAGAGTTCTCTCAGTTGTTATGGAAACAGCTCGTCATCACATGACCTAAACGTTGATCAGGTGCTCATTGAGGCGCGATGGTAACCTCTGTCTCTGTTTAAAGATGGAGGGATCTGAGCAGAGGCCCAAACATCCTAAACTGGATCCTACAATTCCCATAATACAACACTGCTATTTGGAAAAGTACTATTGAAGTACTAAAGTCCTATATGAAGTACTACTTGTGAGTACTTTCTGATCAGTCATCAGTGGTAGTAAAATCTCCATTCTAACAACCACCTCCGCACACACACTGTACACCTGTGTGTACAAACAAGAGGAATACACCAATGCGCGCACACACAACAAAGATAACACCAAATCACTGTGTGAATCCTGTAACAAAACAAACAGAGCACACCGACTCAGGCAGCGCTTTTTATTGCAATATCCATTTATTGTTCTCGTCACACAAATCTTTACAAAAACAGAAGGTTTACTGCAACATGATCAAAGGAAACATGTTCCTCCCTCAGAGTTGCAGATCTGAAGGAGACTGGTGCTTTTTATTCACATGTCAGTCAGCTGCTGTGTGTTTGCTCTCTGGTTGAACTCGCAGAACGACACACTTTACACGAGGAGTAAAGTATTATCGGCTGAACTGGAGGAGAACACTTTCTGACCTGAAGGGAAGTCTTTTACATTTTTTTTTTTTTTTGCTGTTCATTCATTTGTACGAAAGCAGAGCTCACACGGTGAACACTGATCCAGAGGCTGACTGACTGCATCTGTGAAGAGTTACTGAGATTAATGAGAAGCTCGAACTTGCAGGTTGCCACTGGATTGAAAGTACAGTGCATGTTCTGTTGTTGCATTTCTGAATTAAGATTGTTTTAAGGCATGTCTGCTTCATGGAAACGCTGACTACTGGAGAGCAATGAGGAAATGAAGGAATGTCATCCAGCAAAGGTTGTGAATCTGACTCAAGTTCACGACTTTGCAAGTACGTGGTATGTGCTCTGACTCTCTGAGCCATGTCACAGTTTTTTTTTAGATTTTTATTTTTACAGTACAAGCTGCTCAGTCAATCTCTATGCTATCTTTCTCACATGTGATCCAGTGGATAGTCAGGATGATTGAGTACATACCCTTGATGGCTATAATGCACATATAATGGCACGGTCAGGACTTGATTGAAGTCAAAAAAAGGTCAATGACTTCCTGGTATGAGTCATGATACTTTGTTATCTTGTACACATAGCTTTTGGAGGAAATCAATTTTTTTGTTGTTAAATCTGCTGACACATCCACAAGCTAATGTTAGCTCACAAGGCCAAGTGAAAGTCAGTGAAGCTAACATGAAGCAAACTAACAAAAAGCAGCACTAAGTCAGTTTTTGTCATCACTTGAGGCTAACAAGTTTAAATATCTTCCGTAAAGACTGTCTTCAGATTTCCACCCACACTAATTTCAGATTCAAATCTTTTAAATCTGCATGAGTCAGTGTTTCTATATTAACAACGGCTCAAACAAGCATGACAGAAGTCTATGAACCATTTTAGCATCTTTCAGCACATTGTTTTGAGTTAACTTCAATGTTTGGTTCAGTGTTAACACAGCAGCAGGCAGCTGTGATCAAGCTGTGCAAAACCCACTGTATACTAGCTGCCCGCTTAACTGAAGAAGTTAGCTAAGTGCATTTAATAAATCAAAAGAACCAGATTTTTAAAGAGTTGGAAAAAGAAACATTGTCTATACACCCCCTCTTTAACTCAACCGGTCGCGGCAGATGGCCTCCCACCAATGAGCTGGGTTCTGCTCCAAGTTTCTGCCTGTTGAAGGAAGTTTTCCTTGCCACTCTTAACAAGTGCTTGCTCGTGGTGGAATTGTTGGGTAGATAATATTGTAAAGAGTATGGTCCAGATCTGCTCTTTATGGAAAGAGTCATGAGATAGCTTTTAATATAATTTGATGCTATAGAAATATAACTAAATTGACAATTGACTTGAATGGAGTGACTATTGTAGAAATCCAAATGAATGTTGCTCCTCTCTGTTAGCTTTTTGACCTAAATCTGACAATGTGGGCTAGCATAAGACAATACACGTATGAAGATTTGACAACCAAAGAGGGAAAACTGATTCAGGTCGGCTACTTATGCTCATATGAGAATTCAGAAACAGAAAATGCTTTGAGTTTAGAACCTCACGAACACACAGTATGCGATAAACTGTGAGTAAACATCTCCTCCCTGTGGGCATGTAGTCTGACTCAAAGAGTGAGCCATCTGGGTGTTTTCCGGCTGATCCAATGTTGGTTCAGAGTGGTTCAGCACCTTCATACACACTGTTCATCATAATAAATACAGCATTTCCCCCAAATCTTCACATTAAGTGTTGGTAATGCTTGTGTAAAAATCACACTCTCAATACAAAAACAACTTATGTACAATATCATACAAACAGGTTTCAGTTAGAAACTGCATTAAGGGGAAGGGACGTACAGTAACAACTAGGATAGAGGACATACGAGTGATTGTGCAAGTGTGTGTGTGCTTGAATATATGTGTGCTCTGTAAAACAGGTCTTTATTCTTGTGCATGCATGTGTGTGTGTGTGTGTGTGTGTGTGTGTGTGTGTGTGTGTGTGTGTGTATGTGTGTGTCATCCAGCAGAGGGAAACATTTCACAGCACAGTGATGGTATTATAGTCACAGAGAAGAGAGAGAGAAACAGAGGTTGTAAGAAAGTAGCGGGGGAATTAAAGAAATGTTGATTTGAAGGAGTGTGCAAATCAAAATCAGCAAAACTGTCACGCCACATGGAGCGCTCATGGCAACCACACTATATATACATGTCAATAAATAAATCTGATCGTAAAATGAATCACAATAATTACATGAGTCGGGCAGTCTGCTGCAAATATTTTGAAAGATTCTGCAAAAAAGTTAAATTCCCGTCGAGGGTGAGCGATGAGGTTCATGAGCGAAATCAAACAAAGAGTCTGTCAGCATCACAGAAGGTGTTTTGTCTGAAGGCTCCTCGTCTCCAAAGAATACAAAAATCAAATATTTGCTCCTGAACACGGTGCACTTTATTTGGCTCACTGTCGTGCCACCTGTGGTCGGGGAGCTCGGCTTTGTCTTTATCAAATGTGTTTGTATTTCACATCGTTTTTTTTTTGTTTTTTTGGCGAAGCTGCAACCATCTGAGAGAGGAAACATGAAGAAGAAAGCCAAGTGAAGATGTCGGTACTTTCATCCTGTTTGCTTTTGTCTGCTGCTTCTGCTGAGAGATATGAAATGGATTCTTTGATCTGAGTAAACCTCACGCCGAGCTGACTGGGGCACCGCTACTCACACTACAGTGTGTGTGTGAGGTTGTGAAGTGTGTGCGGTTGTTGTGTGTGTGTGGATAGGATGAGATATGGAGAAAGAGTGAGACCAAGGGTAAAAAATGTGTGTGTGTGTGTGTGTGTGTGTGCGTGCGTGCATATGGCTTGCTAAAGGGGTGTTTTTACAGGTAAATCTCAGCATCCTTCACGCGCATCCTTCGGCGGGTTTCTTTGGTCCAAACATGGCAACCTCCTGACAGGAGACATCAAAGCTTGCATCCTGGGAGTCGTACAGCGAGTTCAGCGTCACGTTTAGCTTTCAGCATGTGTCTCCTTCAAACGGGTGAAAACTCATTCACACCATTGGGAAATAAAAAAGCACAGTTTGATGTGATGTGTTTTCTCTACAGAGCACACCACTGAAGATGAAATACAAAAAAAAGTTACAACCAAAGTCTTTAATTCTAAGATTCAAACTGAAAAGACATGTACCTGACTCTGTACTGAATGTTCAGTTCTTTACTTTACTAGAAGTCCAGTAAAGAGAAAGTCTTTAAAAAGTTTACCTATCGGTTCCCCGGGGGTTGAGAGGGCAACAGGGGTGTGTGTGTTAGGGTAGGTCTAGACCTGCGTGGAATAGGAGCGGTGCAGCGTTGTGTACCGCCCAGCCGGATGGGCGGCACATTGCGGCGAGTGCTGCTCTGACTGGTCTAGACTTCGCTGGAAATGGAGCGAGACGGTATGAGGACATCGGGGGTGGCGGGGAACCGATAGGGCTGATGGTCATGTGATCTCGGTGAACGGAGATCCCCGCGGATTCTGCAGGGGAAAGAGAGGAGTGAGAAAGAGAGAGAGAGAGAGAAGGACGGAGCAGAGAGAGGGCGAAGGAGAGAGAAAAGTGAAGAAAAGAATAATCAAGAGCAATGCACAGGGATGAGGGGCGGGAGAGAGAGAGAGGAGGTGCACAGATGCATAGCCCGAACAGAAATAAGACGACGGATGATGGGGAGGAGTGAGGGGGTGACGATGACGGGCAAAAAAGATTTAAAGTCGGTTAGAATGGTTGGACGTAGGTGTTGTAAGGCGGGGAGGAGGAGGAGAGTGCAGGATGCTGGAGGAGAGTGAGGGACAAGGGAGCAGAGTGAGAGGAGAGAGGCAAGGTGGGAGACAGAGGAAAAGAGGCAGGTCAGGTGAGGGTTAGTGACGGTGACAGACCACAGAGGACGCAAGACATTTTCCTAAATACTCGGACGTGGACTCGTGCTACACTCAGGGAATATTGTTAGAAAGTGTATCACTGCTGAAGAGAAGAGGGGACCTCTGCGATCACTACCACTATCTACTATTATTTTCCTTTAGCCTCAGTTAAATTCAGAGTTTTCCTCCAGCTAACTGCTTTGCATTATATCAGAATGCTAAATTACAGTTGGCCAAACCGCTAACTCACCTCAAAGAGATAAGTGACTCTCTAAATCCCCGATAACAAGGAATTGTGTAACATGGTAGAGTTGAGGAGTAAAGGAGCGCCTCCTTCCAGAGCGAGCATTAACACTAGACTTTGTTCCATCCTCTCAGCTGGTTTCTTATCAGCCCACGACAAGGCTCTGAACTTTAAAGCATTCACTCTGGTGTTTTTGTCGGGACCGAGGGGCACAGGAGGGGCTCGGAGCATACACGTTTCAGGATTTGTTCTCATTGGGGTAAAAAAAAAAGAAAGGAGGACGACAGATTCAGGTAAGAGACAAGGGGTGCGTATATATCTCAGCCCCTCTTTTGTGAGCGCAGCCGTGCCTCACACCCACCCCCGCCCCTTACCTGAGGGCCACTTAACTTTTCGAGTGGACTCTCCACACAGGGCAGCGTCACCATCGGCATGCCCAGCACAGACTCGGGGCGTTGGGGCCGTGGTGGGGGAGGACTGGGTTGCATCTGCTGGAAGTTGTTAATCACGCAAGTCACCTGGAGAAAGAAAACACCATGATCATCCAATCAGAGTGCACAGAGTGGAGGGAGAGTCTTTTATTTTAGCATAGCAAAAATGTTAAACGACAGCTCTTTTACTCTACATATCTCATTCACACACATTCATACACTGATGCCATTGCCAACTGCTCATCAGCTTGAGGAGTTAACCCTTCATACACATTCACACCGATGGTGCAGCCTTCAGGAGCAATTTGGGGTTCAGTATCTTGCCCAAGGACACTTCGACACACAGACTGGAGGAGCCGGGGATTGAACCGCCGATCACCTGATTAGTGGATGACCGGCTCTACCTCCTGAGCTCCTTTAATAAAAAACACTTTGCATCATTCGTAAGGAATGGAGTTAACTGTGTATTTCTCAGCTATAATGTTAGCTGCAAACATGAGCTAACCAGCTCACTGCCTACAGCTGTAACCTTATTTCCAAAGCTGTGTCATTATTTATCTACACTATTTTGTGGGATTCCTCGAGGTTCCTATGGACTCCAGATATAATATTTAATAGGCCTAGACTGCAGAGGGACATTCCATGATGCATGAGCTCTTCTCTTCTTCTCTCCCTCCCCAACTTTACACATTCATGTCCCATAAATGCATGTTCTTGTTATTGTCATCGTTGCTGATGTTATGGTTGTTGCTAATACTGAGTCCTGTTTTGGGTGCTAGGGGCAAGGTCCTACTTTTTATTTGGTTTAGATGTACATTTTAATTTGATTCATATTACTGTACTGTGCTCATTCGACCCTGTGAAGAACAAAGCTGTTCCTTCATTTCCAAGTCCTCTCCATGGATCAGCTGGCTGACTTTTTGTTTGGGACATGTAGCTTTAGTCCAAGACTTCTGGCACCAGAGGTGGGTACACCCCGGACAAGACGCCAGCTCATCACAGGGCACATAGAGACGAACAGCCATTCACACTCACATTCACACCTACAGACAATTTAGAGTCACCAATTCACCCATTAAGGTTCATGACTTTGGACTGTGGGAGGAAGCCAGAGTACCCGGAAAGAACCCACACAGACACGAGGAGAACATGCAAACTCCACACAGAGAGAACCAGCCGAGGTCTGAAGCAGGAACCAGGCGACAGTGCTAACCACTGCTCCACCATGCCTTTCTTTAAGAAGAGTTTAATCTGGGGAAACTGGACTTGGTTGTAGATCTGTGAACACATTTTCTGACTGGTGGGGAAGCCCAGGTATTTAGTCTTGGTGAACCAGGCTATTGTTTCCAACAACCAAGCTACAAGCAAGTCCAGTTGCCCCAGATTGATCTCTCTACTCAAATCCCTTCATCATACAATTCTTTTCAAAGGTCGAGCAGTAGTCCTTAAACTAAACCAAGCCATAGCCAACATGTCTTCCATTCTGTTCAAGTCTCTTCTCACCAAAAACACAGCGATGGATCCACCGGTGAAGAATCCTGCCAGGACGTCAGCCCAGTGGTTGCGGTACTCAGCCACCCTGACCACGCCTACTAGCATGGCCAGACAGAGCAAGGTGAGGCTGATGGTGGGCTTGGTCAGCCGTGTGCCTTTGGTCTTGAACACCAGCGTCACATACATCTGCAGAGAGGCGTACAGGAGGAGTCCACACAGTATGGTACAACACAAGAGTCTGAGCTGGCCCACACGGGCACTAGACAATGACATGACAACACTACAGATCAATGAATAGGTTGCTACCCAGCTACAGCTGACATTATCTCTCAACAGAAATAAACACAGACTGCAAAAACATAAAACACTGCAGGGTGACCTTATATTGCTCATGATTCATCACTTCCCGTGTATTAAAAATATTTCCCACCAGACAGAGCATGGCCGCTGAATTTAAGATAAGTTGAGTAAGTATAATGTGAGGGGCTAAAATCACTGACATATCTACAATAAATATGAAGCTACAGCAAATCAAGAGCCCAGAACTTGATGCTGCCAGCCAAGAAATATATGCTGCTCAAGCATGGCCATAAAACCTTTTTTGTACAGATCAATCGAGTCTGTGTGCTGATCTAAGCTAAGAATGTAGCTTCATATTTAGAGTATGGCATGAGAGAGGCATCAATCTGCTTATCTAACACTTTCAACTTGTTTCTCAGCAAGAGAAGTTCATGACTCCAGGCCCAGAGAAGAACTCTGGGAGTAAAGGCAATTCTTTGAGTAAGCAAGGCACATATTATCACCTCTGAGCAGCTCCAACCTACCACTGTGTACACTGCAGAGTAGACGCTGAGTGCCGCGTCCTTGGACGGGAAGGATTTACGAGCAGACATGACGACCAGCGGGTTCCCTGTGCAGGCGCGGCGCTCCGCGATGTACTGCATGGTGGACTGGCAGCCCAGGGCAGTGTAGTTTGGTCGGCAGGCGGACAGGAAGTGAGGTGTCTGGTTTCCTGTCACCACCTGGCCAGCATTGGCGAAGATGGTGGTGGTGAACAGGCCGAATGCATAGACACCTGGGGGGGGGGGAGTAACAGAAGATGGAGAAAAGCACATTAGAAGCGATATCAAAGCATGTAACAGCACTGGGAGATAAAACGGGTGATAATAAGTTTTTCCACCCTAAAATAGCTCCTACGCATTATTATCAGCTGAGGTGTGAAATTGCAACAGAAGCCTCCACCTCAGCTGATTCAGCTCAAGATACAAATTTGTAGACTACTTAATATTCACGAGCCACGAGTATCTTACTGCGAAAGATCATATTGCAGTTTGTCATCCAATTAACAGCTACATGTAACGTGCTGGTCGACAAACTCTGAAGTGTAGCAGGTCATGTTCTTACAAGTCAACCTCTTGTTTCACGTTTAATCTTTTTTTTATGTTGTTTTGTCCTCTCACACTTGGTCACTAAAGTGCCCTTTCCCAGCTCGTAAAGAGCAGTGTAATACAAAACAGTGTTCACCTAGGAAGCGTATTATGCGTCTCAGCAGGGGGTTGAAGTAGCAGCAGTCTGCAGTAACAATGGTCTTCTCCTGGGTTCCCTCTGCCTTGGTGAAGAAGGCACACAGCTCTCCGACAAGAATCTGAAAACACACAGAACTGTTTGCGAACATGTGCAACTTTTTTGAACAATCCGGTGAATTCAGCATGCAATAACACCCAAGGTCAAAGGTCAGTATCACCTACAACACAACAACCTCTGAGACTGTGAGAAATTCATTTGTTCTTTGACACTTCAATAGAGAAGAAACTGCAGCACGGGATGGATGAAAAAATGCAATCAACAACTATTGGACTGACTGCCATGAGATTTTGTACATACAGCTCATACACATGTACTCCCCACAGGATGCTGGGTGGATGGATAATTTCCTAACTTTCCATACAGCGCCAGAACCAGGTTGAAATTTGAGACAGCTTGAGAAAGACAGGAAAGGGTGTAGAGAGCGAGGATAGCATGGAGCTGCAGGGCTGCAGATTGGAACTGCTCCCAGACTGCAATAAGAACTCAATACATGGGGTACAGGTGAGCTACCAGGGTGCCCAAGCAGGTCGTAACGTTTAGCATGATGCTAATCGACATTAGCTAACATTGTTGCTGCTGCAAATGTCGCAAGTGTCATATTCACATCAGGGGTCAGACGGGGCAAAGAAAATCAAAAGGCTTTTATTTTACATGTACTACTTTTCTCATGTTTTGTTATAATTACGGCTTTAAATTTGATTTGATTTCTGAAAATCATCTTGTGAGCATATTAATGCAGACCACTGCTAAGAAAAGAACAGGGTCTCTGCAGAAAGACTCCGTTACAAATGAATGTAATTAGACACCTGAATGATCATCAGCTTTATTAAGCATGAACTCCCTGGCTGTGATGGGGCAGAGATGTAAACTCACTACAGTCTGAAAATATCTGCCATCAGAAATAGCAGCTGTTGTTGCTGGCTCTTCTCAGTTTTATTGCTCTCTTTGTGAGGAGCACCAGGCTTGTGGCAGAGGTTTTGGTCAGGTGATTATGTTCAATTCACTCCCTGTGAGTCTGAACAGCGAGGCCTCTCCAGACTGATGATTCCTCAATGGACTGCAACTGTGAGCCTCATCTGTATGAGAGCCCCCAGCACTCAAAGATGCTGGCACAGACTAAAACTTAGCTCCCCTCAATGAATAACTATCCACGACAGAGATACATTTAATCTTGAATCATCCTGACAGTTTCCATGCTCTGCTGTGACAGTAGTGGGACTCACTTTAACGTTGACTGTGTTCCACAAACCCATCAACCTCATTCTTCCTCTTTCCATATTTGACATAATCCTCCATTTATCCCCCACAGTGACAGTGTTTGAGGCACTGCTGTCTGAGGAGAGAAAGCAGGAGGAGCTGCCACGGAGGCAGACAGAAACAGAAATAAAGACAGAGCAGGAGAGAGACAAAGAGAGATGTAAGTGATCATGTTTCCATCAAGCCTCATGCTTCTGGGTATTTCCAAGCGGGCCCGGCCAAATCAAATGAGTTAATAGCATGCAGGGGCCCGGGCAGAGCAGCGGTGCTGTGAAGTGCGTGCCTGACCGACTGCTTTCTTCCATTAGTGAAACACAACCCTACTGGGTGTTCCATGGCAACCCTCTAAACACTAATACGAGCATGAAATCAAAGCTGAGGGGGTTTAATCAGTAGCTTCAAATCAGAGATGTCAGGGGCACCATCACACTGTGGACGACCATTTACAGGGCAATTAAAACACTGCATGGTGGCTGTTTCCATGGGGACCGCTGGACTGAGGAGGGTTTGTGCATGTGTACGCCACAAAATGTGAGATAATGGTTGATTGCTGTCACTCATGGACGAGTGCTCTTGAACACTTTGCCTCTGGCAAAACTGTCAAGCAGTGGGTGGTTGGTCTTTTTGGAAGCATACAGTAGTACTATTACGCCCTTTGTGTCCAATACTGTTGTGCTGTGAATCTGTGATAGGCTTCTTAAGACTGCCGATTATAAAATCCCCCACAGATTTCTACATCAACTCATCCGCCTTTCAGAGTTGACAGAAAGGACGTACTCATAGAGGTCGATTTTAGTTTTTACCGTGTGTGTTTTATATGGAGTTTCAAAGCAATAAACTTATAAACGATAAAACTATAAGTTTAGTTAGAAATGCAAGTTTGACTTGACTTGAGTTTTGCCTTTGAGTTTGTTTGACTTTGACTATTTTCCTTCATTTCTTCTTAATTTATTCAAAGTTAGAGAATTTGTGGACTTTTACATGTTCAGCTGCTAACTGAATTTTATGAGTGAAGCTTTCATGTTTTTTTTTCTGTATAAATATATAAATACAAATCTTTAAGCTTGCTATACTTCATTAGATCAGTTTGATCACCAAAGTATAACTCATTCAGATTTACCGGTATGGTAAATTAGAGAGATGAAAAAAAAAGACTTGCATCCATAAAGTCAGAATGTGTCCAGTCTTGATGATTAATATTAATATTACTTCTGTCAGGGGCCACAGATCAAAAGAATCAAAATGAAGACCAGTCTCTCTCTCTCTATCTATCTCTGTGGATGAGACCTAGATGCACTGTCTCTAGGAGCTTGATAAAATGAATGATTCATAATTGATATCTTATTCTTATCATACAAGTAATATTCATACTGGTTCAAATAAACAATCTGATAGTATTTCTAATCTTTTCTGATACAGGCCGAGTTAGTTCAAGACTGAAGAGCAAATTAAAATTTAAGTTTTATGGTCAGTGTATTTCAAACTATTGTGTGTTTTATGTGTGTTCTGAGTTTGTCAGACCAATAAAGAAAGTGTTATTAACCAAGCAGCCAAATTTGAATGACTGTGTTAAGGTGAGTATTCAGGTAAAAATGAGTTCTCAGCTCCAGGACTGTGGGGGTGTGTCTTCTGAATATGCTGAAGTCACACCCACTCGCAGGAGCAGTCAAGCAGCCATTTTGAAGTGACTGAAAAAGATGAGTTCAGAAAATGACATGACTAACTTTGAAACACTCTGAGTGAGATGAATTCATCTCTATCTCTCTGCTAGGGGTGCAGGGCTATGCTCAGGGTGGCCTCAGCGTGTCATCGAGACACCCTTTAAGGACCGCCCACAAAATCCTGGACTGAAAACTGGTGAAAAACTGTTTGAACCTCTAACTCCACATTTCACTAATATATCCTTCAAAGTCTTTTCACGTGTTTTCGCAACTATTTTTTTTTAGCAACTATTTTTCAACATATTTAATGTGTTTTGAAAGAAATCTCTGAATTCCCTTAACACAGACTTTAATGTCAGTGTTACAATAATGATGCAGCTAGTCTTTACAGCTACACCATCTGACTGAGACACATCTTGCTATATTGTAAGTAATCACACGCACGTGAATTTTAAAAGTCGGATTTCACAAATTTCACAAACACAGTGTAAGTTAATAGAACTTTGTCACTTTGTACTGAACCAAGCTCAAGATTCAAAGTCATTACAGCTCACTCACTCCTAATCCTTCACAGCTCACTTCAAGTGACAGAGTGACTTTTAGCTTTTACTGCTCCTTTCCCAGAATTTGTAATCCTTATTTATGCGGGAAAAAAATACAATTTGCTGTTTTTACGGTTTGCCCTGACCATCTGATTGGTAGAGCTTACAAAGACACTGCTACTGCAAAAACTTCAGTTCACAGCTACACCCCCACCCATGACAGTAAAATTGCGAAGAAGAGAAAAGCGTACAGGGAAGGTAGAATGGTGATGGGGTTATGGGTAACAATGCAAGGAATGAATTATTCATGCGTGGTTGGCATCCATGTGAATCATGTAGTGCATTATTTCAAACAACAGTTCTAAATTATCTCTCTCCACTGCAGCAGGACACGCTCCAGCTCCCTGCCTCTGCCCCGACTGCTCCTTCAAGGATTCACAGTTAAATATGACGAGGCTGTCACTGCAGTTTATGGATGAGTGGATAATAGTTCTTTAAATTTCAACTGCTCAGTGCATAAGTAGAGTCCTGCTATGTGGCCAGAGACTTTCAGTACATGTGATGAATTCTCGAAGAAACAGGACGAGCCTCAAGTTTAGGAAAAAAGCTGAGCGCGGATAAAGAGATTACATGCATGATTTAGGTGCAGAACAAGAGAAGGGAGTGAAGGAATGAAACATTAATACATACACGAGATTAACTTGCTGTGCGTGCACAAATGACATCATGACTACAGAAGCCATTTGTGTTCACACAGGGAAGCTGGAGGATCCTGCTCTGTGTGTGTGAGTAATCAGATCTTGATTTGTGTCACTAAGTATTAGTCAAATGTGAGCGTGCATTCAGAGTGGTCCTTCTTATGAAGACGTCTCTATTAGAAGACAATAAGCGGGGATGTTTTACTTAAAGCGCTGAGATGAATGAAGAGGAGTGTGGAGATGGTGGAGGAGCAGTGGGAGTAGAGGAATGAAGAGAACAAGAGGAGGGGGCTATACAGGATTTTCTATGAATACAATTGATTTTTTCATATCGTTTATAAATATGATTGACGGTGCTGCAGCAGAGCAGTGAGGTGCAGTTTGCTTCTGTTCAGCCTGTAGACTGTATAAAACATGGATATAGTCTCTGTGACGTCACTAACAGGTTTCTGAAGAAAAGCTCAGTGAGGTGGCTCCAGCTGCCACCATCTTGGTAGTCTTGTCTCTGCTGGCTCACTAAACCAACAATGGGCAAAGATATAGAGCAAGGGTGGAGCGTAACTTTAAGCCTTAATATAATGTGAACAGGTGAGTTGTATATAAATTCACCCTCAGTACAGTTGTCATGAACAGGGAAATTAGCTATAGAGACCAAAACTGTTTTTTGTACCAGGCTGTAAACATGTTTATTTCTGCTGTGAAGTTGGACATTTGAACATGGGGACTTATGGAGACTGACTCACTTCTGGAGCCAGCCTCAAGTGGATGTTTGAAGAACTGCTGGGTTTTTATATAGGTTCTAAAAGACTACCCAAAGGTCGATTACTCAATTATTGTTTCTGATATCTTAAATATTGGCCTTGCTATACTTGTTATACTTGTTATGTTAGCTAACAGTTTGTAGTTTACGGAAGTGCTACAGGGTGGAGTGAAAAGCTTGCCACTATAGAGCGGGCAGACAGTAATGAATCATTCAAAAGCTTTTAGCAACCATAAAAATGACAATCACAACTTTATTGTCTATGTTTTATCTAAAGGAGTTCTACTTTTTTGGAGACACACTTATTTTCTTTCTTGCTGAGATTGAAATAATAGCATCAGTACCACCACGTCATATCACAAGAAAGCAAAAAAGTGTATTTAACTGTTCATATTAAATCGTTCCTACCAGAGCGGAGCTCATGTTTGCTTGGATTCACAGATCTGATGAAGCAAAACCTGTTAATTTGATCATACTTGACAATGAGGAGGTGACTAACCAATGTGATGTTCCCATAAAGAACAATGAAGAATTACTAGTTTCTCTTTTTGTTTGAAATTTTCCTGCTTCTCAACAGTCTTACAGAGTTCAATTCAATTCAATTTTATTTGTAGAGCACCAAATCATAACAGAAGTGACACTTTCCATACAGAGCAGGTCCAGACTGCACGCTTTAGACCAACAGTTCCCACCATGAGCAAGCACTTGGTGAATACTAAATTTCACATGGCAGTAAGATGATCACTCATTAGTAAATTATTTAGCACAAACCCTTTGTCATGAGGTATTAAGTCGTTCTCTGGCATTGAATGAATGACAGCTCGTACTGTGCATACCAACTACATTCCCAGCTCTGTGAAGCTCAGCTCTGCAGCCATAAGACCTAATGCCTCTGACAAGATTGGGAAGCTTATTCATGTGTGAAGTACAAAGAGATGCCTAGCTGTCACTGGCATCCCATTATCTGTCATCATCTACACCGACCTCAATCTCTGCAATGCAAGCGCATATGTGAGATTTGGACTAATGGATGATGTGAAAGACACTGCACCTGTCTGAGTGCATCAGGATCACCATCACCTTTACTCACATGTGCTCACCGATTTTAACTGTGTGGAATGGGCGCTAACAGGAGAGTGACTGAAAACAGACAGAACATAAACAACGGCATGTAACTTCAATCCTCCGACATGATGAAGAATGACGACTGAGAAAAGAACACGATGCGTGCAAACACAAAATTATCTACAAAAACATGGAGGTATGTGCAAAAAAAAAAGCACTCATTCATGCACAGAGACTAAATCACGTCCACACACATGCAACGTTCCAGTGAGTAAAGTGTGATTGCAACTCGTAACCACTGTTAGCCTGCTGAGAATCTGCCCTGGCATCCAAACACTTGTTTTTAGTACTGTGCTGGTGTACTCTGAGCAGCACACATGTATTCCATTTCACAGAAGCAAAACCTCTTCATCATTGTTTTGCAGCATCACCGAACCCTCTTCCTCTCTCTGATCTATCTTTTCCTCTTTTACCTCTCATTGTTTTTGTTTTTTGCAGTGGAGAGAAAAGTGGCTTATATATTCTGTTTCTGCTTTTCCATTTTTATCCAGTTCAATTACAGAGCCCGCTGTTACATTCTGTAAAAAAATCTGCCTCCATGCTACTGCAAGCTGTTTTATGTCTCAGGGTGTATCTATCATTCTGTTTTTGTCTTTCTACCTGCCTTTGTCCTTTCACATCTCAGGCACACAATCATCTATTTTCTCTCCTCTTTGTCACAGAGTTGGACTCAGACTGGTGCCTCTAACCACGGGGTCATCTGCCTGATGTACCTGAATGTACCCTCAATGAGCACGGTTAAATCCCAAGACTTTGTCCTCAAAATCTATTGCCAGGATGATCTGTGTGTTTTGACATTAACATTCTTTCTTTGGTAATGGCCCAGTCCGCCGTTTCCAAGCTGGACTCAAATTGTCAGGAAATAATGTATGTAATCCAGCGTTACTGTAGTCTCAAGTCCACAGATATATTAGAGCTGTGTTACTGCTAACGCTAATCCAAAATTTGTCACACAGGTTAGACAATGTAGCTGCAGGGGAAAAATCTTTTGGGGCTTTGGTGCAGCCAGCTGATATCTGAATAACAGATTTCCTAAATTGTTCTCTTCTGTGCTCCAGTCATTGCTGACTTTGGAGTTGAAGTTGAGAGATGGCATCTAAAAAAAAAAAAAAAGTCGATCAGACGATGAGTTCTGAGGCTGCATGTCACCCAGCGTGTCTCTGCAGTCAAGTATGCTCAAACATGACTGGTCAATATTACTGTGATTACAAACTAGAACATTCAGATACCAAAATCATGTCCCTGCCTACACATTCAGCATTCATATGCAGATATCTGTTTATAGAGATTTGCCACAGTGAATAGTTAGATAAGAAGCTTCCCTTGTCCAACTCCTCAGCAGAGTCACCAACTCTCATTACCATCCTGCTTTAGAAAACTTCTTGAGCTGTGTGAAGCATGAAACAACATCGCAGTCCTATCAAGTGCAAAGGTTTGCCCTAAATTTACCACTAAACATGGCTGCAATCCACACTTTTTCCTTCACTGCCTCTGCATACAGTAAGAAGTCAGCAATAACATGAATGAATGAATAACATCAGCACATTAAAATAGAGAATTTAAGATGAATCATCAGCAGGTTTGTACTTAAAATTAAACTTTATTTACTAAGAACTAATGAAATATTCTCATGAAGTAATCATTTTAAAATCATGGGAGAAACTTCACCCCAAGACTTACAGGATGACTTCATTACAGACATATCATTTTCTTCAGAGGAAATGTGTGTGTGTGTGTGTGTGTGTGTGTGTGTGTGTGTGTGAGAGTGGAATGCACAGTTAGACAGGAAAAACACAGACTTGGTGCTGCGGCCAAATGCAAAGATGTAAGAATAGAGGGTGGCGAGCTGGGACGCACCCCTGTTGTCAATGCAGATTGGGTTCTGGCACTTGTCAGATATCTCTGAGGCACTGAGTGAAGCATGGCAGTCCACCAGCCACACAGGACCCCTGAGGTGTCTCTCCTCTCTGCCTGACTGAAAAATGGATCAAAGCTAAGAAGCAGAAATGACAACCACTGTTTGGCCTAATCCAATTTCACAGGAACGGGTGACTTCTGCTGAAAGCACTCGATAGGTAACAGGAAGGGCATAAACACACTCTCTCTCACTCCAGTCATGGTATAGTTAATCAGTTTGATGAACAACTGCCTCACGCCTGCCAGGAAAATGTACATAGAGCAGGCAGCACAACTCAACCTAACTATAGAAAGGAGACTGTTTGATGCAAATGCTCTGCTGATGCAATCCTATGCTGGCTTGGGTAGGGTGATTATTATCATGTGCAGATCAGACCTGTGATCGTGTTCCAGGCAGTGGGAACTGTGCAGACTGTGGTAAATTATGCTTCTGCATGGATATCAGCAGTGTAGATAGTTAGAGCGAACGGAGACACTTCAATGTGCAGTGAAGAAAACAACATGTACCTCCTCCTTCCATGAATAGAATCCTTATCACTTTCACTTTGGGTTTCTCTCTGAGCTGAGATTTCATCTTTTCTGGTCTTCTGCAATGACCTGCTTTGTACATCACCTCTCTTATCACACATTCTCCTCATTTCCCTTTCCACCACAGACTGGAGAACACAAGTCAAAAGGAAGTGGCAAGATCGGCTTTACCCGGGCACATATGCTCCCATGGCAGCCAGTGTCACAGCAACCAATGCCCCCCCACCTGTCCCACTACGGAGCCCACCCTGCCATCTGTCTCATTAACCTGGGTTAGCAGCATATTGGCTTGGATTGATTGTGTGTGTTTGTGTAGAGCTGATTTTGGAAACAAAAAGAGAGGATTGAAAAGCAAAGATTTAAGAGAAAGAAGACAGACAGACAGACAGACAGACAGACAGACATAAAGGCATTCATCCATGTCTCAACGGTGCATGAATGTGAAGCCTAAATTCCACTGGGAACAGCTCTGTGACGTCATGGCCGTGACACTGTTTTGGTCCGTTCTCCACGTGGCTTCATATCCAATCACGAGCATCTTGCCCACCAGACTTCGTTAACTTTAATGAGTTTTCTTGGGGCTGGTGTGAGGTCATGGTTCCTCCAAGTGTGGCATAGCAGGGTTTAATATCAGTCAGATGATGTTCTGTCTGAAGATGTCAGGACGCTGACAGGACACCTGTGTGACATCCAGACAAACTGGGGGTATGTAGGGCATCTGAAATATGTGCTGAACATAGGACTAATACAAAACACACACACACACACACGGTATGGATGGCACAGGATATGTTCAATTCATGTTTGAGCACGACTATTGACTACTGGTCATTGTTAATTAGTGGGTAGCCACCATTCATGAAATACCTGGGCGTTCTTCCAATAACTATATGCTCTTATGTAATATAAAAAACAACTACATGTCACACTGGGGTACACCTGAAAGCAGGTCTAGTTTCATGAAAGGCTTGCAGAGCTAGTTGGTAAACAAATGTAAACTTCTTTTGTATGATGACTGAATTGACTGTTAGTAGTAACACTGTAGTGAAACAAAATGCAGTTAGTAAACCTCCATAACATGCTTCATCTTTTTATAAAGAGTGGTGAAAGAAATGATGAATGAGAGACTAGCCTGAATAACATCTTGACATCGACTCTTTATAGCTCTCTTTTGCTTGTACACCTATTCTGAGGATTTCACACAATTCATTCAACAGTTCACTAAAGGTGTAAAAATGTCTCAGAACAACAGAACTTTCTGTCAGCTTGCAGACTAATTAGCTCGGTTGCTAATGGGGTGATAAGTTCACACATTTTTTTCAAAAGATATTTCTGTCTGAAAAACAACTGCACCCACTTTTTATTGGTTAAATATAAATGGAGGGTCCAACACATTTAATTAGCCATGACTGGTCTTTGACCAGGCCTTTATTACATCTTCTATGTTATTTTTACATTGGAGTTAACGCGGCAGACGTTACACCGCAGCACATTTCATTCACTGAGACAGAGTGCTTTACAAATTGCATAGATCAAGCAAAGCGTGTAATGCTCAGCAGGTAAACTGTGATAAAGAAATCAGACTTTCTTTGTAAGGGTGCTGGAGGTCAATGTGAATATCTACTGCAGGGTTAATGTACTAATCCTATTCATTATTGTATCCTGTACACATACCTAGGCTAAGTGATGTGGTCACTCTTAAAAATCACAGGAAATACACTTGAGAAGATCAACACCCCTTTCATATCTATACAGTACATATGAAGCTACAGCTAGCAGCAGCTTAACTTAGAGCATAAAGACTGGAAACAAGGTGAGACAGCTAGTCTGTCGCATTTCACCTATACTCTACCTTTGTAGAGACTTGTAACTAACGGCTTTATCAATGATGGTAAATCATTTACCGACATTTAATAATTCACTTAAAAGCAGTTCTAAACTTTTTGGTGGCCATTTCATAAAATATCTGCTATTCCTCAATCACATGCACATAGCACACTGCTTACTACCGGACTATTGAGGCCACGCCCCCTACCTGCACAGGTGATTTCTGTACCTGGACGACACTTTAGAGCCCAGAGCACACAGAGACTATTGAAGACACACATTTGAGCTGGTGGACTACATAATATTGTTCAATAGAATAATTCAAACTTGATAAAGTTCTACTTACAAATAAATCTGTTGTAATGTTTTTAATTGTTTTATTTTGCATGTCTGCTTATGACAAAACAAAATGTTTAGATTTATGTTTGGATATGATATCCTTTGTTTAAATTACCCCCAATTTACAGTTAATTCCCATTAATTCCCACTAATTTCCAAAAATCTCCATACATTTCCATAATTCCCATGGAGTTTCTGATTTATTTCCAAAAATCCCAAGCTTGACTTCTCATAGAAAATTTTCAGAAATTCACTGGAAATTTACCTGAAACTTTCCCTCCCCTTTGCAACCCTACTGGTGAATCATTACTACTCTTGTCAGTAATCAAGTAAGTAACTTATTCTTATAAGTAACTTGTTCTTATTAGTGGTTCATACAGTCGCTGTAAGCATCAGTGGAAGTATAACTTGTGATATTGGGACATATCTGAATCTTCCAGATAAAATGAACTTGTCTTCTTTATCAAAGCATCGCAACTACAAATGGATGTAGTGTCACCTGGAATCCAACTGGATGAGTCAAAACAAAACTGAAAACTGACATTTCTTCCTGTTTATTAAAATTATGTTAATGTCCCACTGTGTCTGCCTTTTATCCCAGTACGACAGCCACCTAGAAGACCCGTCTTTATCTAAAAAAAAGAGCAGGAAATGGGACTGAAACAGAATTTTGTCTTTTGAATGTCTTCCTGTGCGTGGGTGGAGTCTGGTGTTTGATGATCAGTCGAGCCACAGATTGTAAAGCAGACAAGCTCCACCAGTTCACAGACAAGATGTGTTAAATGGGAAGAGACCAACACCAGTATGACCTGCACAGGTCAGAAAGGGCATGAGGAGTTTGAAAGAGTAGAAGAGGTGTTGATAAGATTGGAAACAATCCTGTAAAATCAGAGATGGTAGTACGGGTAAACATGAAATCAGACTGAAGTGAGGTAAATACTGCAGATTTCCAGCTAAAGAAAAAAGGGTGGACTAAACACAGATGAGGCTGTAATGTCATAGAGAATGGAGGAATGGTGATGAATAGAACATGAAGGCAAAAAGGTCAACGTGGATGAGATGTCGCGGCATGAGGAATGGGGAAGGTTGTGGAGAAAGGACACGAAGCAGAGGTCAGGACAGAGGGAAAGTTGAAAAAAAAAAAAAAACTGATCAAAGGAAGAGCTTACAGAGGAGCATGAATGCACATTTGCGCATGCACTGTCAGATTGAATCTGTTCTAGATAAGTTAATTCATCCTGGACTTAACTGGCTCACAAGCTCCATTAGGCAAACTTTGAAGATGCCCTTAAAATGAATCAAACACCAAAGTGTGTGGTGTGTGCAGAGTTTTCAGATTTTTTTCAGACTTTCTGTTGCAGATAGTCCGTAGCCTCGGGCTAAAATCTGACGGTGTATACTGACATTAATATGTTAATAAAAAAAATAGATGGCTTGGATCACTTATTTTTCTCCTCTAAACAAAAAATATGACTATATAACAGTTAATAGACTGTTACAAATGAGAAGCTTCCTCTGTCTGAAATCAGGAACTCATTATGAATTTAGAGAAATTTTACTATAAATAGAAAGCTTGACATGGACCCTAACTAAGGTGGGACGTGAATTACCAAATGCTCAATGGTTAGGCAGTGTTCACTTGGTGAAAAGCCAGTCATGGTCATGTCCTTGTCACTGCTGGGAAGAGGGAAGTTACCTTGAACAAGTCATCTATTAATTACCTGAAAGTCTCTAACCTGTTGAACATGTAACTACATCCAACGGTGATGTCACCAGATCCTGTAGTCCACCTCTACCTCACTGCAGCGCGGTGAGATTTTCAGGTGTTGAGCTGCTCTTTAATATCATTAAAGCATTACACCCACTGCTGCTAACGGTAATGCTGTCAAATACAACACTCGTGCACAAAATTCCACTCTTGCTGATATATAAATATCATATTTATATAAATATAAATATTAGAAATACCTCTGTGTATAAGCCAATATAATTCAGCAGGGCCGCAATCTAGAGCTGCAAAAATAATTGTAAAGTTGAATCACCACATGTGTGTGTGCTGTAACCTTCATGAAGTTAGCGCTTGCTTCATTTCTTGCAGGCCAGATCAACAAGTTTTTCTTTGATTTTTTTGAGGTCTTTGATTTTTGGATCAATAATTTGGACTTCTAATGGGCAGGGCTGAAATAAGGGTCAGAAAACAGTACAAATGTCCACCAATTGTACTAACCAGGAAGAATATACATACACAGATACACATGGACTGAGGCGCCAGGGCCCTTTCTCTTCTGTTTCACTCTCCAAACTCTCCATTAGCTCCTTGTGCTCAAACTTCAAAAGGTGATTGATGATTTTAATTAGATGTTGGGACCCTACTGGGAGCTGACAGAGAGCTAGAGTGCCCTCTTTTGGAATTGGAGGTCTCTGGCTCTGGCCCAAAGACACTGGTGGCTGATTACCTACAGTGATTCAGCCAGGCAGGGTCGCCCTATGTATACTGTCAGTCCTAAAAGTCCAGCTTCTAATCTGCAGGTACAGTGCTGCACATCTCTGAAACTCCAAGACAGTCAAATTGTTGAAAATACAATGGTAGATGCTGTACAATCATGTTGCTTGGCAACAAAAATGCTATGACAGATCTGATCCCCTTACTTAAACCATATAAAACCATGTATTAATGAACGAGCACAAAGCTCTGATTTGCGTCTGCCCTGCACACGGAAGCTAATGGCACAGCACATTTACACCAGACCGGTGCTATCACAGGAACTCACTACTGTGATTTACCTCGCTGCTTGTTACACACACCAAAGCCTCTGTCAGCACAGGTTAGGGCAGACTAGCTGGTGTAAGTAATGTGCTCTGACCCAGATCAACTTACAAAGTAATTCACCCTCAGCTAGGGCAGCTGTGAAGCTCTGTTTGCTTTGGATTAGTGCTCGTAGCTGCTGTATTTCAACACTGTAGTAAGTAAAATGATTTTAATTTAAATGCATGAAACTAAACCAAATTATTGAGGCAGAGGGCTGAATCTTATACTAAAAAGATTACACAGCTTTATTAAGCACACTGATTCTACATTCTACAGTTATTTCTGTATGTCAGACCGCTGCTATGACACAGTTCTGATCATAAACTGTGGAGGACCGCAATGGAACCAATAAAATCATCTTTACATGCATATGTGCTGTCAAATAATTGATTTCTTTAGTCAGTAGCTGTGTAATAAGTGGGATAATGTACAGCGAGTGAGTCAGTGTTGCGAAAATAACCCTCCTTCAGGGTGATTCAAGATCATATTGAGCCCCATCTGATCCTTTGCTACACTCTGTCAGGGTTTATTTTGCAACAATGAACGACTCGCTGTACATAATCCCTTATGTAAGGCCTCGCATGCATTATTAACAACTTCTTTGAACCTTCTCCTTGACGTAGAAAAAAAAATGCAATACACTCTCCCCAACATCTCCAGACAGAAAATGCACCCACTTCATATTTTTGAAAAAAGAACTGCTAAAAAAAAAAAAACTGCTAGTTTGTAACAATACATCCCAGAAAGGAAAAATAAAACAAAAAAATCAATCTGAGATTAGAAAAGTTAAAAGAATAATAATAAAACTTCACTTACTCTTCCAAATATTATATTTTATAATAAAACTATTTAAACTACTTTAAAGTCAGAGTAAAGTAATAATAAATGTATGTTCCGAGTTTATCAGACCAATAAAGAAAGTCATTAACAACCCAGCCAAATTTGAAATATCAATAACTTTATGAAATTAGAAGTCAAAATCAAATAAAAATGAATTCTCAGCACCAGGACTGTGGGGGCATGTCCGCTAAATGCACTGCAGCCACACCCACTCATGGAACCAGTCAAGCAGCCATTTTGACTGAAACGTGTCAGATGAGTTCAGAAAATGACATGACTAACTTTGAAACACTCTGAGTGAGATGAATTCATCTCTATCTCTCTGCTAGGGGTGCAGGGCTATGCTCAGGGTGGCCTCAGCGTGTCATCGAGCCACCCTTTAAGGACCGCCCACAAAATCCTGGACTGAAAACTGGTGACAAACTGTTTGAACCTCTAACTCCACATTTCACTAATATATCCTTCAAAGTCTTTTCACATGTTTTCAGCAACTATTTTCAACATATTTAATGTGTTTTGAAAGAAATATCAGAATTGCCTTTACACAGACTTTAAGAAAAAATATAACCCTAGTCCCTTTTCTCAGTCGCCTCCCCTCTCTTGTAATTTTTATACAGTCCCTAAATCAATACTCAACACTCAGACCAAAATCTGTCTTAGAATATTAATCGTGCACATTGTTTCAGTCTTAATACAACTAAATATAACATAAATATATCTACAATAGTAATAGTGTGTATTGTGGCTGTGACACAGCGGTCTCACTTTAATTTTAATAATAACCTACAGCCTTTCTCCTCGCTGCTCACAAACAGGATCTGTGACTGTTTTGTGCTGCAGCTGTAAGATATTGTCGTGTGAAGGCTGTGGTTTTGTCTGTGCATGTAATCCGCTCAGGTTGTTTGTCTGCTTTTGCATTGTGTCTGTGGGCTGCTTGTGTCTGTGCTGCTCTCTGTGTTTTGTTTGTGTCAGTGCTCAGAGTCAGTGCCAGGTGTTGTGTATTTCACGCTTACTGCCCTCCGTCTCTCTTGGGGCTCAACAGCTAACCTCACACACATCACACACAAACACACATTAAAAAAAAAAAGTACACACCCCCTTCCCTGCAAATTGCCTTCCTTTGTGCTCATTGTCTCTCTCTCTCACCTATCATCTCCAGTTTTTCTTTTCAGACAGCATCTGCTGCCATTAACACTGCCTTCACTCCAACTTTTGCTTTTTCTTTCTCTCTCTATTGTTTGTTTCTTTGACTCCTATTTGGCCATTTCTGTCTTTTTCTTCCTCTAATGACCTGTCTGCACATCCCCATTACATCTCTGTGCAGTCCGAGCGGAATTCTCGCATCTTGTTTTTCTCTCTCTCACTCTACACACACACACACACCTGCCTGTCAAGGATGGAGGGGGTTACCTCCATGCCGCTTGCCAATCTGCTCACTATATTAGTGGTGCAGCACACAGAGATGATTCATCGCAAGACTGCAAAAACTCACAAATCGTACCAATGCTCACTTGTCTACATTCACAGTGTGAGTGCACATACAGAAAACAGTTCAAGCATACAGCGTCAACTTTGACAACTTCTTATTTCATCAAACACACACACGCTTTCCTATATACACACGGCTCTTACCGTGATGGTGGGGATGGCTGTGACGAGTGAGTAGATGAGGACTGGGGGGATCTTGCTGGTGTCGTCTGGACCGGGGTAGGGCTTGGAGAAAGTCTTGTCGTAGCAGAAGAAGCCCTGGATGTGAATGGGGAACGTGTCCGTGTACTCAAAGTAGTAAGCCAGCAGCACCGTCCCAGCCATGATCACCAGCTGGAAATAGAACATTATCCCTCCGTTAGGAAGCAAGAGGAGAGAGGTGAAGAAGAGGACGGAGAGGCGGAGGAGGTGGAGGTGGAAGAGGAGGAGGAAGGGGAGAGGAAGAAGGGAGAGTCAAGTCCCTGTTCCCCTCAGCCACCGGGAGATGCATAGGAGAGGGAGAGAGAGAGAGAGAAAGAGAGAGAAGGAAATCTGCAGGATGAAGCTTCTCACTCCACAAGATGAATAAAAAAACAGAATAAAGGAGGGTTCTGTGGCAGCATAAGCAGCACAAACAAAGAATTGCACAGGGATCGACGAGAGAATGAGAGAGAGAGGACGGGAGGGAGCGAGGTGGGAGGGAGATAAAGGGGGGAGGCAGCTTTAATGCTGCCAGCACTCATGAAATCTACTAGAGTTGAGCTGTGGGTCTACATGTAAATACACTGTGTGTATGTGTGTGTGTGTGTGTGTGATAAGGGCAGGTGCACAGGAGGGTGAATGTGCTTTTGCAGACATGTGGTGTTCTCACCATCAGCTGATGGTAAAAAAAAGCCAACTTCAACACTCTCACATCTGAAATAATGACAATGATGATGATGATGTGTAAACAGCTCACGTGTTTTTGGATGAGGTGTAAATCATGTCTAATCACACATTTCAGTTTGTGAGAAGTGTACAAAGGGGAACAGATCCTACGCTTTAAGAAGATAATGTTGAGGCAGGAGTGTGATCCAGCACAACGTTAGTGGGCAAACATATTGAACATATTGGAACATTAAGGAGATGAAGAGCCAGATATTAATCTCATGAATTGATGGATAGTCATTAATGTTGGTCTGCAATCATGAATAATGGTCAATATGGTTTTATTTCATTCTAGATACAGTTTATTCGATTCTGAATTTAAATTATATATCTATTTATAATATGTATTTGGCAAGTTACTTTCGTAGAGCAGCCCTGCATTGTAAAATGACTTGATACATGACAAAAACCCACTTAAAGTCTGTGTAAAGGCAAGTCTGAGATTTCTTTCAAAACACATTAAATATGTTGAAAATAGTTGCTGAAAACATGTGAACAGACTTTGAAGGATATATTAGTGAAATGTGGAGTTAGAGGTTCAAACAGTTTTTCACCAGTTTTCAGTCCAGGATTTTGTGGGCGGTCCTTAAAGGGTGGCTCGATGACACGCTGAGGCCACCCTGAGCATACCCCTGCACCCCTAGCAGAGAGATAGAGATGAATTCATCTCACTCAGAGTGTTTCAAAGTTAGTCATGTCATTTTCTGAACTCATCTGACACGTTTCAGTCGCTTCAAAATGGCTGCTTGACTGCTCCTGCAAGTGGCTTCCGATTATTTGGTAGAGCTGTCCTAGAGCTGAGAATTCATTTTTACCTGATTTTGACATCTACTTTCATAAACTTTATTATTATTTTTAATCACTGAAATTTGGCTGCATGGTCATTTTCTGAACTCATCTGACACGTGTCAGTCGTTTCAAAATGGCTGCTTGACTGCTCCCATGAGTGGGCGTGGCTTCAGCGCTTTCAGTGAACACACATTTATTCACACCATCAGCATAGTCTAGTCTGGAGCCACTGTTGTCTGTTTATGTTAATGGGACATTAACAGGAAGCTATCTATTACGTCTAGGAAGATAACATTCAGTTTCTTTGACTCTGGTCACCGCAGTGTTGAGACAGACTGACACCTGCTGTCCACAAATAAAGCCAACAACTAATACTGCTGACAACTAATACTCAAGGCCCACACGTGAACTTATGTAACCCAAGGATAGAAAATTCCAAAACACTGGGCAGGTAGTATGAGCAGAGCTTTTCACTGACAACAGCTGCCTGAAACAAGGTTGATGAGAGCGCTAAAGACTGAACCAAAACAGTAAAGTTATAGGCTGTGAAAATCAAAACAATGAGCTGAAAGTGCTAAAATTGAGAAAGGGAAACTGATAAGAAAAGAGATAAAATCCTCTGTGAGTCAATCACTACACATCACACATAGTTCTTTGATCAAATGTTAATATGGAACAACTTGATTAGTGCAGCTTTAATGCTGAAGTGTCTATAATTTAAGAGGAGGAAACTGAAGCCTGTTTTTTTTTCTTTGAACGGCATTCGCTACATGACTATTCAGTATCAGAAAACAGAGAGCGGAGGCAGTGGCTGCCACTGCCATTGTTCCATCTGCCCATTATTCCCAAACCCCAACAGACCAAAGACCATCCCATTGGACTGGAAGCCCATTTGTCTGACAGCCATTATTTTACAAACAAATGGCCGAGGATCCAAAAGTCTAACTTATGTAATCTTTCCTAACCCTGATCAAGTAATTTTACCTCAATTTACGTTAAACATGTGGTTATTATTGTTACCATGACAATGAAGGTTACCTAATCTTGGTGGTCTGATGTTTGCACAACTCCAGGGAGTGTATATTTTTGAAAAAACAGGTCTTCAGAGCAGTGGGCTTTTGTTCTCTGGTGGTCGGACAAACAGGACTTTGGTCCAATTGGACATTTTCGGGTCGACAGAAGAATGGGCAGTCTTCATCTGAAGCCCTTGGTGACATCCAGCTTAAAGTAACATCACTGTGACCAGAGTGGAGCTGTGCCACACAGTATATGTACTGTACATACTGTATGTACAAGTGTAAGCAAACAAAAGCAGGTGTGTGTGTGCGTGTGTATGAACACCGGGTGTTTTCTTTTTTTATTTTCTCTGTTTCTTTATATACCTCAAATCAGCTTTCATCTGTGCTTCCCTTGAGGAAGATGTGTTTTGCTATGTGCGGTTGTCATGGTGAAGAAATGAGAAATCAGTTTTACAATATTCTGTATTTTTAGTGCTTCTGCATCAAAAGTGTGATTCTAACAAGCAGCCTCTCTGCTAAGGATGTGTGTGTTAATATTCTGATCAAAAGTTGAACAGAAACTCTGTTTGTGTGTGTATTGTTTGTGTTGGTGGTGAGGGGCTGCACACACACACACGATGGTGGGTTTGCTTCGGGTGAGAGGGGGTGTTTGATATGTGTGACTCATGAAGCCATCTCTTGTTTTTTAGTGCTCCTCCCCTGCATTTACCCAGCGTATTGTGACTGGCTCTGACTCACGCTTGTGACTGTTAAACTGAAGGAACACCAGTAATTCACGCCGCTGTCTTAATATCAGCAGCATACTTATGGCTGAGCTGTTAACATGCTTCAACCATGAAAAATGGCTGAGGAATGGTGGAAAACGTGATTTGGCCTGAGGCTCCTGCGAATGAGCAGGTCAGAGTTCAGATTATTCAACTTTAACCTGAGCGTCCAGCTGATAGATGCATTGCTTTTTGTGCTGAGTCATCTTCTGCGATTGCCCCATTTAAGAACAAACACAACTCAAACGCAGTGTGCCATGAAACCGTGTGCATTATGAGGCTTTAAAAGGATGGAAAATGGGTTACTCTCACCGTACCTAACATGAGTACTCACGCACAGCTACAAACTCATGTTTCCTCAAACTCACAATGTCACAGATTAGTCAGCTGTTGCCAGGTTGTTTTGCTGAAGCTGTTATGTGGATGACAGCAGCTATTTCACACCATGACAGCTTCCTTTTCCTCCCCTGCCCTCCCTTTAGTGCTCCTTCACCCTCTTCTATCACCTAGAGACTCCTGTATTCATCCTTTTCCTTTTTTTCCCTCTTGACCTCTCATAAAAAAAAAGGGCTGCCATTAATAGAAATCGGGACAGACTTCAGAGTAAAGAACCCATCCTAGTCTGACCTATTTTAGTGTGGAGATGGGAAGGCAGATCAATAGCAGAGAAAGAGCTTGTCAAGATGAAAGGTCACATTAAGACAGTCCAAGTTGGGAGCTATCACAGAGAGGCACGAGGCTGCATGTGAAGACTGTGTGAAGACTGTGTGTCTTCTTCTACCCTAAGATGTCATCATCTCCCCGCGAGCCTGCCTTCATAACACAGCTTTGAAAAAATCCTTCATACTCGTCAGATTATCAAGCAATTACTACACTCGCCTTGTTATGTACTGACATAAAACCGACTCAATTATTATCAGGATCCACATGCTGTGTGTCTTACATGAAATTAGGTTTTTCAACGATGTCTGTGAGGCAGAAGAGGCTTTTCTGGTCTTCATGACTGGTCCGCTATGAATGACTATGAGTGGCCACAAACTGAGGAACTTTAACTTGGTTAATTTAATTAAAGACAGCTCATGTATTGAAGAGATAGATGACACACAAGACAGTCACAATTACTTATTATATTTGGTTCTGCATATTAAGTGTGCTTTCAAATTCAAATTTCACCACGCTTACTGCACTCAAGAAAGATCTGCATTTACCTGGACAGAAGGTGAGGATCTGAATTAGTATAGATCAAGATTGAATCAGTCAGAGCTGAAATACTAAGCTGCCACCCACAAAGCTGGAGATTCACAGTTTTAGTGACTGTCCAAAGCCTGTCCAGTTTTACCTTTCTGCAGTCAATAGTGTGCCTGATTAACAAGCTTACTAACTACAGAAATAACTGAGTGCACATCATCAGCTCATTGCATGTCATGTAATTCATCAGTGTGTGCAAGCTCCTACAGTACATGTGATCAGTTTAAGCTAACATTAGCCTGCTCTTTAAACATTGACCGGGGTGTGTGAAGTTCACACACCCCGGTCAATGTTTCCAGAGGAAATATACATATATAAATATATATATGGATGGAAATCTGTATGGAAATGGAAAGATTGACAGGCGTAGTAACAGTAACTAAGGGGGCGATGGTGTATTGTACAGTAAAGGGAAAAGAACACATGTACTGGATGATGTCATTGGTCCAGGACATGCACACCTTTACCGACAACCAATCAGCTCGAAAATACAAGCACGGAAATTAATTAGCTAAATCTTGCAGTATAATACATAATCAGTCAAACAATGAGAGTTGACAGGCTTTCTCCACCACTGATTACACATTATGTCTGTGGAAAACATTGCAACTTGTCGGGTGTAATAGTGACTGCGTTCCATTTCTACAAAGACCTCACAACAGACAGCCCAAGTCAAACAAATTTACCTCAATTTGCACATAATCATCGTGTGAAATCTCAAATCCTGTTGTCTTTAGAATCACCGCTCAATGACCCAGCCTCTCTTCCTCGTCCTTTAGAACTTTACCTCCCAAAAATCATCCTCCCCCCTCGCCCCTCTCCTTGGGTCTCAGCTGCCTCTGTCACTCTTCATCTCTCACTCATCCCTCTAACACTTCCTCCACCTCCGTGACGCCGAGAGGCAGCGGCGGCCTTACGACAGCGGTGACATGAAGACGACCGGCAAAACGCAGCAGATAGATGGAAAGCATTTTGGGAACGCTGTGGGAACGCGTCCAGGGAACTGCAACAGCCAACGGCGCGTGAAAAGACCTACTGCGGCGAGCTCACTCTTAAAATATAATCGCCCCCACCCCACCCCCCTCCTCTTCTTCCTTCAAAAAAAAAACGAAATAATAAATTTGTCTTCACAAACAGGGACAGACAGCTTTACAAGGTCAGCCATATTTGATGAACTGTAATACTTTATTAATATGGAGGGAGATTTCTGTGACGATGACAGAGTATCTAAATATAGTGCTGTGACTATGACCTGGGTGAGTGGTAGGTGTGTGTGTAATGCAGGGAGGTTGTGATATTAGTTAACAGTCTGATTCTGTGAATGGTGGCCTGTCTGTCTCAAGAACACTGAACACTGTGACAAAAGGTGCATCCCAAGTCTCTTATTTGATATTTCCTTACTCCTTGCTTATTCAGAGGAGTGAGGAAGAATCTCTTAGAAACCATGAGTAAGGATACAGAGAGCAGCCTTCACAGATGTCTTTTACCAGCCAATACACCCACTTATTGGACATCTGTTATTGATTGGAGGCTGCAGATAACTACATCACAACATCACATCAGTGAAGACAGATAACAGATTAAAGTCAACAGAATCAGTCTGAAGGTTTATTTGATCTGTTTTCTGATTCAGTGACTGTAACTTAACAACAAAGGAACCAAAAAACATTAGAGCAAGATTTTTTTTCATCATCTGTTATTTCAACCATTAACTTTTATTATGGATATCATTAGAGTCAGAGAGAGAGTCTGACAGCAAGAAACATTTTCTACATCATTTACTGTCATTTGCTTTCAGTCATGTGATGCTGATCATTCCTGTTGGCTTTGACTGAGTTACATCATTTCATCTTCTCTGAAACATTTGGTCTAATAAATAATTTCCAATGTTCAAAAGACGCCATGATCATATTCTGGGTTATTGAAGAATGAATTCACAGTCAGAATATCAATACATACAGATATAAATAATGATAGAAGATAAAAAATATAAATGCAGTCTGTCACAGAGAGGATTCTGTGCAGGTAATTGTTAATAACCGATACCTGACTCTGATGACTGCTTGCTTTTATCTTTGCAGACAAAAACTCCATCAAGTCTCTACAGCTGTGATCAGCCGCTATGGTCTTCACAAACAGATGATGCTTCAGAGGAGAGCACATTTCCTTGTTACTTCTCTCCTTGCATGGTCTCCTTGTATCTTTCAATGCATCCTCAGTAGGAGCGACTAAGACACAAGGAAAAGATGCAACTAAGGGAAATGTAAGAGACTTTAGATGCACCCTCCCTGTTTCTCTGGGCCCAAACAGCATTTCATGTCAAGAACATGCATACCGGCTCTGGCACAATCAGCTGACTTCCTGTTAGCTCAAAGCATGAATGGTATGTAATTGACTGATATGGCAAAATATGGCAGAAAATTTGGTTTGACTGAAAGATCAGCTTCAGATTACAGATGAGCACTCAGTGTGTGACACATCTTAACCATTTTTTATGCCTGTGGGCGTCATGTGATCCTGCAACAGGAGTGTGTCCACACACAACAACGAAACCACCTGTGCTGTTCTGTTGAAATTCTATAGTATTTCAGAAAGTTGGATTAATATTGTGATACTGTATGCTATGATATTTATAATCACAGTAATCATAGCATGAAAATTTAATAGCAGTACATCAAACTCTCATTTCATCTACTTACAAAACCTCTGTATGCCATCTGCTTCTACTAAACTCCTCACCTTGGCATTGATCAGTGTTTCCGTTTCTGCAGAGATTAAATAATCTGGAGTGGGATTTCTCTCCCTCAACACCTCCACCATCAACCATTACAACAAATATTTGGAGGTTTAGTTCAGTTTGTGCTGGAGGTACACTGCCCTCTTGCTGCTGTAAATCAATAAAACTTCCACAGGAATGAAACCACCGGCACAGAATGCAACGCTGTAGCTGGCAGATTTCTCAACAATAACCTAAGTTGATGAGAGTTCTTAGAAGAGAGCCTCAGAGTTCAAACAGCAAAGACATTATTTATTCTAAAATGTTACATTTTTGCAAAGCTCGATCTCCTCGGGATAGGAAACACTCACAAAGTTCTAACAAGGGTCACTCTGAGTGTGTGCCTGTGTTGTTCTCTTTCTCTATGTTTCCTCTGGAGGTCTGCTCGTGTTCCTGGATGCCGTTAAAGTCATGTTGCTTGAAAGAGCAGTTTTGTGTTTTACAGATGGAGGATTTAGAGCAGAAGGACGGTGAGGCACAGGGGTCCGCCCTCAGACACATGCCATCCATTAAGAGGCCTGCCATCAGAACACGCTACACTGCACCTGAGCCGAATGACAGGAGTCCTGGGAGAGGTGGAGGAGGCGGCCCAGAGGAGTATATTAAGAAGGAGGGGGATTGGAAAAGAATGGAATAAAGGAGGAAGTTCAAAAGGGGAGAAGGAAGGAAGGAGGGTAGAGGGAAGAAAGGGGCGAGAGTGAAGAGCTGATACAAAGAGAGAGGAGGGGATGGAAGACAGTGTGGAGTGTAATTGTGTAGCACAGGTAGAGGGGTGTTAGGGAACAGGTGCACAGCTCAGGGTGGTGGCCGAAAAATGTTACCACCTGCTCCTCTGTTCCATTTTTCTTCTTCGTCATGTCCTCTTTTCTTCACTGTTATTTCTACTCAGGCGTCTGCCTCTCTCCATCTCACACTAATGCACAGTGCTGTCAGAGACGATGACTGCCATTCACCTTGGGGAAATGTTCAACATGAAAATACAGTCATTCATGTCGCTGCTTAGTTAGTGTAGGTGGCTGTGTTTCTGTCTGTGTGGGTTTAACTCAACAGCTGTCTTGACAGTGTGGGGCGGCAAAGGATTTGACACAACTTGACTGGTTTCCACATTTTTGCCGGTCTGTACCAGTTGAGGCACTTTAATTGTCATTTTAAATTGATTTTAAATGTTGATTTTAGATACCAGGTATGCACAGCCTACACAGCTGAAATAACACATTGACACATTATGACTTGCTATACAAAGTAATACAGTGAGATTGGTCCTGCACAATCCTGCAACTCTCAGCAGAAGTGAAAAAGAAAGAGAGCTGCAAAGTTAGCTGTTTCCATCAGCAGCTCCTGAAAAAAATACATGTTACAATTAGGATTGCAAAGGCATGGGAAGTTTCCTGTAAATTTCCGGAAGCTTTTCATGGGAATTTGGGCATTTTGGAAATATTCAAAATGGAAACCTATGGGAATCATGGAAATTTATAGGAATTAATGGGAATTAACTGTAAATTGAGGGTTAAACAAACTGTATCATATCTTATGACATGTTTTGTCATAAGCTGACATGCAAAATAAAACAATTAAAAAACATTTCAACAGATTTACTTGTAAGTACAACTTACAAACTCTGGCCTTCACCCATGGGGCCTGGTCGGGCACAACCTGAAAGGGTGACATGGGCCACCTTTCCCATGGGCCCACCACCTATGGAAGGGTTCACAGGGGGCAGGTGCAAAGAGAGTTGGGCGGCAGTCGGAGGCGGGACCCTGGCGGTGACCTCCGGCTGAAGAAGCTGGCTCTGGGGACATGGAACGTCACCTCTCTGGCGGGGAAGGAGCCTAAGCTGGTGCGCAAGGTTGAGAGGTACCGGCTAGGTAGGGGCTGCTGGAGGACCACAAAGTTGATGATTCACTTTGTGCTTGTGTCGTCAGATTTGCGGGCATGTGTTTTGGACACTTTGGTGAAGAGAGGGGCGGAGGTGTCAGCTGATCACTACCTGGTGGTGAGTTGGCTCTGATGGTGGGGGGGGATGGCGGTCAGACCTGCCAGGCCCAAACGTTCTGTGTGGGTTTGCTGGGAACGTCTGGCTGAATCTCTTGTCAGAAAGAGCTTCACCTCGCACCTCCGGGAGAGCTTCACTCACGTCCCAGGGGAGGCAGGGGACATTGAGTCCGAGTGGACCTTGTTCCGTGCATCCATTGTCAAGGCAGCTGTGGCCGCATGGTGGTCAGTGCCTGTTGCGGCGGCAACCCCCGAACCCGCTGGTGGACACCAGCATTGAGAGATGCCATTAAGCTGAAGAAAGAGGCCTACAGAACCCTGAGTTTTTGCCTTGGCAGAGGCAAAAACTCGGGCGTAGGAGGAGTTCGGTGAGGCCACGGAGAATGACTTTTGAACAGCTTTGAGGAGGTTCTGGACCACCATCCAGTGGCTCAGATGGGGGAAGCAGTGCACTGTCAACACTATGTTCAGTGGGGACGGGGGGCTGCTGACCTCGACTGCCCTTTGTCACTGATTCTATTTATAACCTTTATGGATGGAATTCCTAGGCGCAGTTAGGACGTTGAGGGGCTAAGGTTCGTTAGCCTCAGGATTGGGTCACTGCTTTTTGCGGATGACCGGGTCTTGTTGGCTTCATCGGAGCGTGACCTTTAGCTCTCTTTGGAGCAGTTTGCAGCCGAGTGTGAAGTGGCTAGGATGAGAATCAGCACCTCTAAATCTGAGGCCATGGTTCTCAGCTGGAAAAGGGTGGAGTGCAGACTCCAGGTCGGGGTGAGATCCTGCCTCAAGTGGAGGAGTTCAAGTATATCAGGGTCTTGTTCACGAGTGAGGGAAGGACGGAGCAGGAGATTGACCAGTGGATTGGTGCAGCTTGCTGTAGTGATGCAGACTCTTTGCCGGTCCATCGTGGTGAAGAGGGAGCTGAGCCAAAAGGCAAAGCTCTCGAGTTACCAGTAAATCTTACGTTCCTACCCTCACCTATGGTCACAAGCTTTGGGTAGTGACCGAAAGAATGAGATCGCGAATACAAGCGCCCGAAATTTCCTTCACAGAGTGGCTGGGCTCCCCCTTAGAGATAGGGTGAGAAGCTCGGACATCCGCGGGGAGCTCGGAGTAGAATCACTACTCCTCCGCATCGAGAAGAGCCAGTTGAGGTGACTCGGGCATCCAGTGAGAATGCCTCCTGGACGCCTCCCTGGTGAGGTGTTCCAGGCACGTCCCTCCAGAATGTGGCCCCGGGAAAGACCCAGGACACGCTGGAGGGACTATGTCTCTCGGCTGGCCTGGGAACAGCCTTGGGGTCTCCCTGGAAGAGCTGGACGAAGTGGCCAGGGAGAGGGAAGTCTGGACCTCCCTGCTGAAGCTGCTGCCCCCGCGAACCGCCCTTGGATAAGCGGAAGAAGATGGATGGATGGATGGATGGATGGATGGATCAATATTATGTAGTCCACCAGCTCAGATGTGTGTCTTCAATAGTATCTGTGTGTTCTGGGCTCTAAAGTGTGGTCCAGGTAAGTGTGCAGGTAGGGGGCATGGCCTCAAGAGCCCTGTAGTAAGCAGTGTGCTGTGTGCATGTGATTGAGTGTACTTGCATACAATCTGGTAGTTTTAGTCAAGATTATGTTAAAAGCCAACCTTCAATTTTTAAATTTTTAAAATTCCTGTAAATTTCCATTAATTTCCATAAATTCCTGTTAATTCATATAGAAAGTTTCCAACTTTTAAAATAACTAAAATGTTGCAACCCTACTTATAATGCATTATCATAACCTAACATTAAACCTAAAATCCCCTGACTCAGTAATGGCAGTTTGGGGCCACATTTGCTTCCGTTTGTTATCTGTTTAAACTGTGTTGCTACATATATGATGTGTATGATCCATGTATGTCTCACATATATGATTATAGATGGGATATGCATGTATGTATATATTCGTCATATACTTCCAGAAGATGTTAGTCTTAATCAATAACATTCATATCTTGCTTCATTTTTAAGTGTTCTGTTCTGTGGCTGTGAAATGAAGCTGATATGGAAGTGCCAAATACTGCAGTTCTTCGAATGGCCACTTGAGGCTGGCGACAGAACATGTTAATTTCCATAAGCCCCCATATTAATACATACAATATACACCATCCATTCACTATACTGTTGGTGTTCATTTGCATCTGTGTTGAGAGTTGCTATATCAATCGGGTAGGACAGACAATCATAATGTGTTATATATATATTACATATTATATATATTATATATTTTTACACTTTCGTTTTTTACACGAATACTCAAGTACAGCTGTACTAGCTGCACAATACCAGTTCTTACATAATGTTGCTTTAAGGATCAGTGTGTAAGATTTGGGGCCTTTATCTTCAGAATAAGGGAGACATGAAATATAATATTCATAACTGTGTTTTCATGCATCTATAATCGCCTGAAAATATTAATCTTTTTATGGGAGCGGGTTTCTGTCATGGAGGCCGCCATGTTGAAACACTGTGTTTCTACAGTAGCCAGAACAGACAAACTAACCACTGACTCTAGACAGGGTCTTTAAAGTGTTGTTTCTCCTTTACACTAGGGCAGTGAGGGTGATGTGAGGAGATTGCAATGCAGTGATCAGACCAGATGCAACAAAATTCTACACACTGGACCTTTAAATGATTAGCCTGTAGAGGATTATCACCTCACTCTGAAGTTCCCCTCACCTCTGCTACAGTTACTGTTACATGAAAGACAGACACCTTCCTAAAAGGTATAACATTGTCTTTAAGGTCATTGTTTTGGTTTTACAACCCACAGCTCCACATCTGTGGTTCAGTCTCACAGCTTTCATTAGCTTTCATAGTTTTCCAATGCAGCAGGCAGCTGTTTACAACTAAAAAGCTGATTAAACTCACTGTACGCTACCTACTGCACCAAAGAGCACACAGACAAAGTTAGCAGCTATCTGCTGAACATATCAGAGCATTACGCAGACCCTCGGACTTCCCTCAGAAGTCAGAAGAGACCAAAAATGAGCTAAAAGGAGGGCAAATATTAGAATATTAAAGATGTTTTCACCTCTGGTGGCGACAGCCAATGTTTCTGGACTACTAGCCAGGACATGAAAAACAGATATCCAGACCAAAACAATTGGCAGCTTGACACACAACAATTACAGGAAAGACATTTCTGCTAATCTCTATGAACAGATAACTGAGATTGTATTTTGGTCAGTGTGTTCCACTTCTTTGGCTTTCCACTCAGATGTGATTGATTGATACAACTGGGATCTTTTTTTTTTTTTTTTAAATCTTAAGTGCCATGAATGTATTGGCAGTTCAAAATGTTCAAAGGTTATGATGAATCCAAAATGAAATGAATCAGTGTAGCTTTAACAGACCTTTAAAGAAAGGAATTGCATATATATATATTTTTCACTTGTTTGACCTACTTTGCACTGAAAGAATCAAATTTGGCCCTTTAAACTATCCTCTGCACTGAGTACGAGCTAATGATTGAGCAGCTATTCATCTATCAATCTGTAGACACTATTTTCTCATTATTGATTTTGTCTGAATGTGTTCTGCCCAGTGTGGCTCCTTAACAGCTGGCCACAGGTCTAACCACATCTGAATCCCACAGATGAAACATTTATTTATTGATTTTGTTGTATCGCTCTTTTTATATTATGTAAAGGTTCAGTGTGGGGGATTTAGTGCCACCTAGCTGTGGAGTTGCAGAATGCAACCAATTCTCACACCTCACCCCCTCCTTCAAAGAAGTAGTAACAACTGTAGCTGTGAATTTCAGATAAAAACAAAAGGCAATACCTAGATCAGTGTTTGATTTGTCTGCTTAGGGCTACAGTAGAAAAATATCAGTTCAACATTCAACACTCTGTGGAAGTGGACCCGGGGTATGGTCAAATAGTCAGTTTGAAATTACCCGGACGTAGTAATGTAGCTGCCAAGCTGTTCAAATTCTCTGTTAAGGAAAGGAGGTTCAGTGCTTCCTTTATTATCTCGTTTAGCCTAGGATACGCTGGACCATCCTTTACGAAATGAAAGGAGGTCCCACAACTCCTCACGCCAGTGACAAAAAAAACGTACCAGCGTAACAAACAAGTCTACCTGTCCACCTGTCACAGAAATAAAATGAAGTCTGAAATAAATATTAATTTATCACTTGAATTCTGATGTTGATAATGAAGTCACATTTTTCACTGGGTTGTCCACGTTTATAATTCCTGCATAGAACAACACAGTGCACAGGAAGTATCTAGGAAGTATCTCAGATGAGTGTTTTGTAGTCCAGCTTTTGGACTTTGTAGTTTTACCACAGGTCACGTCCATAACATTCGCCGTCGCATGATGATGTAATCTAGTGTAAGTGCAGTCAGATTCTCTGAACACTGCGGTTGTCCTGAGGAATTCTCCTTCACATCTTTCCTTGACTTTGTGACGTTTCCCATCGAGGACAAGGAAAAGTGGTTAGGAAAGGACTAAGGAGCTAATTTTTTGACTACCCCCGCTCTCACTGTAGATATAGAGGACTCGTTTTAAGACAACAAAAACACAACAATTTTTATTTTCAAGTGATTATACATTGCTAAAAACATACTAATGAAAATGTTTTCCCACCAATAGATCCCCGTAAATTTTATTTTTTATGTTACTCTAAATACTAATATACTGTCCACTGATATGCCATCCATACTGTTCCACATGAGTCTGTAAGTAGATATTTGATTGCATTTGTATAGTCATGTCAGATCTGTAAATCTCACTTCCTGGCATTGTTTTTAAAATTAATTTGTCTTTCTCTTGACACAGTTCTTCCCCACAACTCTTTAACATGCATCATCACTCCTTCTATCGATATCTTGCTGAAATGATGACAAACAGCTACATTAAAACAATAATGTCTGGAGCTGATTTGTGCACCCAATCGTTATTCGTACTCTGCAAGAGGAGAACATGATAAATAGACTTTGCAGGCTGAGTAAATGCTTCCCACATGAAAATGACCCTGAGTGGTTTGTCAGTTGTTTGCAAATGAATGAGAATGAGAAAGAGCGGAAGGAGTGTTTTAAAGTCTATAAAAGTTTAGATGGAGTACTGAAGGGTGAAATATTGGGAGGAATTGGAGATGGAATAAGAAAGCAGCAGAACCAATGGTGCATTCAAAGAGCTGTTCAAGTCCCAGCAGTGGGGTGAAGAAAAGAAAGAAGAGAGGGAGAGGAAAAGGTGTTCAGGGAGCAAGAGAGAGGGGGAGTGGGAGGATGATGGGAGAGGGGGTGAGATGGGCGAGTGAATGAAAAGGAAGGGAGGGCTGGCAATGGAGAGGGTTGCTTGGAGAGTTTTGGCCTACATGCTTTTAGCATTATTTCTCTCACTGTGTGTTGTGTTGTGTGTTTCTGGGCAGGTGAGAGATGAGAACAGACATGTTGAGAGCAGGAGAGAGAGAGACAGAGATAGATAGATAGATAGATAGATAGATAGATAGATAGATAGATAGATAGATAGATAGATAGATAGATAGAGAGAGAGAGGGGGGGGGGGGGGGGGGGGGGGGGGGGGCCTTGAGCTTTTGTACTGTATTTGTGTGGCGAAAAAATGGAAAGAGAAAGGAGAGTCCAATGGGAACAATGAGAAAGGAGATGAGAGGAGTGTTGCTTTAATCATCCTCCAGTCTAATTCTAAAAACCTCTTGTGTTGCTCTCATTTCATTTCCTGCCAGTGATCATGTACACGGCCTTACAGTGCTCTTTTACCAGATAATACAGTATAATAACACAGCCATACACAGTGTTGGGGATCCACCTCTGTGCATGTCTTCAGTGTGGTCTGATGCACACCCCTGCAGTGCACGTAGCAGTATGGGGAAACCCTGTGCATGCACATTACAGAGATTACACTGCAGCAAAAACAGCCAGCACTGGCCTACAGAACTACCTGCCCCTGAAATCCAAACCCGCTTTGTCTGCCAAGTCACAGAGTTTGCAATCTGTGTATCACTCACTCCTCATTAATGAGTAATGTCAGAGAAAGTAGCCAGAGCACAGAGCAGCAGGTAAAGGTTTACTTTCTTTGATGATGAAGGACTATTTGTTTTCCTGCTGGATGAAAGCAGACAATGCAGAGGTGCTTTCAATGATATTTTTCTTTTTGGAAACAAAACCAACAACAATAAATTGATCCTGCGATCATATTACAGAAAAAAAAAACGTCATCTCCTCATCCCTCTGTGCCACTAAGCTCTAGTTTAGCCTTGAACATACACTGTAATTTGTTTAGATTGAACCCAGAACCCCAGTCTTTTGAATCAAGTCTCAGGTCAGGTTAGGGTTAGACAGTCAGTACGAGAGAGTCTGTCATCTGTATGAAAATGACAGCAAAACATGTGCATGTGTCACTCAAAACTGCAAAGGGGCAGAAAGTTTCCAGTAAATTTCCATAAACTCTGTGGAAAGCTTGGGAATTGGGAACTATTCCAAATCAGAAACTCCATGGGAATTATAAAGATTTATGTGAATTAACTGTAAATTGGGGGTAATTTAAACCAACTGTATCATATCCAAACATAAATATAACCAATTGTTAAACATTGTTTCTCATAAGCAGACATGCAAAATAAAACAATTAAAAACATTACAACAGATTTATTTGTAAGTAGAACTTTATCAAGTGCTTTGTCAATTATTTTATTGAACAATATTATGTAGTCCACCAGCTCAAATGTGTGTCTTCAATAGTCTCTGTGTGCTCTGGGCTCTAAAGTGTGGCCCAGGTACAGAAATCACCTGTGCAGGTAGGGGGCGTGGCCTCAGTAGCCCTGCAGTAAGCAGTGTGCTATGTGCATGTGATGGGGGAATAGCAGATATTCAAGTGTACCTGCATGAAATCTGGTTGTTTTAGTCAAGATTATGATAACATATATTTTTCCTCAACTATATTTAAGTTCATTGTTAAGGGCCAACCTTCAACTTAAATTCAATAATAAATATAAATTCCCAGTTTATTCACATTTATTCCCATAAATTCCTGTTAATTCCTGTTAGTTCCCATAGAAAGTTTCCAACTTGGAAAATTTTGAAACCCTGCTCAAAATAAAAGGTGTAGCTGTGCTTCTGTACACCACTCACTTTTTTAAACAACTAGTTTTGAACAAACTAGAATCAGTGCTGATTCTGAATGTGACATTGAAAAAGAAGTGTATATAATAATAAAGATTATTGTGCAGCAGTCTGCCCTGTGTGTTTTCTTTTCTTTAGGGCTGACAGATGTAGATTCATCTGTCAGATTCATGAAGATTCATATGTCAGTGAAAAATGACTTGCTTTTACAGGTCAGCTCCATGCATGGATACATGAACCTGCACTTTGTCATGAACACACTTCACTTGAATCACAATCACCAACCACACTGTACACAATTCATCAAGACACAATCAGAACAACACAGCAAACCATGGAGCTTCAATGGAATTCAGTGTATTGACAATAAAAATCAATTCCACTTCACACAAAATGACCTCTACAGGCAAGTCAAGATCCAGAGTTCAAGAATTTTGTGAGCAGTGTATGTTATAGTGAGCTGTTCATGATGAGACAGGACGTTGTTATTAAAGATTACCATATCTCTGAGAGACAAAGAATTAGCTGACGTGCTGTATTCATCTTAACTAATTAATCAGTTTGAATAGTCTGATCATACTCATGAACTGTTATGCATGTGTTACTTCTCATTTCATTCACCATTGAGCTGTAGGATCATTTCTAGAGAAACATTATCAGACATTATTATCACAGATACCTCACACAGCAGGCAGTCACCCCCTCTGATGTCTTGTTTAAAACGTGGCGGGTGGCCATGTGGTGAATTATTTTCACAACTGTCGGGAGAAAAAAAGTCATATGCTGGATATGAAGGCAGGTGGGGGGAACTGTTAAACTACATGTTTGTGTGTATAGGCTAATTAATTTTATAATGAAAATCTAATTTCTTTGATTTCATTTTATTCTGGTGTGCATTAGAATAAGCCAAGTCTTCTCTGCTTTCTGCCTTCAAGTCTCAAATTGAGTCTTCAGGCATTCATTTGGATAGCTCTGTGAGGCTGGTAGGCACAGTGGTTAAATGCTAAATGCTAATGTTGACATTCTCTTCAAGCATATATATATATATATATGCTTGAAGACATCAGAGGCTCCTGAACACTTAGACTTCAGCAGTTTCTTCACAGCACCTTTGGACCAGAATGGTGACTATACTCACCCGTCACTGAAGCTGCTAACTCTATATTAGTAACCAGAATCTGTTTTTTAGTTGTATTTTCTTGGCCACTTGAAAGCAACATTGACTATTATCGCTTCATAATGTAAGGCTATTTACACAACTAACAGATTTGGAGCCAGCTGACAGATGTTAGATAAATGTTAGTTTAATATTCTCTTTCCTTTCAGCTCTGTTTTTGGTCTGCACCAGCTCCTGGGGGAAATATGTGACTCTCTATCCAGCGCTAAACATATATTGATTAGAGCAGCTTTAAAGATTCACATCAGTGGGAACAAATAGGCCTCGGTTAAGTGCCAAGGACAGTGTAAGGGAGTCACAAAGTGTTTTATGACAGCAGGAGACAGTTTGGGGCGTTTCTTGGCAAGTTTGGATGATTAAAAAGTACCAGCATTATCTCACTGTCATCGTTTTAACCCATATAATAACTGCAGGTTAGCATAACATTGTATTTTATAGAATTACTAGTTACGATAGGTGAAATCAGTACACACCTAGCAGGGAAGAACGCTAATCCATGTCTCAAAACTTTCCTTTATCACAGCAGAAACAGATGCAACATCTACCAGAGTCTTTCTACAATCTCATATAGTCATTTTCTAAATTTCAACAACTGAAATGAAACTATTATTGATCAGTGAATCAGTTGATCAGTTTAAAGCTGTCACACAGCATCATTCTGTAGGTCGTGCTTATGAAGTTTACCAGCTGGAAACCAAGAAAAATCTGCTCATTACATCTAATTTAATTTGTTTGATCACACCTCAGACACACTGTATATGCTTTTGGGCAACATGTTTATATTTATTTGCATTTACTGTGCCGAAATATATGGTTTTTAGAAATGTGTGTGTGTGTTTGTATGGGGTGGAGTCTTTGTTGGCTAGACTGGGGAGACTTCCTGTGACAGGCGTGAAGCTACATGAGTGTTACCCACCATTAAACACACAGGCCTATTTATAAAGATGGAGGAGGCAGCCAAAGACACGCTGATGTGTTCTCTGTCTAATCTCTGCATGTCGCTCAGGTGTTAATGAGGCTTGTGAGACTGTGTGTGTACGTGCGTAGCACAGACACTCATGAAAGAAACCCCCCACCCCCCAAGTGTCAGAGTGAATTATGTGAGAAAAATAAGCCATGAAAAAAATGTAGTGATGGTTGTGTCAAAACTCCTAAATCAGATCAAAACTATGCAAAACACTGGAAAGCTGAGAGAATAAGTTGCAAACAGAAGAAGTGAGGGCGCTTCAGCTGTGTTACAGCAGTGCCCTCTGCTGGAGAAGCCTCTCTTCATGCTCTCCCTTTCAAAATACACTGACATATAAAATAACTGGTATATCAACAGAATATATTCATGTTCAATCCACCTTTACTTGTATAAAAATAAAAATGCTTGAACACTTTGGAAAGGAACAGGAAACAAACACCAGAGCACAGTTTGCACCATTTATCCACAGTTATGTTCTAAACAACAAAATATCTGCAGAATGTCCCTGTCTGTAAGATTAATCCACACATTTCATGTTTTCAGGACGACAGCCTCCGGGAGAATAGTGACGGATTAAAACACTGGCCCATGAATGTGGTTTAATTTAGATGGTGGCAGAGGAAACGGTCACACCCACACTAACCCAACAGAGATTACTCGATAACATGAGAGTTTGGAGCTCATCTGAGATGATGATGATGATGATGATGTTCAAAACATCAGCCATCACCTTTTACATTCAACAATATAGTGATGTATGTTACAGGTCCTGAATTTAAGGGACCTCACTTAAGTAACCAGCAGTATTATATTCAAATGTTTATCTCTTTTTAACCATTATTCTTCAAGTATATGTCCACAATAAAATGTCTTGCTCTCTAGAGGGATTTTAGGGCATTATGCATCCCTATCCGGTAGTCTTTGATAGCACATTACATGGTAATGGTTTGAGGTTTGGTTTCCACAGTTTCTCCAGCAGATATGGGAGTTGTCATCATAATACGATTTCTGTGAGGGTGTGATAAAATACTGTATCTCAGACATTTCTAACCGAACTCCCTCCATTTATGTGAATTGAAACAAGTTGAAGTTAAGGAACTGTATGAAAACGACTGACAAGGCATTTGATGATACAACAATAATTAATGAGAATTTTATTTGATACTTAATCTAATTTATTTCACAAAACCCATTTCATTTTGTAAATGTTTGAATTTTGTAACCTTTTTAATCTAAGAGATGTTAAATCATGTTGATACTACACTGTAATCAGGTATCCTTATGTCTGTTCTCACACTGTGTAACTTTGGGGGTGGTAGTGTATGTACCGGAAAGAATAGGAAGTTTTCACATCTTGCAAGTGGGCAATGTAACCAGGCTCTATGGGCATAATAACAAAGGCAAAAAGACTGAAGAGGATTGACGGGGGAAGCTAAGAAGAGGAAAGGAGAGAGTGAGCAAGCAAGAAGTCACTGGACAAGAGCAAATGTGGGACTGACTTTTAGTGGTTGGTGAGAGCTTGGTGAAATAAAAGGCTGAAAGACAGACACCGAGCTGGGCTGACTGCTGTTGGACTAGTCAGTAATATTAGCTGCTGCTGGGTCTGCTGTTGGTGACCTGGCTGATGTTTGGCTGTTAGCTGTTGTTGACTTGCTAGTTTTTGATCATAAGTAATGTGATCAGAACAAATACTCGAGTACTGCTGTCCATATTTACCACAGTGATTACACTCTGAAACAATATTTTAAGGTGCCAGTGAAATCCCAAATAACCTGAACCACAGCTGGCATGAAAAGGCCAGTGGGTAAAACCACAGCATGAGGTCAAAATGTGACATTTAACGGCTCGTAGTGGTCACATGACCACAGAGCTGAGAGGGTGACTGTAAAAAGTATTTACATTGAATGGAATGGGGTGTTTATGTCTGCCCCTCCACTGGTCTGGATAAGTGCATAATCAGAGTCTCTTCACAATAGGAAGCTGCATTCTCCATCTCAGCCCTTCACTGGAGCACACAGCAGATGAGCTTTGAACAGAAATGACTTTTAAACTGTACATTTGCTCACATGTTGAGCACAGAAGAACTGTTTTTTTTTTTTTTATGGGTGGATAAAATGTGCTGAAAAGGTTCAATCATCTCATTGTCATGAGCAGAATTACTGAGTCTGATTAGATGCAGAGGGGAGATGCTGATATGGATTTGTACACATTAAAACAGGATTAATCAGAGATGAATGAAAGGTGTATCTGCGCTGCTGTGAATAACCGTGAGAAATCTGCACAAATGTGAGACAAAAGATGAGCGGTGGCAGAACCACGCTCAAAAATGGGAAGTGATGGTGCAAAATGGAGGGAATAGAAAGAGACACACAGAACAAGATGGCAGAGTGGGTAGCAGTGATAGAAAAGGTTGTGACTTGTGATTAGGGCAGGGAGGATGAAAGGAGTCAGAAGAAAGAGAAGCAGAGATGGAGAATGAGTCTGGCTGATTGGTTTCCATGGTAACTGCTGATGAGGTGTGGGGCTAAATAAAAGAGCAGGTCCTTCTGGCTCAGTGAGGATCACTCTCACATTTCTCACATAGCATTAAATGCTGAGGGTGTGCGACATGATTGATAGGCAGTACCACGCCTTTCCTCATCAGCAGCTCCACTCCCATTTACCAACATTTAACGGTAGAGAACCGCCTTTTAATGCATATGCAAGATCTTTCACGTTTGTCCGTTCAATATGAAGTTGAGGCCAGCAAGCAGCTAGCTTAGCATAAAGATTTGAAACAGTTATGAAACATACTGCACATGGCCCCTTGTTAAAGGACTAGTGAGTAGGATTTAGTGGCATCTAGCAAGCTGTAACCATCTGAAACCTCACGCAAGTATGAAGGAGGCACTAAGGTCAGTGTTTGGTTTGTCTGTTCTGGGCTACTGTAGAAATGTCGGTGCAGTATCTGCAGATATAAAAGGCTCAATCTAAGGTATCTTACACACTGGACCTTTAAACTATAACTCACTACACATTGTTTTTGTACAGTTTAAACAAACAACATATAATGTGTTCATTATTGAGCATTGGAGGTGTTGGTGGGCAAATTTTGTTTCCTCTGTTTCCAGTCTATATGCTAAACTAAGCTAAGCTAAGCTAACTGACTGCTGGCTGGAACGACATGCATACATATTCTGCATATAGACAAGAGCATCAATCTTCTCATTTGACTCTTGGTAAGAACACAAAGAAGCCATGGCAGTAGAGTGGGCCGTCAACTAATCAGAGGGCCGCGGTTCAACTCCCAGCTCCCCCAGTCCAGCCAAAGTGTCCTTGGGCAAGACATTGAACTCCAAATTGCTCCTGATGCATGTGTTCATAGCTACCAATCTTATTCCCCCAAACATGAACTTATTAATAGTACTGACATCACTATGCACGATTCAGGCTTTTTGGTTACTCAGCATGTTACAGGCTGTTATTAATCATCACTCATCATTTTTTTTATGTGTATAATTTGTTTGAAATTCATTTGTCCTGTTTTCTGAGTCACATGGAAAATAACCTGACCCAGCATACACGAGGACAAGGGGTGCACTCATGTAACCATCACAGGGCTAACATGGATAGACTGACCATCTCTCTCACTCACATCCATGGCTAAAGGCAAGTATCCACAAACTCAGCTGTGTAAACTCGGGGCAATGGCAGAATATGTAGAAAAGATGCCCGGGAATCAAACCTGAATCCTTCTCTCTGTAGTGTTGACAGCACTGACCACTACAGCATCTCACGGTCAATGATAGTAATCTTGTTTTAAGGCAGCAGAGCAGCTCAGTGGCTTGGCGGCTCACAGCGAGAAGGGTCTGGATCTCAGATGCATGATGTGGATTCTCTCTTATCACCACTGGGGCTGAGATGGTGGATGCAACAGACTGGAAACCTACCCAGGGTGCTTCCATGTGGATGGATGACTGCCCAAGTGTGTGTGGGTGTGTGAAACAGGGTGTTGGTGTAAAATAGTATGCATGCTCATTAAACCATAAAAAGCTGAGAAACTATGCCTGCATGCAGCTCGTGACGCTGAAGAGTGAAACTGGACCACCATTGCTTCAGATTTAAAACCCAAAACATCTTTTTAAAAATCATTTATCGGCTAATCAAAAACTAGATTCTGCCATCATAAGAAAACTATGGCAAAAACTTGATGCTCGAACGGAAACTGGACTCTGACAAAGGAGGAAGAAAGCGAGAGAACTCAGCTGCTGCTGTCTGCTTAGCAACAGCATCGGTAATGAGATCAACTCCCCCAAACCCACTTCACACTGTGACTCAGTGGCCTGGTTTCCAACTTGCATCAACGTGAGTCTAGTTGCCAGATTCTATCTAAATACAGAATAATATATCAGGACTGTTTAGAGGTGGCATTAAAATGTGTTTTGTCCACAGTAAATTAGATTTTTTCCTCCCTGCAGAGTGCAAATTGTAGCACATTGCACAACAATCTGTTGTTTATTATCATATTTTCACTCCTCAGAAATATGGCAAACAACTATAAATAATAGATAAACTGTAAAACTTCAGTTGCTGGAGCCTGACTGTTTAATTATCCACGACGGATGTTGCAGCAAAATGTGCACCAGAATGATTTACAGCAATGTTAAATAATAAAGTCAATCAAACCATCAAACTATGAAAGCCAGCCTCTGAAGAAAACACTGTTTGCTAAACCTCTCCCCCAGAGACTGGCATCATGCTTTACTTCAACTCAACACTCACATATCATGTTCAGGTGTCCTATACTCTTCATATAATACTCAAATTACTTAAAATACTCCAATTAATGTGTGCTACAGTGGATTAAACTGGTCCTGCTTGAATGTTATCAGAATTTAGCATGACATCAGCAGTTTTGTCTCTGTTTTGCTTTTTAATTAGGTTTAAATCTACTTGAGATAGTGTTTGTCAAACACACAGTCCTCATGCTTCATTTCCATCCGTCTTCTCCGTGTATGACTTTTTTCATATTCTAGACCTCTTTTACAGGGTTCTTAGTTTAAAACAGGTTCAGTCGAAACAATAGAAACAACTCATGACGCTAACATTAGCTAAAGTAGCTTGTTAGATACAGCTGGTTAAATTTGCCAGCTGACAGCTGTCATCATACTTAGATCTGTACTAAGTGGGTTGGTGCTAAGCGAACAACCAATTAAGTCTCCAACGTTGGTATACCTCTTAATTTGTGTGTAATTTGCAACACAACAATGAACCTGGTTGATGCCTCGTAGTATTACACCTTCTCCTCAGGAGAGACTGGGTTGCCATGAAATGGCCAGAAAAATGCATCGTGTGTTTAGTTTGTCTGATGAAGGCTAACGTAAAAACATGGCCGCTCAACATGGCGCACTCAGCGGAAGAAGAGCTAGAGCGTCTGTAGATATAAAAGTCTCATTCTCTAAGGTAACACGATGATTCTTATTTTCAGGTGATTATACACTAATGAAAACATTGTTATGAATAATATATTACATTTCTGACATAGTTTCTTAATAGAACGCCCCAAATCTGCAATCATTCACTTGTAGTCAATTATTTGATTATATATGTGCAGGGGCAATAAACTCTTGTCATTGGTGCTCTTTCTCTGGCTTCATGCACACATGCTGTCAAAGAAAGAAAATCTTGTTCACTGCCCTCTATTACAGGTAACAGCTGCTGGCCTCTTTTCTCTGGCCTTGATTGCTTGCTAGAGTTCTCCATCCCAGTACAAATAGATCGAAAAATTCTCTTCTACTCTATCATACACATACAGACACACACATAGACACAGAGTTGGTAAGGGAATTGACTGAGACCTGAGGGCTCAGGGCTGATGTGTGGGAGGCATATGGCGGAGTGGCCTAATGGAGAGCTTTTACTGTGTATTATAACCAAAGGGATTCACAGACAGGCTCACATGGGCGGGGCGGGTTAGTCTAACTATTGTATTGTGGTCTGTCCTGCGAGCACACACAGAGGCACAGTACAGGAGGTGAAGACCTGCTGAGATAAAGAGCAGCTTAAATACGCCAACTCCCTTCTCAGGTCATGATGCTCTTACTTGCAGCCAATCACAAACCATGTGTGTGTGTGGAAATAAGTGAACTACAGGAAGGCAGGCATCTTGTTCCACCCAACATACCCCATCCTCCAAAAACATTAGGAGAGCATGAAAAGAGTTAATATCAATGGATCCTATTACAACTTCTTTATCCTGCTTAATTGTGATTATTATTCTCTAGGGTTACAAATTCTGGGAATTTTTAATGTTGGAAACTTTCCATGGAAAAAAAAAATTATATATATATATATATATATATATATATATATATATATATATATATATATATAAAGAGACAAAACTGCTGATATAATCTTGACTAAAACAACCAGGTTTCATGCAGGTACACTTGAATATCTGCTATTCCTCAATCACATGCACATAGCACACTGCTTACTGCAGGGCTACTGAGGCCACGCCCCCTACCTGCACAGGTGATTTCTGTACCTAGACTGCACTTTAGAGGCCAGCGCACACAGAGACTATTGAAGACACACATTTGAGCTGGTGGACTACATAATATTGTTCAATAAAATAATGAAAACTTCTTCTAAGTTCTACTTACAAATGAAATGAACGGAATGTTTTTTTAATTGTTTTATTTTGCATGTCTGCTTATGACAAAATAAAATGTTTAGATTTATGTTTGGATATGATACACTTATTTAAATTACCCATAATTTAGACATTGAGCTGTTTAATTCACATAAATTTCCATAAATTCAGAGTTTCTGATTTGGAATATTCCCCAAAGTCCCTAGCTTAACTTCCCAAAGAAATTTACCAGAAACTTTCCACCCCTTTGTAACCCTAATATTCGCTCAGAATTGGAACCACAGTTTAATGATTTGAAGATTTGGGGGGTATAAACAGGAAGTACAAAGTTGTTATGTAGGGTCTGAATTAGCTGTGGACTACAGCTTGAGCTTTTCCCATTTTTTTGTTTACATTTTTTAAATAATTAATAGAATGCCAAATTATTAAGATTTCTTATGTGCATCTCCATGGATAGTCAGACAGACATCATCACTGATCCCTTTCTTGTCTATTATTTTTACATGGATTTATGTATCCCTGAGTACAAATTTGGCAGCAATCAGTAACTAAAATTTACTAAAGGTAGCCTAATTGTCTTCATGTGTGTCACAGCATCTATGTTCTACATGATGTTTATACAGTTCCAGGTTGTGATCACATCAGAATCCATTCTGAATCATTAATGCAAAGCGATATCCAAACACAGTTTGCTTCACACATAGACAGATCATATCACATCATAACACACCTGCAATGCAACAATGCAACATAAAGAGCTTCTCCTGTCAGAATCTATTACAGAACAATGCTCTGTATGCATGGAGAGCTCCAGCTGAAGAGCTGACGGTTGGCTGACTTGAGGCCAGTGAGCTTCTGCACTGCTTGATTTGTCTAATTGTATAACTGACTGATTTCCTCACCAGTTCATGCTCCACCTCAGTTACAATTTGGTGAAGGCTCTAGGACTTCCATTGCCCTCTGAGTCATCAGCCTGATAGCTCTCACAAACAATGAAAGCAGATGAAGAGGTGTGTGTGTGTGTGTGTCTGCGGTGTTTTAATGTGATTCTTGTGATTCTTTGCCATGATCTGTACAGCACTGCTGCTGATGATGCACTCAGTCTGTGCTGTGACCTTCACGACAACCTCACTAAATCATGCAGTTCACAAATAGGCTGAAAAACGTTCAACTGGAGCCACTTTACAAAGGCTCAGCTGCCCCTGGTGCTGGAACAGAGCATGATGTGTGACACTGAGTGAGAATGTCAGCAACAGAGAGAGTGTTTGCTGTCCAGACTCTACTATTCAGCCTGAAGTATTTACCACTGAGGCTTAGACTGTAGAGCAGTGAGGGGAGGAAAGTGCATCAAGTTAGGGAGGCAGAGGGGTTAGATAGAGAGTCAAACCTTAGAGTCACAAAGGTTTGTCCTCCCTGACAGGACAGCATATCGCAGAGATAAATCATGAGTCAATGCCCAGAGAAACAGGAAATAGGAAATAGGATATAGGATATAGGATCAAGAAGTGTAGGATCTACAAGACCCTGTCCAGGAACACTTGGAGGCTCTTCACTGTCCCTTACTTTACACCAACAAGATAAAGGTGCATTACTTTTTCCGGGTCTCAGCTTTTGAAAAATCATTTAATGCTCTCATGATGAAATGTCGCAGACAGTGTCAGAAAAAAAAGCAGTGAACAGCATGACGACTCCTTCATGTTTCTTACCTCCACAAACAGGAAGCATGGGACGATGGAGCTGCTGCTTTTCACACCCGGCTTCCCCTCCATTGCCATCCCTCTCTCTGCTTCTGTGAATCTCCCTCTGACCAGCTCTCGCTCTCCTTACCCTGCAGGAAACAGAGTTAGTCAGGTTAGTCCGCTGACTGACCTGAGGTCAAGTCCAGAGTGTGAGACTAAGTGGAATCAAATCAGGACAAATGAGCTTTGGATAGATTTGGGTAAAGATTAAACTCATGTCTACACACTGTGAGCTCGGTGCATCACTGACACAGCTTTACACATTCTGTATTTAGATGCATCAAAGCTGCCCTTGGTGTTAGAACAAAATGATTTAGTTTACATTTTATGAAATGATAACAGTGTGAGTCTCAGTACAACACCAACATCCATCCAACAATCATTCAACAACCACCTAATGAAACACTGTTTGATGTGAAATCATTCCACATGTGTAAATGTTGTAGCAGAATGCTACAACTACAGACACAGTCACATCACATCTGTTTTGCCACTAGTCCTCTCAAAGCACACAGTGTTGGAAGCTAAATGAAGACAAGAAGCAGAGCTGGTTGGCGACAGCTACAGTAGATAGCAAGCTAGCAAGCTCAGAACATTCTGGTGCTAGACAGCTAGAGAGAGTCTTAACAGACCACTACGACCAATGTGACAACTGAGGGTGGCAGTAGGCCGATTTTGTCATTTTTTAGCCTTGCTAGTTTCCTGAAGAACGCCATACAGAGCAAAGGGAAAACTGGATCAACTTGGATCAACCAATACCAGGTTTGGTATGTCTGACTGTCAAAAATAAGATGATGAAGAGAAACTCAGTGTCACTGTAATAGACAGACAAATCCTACTGAAATGCGCCCACTGTCACATTTTTACGGAACAGACAGCAACAATGTTGCATTGAATAACAGTGTCATAGCTCTCACAACCAACACTGGTCAGCCAATGGCATGTCAGGTGAGGTCAGGTAACTCTCACCTTGGGGTCACAATAGCTAACCAAACACTACAGTTTATTCAAAATCTATCTGCACCACTGAATCCTGATTTAAGAGCATGGGACTTCCATTTCAAATACTTGAAATTAAATGGCGAAGCACACAAAGACAGATATCACGCTTCATCTTAAATGTTGTTTTTACTGACATTTCATTTTTTGTGGATTAAGCAAACGAGATATACTGTAACATGATAATCAGAGTTTTAGAGGTGCTGGTGGGTGGATTTTTTTTTTTACCTTTGTACACAACTAAGCTAAGCTAAGGTAACTGTTCCTGGCTCTCTTCATCTAACTTTAAAGTTCCCCAAACTATTACTTTAAATTGCAACACATCTCATTTGACAGGAGTCACAAAAAAACATAACCAGACACATAAAACACACTGACAAAGGGCAAAGACTTCTAAATTCTACAGAGGACAAAAGGGAAGAGGTGTCAGCAGTACATACAGTGTGATCCCGGCTGTCACACGCTGCAAACAGCCTCTAAAGTGAGTAGGATGTGTTCGTACCCATCACGCTGCTGAACTTAGAACATGAACACTCTTTTCAGAGGCTTGACGTGGACCTTGAATCACCTGTTGTCAGGTTGGACAGATATTAAACACACACACATACACAGAAAAAAGAATAGAAGAGCCAGAAAAAAAGACTTTTTTTGTTTCTGAGAAGTTGTCAGTTTGACCTCCATTCTGCTGCTGAGTGCTGTATTATGTGCTGTGAGCTTTCTTCCTCCTAATTCCTTCTACGCTGGTGGAAAGAATAGGCCTGAGGGATGAATAAGGCATGAAGCCAAGCTCTTAGCAGCCCTAAGAACGATGCAATGTGCCAACCAAGACTGCTTTTAGAGAGGGTTGGTTGGGCTCTGTGTGTGTACACGTGAACAGTGTGTGTGTGTGTGTGTGTGTGAGAGAGAGAGAGAGAGTCCAAAAAAAAGTAGCTGTCAGGGTGAACAAGCAGAAGCCCCAGGTAACGGAAACCAACAGAGCAGAGAAAGAGAAACAGAGAGACAGAGGGAGGAATCGCTCCTGTTTCTTCTCCACTAGAGGCTGACGGGAAGTGTTACTTTGTGTTTCATTCCCTCAGTGGGAGGCAGCACAAAGAGACTCTCTCCCACAGCTTGGGCCACAGGCTGAGAAAGTACAAGCATGAGCTGTGAGTTGGTTGGTGGCAGATCTCCTGAAGATGAAACAGTGTTTTGGGAGGAAGCACCCAGGTGGCCAGAGATGAGGCTTTTGATGATAAGTATAATGATAAGTGGGATGCTACGCCAGGGATGATTTCACCTAAAGAATGGGAATTATGAAGCTTATTATTCCCCCACTGGTGCATGTGGAGTTCTGAGCTGTCCCACGCACATTTGGTGTAAGTGAATTTTTCTCAGAAGCCTTCTCTGAGTGCTGATCTGGGTGACAAGTTTGCAGCTTAATTAGGACGAGAAAATCTGGCCACTGCTCAATATGCAGGACATGGAGACCGAGCTCGAGGCTCACACAGGTCTGCTTTACTGTCGTCTCATACATGGAGCAGCAAAGTCAGTGTTGGGACAACACTGTCATCAGTTACTTACTTAAACTTGAATTACATTACTTTACTAATTAATACACCAAAGTAACTAGTCAGATAACTTGCATTTACAGTCAGACATGAACCAGTGGCACCCAACCTTTATCTTCTAAGGACCTTTTCTATCATTAAGTAAACTAATTATGTGACATGTGTGTATATATATATATATATATATATATATATATATATATATATGTGTGTGTGTGTGTGTGTGTGTGTGTGTGTGTGTGTGTGTGTGTGTGTGTGTAAACTTTCAACAAACTGATCAACTGTACAATTAACACAACTGATGAATGTAATAACTGCAGGACGTTTGTGTCAAACAGGTGATTTGGGTTCCATCAGATGAGTTTTCATGATATTTTATTTTACATTTCTCTGCCTGTTCAATTTCATTCATGTGTTTTTTTCCATTCTATTAGTTTGGTTGGTCTTTGGTTACTTTCCTAAGGCTATTTAGCAGAGAATAATCTAAACTTTAAAATAACAGCTTTGTTTAGTTTTCTTCACAGAAATTATTGAAATTCTGAGATATAAGCCTACCATATTTATTTAGTTTCTAAATTTCCCTGCACCCCTTTAAATGAAGAGGGGCTTGCAAATCCCCAGAAAGCCTTGACGACCCCCAGAGATCGTCAGAACAGCCTGTGACAAGCTTTAAACAAACCCAGACACATCTTATTCAATATTTAAAGCTACTATAATCAATGTTTTTATGACAATGTAAAGTCAGTGTGATAATGTCAAAAGGTGTTGCTCGTAGTCATGAACCTACAGATCACCATCACTTACATCTGCAGGTCCTCTCAGCTTTATGGACGTTTATAGCAAGTTTACAGATACTGTGCTTCACTCTCAGCGCTCTTTTAGCATCGCTTTGAGCTGCTTTCAGCAGGAAGCTGTTTTCAGTAAAAAGGCCACTTTACACTACCTGCCCAGCACCAGACAGCAGGGAGACAAAGAGGGCAGATATGTCCATTGGAATTTGGTAGTGAGCAAAAACACTGCCAAGAGAGGGAATACTGGACTTCCATTCATCAGGTGGACAGAAACATTTCAAATAAATGCTAAGATTGCTATGTAACTCCTGGAGGCATAAAGAAACAACTGTTTGCTAACAAGTTCACCAATAACTTAAAAATGATAATATGTCAATGTTGTGCTCTGCTGCCCCCCCCCAGTGACCAGAAGTATGTTGTTGTGGGTAATAAGACACTGTGGATAACAAGCTAACTTGTTACCTTCAACAGCTAGCTTAACTTTAGCCTCAGTGACTCCATGCAGAACTCTAGTGGTCCTGTCCACAATGCTGAAGCTAAAACGGGTTTACACACCCTCCAACTCAAAACCCGGGTGACTCCTGATGTAGGCTAATGTTAGCAGGTCAGCTAGATACAAACAAATGCTCTGTCCACAGCTTCAGCCCATGTGCTAAGCTAACACATCAGAGCCCAGTCTGTCCGCTGAACACAGAGAAACAAATGGATACAAGCTGATCAATTTAACGCTGGTTAAAATGCAGATTTGTGTGCATGCGTGTATTCTACTATGTAGAAGGAAGAGGCAGTCCAGCTGGTATTGATCTGATTAGTGGGGGCCAAGTGAAAAGGGGCCTAATCTGATAGTCTGTCTATACATCAGAGAAAACCAAATCAACCTTTCAACACAGGCAGAAACAAGGGGGATAGACAGACATGTGGAGAGTGAGGGGGAAAACAAAGAAAGACAAAGACTAAAGCCAAGGAGACAATTAAAGACACACACGCACACACACATACACACCAATCAGAATAAAAACATGAGGGAACTGAAATCAAAATGGTGGAGATGAGAGGCGCAAAGAGAGCTGCAGAGGGGAAAGTTAAATTAACACCATCTCAAACACACACACACACTGATACATGCACACATATCAGGGAGAGCAGGACATATGAATCTCCTACTGCTCTGAGGACTCAAGTCAAAGGGTAGAGACCCAGGCAGCCATATGTCCTCTCTCCTGCCTCTGCAGTCCACCACCCTGCCCCAGGACATACAGTACACAGGCTGTGCATATGAGAGCACACACATACACACAAGACTAATTAGACACAGCAATCTGGATCATGCTTGATTTTACTTATTTCTGTCTTGTTATACATGCTCTTGTAGAGTTTAATAACACACATCTTGCATGCATACATCCACATTCGTGCAGCAGCAACATCACAGAAGGTGCAGCAGCAATGCAGTGTTAAAATGCCAATTGTCAGTCAGCCATTCTTCTATTTCTGTGTGCCACATCCAGAGAGGAAACTCTGTCATAACCTGAATATTCAAGACTTTGACTGCACAACATTTTTTTAACATTTACCTGCAGCCCAGAGCTTTCACTGTCGATCTGAGCAAAGCCTCACATCCCTCAGCTCTCATGCTGCTTTGGATTTTTTTGTGCTGTGTGTGTGCGTGTGTGTGTGTGTGTGTGCGTGTGGTCATTTTTGCCCTGCCATTGTCACACCAATTTCTTTGAACTCAGACCCCATGCCGGATCATACTCACACACATTCTAGGAAGCCATACTTCTTCTGTGCACATGCAGGCTTACAAGCATGCATAATACACCTATGCTGACACCTGAGTTGACTCACAAACAAACAACTAACATCCCACTCCTCTGCCTAGAAGGCATTCCCTCCTACTATTAATAGAGCAAAGTCAAGGAGGAGAGTAAAGCCGTAATAGGATTTACCCAGTGCCGGATAATTAGAGCTTCTGTTTGGGGAATACCACTGCAAAACACAGAATATCACAGAGAGACACTCCCCCCATCACCACAACACACACACACACTCGCACACACGCCCACGGGCATGTTCAAAGACCCTTGGAAGAAGCAGATAATACAGATCCACTTAAAGTGCAGAAAATGCAAAACAGTGACTTCCACAACATGACTGCTCTGTACGGCACCTCAGGCAGACCGGCTTTTCAATCACATGGAGGAGACAAGAGGAAACCCGCCGTCCATTTGTCCATTCACCCCCCCCCCCCCCACCCCCTCCCCCTTACCTTGGATACCTCTTCGCCAAAGCTGACGGTTGCCGTGGCACCGGATTCCTATGCGGTAGCCATGTCAGATCAGATGATGGTAGGGAAGTGGTGTGAAAATCTCCCTCCACCCAGATGTCTGTGTCTCCTCTTCTCCTCTCCTCTCGATCCCTCCTGCTCCACGGTGAAGCGTGAGAGACGGCAGCAGCAGCAGCAGCAGCAGTGTCTCCAAATCTTCAACACACACACGCACGCACACGCACGCACACACACACACACACACACACACAAACACAAACACACACGCACTCGCCCTCCTTTTAATTAGCTTGTTCCAACAACCAGTGATGACTAATAAATTAAGTGGCTGAAATTACCTCCTGTGCAGCGTACGGTCCAATGAGGAGACACAGAGGAGAGGAAGAGAGGGCGAGAACATGTGTGTGAGGGAGTAAGAGAGTATGTGTGAGAGACAGTGATCGAGAGAGAGGGGGAGAGGGAGGAAGGGAGGGAGGGCATGCATTATGTGTGTCAGCTCATTTGTATTCAAAGCTTGTTTTCCCTCTTCATCCCTCCCCTTCCCTCCCTCTGTCCATCCCTCCCTTATCTCTCTCTCTCTTTCCCTTCCTTCCCATTTTCCTTTCCTCCTCTCCATGAATGGACCTAGAGGACATGAACCTGACCCACACGTTAGAGGAAAGGAGGGATGCTGCAGACCACAATAAAGAAAAAAAGAAAGCTGTATGTGTGTGTGCCTCCAGCTCAGCACACTCTGGATGTGTGTTAATGATACATGGCTATTGATCGAGCACTCCAGGAGCACATGTAACATCACAGGTCAGAGCTGCTAACAAAGACAGTGCCTGTGCAGATGAACTGCAAGAACTTTTGTGATCTCTTCATTTTTAATATAGCGCCACCATCAGCTCAATTTTTTTTAATTTGTCCAGACATCATCATTGATCTAATCTGATGTCCAGTATGAATAATAAAATATTAGCATAAATACAACTTGTATTCATTTCCATATTCATGAATGTATGTGAAGTGGAGCCAAAGTAGAAGAACCAAAACTGCAGTTCCTCAAACGTCCACTTGAGGCTGGCTCCAGAAGTGAGTCAGTCTCCATAAGTCCCCATGTTCAAATGTCCAACTTCACAGCAGAAATAAACATGTTTACAGCCTGGTACAAAAAACAGTTTTGGTATAGATAATTTCCCTGTTCATGACAACTATACTGAGCTAGGCTAACCCTATTTACCATAGAGACATGAGAGTGGAATTAATCTTCTCATTTAACTCTCAACAAGTTTTTTCCCCAAAATGTCTAAACTATGATTTTAACCTCAAAGCAAGAGATGCTTGGCAGCAGATCTATGTGGCTTTTAAATAACATTCTCCCTGACTATGATCTCAAACTACATTTAACTTGAAGTCAATGAAAATGAACATAAAAACATCACAGCCTGTGTGCCTCATTTAAGATATGAAATCTGATCTGATCACCTTCGGCAAGAAGCTTTGATCAGAAACAAGTAGTCTGATGTACTGTAGCTCGCGGTCCTCTCTTATAATGCACACGTTAACAGGATGACTCCTGCAGCTCAGAGACACCCAGAGGTGCTCAATGAATCAAGAGGTTAACCTTGCACATTTCTTTCAGCCAGGCTGCTGGTGGCTACTGCCCTGCCCGCTCTTCATTAATATAGCATTACCTCAGAGACATTAGTAGCCACCAGCCTTTTTTTATGTGCACACAGCATCTGATGTATATTTTATGAATGATAATACATCAGAAAGAGGCAAAGAACACCAATAACTGCCTGTGACTTATTTTCTTAGAATGGTGAAATGGTTGATGTGGCAAACAGACTCATGACAGAAATCCACCAATAAAGGAAATTGACAAATTCTCATTATTTAAATGTAAAATATGGAAAATAATCCTCAAGAGGAATCAAATCAAATCTTTACAGATTTGTTGTTTGGGGCTCTGTCCCTAAATATGTCTTCGCCAACCATCCTCTCACTACATCCCACTTCCCCTCCTCCAGTGCTGAGTGTGCTGTCCCACCTCGTATCGGGGTCTCAGTGGGATTGTCATGGCAGTACATGAGATATGGCCAGAGCATCGTGGAAATGAGAAATCTGCCTGTTATGGGGCCGTTATGGTTTACAGCACATTGCATGCCTGTCCCATGGGTCTACTCTTCTCCTGGCCACATACCCTGCTCCATCTCTGTCCATCCCCCTCTCTGGCTGCTGCACCACCCTCGAGCTTACAATGGAAACCCCCCAACTCCATCCTTGACTGATGAGGAGAGAAAACTGAGGGCGATAAAGAAGGACACAGAGACGAACAGGGCAAAAGAAGGTTTGATCTGAAAGAGATGTTTGCCTGTTACCACAGAAACTTTGCCATACGCATACAGAAGCATTCACAGATAACACACTCAGTCAATATGATGTAAGTATACTGTATGCATTAACACATTTACTCATTCATGCACATCACACAACCATAAATCCAGTAATGCTTGTAAACTGCACTGCACGCATGAATACAAACATCCACAGGACCAGTGGTGCAGTGTGAAGCCCTCCTTTATGTTTACTGCAAAGGGGCACTGTACATACCTCATGTAAATAATTCACATGATACATTCAGTGTCAGTTAAATCTGAAAGGCATTCATGCAAGAAGCTGAGAGCTGAAGAATCGAGCTAGAAACACAGATGTTTAATCCATTCATATAACTAGATAAACTCTGCACAGAGGTGACCCTCACCTACCTTGGATTGACTGAACTCCCCCCTTCCCCCTCATATTTATGACTATTTACACCCCCACACACCAATAATTATTTATACTGTCTAACTGTATATATCATGTATACATTGTGTATTCTATGCCACCCTTTATACCGAACATTGATGCCTACAATGTGTACTCAGATCTAACTGTTTATTTTGTATCTAATGCTGACTACACACACTATTTAATATATAATATAATATAAAGTTATAATAATTAACTGTTCATACTGTACATAATACATATATATTTCACTTCTGGGTAGAAGCTAAACAGCATTTTATTTTTTAAATACTTGTTACTTGAATCTAATCTAATCTATTGATCTATTCCAATCATCCACACAGGGTGTTCCCTGTGTTTGAAAGGTGTTACAGCTGAATAAGTATGTGGATATTACATTCAAATCAAATTCTAAATTTCCTAGTTGTCAAATAGGAAATTCACAGCCTGTGACAGAATATGAAATTTCTTATAATAAATGTGTACAGTAAATATAAAGCTACAAGCTCACCAACTGCAGCTTTAATCTTATATTGTTTAAAGACCCCACAAAAATCCACACAACATATAACACACAAGCAGTTGATTGCATAAGACAAATGGAGCACATAACCTTAATATCCATTTTAAGCCCATCACATAAACACACCTTATGCCAAATACACACATTTCCCTGTCTCCCCTCCGATTACCACCACACATAATTCCCGCCCAGCTCTCCAAATACAACCCCCAACGACACACGCACACATGCACACACGGGCCCCTGTATCATTATGCCGGGAGCTCCAGCTGTGGTCTACAGGGGCAATTCATTAATCAGCTTGACAACAAAGAAACACATTCCTACACTATCCTTTCTCCTTTGTCTGGACCTGCCACTTGATCCTGTGTTAATACTGCCAGTTAAACACACAACAAAGCTCTCACTTTCAATTATTCTCAAACCAGATCATCCCTGTTACATCATGACTGCCTTAATAATTCTATAAGTATGAGTATATATGTAAATATTTAACAAAATAACTACCTGGAAATATGAATTTAAATGGAAGTGGACTTTCTTAGGAAAGTGTCTATCATTCTATAGAAGTATATTGAAGCTATCAGTGGAAACAATCTCACTCAAATGATATGTGACCTTTTTTAAGCAGCTCAAGTGCCTACACACCAAATACATAAGAGTGGCCTCTTCAAAAATCCCATTTAACTCAAGCAAACATACTTCTCTTCATGAACTTGTTTAATAACACAGTCTCCTGTCTCGGTTCTATGTTTTACCATGGAGCTGCACCGCTTCCTGCTTGTCATGAAGAATTTCTTGCTGTCTTGGAAAATGCCATTACTGACAGACCCTAAACATAACAGTATGAGAGGAAGGTCCTGCAAATATCAAGGGGGTGGGGTGGGGGGCTACAGCAGGTGTTCCCCTTTTTTACGGTGATTGGAAAATAAATTCCATCTCATGTGATTTGATTTCCTGAGCTGCAGCTATTATTACCCACACCCCTTTACACAGGATCCAGTGAAGTTGTCCCTTGGTCATGTAGGGTTGCTATAAACCCCTCAGGCGCAGAGGGAAATGATGCATGTCATTGTGAACACACCAGATGGGGTCCTGAAGCAGAGAACAAGGAGGCAGAGCAGCAATCTTTTCATAATGAGATGTAAATGAAGGCGACTCCGGGCTGGGGATGGTGACAGGGAGCCTCATTTCAAAGGATGACAGTGCAAAGTAATGTTAGTGACAGGTAGCAAACCTGCATGAAAATAAATCACATTTGTCGAATAAGGCTGAGGGCACAGCCCTTCTGAGACTGGGATCTATTATTAGAAAGCCACCAGCCAACATTAAAGCGTCTAGAATCAATGTTTTACAGTAACAGCAGCACAAAGGCTATGTGTAATGTGAAAGGGGTTGCCCACAGTGATGAACCCACAAATTATCAACAGACTGACCACCCAGCTCTACAGAGCTATATATCCTCTACCTCTATAAAACTGCACAAGCTTCTGGTCTCACCACTGGAAGCAGCACGGCCTGCAGCACCAACAGACACAGCTAGTGAATAGCTTACAGTAAAGAATCTAATTAAATTTACTGTAATACTGTGCTAAAGAACTATTTTGATGTATATGTACTTGAGCACTTCAGTTTATCTACTTTATGTTACTTCTCGTACTTCTTTTTTTTCCACTACATTCCAGTGGAATCTATATTGTATGCTGTACAGGGCCGTTTCAAGCTATTTGGGGACTTGGGGATTTTGTCAAACTCTATGGGAGAGATAGGCCTACCCAACCTTTTCAGATGATCTGTGACGATGCAAAAGTTTGTTGCATTTTATGCATTTCATGTCAAAATGGCAGCTGTTGTGTAGTTTGCTGTGAGTGATATTTTAAATGGAGTTTTTACACGGTGGTATTATTACTTGCGGAAGAATCTAATATATAAATACCTTCTTTCACCACTGTTAGCTAGCTGCTTACAGTGAATTTAGCATTTCAAATAAACAATAAGCCAGATATTTCCCTCTGGAGTTGGTGAAGACCAAACACAGAGCTTAGGACACCGTGAGTGTTGGACAGAGGAGCGAGTCCAAATGCTACTGTTGCTACCTGAGCAAACAGGTAGCTGTTAGCCAAAGTTCATCACATATGGTGCTTTGTTGACGGTGGCTCTAAGTAGCCAAGATTATTGGAGCATTTTTAAACACGTCCTTATGGGGCAGCTTTAAAACATCGTGTTAGCTGCGCAAATCTCATAAATCAAGCCTGTGAGGGTGTTTAACGTTTTTTTTTTTTTTTTAATGAAGTTATTAACAGTGAGCACCTATCCTGAGACGGAGCACATCAACGTAAAGGCTTACTTCTGAAGTGTGACGCAGCGTTTATTGGCTGCTTGTTCCAAATTACCGAGCAGGTCTCCCGTGAAGATGTTCAAGATGTTCATCATGTTACTGTAACGGACCGGGCGAAGTGTTGAACTGCTCTGCTCACAGACAGGAGTTCAGCCAAGACTGAAAAGCGCTGTCCATTACAGATGCTGAGATTTCCTGGATGTCAGTGAACATGTTATAAGCCTGTCAGTCATTTCAGCCAACTATGACAGTGATGTGTGTGAGATAGAGTACCTGTGATTGGCTGTGAGTTAGGAGAGGTGTTTAACGTTCTTCCTGTTACTTTGGGAGGCGGGAGTCTCTGTTCCAGAGTCAACGGTAAAGTTAACGGTTTTGTTGTTTTGGCGGCCCACAGCGCCCTGTGTCCTGTTAGCTACTAAACTGCTAACGTCTCATACTAAAGGACAGGAGTGTCCGGCGCCAGTGTCTGCCCCAGTTACAGACACACACACAGTCTGAAGTCACTCCCACCTCCCAGTGAGTGAACTCACAGTCCGTTTGACTCCTAAAATCCTCCGAGTCACGCAGTCACGGTGACACCTGAGACCGTTCAATGCACGGATTTATGAGCGTATACTGAGTTTATCAGCCTGTTTGCAACCCGATTCATCTGTTTGAAATGAACATTTTCTGTGACCCACCTGCAAGCTGTGAAAGGTAAGACCCCTACTTTTTTATTTATTACTGTTATTTCCTGCCAAACAACCTGTGAACTTTGGGACAACGTTTCTATAAGCACTGAAAGAATAAGCACTAAAGCTCAGGCAGAAAACTGTGGAGTATTTATCCCAACTAAGCATTCCAGCTTTAAGGATAAAGATAGACAGCAGGAATGACTGTCAAAGGTGAAAAATAAATGTACAATGGAGAACATTCATTTCTCGATCTTCTTGTTGAAATGTAAGGCTGGTGGCGCATATCAAACCACATCCAAACTGGCTGTTTAGTATGCAGTCCAGACCACACAGTGAACAACAAGTCATTCATGGGTGACTTACAATGCATGTCCACCAGTGGACACCACACTAACAACAGAGAGAGGGCTCCGTCCATGGCAACAGACAGGGTTAATATGACCCAACTGTTAAGGAGACAAATTGCTGTGGGACCCTCTGTCTGTCACCCAAGGCACAAGAAGCCCATTCAGTCTGCTGCTTTTATTAATGTCAGTGGTTGCAATCCAGGCACACCACCACCAACACCTATCAGCATCACTGTCATCCTCCTCATCACTGCTGCCACCCATTTGGCCCCGGCTCGCTCTCTCTCTAAGTCTAGATATGTGCTGTATGTGCTGCTACTGCCTGTTGTCCAACTGCTTCCTTCTCTGAGGTCTGTGGCAAGAATCCATCTGAGGCGTCAGTTAACGATGGTGGGACATAGTGTGAAAAGTCTGGATCAGGAAAGGAGACGTGATTGAGACACAGGAACTTTTCAAAAACTGATTTCAAGTCATGTTTTAAATTAAGTCGCTGCAGGCCGCTCACCATCAGATTATGCTTACATGTGCACAATGTTTATTTATTGATTTTTCCAACCATCGGGTAATAAGTGCTGAAAATGTGTTTCTCATACTCACAGCAATGACAGGCATTAATGTCTCAACACAATGGTGTGTGTGTGGATTTATTGTTTCAGGACAAAAGATTGTCATTTGCAAGTACAACACTGAAAATGATGAATGAATATTATGACAAAAAAATGCAGCTTACTTTCACCAGTTTGTGCTTGTCAGTCATCACAGAAACATCACAGCTAGGGTTGAAAAGCAGTGGAACGTTTCTGGTCCAAGCATAAATGTCAACATTTAGTTTTGTCATAAGCATAAATTCCTGGTTTATTCCCATAAATTCCTGTTAATTCCCATAGAAAGGGATTTTTGCAACCCTAATCAGGACAGAGTGGTTTAAGGTGTGTTTATAGTTTATTTAACATTATGATATCACATGGAAGCCTCTTATTACCTGATTATCTCATCTTGACACCAGTCTTGCTGTGGCTTCATATTTAACATACATGAGAGTTGTGTTGATCTTTCCATCTCACACTCAGCAAGAGAGCAAATAAGTATCTGCACTATTGATTGTCATGGTTTAAAGAATCAGCCTACCACTGCCAGGTGATACAGCTGAGATAAAATTCACTCTTCTTTCCAGTCAGAGGTGACAGTATCATTGTGTAATCTTAAAATGCACAAAGATGACTTCGTACATGGCAGTTCAATACAATAGAACTAAGCATTTATCTTGTTGGGGCGGCTGCAGAAGAAGGTTTCGAATCCGACCTGTGGCTCTATCCCACATTCCTGTCACCCTTCAGATGTCTCTGTCAAAATAAAGCCTGAAAACGCCACAAAAATAATCTTGAAAAAAAAAATATATATATATATATATATTTATCTTGTTAAACAGCTGTAGGCTAGACTTGGGAAGTCTATATGTGTTTATGTGTCTGCATGGTGGAGTTGTCTCCAGGCATCTAGGAGAGAGAACACTGAGGGCCTGACAGTGTTACAAGCATCCAGATTGGCGCCCAAGGCTGCTGAGACTCTCTATAAGACACCCACATGCTGAAGCAGAGCGCCTCATTAGGTAGGACACGCAATGGCGGGGGTGGAGAACGGAGAGAAGATGGGTGGGAGAAGGAGAGAGATGAAGGGAGTAGTTCTTCACACTCCATCTGGACAGAGGCTTTAAAAATGCCCCTGCCGTGTCGAGATTTTACACAAGTAGTTCAAAGTGTCTGTGACACGAAGGAGGGTTGGAGGTCACCATGAAATACTCTGTGCAACTTACTGCCCACAGTTCTTTACTGTACAATGATGATTGGTTATAGCTGGCCAAGCACACGGAGGTGTGGCAGAGAGGTGGTAGTAGAAGATTTTACTGAACAACCAACTTCCTCGTCCTTTCTTTTCCATTAATCTGACATCAGATTTTAGGTAATTGATAAGTGATCTGATCTGAGGTCAGCTCAGCAGGACGTCTTTGACTCTTTATACTATTGTCCCTGTGGTTGTTCAGTGTGTTGCTGATTTTACTATTATATTGCCTCCACCGTTGCAGGCTTATCACAGCTCTCATGCACATGTGCATGTGAAATTAAAAGTATGTCAGATGCTCTAAAATAGCTTCAATGCTCCTTGCTGATGTCTCTCAAAATCTAGTGAAGGGATGAATTTCATGTGAGCTGTAGAGAGCTACAAACACAGCCCATGTCAGTGACCTGCCGAGGTGGGGGCGTTCATGTAGCTGTCCTGGAGGGTTTGTCTTCACAGTAGAGCTCTACCTTGTTTAAATAAGGCTAAAGGTCTGCAGTCACTCTAGCTGGTCTATGCACAAAAACAATGTTTCTCAAAACCTTTTACACAGTGCGTCTCACCATTAGGGTTGCAATTTCCAGGGGTTTCCAAAGTTGGAAACTTCCCATGGGAATGAACAGGACTTTAAGGGAATTAACGGGAATAAATAAATAATTTACAATACTGACGGTTGGCCCTTAACAGTGTTTGTGGACTACATAATTTAGTTCAATAAAATAATTCAAACTTGATAAAGTTCTACTTACAAATAAATCTGTTGACAAGTTTCATTTTACAACTTATGACAAAACAAACTAACTTTACCTCCTCTCACTACCTCACTGTCAGATTTGAGCTTATAGCTACTCAGGAATCTACATGCTACATGCATACATGTGACTATATAGTCGGCTGATACAGAAACAAAATATTGGAAAACTTATTTTAAATGACATACCAGTGATCTTATTGTTTATTCTCATTAGAAATTGTGTAGTATTTTGACAGAAAGAAATTCATTTATTTCTTTTTTAGTAACATGTGCCACTAGAGCAGGGGTGTCTGAACTCCTTTTAAAGAGGGCCAAATTTGACAATGTGAAGATGCCCGGGGACCATTAACATTAAATTTGATTTTAATTACCAATCAAAGTTACATATTCAAATGCACTGTTCTGTAAAAAAATGTTTTCATTGTCACTGTTATCTTTTTTTAAAAATGACAATGTCACCAAATCTAAGCCAGTCAGCTGTGAACAAATCTAAAAACCAGTTCTTCCATTCTTTCACATCTGGAGTCAGATAACAGAATGAACTGTATGGAATACGTTAAACTTTCATGGAGTTGATACAAATCTGAACCTCATGTTCAGTTTAAACATGACTTATTATGAGTAATGTAAAGTCTTGTAAAATAGTTGAAATGAAATGAAAACACGTAAAAACACTTTGAAGGATGTATTACTGAAATGTGGAGTTAGAGGTTCAAACAGTTTTTTACCAGTTTTCAGTCTAGGATTTTGTGGGCAGTCCTAAAATGAGGCCACGTCACGTCATGCCGTGATCATTAACATAAAATTAGCATATCGCAATCGTATGGAAAATGAAACAAAAATGAAAACACAGTGAATGAGTCATCCTCCTGTTCATGAACACACTCAGATCACAAGGCTATACGATAATCAAACCAGCTGCGTTTTCCGCCCTGTGGTCTGTGACACTGGGAGACCAAAAAGCCCATTACGTGCAAACAAGGGTTGATCAAAGAGAATGCTAATGAGGTGTAAGCTACGTCAATTCCAGATAGAACAACTGTAAAAAAAAAAAACTAAAAAAAAATCTTTGAGAGAAGCGCCATCTTCTGGTCATACCCTGTAATCAAATGAATAGGTGGAGTTGCAGAAAAAAATAGACACGCCCAGGAGAAGAAGGGGGGTCACTCCAGCCGCTGGTACTTGGCTGGGAGTGCTGTCATGCTGATTAAAGCACATTCTAAATGTCTAGTCGACCAATCAGATTGCTCGGTTGGACGTACTTGTTGTATAATAGATAGTATTAGCCTTCCAAGTATAATAAAGTATATATGTTATATGTTGAATTGTGCTGCATACATACTACACCTCCCGCAGCTCAGGATTTTTTTTCCACTATCAGCCCTGCATGTTCACCATATTATTATTTGTGTTTTTCTGTACATAATCTAAACAGGTCTTGGACATTAAGTCTTAGAAACAGATCTAAATTCATTTAAACTGATGGAGGTGAGAGTCTGTGATGAATCACCTCAATTATCACCTCTCTTCTCCACCCTGCTTTGCTCTGATGTGTTATTTCCAGGATTGAGGGAGAAGGACACTTTCCCACACAATTACATTGACACTGATCAGTCAGTGTAATTTTCCTATATCTGCAGCTAAAACTCTCAGGCTGTCTATAATGAGATGTTACGATACCATTCTTTCCCTTCCAATACCGACTCCGGTACTGTGGGTATTGGCTGATACCAGTGTGTGTGTGTGTGTGTGTGTGTGTGTGTGTGTGTGTATATATATATATATATATATATATATATATATATATATATATATATATATATCTCGTCCCTCTAAAACAGCAGCAGTGCAGCCTGCAGTACCACTGGTTTAAGAGTGGTGAAGAAGAACTGTGCCAGAGCTTAACGGAACTAACCAGTAAATAGATTACTAATTTAATAAATTATGTGGTATCGGATCGGTGCCTGGACTCCAGTAGTTGTTGATACCATTGCCAGCATTTTCTGCAGTATCGGAGCAATTTACAATACTGCTATCAAAATTGGAACATCTTCCATCTATAATGTAGCTTAAACCAGTTCAAGAAGACTCAGGTTGACAAGCTGAAAAAGAGCCCAGTATTGTAGAGGCCTGTAGCACACACAACCTGTGCATCAGCTCTGTAACATGACCAATACACCCCACTGGGACACAAAACAAAGGATACCCTTCACACAGTCTCACACTTGATCTCTTCTCTCTTCACCCTCTCTCTCATTTTCTCAGTCGCTTGCAGTCATACATCTACCTCTGTCTTTGTCTTTTACCTCTCTCTTACTCTGCATAATTTATGAGGCTCTTTGCTCCACAGACCCATTAGTCTCTCATCAGGTGACCCAGTTATGAGAGGGGGAAGCCTGCAATGCAGATACAGTCAGTGTGGGTCTCATAAATCAACATTTATGGGAACATTGTCCACTCATTCAGATGTTAAATGTGCAATCAGAGCCCACTCGAGCTCAGAGGTGAAGATGATGTAGTGCGGTACTCCTGTGCTTGTGATGTGGCTCTGGAAGGGACAGAGTCAAGGACAGCACGCAGATTTCTGACCTGTGTGGTAGTTCTAATTTGTGTTTTCAAAATTTAGAGTTTAGCTGCAAGAAGTTATAGAGAGACAATTATTTAATTATTTATTTATCAATTCAACCAGTTACTTACTGTTACTTACTGTTTTAAGTCTCAAGGGGAAAAGGATAGATAGATGTCCACCGGGCAAAGGTTCAAAATGAATACATGCATGAATGAATGCATGAGCTCAACGCATCTATTCTAAGTAATGATTGTGATTCCACCATAAGGACCATGGTACGTTTCAGAACACCATGGCATGGTACGTTTCAGAGACACCATGGTACGTTTCAGAGACACCATGGTACGTTTCAGGGACATCATGCTACATTTCAGAGGCAACATGGTATGCTTCAGAGGAACTATTGCATGGTACGTCTCAAAGGGAAAAGGATAGATAGACCACTGGGCAAAGCTTCAAAATCTTCGAGCTGTGCCACACAGGTGGAGCTGAATGCATCTATTCTAATGATTGTGATTCCACCAGAAGCACCATGGTACATTTCAGAGGTACCATGGTATGTTTCAGAAGCACCACGGTACGTTTCAGAATCACCATGTTATGTTACAGAAGCACCATAGCATGGTATGTTTCAGAAGCACCATGGTACGTTTCAAAGGCACCATGGTATGTTTCAGAACACTGTGGCATGATACATTTCAGAAGCACCATGCTGTGTTTCAGAAGCACTATGATTGCACATTAATCTGGCTGATCAGACAGAAACGGGATAGAGAATCTGGTTAAATTTCAAAATAAAACACCCTGTACAGACTCAAGACAAAACTAGGTGACTTACTCATGGTAGAAGCACATGAACATAGAACGTAGGTTCTGGGGTACTTACCAAAGGCCAATCATGAGTTTGATATAAGACATAATAAAAGAAAGACAGTTCATGTACAGTTCACTAAACTGTAGGCAGGAAATCGAAGATGACACAATGATGCACTGACAGCTAGAATAGGAGATCATTGTACTCAATGCAGAATCATGCGCTACATGAAATATTAACATGACATAGAAATGAAATATTGTTGAAATAATGAAATATTAACATGTAGGAGAAATAGACATTTCTCCTACAATCAGTGTTTGAAACACCAAGTCTGGATTCAAAAAATGGGTCACAGGCCAAGTTGCCAGTTATTTGTATGTTTTAATGAGCTTGGGGGCCAGGGAGTGAGACATTTTCTTAAGTGAAACCCAGGTTTCTGGATGTTAAGAGCCTCTGTGAGTGGAGTTAAGGCTCCAATAAAAGAGGCAGTTAGATTCACATCTTAAAACAGGAAACGGGGCAGATTAATTGAAGTGGAAATAGAAATGAAGTAGAAATATGAAGTGATCTGATTAACACAGACACAGAGGGCTATTTAAAGAAAGCACATCAGCAATGGCCAGAAATATCTTTGCTGCTACCCAAAATAGTTTTCACTCTTTCACATTTTAATGCCAGTGGACACAAGATAGATAAAGAATCATATTTCTACGCATCCAAAAGAGGAAAGAAAACATGTTATTTACATAGATATTTAAGAGTGTATATTCTTTGCTGTGTTGGTATCTGTGACTGGCTTAATAATTGTGTATGAGCACTGGAACGTTCATCTGATGCATCTTCCCCTTCAGCAGAGGCAGATGTTGGATAATGGTTACTCACTCAATGTGCCTCTGCTAGTGCTGTATTTGTCATAATGTATTGTATAAACCACCATGACAAATTCCTGTGGATCTGTAAGATCATTGAGAAGACTGGGCGTGAAGGAGCTGTCTGTCATTAGTTTGAGATGAGAGTTTTATTTACACATAGGAGATATAAGATTTGATCTGATGCCTTGGAAAGCCACTGATGTTCACAGCACCGGGCTTTGATTTGTGACCTTACAAAGTCGGTAGACTATTTCTGTTTAGTGACCAAAGAGCCAGATATGTTCCTCAGGAGTGCTCCGTGTCAATGCAAAAGGTGATAATGTGTCAACAGCTTGTTTCTGCTGCCCTAAGTAGCCACGAAAATCTGTTTTTTCCAGTTGAATTTGAACTTGTACATTTATTGATATATCAGAGCAGCAGACTTTGACATTGTCCCTGATGAGGTTGTCACAAGAAGAATTTCCATATAATACTAGGGTTAAAAAAAATGATACGTCTTTAGCTACTACCACTAGTTAACTGACTGCTGACAGTAGATTTGTTATAATGAACAGAGATTGTATTGTTTTAAACACGTATTGAAAAAGCATAAATACTTTTGACAACCCTCGTCCCTGCTCACACTCGCTGCTTTTACGACCTTAGCCCTGCATAGTTTACTCCATGACTGCTCATAGGATTAACTTGTTATCCAGCAGAAGGCTGCATTGTTCAAATACATTTTGGTGATCACACAGATGTCTATTGTCTATACAGAACAACACAACCTATGCTCGGAAAACCAACATTTAAATCTAATATTTCTTCAGACTGCACAGCATGGGAACAGCCTCAGTCTGCCATAGCCTGCTCAGCAGAGAATAGAGCAGCAATGGCTGATCTGTTGCAATGTTGGATTTAAAGTCTGTGCAAAGTCAGAATAAATGTGTTCTGAGTTTGTCAGACCAGAGAAGAAAGTGTTATTAATCACCCAGCCAAATTTGAATGGTTATAACATCAGTAAGTTTATGAAATTAGGTGTCAAAGGCGTGTCCATTCAATTGCTGCGAATTGCAGGGGTATCTCAACTCAGGGTGGCCTCAGCGTGTCATCGAGCCACCCTTTAAGGACTGCCTACAAGTCTTTTCACATGTTTTCATCAACTATTTTCCAACATATTGTATGTATTTTGAAAGAAATCTCAGAATTGCCTTCACACAGACTTTAAACTCTGGTTTAATCCCAGGTCAAGCATTTATTATTCCAGGCAGACAGCAGACTCGGACACGGTTGGATAATATTTTGATCCCCCCCCCCCCCTTATGGTTTGTGTAGGGCACACTGACCTCAGTATAGTATGGAGTGCTGCTTTGCTCAGACTGCAGTGCAACATGATGATGATGAAGGACATCAGTAATGTGTAGCATATGTGCTTTAATGCTCCAACACATACGTGTTATATATGCTCTTTTAATCCCCCATTACACTACAATTAGTGCCATATATTGACCTTCAGTAAATGGTAATCCCTTTTCATGCAATGTGAACTCATTATATGTGACTTGACACTGAGCCTTGCCTCCCCCTCTCAGGGGAGGACAGAGATATGTGAAGGGCAGAGGAGAGGAAGGGGAGCCTCAAACATGGACATGGAGTGTAACAGAAGAGAGTTGTTGGGCTTGAATATGACCTCTCCCTAGCTGGGGTGCTGCTGCTGCTGTATGTGGATGTAGCTCACAGGCAGCCATTGGTACAGCACAGACAGACACGTTCCTGTATGTGCCCCTAGCACTCCATGTCCCATGTTCAATAAACAAGAATTAAGCAGATAGAGTAAGACAGAGCTCAGTCTGCAGTTAGTGTGGGAGGACAGAGAGACAATGCTGCATAATTGCCCCTCGTGAGCGTCGCGTCCATCAACTGCAGCGCACGATGCATGTTCTTGCCCCAGGCTAGTTAAGAAGCAGCATGCCACATCCTTCTGGCTGCTCTGTGGGTGGGTCAGTGTGTGCATGTTTGAAATCATATGTTTGCTTTGGAGAATGTGGGTGAATCTGTGTGTGATCACAAAGTGTAGGCCACAGCAGCCCTTTGATTTCCTTCAACAGGAGGGAAACATCCCATGGAGAAGTACTGTAGGCTTAGCACAAAGACTAAATGAATTCAGTAGTCGGCCAGCGAAAGATGGATGGTTAAAACACACTGACATACTGTATGATAATAAAGCTGTGGACTGTATGTTGTACACAGTTAACTATTCCTACAAGCTTTCTGTGATTTAGTGATTTAGATCCTGGACAAACCCAGCATGAGGCCTCCCTCCTGTCCAGGACGTATTACCTGATTGAAATTATTATTTGTATAAAGGATCTCACAACGGTTGCAGTCATATCCCATATGGTCAGCGCAGCCAGCTGGAGGCACGTCAGCCAAAATTTGTGACAGCAAGTCTCATTATTATTCCTACTCATGAAGGAGGGAGTCACGCCATGAACCGTAGTCTTTGACAAGACTGTTTCGTGACTCTGAGCATAGTGACAAAACATACAGGAGGCAGAACTCAGCCGATGCTCTCCTGGTGTGGACAGTTCCCAGGCAGATGGGTCAGATTTCCTGCTGGACTTTTTTCATGCAAAGAAAAGCCACACTCTGTGGACGGGTTGGACAGACTGTTTAGCTTTGATAGTTTCAGGTCTTTCTGTTGATGAAGCTAAATGTGAACTAGCCAACATAAAACTCTCAGCACAATGTAACCAAGAATCAGCACGCCACAAGTAGCCAACTCACCAGCTGAGGTCGCTGCCCTGTACACCTGTTCTTGCACTATGGATATTTGTGCTCAGCCATGAGAAGTGTCACACACACCACAAGTTGTTTGAGTGATTTTGGTGAAACCGGATCATATTTAATGAAGAAGATGTTTCCTGGTTGTCCCTCTGATGTCCTCTGGCTGATTCGCATCAACTCTCTGTGATTTAGTATCCATAGACAAAAAAGTGAACCGTGGCTGCTGTTTGTGTTGCTGCACTTCCCTGTTATCAGGCTGTTAGCAATGTTATTGGCTTTAAATAGTTTTTACATTTCTACATAATGTTAATGTTAATAATGTTGCTTTAAGCTGGTTTTAAGCCAAGTAAGCTAACCCACGGGGTGAGGTGTTCTAAGAAGTGAGGGAGCACATAGCCTCACATACACCACCACAGGTCATCTGCATCTGAGGTTGTTAATAGAAATGCAGAAGGGAAGCTAACATGTTAACATGCAAACACCCTAACCTTAAACAATGGATTTCCACATTTTGCTTCCCCTTAGAATTTATTCCTGTTGACTGAACTGTGTAGTAACTGCTGAAGGATGCAGGATTTATCTGTATGATGAAGCAGAGTATGTTCAGGTCTTCACCTGAATGTGGAATATTATACCTGGGTAGCACAAGAATGTAACATAGCTGGGTATAACTTCACAGAACTGTTCTTTAACACAGAACAGTGTGTTGACAGACGCCAACACGTTTGTTTGGGTGTGTGGCTGTGGCTCCACAATGATGGTGATTGAAGGAAAAGTTTGCTGACAGTTCTGACATTATTGCAGAGAACAGACATCTGTGTAAGAATAGCAACAAGCTGATTTATATCTAAACATCATGTAGTAGCTTTTGGTGGCCACAGGCAGATGGCCCAGCCCTGGTTCTTTGTGTCTTAGCATGCATCTTTAAAAAGGAGAGGTCAGAGGTCAAAGGTCGGTGCAGATGTCAGCCAAGTAAAAAAATAGCTTGACTTCACAGAGTAACTCTCACATGTTCAACACATGTTTGCTCAAACAAGCAGCAGATGTCTGATTACATTTGTTTTTGTTGTCTTTGTATATTTTATCAGTCAGTGTTGCTTATAATGCGTAACTTGATTGAAGAGAGTAAGGCCTGAAAAACAGCTGAGAAAGTTAGACAGAGAAGTCAGCCTGATTCATTCAGGTAGGACATACTGCTGCTTTTTAATGTGTTCATTTGTACTAGATGAAATATATCACAACATATGTTGCTATCCTTATAGGAATGACTATTATTGAAGATTGATATAGACATGTACTAATTACACTTGTTGCTTTAGCCTGATTGGAATGCAGCATGGCTTTAATATGGCTATATCACAACATCTGTGTTTCATAGCAATGCTATTTAAATAATGAGCTCCATCAGCACTCATTTTCTGCAAAGTTGTGTATTGATCGTCAATCTTGAGATCACTTGAAACAAAATGAACAGGCTGACTAATAATGTGACAGTAGTAATGTGAAGTCTGGAATGCCAGCTTCTCCCAGCTGTAGTCTCTGTACACATTCTGAGCATTCAGCTGAATCCAAAAAAAGACGAGGAAGGCAAAATAGATTAGGAGGCTTGTAAGTATGGAGGCCAGCATGTGAGATACCGCCAGTCCTGCAGAGGTCAGCTTCTTCTGGCCAAAGCAAAGCCATGGTTATTTCAGGAGAGTGGGAGCCTGAAAAAGGTGTATTTCTGTTAAAGGTTCTATGACAGGTAAAATTAGCTGAGGAAATGATTTAATGTTCAAACTAGAACATTAACTGCACATCACTTTGCTTCATATTTAGGTCTCATAATCTTTTGCTGAAATATAGGCCATTTGTGCCTCCCTCAGTGCAGTCCTGAATAATTCCTCCTTTGATGTACTGTGTTTTAATGAGCTTTATGAGATCATAGCACAGCGTTGCATTCATCTCTTCCACAAACACAAGTACCTGCTCATTATCTTTAGATTGGTTCACATTATTGGGCCGAGCTCAGTGTGCTATGGTTGGCACGTCATGGCGGCAGAGGCACGAGAATGAGATGCAACTGTGGCAACAGTGTCCAGGTGACACAGAGCGAGACAGCGAACGTGTGATCGTCATCAGTTATGACACCAGCACTTTAACACACTGCCATAGCATGTTAGCTCCTGTAGCACCTGATAACAACATGTTAGCTGAGACTATGTATGCATGAAGACAGAAATATGCATGCTGTCACAGTCATAAAGCTGTGCATATCCATAGTTTTGTTTAAGAAACCTTAATCATCATGACACCGGGTCATAAATCAATGTAGGCATGCCCTTAACACACTGCATATGAGACCTGTGAAATCAAAGACAAAGAACATTTCACCAACTGTCTGTGTGTGTGTACACTTCTCTACTGCTGTGGCTATTTCTAGCTTCAGTGTTATAATTTATTCAACAAATGTACACCATCAGCAGCAGCAGTGGTAATAGTTAATATCTCATCATCTTCAGAGATGAAAAGATCAAAAGGACTCATATTTCATATCTGTCCATTAAATATGATGCTATATGTTTATATCTGGACATGATAGTTTAATGTTTATGCTTACTTTGTCAAACTTGTACAAAGTACAAGTATCTGCCTAATGTACCTGCCTAATAAAAGCATAGCCACAGGAACATATTATCAGCAGGGGTGCTGAGAAACTTAACATAACCAGTGTGGCTGTTACATGCAGCAGTGACACAAATGTGGTATTTATTCACAAAGCCACCCAGAAAATACACAATGATACAAGTGAAGCATATGTAGCCTACATGTAGTATACACATTGATACCAATCAAATCAAATTTTATTTGTATAGCCCAAAGTCACAAAACACATTTAGCCTCAGAGGGCTTTACAATCTGTACAGGGAGTGACACCCTCTGTCCTTAGACCCTCGGTTCCAGTGAGGAAAAACTTGCCCACAAAAAAAACCTTTAACAGGGAAAAAATGTGGAAGAAACCTCAGGAAGAGCCACAGAGGAGGGATCCCTCTCCCAGACATTCAAGGACAAACCCTGATCAAAAACAACTCCAAGATTCTTTACAGTGGAGCTGGAGCTGTTGTGCTTTCCATCAGCACTCATGGAACGCCTCTTGTCCAGCTGTTATAAATATCAGTTTATTTGTGTAGACAGGTTTAGTGGATGTGCATTGTTCATACAGTTCACTAAGAATGACTACGGCACAATTTGAGACACATTCAGCATAATACTGCATCAGCGTCAGAGCATCAGGAGTGCTATGAGGAAGTCTGAGTGTACACAGAGGAGCAAACAGAGACAGAGCAGTCCTGAGCACATCATATTTCACTGATCTGTTATTTGATGAGAAAGGAGGGGTTAAATGCACAGGGCAGTGTTCACCCTGCTGGGAAGCACGGGCATCCCTTCTTCCTAATTAACAAGTTCTCGACAAACAAGGCAACCGAGCACACAGCAGCCATCTGCATCAGCCTCCACTGCTGAGGCTTTGATGCTGATTTGAGCCAATGATGAAGTAAGTCACACTGACATCAGGCTGCACGCAGACCTTTGAAGGGAGCAGACACGCACGATGGCTCACAATCTGTGCCGCAAAAAGTCCACACAGATAAAGCCATCTGACAGAGGAGGAGGACCTCCAAGCCTGAAATGTAAACACAGAATGTTCACATGAAACAGGACAGGAAGCACAAGCACCTGCATGAGAAGGACGGGATGCAACGTGATGTATAGTACACATAAAGTGCACTCACATTAAATTATTACTGAGCTCTCAATAGTCGCTTAGAGAGATGGTGTGAGCATGTGATCTGAAGTGATAATAAGTGATAAAGGTTAGCCTAGCCCTCTGCGCTGCGCAGAGTTTAGCCTTCATGAACAAAAAGCATAACGTAAAGGTGTTCACGGATTAAAGTTCTCTGTCGCTACGACCCATTTCCAGGCTGACTGTGGAGGTTTGATCGGTTTGATCATCTGATCGGTGGCCACAGTGTGACATCAGGCTGTATTTTTCCAAAAGTTGGATCTGGCTCCACCTCTCACCTCAGGTCGCTCTGTGTTTTTTGGAGCAGACCCCACACTGCACCACCACACTGCGGGCGCCAATCAGATAATTATACCTGTAAAATAGTGACACAAGGAAGTTTCAGAGACAGACAGACCGCAGCTTGAAAAAAAAGTCTGTCACAAGATCTAGCTCAATAATTTGATTGGTAAAAAAGCAGCAGCTAGTTCATTTTTTCATCTACAGCCACTGTGGCGTGTATAGCTAAACACTGCAGACTGAATGATGTGTGACTGAAAACGCTCTCTGCAGCTGCACAGGTTTAAAATTTGTTTTTAATAGCAAGATGCAAATACTGATGTTCAAGAGTACTCGAGTACTCATGCAGTGCTGATTCATTACTCAGTCCATGTTAGCTTTCATACCAAATGCATTCATATTATTCATATTATGGTGGTGTGTGTGATGAGATGTATCAAAATTTCATATCAGATTTCATGTGATTTGTACAGTTCACGGTTCTACTAGCATCTTTTAGCTATGTGGTTTAGTTTCTGGCCCTGTTTCCGTTCTGTCTCACTGCTCTCATCAGAATCACTTCCAGCAGCAGGCAGCTGTTCACTGTGGAAAGCCTTCGATAAACTTACAGTACACAAGCTGACGTACATTCACAGATAGACAGAAATAAGCTCTGTGTCTGCTGGATATGTCATGAGGCAACTTTGCTGACTGAGCCCAGTTACACTGTTCTGCACAACACTGTGCAGAAAACCTCCTCTTCACAGTGGTCCAAAATGTCTGTGATACAGACATTCCACAGTCCAGGCAGCCTGTCTAACAAACTGTATATTTGTATAACAAACTGTACAAATTATAGTATGTACTGACCTCAGCATTTTTGCATGATATCTACGTATAATTTCAAACACTTTATGTGTGGGTGAAAATATCAGAGTAATGCATGCCAGAGAAAGGTCCCCTCCCTAACCACCTCGTTTAAACGTTCATAGGCTCAGATATCAGAATTCAATGAGACAAACAGACTAAAGAAAAGTGAGAAAATCTCTCTCATCTGCTTCACCAGAACAGGCTGCAAAGTGGCAGTACATAACAACCTCTTACTGTCTGCTTAGCAGCTATATGGAGCTTATATGTCCATTTACAGCCATCTGTACTGTGAAACTCCAGAGCAACAGTTCAAATATTTCATGTTAAATATGCATATTTGATGCTGCACTGACTTATAATCAGCTGGATGGTGTCTCCGTCATTCCCACGCTGCTGGATCATATTTTATGGAGGAGATGTTTTCTGCTGCTAACTGTAGCTGCCGTTAGCTAATTTAGTTTGTCAGCTACAGTTTGTTAGTTGAGAAAAGCTGCTTGCTGCTGAAAAACAAACCTGTTTTTAAAGGGAACTCACTCTTTCAGCTCTTTTACACTACTATTTTTGAATTTGGGGTGTGTTCAAACCCCAACACTGTTAAAAACAACAACCACCTCCATCTTGCGTGAGCTACTGCAGCCACACTCTTTTGTGGCTTGTCTTTAAAACATGCTGTTCAGGTTTTGAGCCCCTTAGTGACATCACTAACAGGCTCATGAACATAGAACCAGAACCATGTTTGTCTCAGTGCTTGAGCTCACCTGTTGTCATGGTAGCCTGATGCCAAATTCAGGTTCCAGGCAGAATGAGCCAGCAGCTCATGAGAACAGACACTGAAACCTGTCTGAGCACTGAGTGTTACAGACGGGGTACAGAGAGAGCTCCTGTGCTTGATCCGTGAGGAATTAAGATGTCATTAAGACACCTGATGTGTGACCTTGTGGAAAAGGGGTATAATATGACTTCTTTAAGGCCATAAATGGCAAATGGACTTTACTTATATAGCATCCTTTTAGTCTTCTGACCACTCTGATTCACACACTGATGGCTGCCATGCAAGGTGCCAACAGTTTGAGGAGCTAACCATTCATTCACATTCACACTCCGATGGCACAGCGGGAGTAATTTGGCATTCAGTATCTTGCCACTTCGACATGCAGACTGGAGGGGATCAAACCACTGATCTTCTGATTAGTGGACGATCTGCTCGGCCTCCAAGCCACAGCCAACCCAAAATCAAAACAATGAGCTAACTTGTGCTACAATGCTGATAGGAAGTGTAGCAGCGTGATAATGCTTTGTGATTTGTCACTACAAGCGACACCTTTCACATTACACAGTCATGTGATCACTGTAAAATATCGGTCATAGCCACAAGTCTAGAAACAGTTGTGATCATCTGGCCTGCATGTTTGAGATTCCAATCTGACACACGCTGGAGTTTTTGTCACTCAAACATCTGTATCTTGGCCTTTCCCCTATTGTGTAACTGACTTTGCTTAGATAGACTTTGCACATACAACAGCACAGAATAGAAAATTCATTTCTGCCTCCTACCTGCCATTCCTTTGGGATTTGTGCTACTCTGAAGATTGTTCTAAAGATGGTGTTTCATTTTTTCCTTCCTTGAGAGAGAGGTACGTACTTCTGTTCTAATTGTATTTTTAAAACCAGAAGCACACAGTGCCTCATCTCTTGTGTACCACCGATGCTCAGACACTTCACACCCACTCTCGTCACTTCGCACCAGACCTGAGCAAGTGAGTCGTGTTAAAAGGAAGTGACAGCTGTAAAAGGCCATTTTGATCCCCTTGGGAGTAGATAAGGTTGGAGAAGATAAGATGCCTCCCCTCCTGTAAGTGATACAGGCTTTGGAATCCATGTGTCTGCTTTTCCTGAGGCTTAGAGAAAATGCTTCTTTACAGCTAGAGAGAAGTCACGTAAGTCATGTAAGGCACTGAAAAGGCCAGCAGCATGCACATTTTAAATATGAAAATCTGCAGTCCACCATTCATTTTACCTCCCTTGCGGTTTGTGAGAACTTCCAAAAGCTCTAAGAGGGGAAGGTATACAATCATTTCTCTTCATTCCAATTGTTAGCGTCAACATCAAACGATGCCTCAGCTTAAATTCATTTCCTACCTATCTGCAGGTTACAGTGCTCCTACTGCCACGTTCCTCTGCTCAATGTGCACTTTACCTGTGTGCATCAGAAGCCTTAGTAAACACTTTAACTTTTTACAAGCAAGCAGCTTCCAGTTATGGCTGTATAGAAAAAGTATATTAAAAAGAGGAACACGACTGGAGACAGACAGCCTGCACAGGAGCACATCATGTTTTCTATCACACTACACATGACATGAAAAGAGGGTCCCAAATGCCTCAAACTTCATCAGCAAAGGAAAACCATGTTTGTGTTATTAGAGTAAAGTATATATTTGTGTACTGTCTGAGTAATTACTGATGTTTACTTTCACATTCTGTGAGGGGAATTGTTTTTGAGGTTCAGGGTTTAATTGACTGTGTTTATGAATGCAACACCAGTATTCTCTGCTTAGCTGCATGTCCTTCAGCTCCACAGCAGTACATCAGTGGTGTATAGTAGTATTGTTCTTGTGTAATAAATCTAGGCAATGGCTTCAGATAGAGATTTTTAAATAGTCCTTTTAACTGACTAGTCACTTTTCAACAGTCTGTCGTCACATTATTGATCTATTTCTATCATAGTTTGTATCAGTACAAGGAATGACTAGAGCATGTCACCTGTCAGACCTGTGACATTACATAACATTCAGCATTTGGGAGGAACCATTGTGCTGTTAAAGGATGCTGTATTTACAGAATATAATATTCATAGCTATCTTTTAATTGCCATGAATGCAAATTCGTGCTTCTGTATGATGCATACATAGTTAGCATAAGAACCAGTTTACTTCCCACATTAAAGTCCCTATGACACAGAAAGCAGAGTAGAATATAGAATATAGTATACTAGATTATAGTAGGCTACTGAGGTGTTGTTTTCACCAGGTTTGGCTCAGTTAGGTACACAGCAGACCAAGCTAACAACAGTGCACCTGGTCACTACTCAGCAACTTAAGCTGTTCAATTAGGGGCGGCTGTGGCTCAGGAGGTAGAGTGGGTCATCCACTAATCCGAGGATCAGTCATTCAATCCCTGGCTCCCCCAGTCTGCATGTCAAAGTGTCTTTGTACAAGATACTGAACCCCAAATTACTCCTGAAGGCTGTGCCATCAATGTGTGAATGATTAGCTCCTTTCTGATTGTGCATGCATCTGCACCTGACTGCCATCAGTGTATGAATGTGATGTGTGGTGTAAAAGCCCTTTGAATTGTCAGAAGACTAGAAAAGGCCCCACTAAGTACAGGAGAACAAAGAACTAAGGTTTATGTTCAGCAACTCTCGTTCAGCGAGCTCAGTCTAGCTACATAGTACACAATAGGGTTGCAAAATTCTGCGAAAGTTGGAAACTTTCCATGGGAATTAATATAAGAAGGATATAAGGGTCTATGGAAAGGATATATGGGAATAAACCGGGAATTTACCAAATTGAATGTTGGCCCTTAACAGGGAACTTCAGTATGGTTGAGGAAAATATACTTTATCATAATCTTGACTAAAACAACCAGGTTTCATGCAGGTACACTTGAATATCTGCTATTCCTCAATCACATGCACATAGCACACTGCTTACTGCAGGGCTACTGAGGCCACGCCCCCTACCTGCACAGGTGATTTCTGTACCTAGACTGCACTTTAGAGCCCAGAGCACACAGAGACTATTGAAGACACACATTTGAGCTGGTGGACTACATAATATTGTTCAATAAAATAATGAAAACTTGAATTTTTTTTGTAAGTTCTACTTACAAATAAATCTATTTTATGGTATTATTTTGCATGTCTGCTTATGACAAAACAAAATGTTTAGATTTATGTTTGGGTATGATACACTTCGTTTAAATTACCCCCAATTTACAGTTAATTCACAAAAAATGTATAATTCCCATGGAGTTTCTGATTTGCAATATTCCCAAAATGACCTAGTTTAATTGTCCATGAAAAGTTTCTAGAAATTTACCAGAAACTTTCCCTTCCCCTTCGCAACCCCAGTGCACACACAACAGATCTTCAAAATCTGGAGTTCAGTGTGCAGGGACACAAGAAAACCAACCAAGCCATCACCCCTGTGATCAGTGGACAACCATTTGATAGATTAGTATGGAAACATTGACTAGCACCTTTAACTGTCAGTGTGGTCACTGGGATTGAACTGATATAACAAACCCGCCCACATATATTTCATCAACCTGTGTCTGTCTGCACACTGAATGTGAGTCATGTGCATGATGTAAACAGACTTTCTGTTCTTTTCTTTAGACCCTGAGGATTTGTCCTGGGTCATAAACCTCCATGGAATTCAACCCACATCTGTTCACCTCTCTTCATTTTCTACACTCCAAACCTCTTCATCCTCTGCCCTTCTTGTCATTGGGCTATTTAGCTATCAGTTCGTCTCATTGATACATGTGGTCTTGTATGATTGGCATCCATCATATAAGCCTGTTTCCACAGGACTGCAAGAGAATAATGACAGCTGTGAAACACTGGCTGCACTGCCAACAAAACATCAACCACCCCCGTCACCCACATCTCATGTCATTAACCTCAAGGCGATACACTCAGGCATTTATACACCTACCACACATACGCTATCATATTCATATTCACTTACTCCGAGGCAGTGTGTTGGTTGCTCTGCACGCACGCGTGTGTGTGCATGTATCAGCTGAAGCTGCTGTCATGAGGAGATAGCAGTTCCCCCGGGGTCATCAGTGACCTTGTGCTTCTCAATGAGCTTCTTTCTCATGTTCAAACAGAGTGAAAAAAAACTCCTAGCAGCCACTCCTGCTTCATGAACAGCTCCTCATTAGTGCTCCTTCATATGTCACGGAGACGCAGCGCACTTCACCACCTGTGGACCTGCCGGATGTTTTTGTGCGTCACAGATCGAATTTGTCTTGATCTTTGTGTTTCCTCTGATCTCTGCCGTGTATTCACTCGGTTTACAGTGACAAAGTTCTGCCAGTGAGATGAGACAGTAACACGACAATGCAACTGCCACTACTGCTACAACTCATTCTCCTACTGCTACTTCTGTAACTGCCTCCTGCTGAGCTCATCTCCACTTTGACTTGTGAGTTCTAACTCTTGTATTCATGTGTACACCTGCACATTACACCTGTGTGACTGTGAAGCATCTCATAAGCATTCGTATGATGCTGTAGCAGCTTCCACTCTCCAGGGAAGGCTTCTCCTCCAGATTTTGGAGGCTGGCTGAGGGATTTTGGGGATTTGAATTTTAATGTCACTGCACAGAGGTGTAACAAAATGCAGTTTTGCAAATAACCAGAAAGTATAAGCAGCAGCAAAGTGTCTATTGATATATCGGTGGGTAAATATGGATGACTGGGGTATGTTGTAATGAGACTGTACAGGTTAAAAGGAGTTAAATGGAGATCAGTGAATGACACAGTTTATTGTTTTAGTCTGTATATGTGGCCCTGTGTTAGGCGGGTGTAGGACGGTAAGGATCCAGTAAAGGGAGACTCTCCGGGAGATGATTGTGATTCATACACCACTAACACTCATTTGGGCGGCAGAGGCCAGAACCACACTGAGCTTCACAATGACTTTTCACAAACCTTGGGGATGATGTCTACGTCCATTTTGTAGTCTGTGGTTTTCACCTCACAAAACAGTGACCACACCATACCCCACTTTACTTTTACAGACAATTTAAAATGGAAAAATAGCAATAATGAACCCAAAGTCATCCTGTACAGTGAAAGCATGGATAGAGAAGAGAGCTGTCACATGGGACTGTCTCATCAGGAGAGGAAACATATCAAATGCAGCAGCAATTGATTGAATGGTGCCAAATAAGCTCAACAAACATCTTTAGCCAGCAAAGAGCTGGATTGCAGTTGGCTGTCGACTCTGTGAAGCACAGCGGTCCCTCAAGCTAAATGCTAATGCCAGCATGCTAACACGATGACAATGACAAGCTTCTGGCTTTATCTGAGAAGAAGCAAAAGAATGTGGGGAGGATCACAGGGCCTGCTGCAGGGGGGGTAGCAGGGAGACATGCTAATGTTCGCTAATTAGCACTAAACACAAAGTTAAGGCTTTATTTTCTTTATTTCAGCCTCTACAACTACTCCTCTTGGCGTACACAAAACATTACACCATTATGTCAAACAATTATGTAATTAAAGATCCAAGACAAAACAAAACCATATTATCTCTACATAGTGAATACAACATATTAATGCCACATGGATCCCAAGAAAACACAAACATGACTAAGAAAGTTCCTCTTTAATGACTGTACAGACAGATATTATGTAACATGTAGGCATGTCCTGTGTGGAAGAGAGAGCGTCATGGAGTGATCATGTAAGGTCAGTGAAGAGCATACAGGGACAGTAGAGCTCCATCACCTCATTTTCACGTCCTACATACTCTCTAGGATGGTGCACGGGCTCATCAGGCAGCACACAGAGACCTGCAGCAGATCTCTCCTTATCTGTGGTGAACTAACAAACAGTCATTAGTGGTAAATTATTGTACATCTCAGAGGCTTTCTGAGGCTGACTTCAAAGATTACAGCGCTCTGCAGCAAGAGCTTTGATGTAGTGTGTGTGCAGGAAGTCTAAAGTCACATGTCACAGCTTCACGAATCCAGCTTCTGTGAATACCCTGACGCGTATGGAGGAATCCAAATTGACCTGATAACATTGCGATTAGAAAACTGGTTGGTTGCAGTTATATATACAGAAAGAAGCATTTAATATGATCAGCTGCCATGTTTTCTTAATCACATGACTCACATTTAAAAAGAAAATTATTGTTTATTCGTTTTTTTTTACTTGTTTTTCTCGTTTTCTTTCATTTACTTTAGTTTCACAAACCGACTCCCTACTGCCCCAACATGTTTCTGGAATTAATAAACAGTCTGTTACTTTCCCAAATCCATAAAATCACTAAACTGTCATGGCCACAGGTATGAAAACTGATTTGAACAGGTGGAGATAAAGTCCATTTTACAGTCTGGACCATGTTAAGATAAATTCAGTGTAAAATGAAATGTATGAAGGAATGTAAGGGACACATCTACAGCTTCACCCCGTCCCATTCTGCCCGCCAAAGCTGAGACTGTGTGAACTGATCAGTATCTACTGTCTGTAGTCCACTACAGTCTCTTTATCACTCCTCTCTGTTTCATTGAGTGTTCCATCAATCAATAATCTCTCAATCTGCATTCTAATTAATATGGAAGGACGCCAGAGATACTGAATGCTGGCAAGGTTTGTGCCCCTCGTCACCTTTTCTTTTTAATTGAACTCACAAACACACTTCATCTCATCTGATATTGTCAAGTCCAGTGCACAACATCCAGTGGGTGATATTCTATATATCTTATTCTGTCCACCAGTCAACCAAAAGCAACACTGAATGGATCCTAAGTGTTCCCTTTAGTAATCAAACTTCGGTCTGGGACAAAGTGTTGGACCAACATACCAACAGACAGATACTGCAACCCAGAGAGCCTGCAAACATGGCCAAAAACTGTCAAAGTAGCACTGGGTAATCTCCAATGGGAATGTCAAGTTAGAACTGGAGTGCTGACAAATTATTTGAAATTCCAATCGGTTAAACACAGATATCATGGCAACTTTGATTCAGTGTTGAAATTCCATCAGAATCATCAGTGTTGAGAAGAGAAACATGTTGGTCTGCTGTCTGGATAGAGTTTCTGGAGAGCTTTCTGTTTGTCTCTCTCTCATAAAGATGAGCAGCTGCTTGTGGAGAATAGTGTAACACATGCAGCCTGTCTGTCATAGACCTGGCTGGAAAACTCTGATGATTCAAACTGTACTCTTCTTGTGTGCTTTCTTTAAATGAACTGCTGAACGTGTTGAATCATTTCTGTTTTGTTTTAAGGCCCGGCATGGATGCGGCAGAGACGTACCAACAAAGGCTGCAAGCCATAGCGGTGAGATTGTCTATATTCCATCCACACTTTTGCCCTTTTACTGACCACTGCACAGTCTGCCTACCAGCTTGAACTTTGACCTTGTGCCAAAATAACGTGCCAACATTGTCTTATGTCAGTTCAGTCCAGTGGTCTCTTCATCAGCACCGCCTGAAGTGAGCATGCAAAAAACATTCCCCTGTTAACTTTCTGGCCAATGATCACTGATCTGTGAAGTGAAAGGTTGGAGGGCCTGAGAGTGCAGCCTGTTTGACCTGTCTCCAATCTGCCCAAACACAAGTGACCTCTTCACCAGAGACGGTGAAGGCCTGGAGTGGACCTCAGCGTGTTTACCACGTATATTAACAGTACAGAAACGGCGGCAGCATGCGTACAATGTGCTGCGTCACTGAACTATTTCTCTCGGCATCCCCGTACTCTGCCAGCTGTATCTCCCTGCTGTAATCTGTCGGTCACGTCTCCTAAAAATATCCCCCCCTCTTCTCATTCCCTCTCTCTGTCGTTCTCGGTACTCTGCTTTCATACAGAAGAAGTCCTTGTCTTCAGGGATCATGACTGCAAAGGGGTGTTACCAGAAGAATTATATTAAAAAGCGGGTGTAACCCTCCAACATAAGTACAGAGTTCTTGGGTCAAGTTCTCTGTTGTGAGGAGAAGGAACACAGCAGTTGTTTCAGTGTATATTAACCTGTTTTCTGGGAAAGTTTTTTGCTGTTCAGGAACAGGAAGACTTTTTACTTGAGGGGTAAGTAGTCATAACCTTCCTAAAAAGTTTAATAGAATGTCTTTTTTGTGTGCAGAAATGACTCTCGGGCGACGTAAATCCTCACATTGTAAATAAAATGATGTCTAAAAACAGCAAAGACCGTCTGTCTGTAAGAGCAGTTGCAGATTCAGTCTTCTCTCCTGAAGCAGACATTGTAAACAGTGAATTTTATCATCCTGCCTTATCAGCTGTGGTAAGAGACTTTCTTTAACGGCGGTGTCACTGTTCCCCCTCTGATTGTGCTTTAACTGCCTCACTATCAGCCCTCTCTTTAATGACACACCTCAGCAACCAAGGCAAGAAAGTCCAATCTGCTCCGAGAGCGTTTCTCTTGTCCTCATAGTCCCTCTCCAAAGATTCGTGTTTTCTTCTGTCACCAGGAGAGGCGGCGACAGCAGGAAGAAGAGAAGAAGCTGAGGAGGGAGACGGAGGAGGAGTGGTTAAAGACGGCCCAGAAAAAGGTGATTTCAGTGACACCGTTTGTTTTTAATGAAGCAAGTCATTAACATCCGGGCATTATATTATCTTATTCTCTCTTACCAAGAATTAGATGAGAAGATTCATGTTTGTGCGGTAAATTTGAATCTTCTGCAAGCAGTTGGTTAGCTTAGCTTAGCATAAAGACTGGAAACAGAGGGAAACAACTAGCCTGGCTCTGGCACCAAGATCTGACTACAAGCACCTCAATAATTTTTCATGTGTACTAAAACCAGAATAAAAATGACACAGTGCATCTTTAATTTCCTCTAGGCTCATTCTAAGGTCATGAAAACCCAATGACTCTTACTTTCAGGTTGATTCTACACTAATGAAAACATAGTTATGCATTCTTTTTTTTTTTTTTTTACCATATTCTGTAAATAGATCTTCCTATATCTGACACACTGACACTAGTTTCTGATCCAGAAAGCTCTTTTGTGAATGCTGTGAGGTGGCTGAGGTCCCTGTTTTCATTGTTTCTGCTCTCTCCAGCTGCTTCATGTTAAAAATTGACCACTGCCCTGTCCCACCCTCATGTCATGTCTCATGACTGTTGCCAGGCTGAGCTGTTTGCAAGCTGACGCCTATCTCCAGAGCTCTGGGTGGAGTCACTTGGACTTCATTACAACTCTGATCTACTCCCAGCAGCAACATAAACAAGTTGTATTTAGTTACATGAGCTGTGTTGCATTTGATGTGCAGAAAGCTTACTGATTTTCTGCTCCACAACCAGAGATTCTTTGTTACTATGTCAACCTGAGCTACATGAGGGAGTACATTTAATTTCACAAGTGCTGAATATAATGAGAGAGAGCGAGAGGGGAAGTGGTGATGACAGAAAAGGAGAGAAGGGACATTATTTTTGTATGGCTCTGGGACTCTTTGCACTGAGCCGTTATGCATCACATAAACTACTCCAGTGTTCCCTGCAGGACATGCTCTTTTGAAAATAAACAACACAACAACCTGCATTATCTATGTAGCACACACACACTGCAACAGCCTCCCACACAAAGAGTGTGCAACACATCTCTGCTTTCTGCGATCACCCGCTGCCTCGGGGCGAGTACAGTGCTCGGGGCAGATCATCCGTGCTGTAGTTGAATGAGTTTAGCCTGAAGATACAACGCCTCCTTCATCTGTGTGGTGCTTAAATGTGAGCCACAGTTTTTTTTCACTTTCTCCTACTTAAGCCCAAAGGAGATGCTGGTATTCTCAGCATCCCCCCTGCAACTCCTGTCTGTTTGTTTTTTTGTGCCTGGTCCAACCCACCAAGAGCAGGGCCCATGCATGGATACATGACCCAGATCTGCAAGGGGAGCATGGATTATAGACTGTAATGGTATGATTATTCTGAGGAAGGGTGTTTTGCAGGAAAAAAGCCAAACTCTTAACTCACCACTGCCTGAACACACAGTGTAGCCAGGCCTTTTTCAGATAAAAGAAAAACTGTGACAGTTTTGAGCCAGTGTTGATGCTGAAATTGCTTCAAGTCTGCATCCCTAGTGGAGAGTTGGATCAATCAAGAGTTTGGGGCTTCAGGTGTTGGAGAAAAAGGCATTACTTCCTCCCGCTCGTGTCATAGCCAGGGAGCGTGACAGCTTGCGTTTTACCTCCAGGAGCAGGATGTCTGCGGCTCGGGGCTGTGCCACCTTTTCACTGTCACTCTCAGACAACTGCAGTCTGCTGGCCTTACTCATCCTCAGCAAGATCCAAGATGGCAGAGGGCCACAGCGTGTGTCATGATCCCCTTGAACGAACGCTTCTGTGTTGACACACAGAACAGAAGGCTTTGGACTGCAGTGTGTTTGTTTTGGTTCAGTCTCTGTTTTCCACTGTGGAATATGGTGCAAACAAGTGGCAACCTCAAGGCTGTGAAGTAAAGCCAACACCAAATGCCAAACACTGCAGTTCCTCAAACGTCCACTTGGGGCTGGATCTAGAAGTGACTCTTCATAAGTCCCCATGTTAAAACTTCACAGCAGAAATAAACATGTTTACAGCCTGGTACAAAAAACAGTTTTGGTCTCTATAGCTAATTTCCCCGTTCATGACAACTGTTCTGAAGGTGAATTTATATTTATTTATAATTTATAATATTTATATTTATTTTATACAACTCACCTCAGCATCAATGCTTTGATTGACAGGCGGATGCTATCACAGGTGGCTTGTTTGAGCAACCAGGCTTCATTCAAAAAAAAAGTTGATATGTTGAATACTTCATTCCCTTACTGTTTATGTAACTGGACAGGCAAAGCAGTAAGTGATAGAGAGTGGGGTCTTAACAAAGAGTCTATTCAACCAGCGAGAGAGCTCAAAGGTCACTCAGTGATTCATGCTGGCCTCTCAGATAAAGTCACCAAACATTCAGTTTGAAATTTTCTCTCTCATTCTCGTACAGAGGAGGAACTTGAGGGAGCAGTGGCTCAGCGAGACACCTCCACCTCCACCTCCTGTCCTTCCTTCACTCGACGGCTCGAGACCTCGTCCACCATTACAGGAAGAAGCAGACGAGCGCACAGCAGCGTAAGCCACATTCTAACAGCTCCATTTGGATGCAATCACAATTCCACAATGTCAAGTGTTCAAAACATTCATACTGGGCATGGGTGGGTGGCAGGTGGGGGTCACTGGAATACTTGTGGTTTTAAGTTACACTCTGCTGGTGCACGGGGTTCACATGTCCGTTTCTAAAGATGGAAATATTTGCCATGGAGCAGAGAGAACAGTATTATCACCACACATATCCACCATGACAAGATCAGATAGAAAGCCATGTGACATATGATGCGATGGAGGACAGAGATACACACACACACATATACAGACACACACACACACACACACACACACAAACAAAACTCAAAATGTTTCTTTTCAGTCTTTCTTCCACTGTTCTGAATCATTTATGTTATGAGCATCTTTTTGTGTTGACACATATTACGGGTGCACCCTTGTGCATGTGTTTGTGTGTGTGACTGTGTGTGTATTTGTGTGTGTCATGGAACAAACCAAAAGTCAAAAGACGCCTGAGGACGAGGAGGAGCAGCAGCAGCAGGAGGAGGAGGAGGAGGCAGCTGATGCCAGAAAAGAACAAGCCTCCAAAGAAGAAAACAAAGAATCTGTCAACTGTACAGCTGCAGCCAGTTCACACAGCTACTATCAGGTGAGACAGGCAGATGTTTGTACAACTTCTGAGAGATCTCAATACATGCACTGTAGAAGTTTATGTAATAATATCCATGTTTTCTTGCAAAGTGAGGTTTGAGCATTCAGATTTGCATAAATAAAGAGCCTCAGAATATACTTAATGCCTTGAGATGCTGTGGATGCAGTGAGTAAGTAAACACACCACCATGTCCTCCTTGAGCTGAAACTTGTCAGATCCAGTAATGTATTAGTGAATATGTAATAGAGGTCAGGGGATGCAAATGATATTCAGTTTGGAATCTGGCCACATCCCAGGCAACTGAGCGATAAATAAATAAATAGTGCAACAAACAGAAAATAATCTACAAGCCTGTACAGCTGGGACGTGAGTGCTTCAAATGATGCATCATGAATAAAAAATCGATGAACAGTGCGACAGTGTAGTGATTTAGAGCTGCACGAGTGAATCACAGCAGAGTTTAGTGAAGAATGGAACAAAAGTTTGGCTTTGTTTCATGAATATCACATACTGAAATTTCCCACTGCAGCCTAAATGTATCATCACATGCATTACCAGCCTATATTCATCACATGCATCTTAAGTTCTGCGATCTTTAAACTTACTGAGCAGATCACATTTAGCTCCGTCTAACACTGACAGCGAGACTGAAATGGCTGTTGGGCAGAATAACCTCTTAGCGTGAGGGGACTGAGCTTGGTTCAACACTTCTGACGATGACTGTGAAATATTTATGGCAGGGCACAAGACAGGGAGGGAAAGAGGAGGGGGAGGCATGTGTTTAAAGTTGCAGAGTCTGTGTCTGTTTTAAGTGTTTGACTATAGAGAGCACTTAGAACTGTCTCTTTTCTTTACCCACAGGCTGGCACTGACGAGGACGCACAAGGTAAGAAGTCGGCCAGGCTCTAATCGTCATCAGCTCCCATCTCTTCTTTGTCACTTTCATGACTACGCCAGCCTGGAATCTATTCTCTCCTGACAGATGATAATTTACCATAACTAAGTCTTTGCATGAAGAATAGTCCTTTAAATCAGGGTGACAGAATGGAGCCACAACTGAGCAACATGGAAACAAAAGTGAACAGAGTATAACAGAACAGCATTCACTAACCAAAGTATGGACAGTACAACGCAGTCAGATGTTTCAGTGTACTTATGACTTTGCATTGGAGGCTAAAATTAGGATTTGTCCTGAAGTCACATTAGCACATTAAAAATCCTTGGTAGTGTTTAAGAGGCACTGTGTTGACTGGAGACACAGAGTTGAACATCATTGTCCTGGACTGACTTCATGCAGCGTGTCCCATTCTGTTTGTTCACTTCCTGATTTCGGTTCTTCGCTTCCAGTTGTTATTGCTTGTTATCATAAACTCAAGCTCTGTCCTGATATTTTCACACAGCCTGCTGTACATTTCTCCAACAGATATCAGATTAAAAAGACGATCCTTGACATTACATTATCTACTTACGGTGCTTTCTGTGTTGTAGAAGCCTGACTCATCAGGATGATGATGCGGATTAATCAGTTATTATTACTATGCATTATTTGCAACTGCAAACAAATGATCACAAAAGCAATCAAATATCTAATCCAGTTTGACTTTATCGCTATAGTGCCAAAGTTATCTCATGACATTTTCCATATAGAGCAGGTCTAGACTGTACTCGAACAGAACCCGGATCACTGATGGACAGACATCTGTTGTGACTGTTTGAGTTTAGAGACACACACACACACCTTATTGACTAACACTTGTGCTGTAAATAGGAAGTATAATATATAGTAAATCATTTTATCAGAGCAGTTGATGAAATGCATAAGAGCAATAGCCGTACAAATGTTTATACATGATGCTCTTTTTCTACATACTCACTGGTTATTCACACACTCTTAGTACTTTAAGATAACAATCTAGGCTAACTAGCTATAAATTAGAATGTGTCAGCGGTCAGCAGCACACTCAGTAAGCTAATTTAGCTAGTGTCTCTCTTTCATGGGTCCATTTGTGGAGCAAAATTCAACACTGTGTATGTTCCAAAGCATGACACGTAGTAAGTAATGTACATCAACGTAAAATTTGTGCACACATTTTAGTACGTTTAGTACATTTTAGCAAGTAAGGAGAGCTCAAATCACAAATGGAACTCCACATCAGTCATCTAATGCCTGTGTGGCAGCTGGAGCTGAAGTTTTGAACATTTTACAGTATCAACACTGTCAGTTAGAACCAAACATTCACACACCCTTCATGTAAGACACTGTTAGTGAGTAAAACTTAGATCTCTTTTATTTACAGAACAAGATATACATACTATGTATATACCCTACATTTCTAAACAAAAAAGTAAGATTTTTACTTTATACACAGCATGTGTTTTCTTTTTCAGAACATATAGAGGCTGAGGATCACTTCTCCGTACAAATGGCACAAAGGATGTTTCATGAGAGTGGGCAAGATGGCCGCTCAGGTGAGGCACAGCAGTAAACTTTGTTGTAACTGACTGTAAAATGATGTTCAGTGCAGTATGATACAGAGGTCATGTACTCTGTATAATATTCCTGAGTCCCCCTAAGTACTCATTAGTTTTTAAAGGTCCTGTCTGACTGCAGCCTTTTGTGGCTCAACGCTGCTGGAACAGAGGCAAACTGTTTTACCATGGTTATTATGAAATGATGAAAAATAAGTTCATAAACAGGAGTTAAAGCTCCAGAATATCAGAGTATAATCAGTTATTTACACAAGGCTCTCTGTTCTCCTCTTGCAAATGATGACCCCTTTATTTAATGATGCTCTGCCTTCAGGGTACGACTTAACAATGGTGCTGAGGTGAACGGCCTGTGAACAATGTTATATTTAGCCTACTTTTTTTTTTCTCTTCGTTAATTTTTTATGCCCGCTGGAAGGCTGTGTGGAGTTAAAAGCTGCTGCGCTTTACTCATTGTGCCTCTCTGTGATGCCTCACATTCGTTACACAAAGCTCTGAGTCTGACCTGACACTAACTTGTGTACCTCTCACCTTTGAATTACACCCAGGCCTATGATACATTTATCATCATACATTTATCATAGGCCCTATCCAATTAAACAAGAACAGGTTAATTGGATAAGAACGATGACTGAAGCGGTAGAGAATTTTAATATTCATCACAGTTTAACCTTGAGAGTTGTGTTTCCTCTAGCGTCTGTTCTGTCTCTTGTGTTACAGTCCTGGGAACAGTGGCAGTGCAGGTTGAGAGAGACCCTAAGACAGGTGCTACTGTCATCAGGTCAGTGGCCCCTGTGTCCGCACCGGCTGGTGCTCCAATGGCTACCACTGTCTTCGACGATGGTAGGAAGAGTATCCACGCTGTCGGTGGGGTGGGAGGTCAACCCTCAACCGAAGAGCTCGGGCAGATCTTGAGCGCTATTGATGGGGTCGGGATGAAAGTGCTGCTGGATGAGGTCACTATCTCCCCAAACACAGCAGAGACAAAGATAGAGAATGCAGATATCAATAGAGCGCCAATGGGAAAAGACCTGTCTTTTTCTACCCATCATGCCATGTCAGAGGAGGACAGTACACAGTTAGACATCTCTAGAAGCTACGACATGAAAGCTGAGCTGGGGATAGAAGACTGTGCTGAAAGTACAGGGAACAAGGATGATAAAAAAGAGGACAGGAGCACCATGGTGCTTAGAGACGTTGCAAGAGAAGTAGTTAACGTGGAGGATCCAAACTTGGAAGAAGGCCCGGTCACTCTTGTGTTCCTCGGATACGCTGATTCTACAGATGACCAAGGTCAGGACCAAGAAGACCAGGGCATGCTCACTGTGGAACGAGTGATTATAACAGACGACGGAGAAGAACTCGTCGTCGGACCTGAAACGTCTGCTTCACCTCAGGCAGAGAAAGAGTCCCAAGACCAAGAAGTGTTTCAGGATGTTCCCCTGGAAGGAGACGGAGCAGCAGGAGTTAAAGTCCAGCCGGAGGAAGGTGATGAGGCGCTGCATAACTCCACTTTACCCACAATAGGAGAGGGTGGAGGCACCTCCAAGCGTAAGACCTGTAAGTGTTGCTCTGTCATGTAAGAAAATGATTGAAGTGAGAGACTCCCTCATCAGCTTTAATCGTATCACTTGTAATATCGGTACCTTCCATTATCCACTATGTGCTGCAATTCTGCCTTAATGACTAATATGAGAGAACACACCGCCATCTGGAAATAACTCTGAATGGCTCTGCCTCTGAGTGCTGAACGCTTCACTTCGCCAAAGAAAGAGACACATTATGTCGCACGTCTTTTAAAGCAGCTGTGAGGGACTACTAAAATCCACTTCCCCCCTCTGGTGGACAAAACCATGAACTTCAACAACATGTCCTCATCCAAAACGCGTCTCTGCTTCAGGACTCGTTCTGTGCTTCATCCGCCAAACACATTTTGTGTGTTTAGCATCATTTGCTGTAGGAATATTTTACAGCTTTGTGCACACATTTTGTGTCTACTTTAATGTGAATGTGAAGTGAAATGTAGTGATGTGTGTAACATCTTTCTTACCTGCTACTCTTACTACTCAGGGCTGTAGCTAGCACACAGCGGATTAGGAGGTTTCAGTGTCATAAGTTGTACATGTTGAGTTTCTGGAGCTTGTTTCAGTTCTGTATTTTAGTGTCAGAATCCTTAAACTAATATTTTATTTTCTTGATGAGATTTAGATGATTGATACCACTCTCACATCTGTATGAAGCCGCAGCTAGCAGGTGGTTACCATAGCTTAGCTCTTTGAGCCTCCCCTCAGATAAACACCTGAACATAATAAAAGTCTGTCCTGAGGCTTTCGTTACATTCTGTCTCTGGGGAAGTTGAAAAAAATCTCAAAGAATGCTTCATCTCTCTGTAACCAGTCACACAACTCACACAATTCTAACCCTCTTTAACACTGTGACATGTACTCTTGTTTTTTATGATTTAAACAAAAAACACATGATGTGTTCATCAGTGACTTTAGAGGTGCTAGTAGGTGAACTTTGTTACTTTTGTACAGGCTAGCTGTCTCCCCTTATTTCCAGTGTTTGTGCTAAGCTGCCGTTACACCAGCATCATACTTAGTGCACAGACGTGAGTGATATCCTCTCGTCTAACTCTCAAAATGTATTTCCCAAAACGTCAGACTATACTTTCAAAGTGAGCTATTTTAGACAGATGAACGTTTACTTACTCTATAATCCTGGAGGTGTGGGAAAGGATTTGAAACTGCATTTAGACAATAGTACAGGGAGGTATAATTATATTTGGTCTCTCTTTATATAATATTTTAATATAATTTATCAGTTAAAATTAACATTTTATGGACTACTCAAATGTTTGGAGCAGTCACACTGGGGGCTATCCACATTCTAAAATCTTGCTACAGCACAACTGTCAATGTTTTATTCTTTGTACCACCGTGGATGTAACTGGAATATATGACCATAAAAAACAATCAGTATGTTCATTGTGTACATTGTGTCTTATTTCTTTAATATCCCACATCAGAGTTAAACACAGAAAACACTGTTCTACATCTCTGCATTATAAAATATATACATAGATACACGTGAATCTCTAGAGAGCTGCTGTTGGTCATATGAACTGCATACTGCTCGTCAAAGAGGAGGATGGATTTTGTTTGCTCACATGACACAGAGGACAGGAACTTTACAGGTGCTAAGTAGATCAGCTCCATGGTTCATATTTCCATTGAGGTCAGAACACATCACGCACTGAGGATGACTGCAGCACTACAGTCAGGTGGGTCTCTTCCTTTAAAATTTCTACAGCCTGTGTCTATCTTTGTACTTGTTCGTTTTTCAATTACTGCTTTATCTCCCTGACTGTCAGGTCATGTAAGATAAAAGCCTCAGTATGGTTAAAGAGCATGTCATCATCAAAACTTTATGTTCACCTGAAATATTAGTAAGAATGATGCAATTGTTGTTGTTTACTATGAGCACAACATCCATCTGTGTCCAAACACTGGATAACAGAATGATGAAACTGCATGTGTGATGTCAGTAAAGTATTTACAGTCATCTATGAGAAGCGTCTTTAACAACAGCGGAGAAAATGTCTCTTGCAAGGAGGATGGAACAAACAGGTTAAGCTCATTAATGTGTCCTGTTGCATGAGCTTTACATACAGTATGCTGCTGCTGTTGGTAATCCTCAAATGCAGTGTGGTCTGACATTAAGCCCCTAAATGCAGTTGTAAATATAGACTCAGATTTAAACCTGCAGCTCAGGGACCCAGAGAACTCTGGAGCAATGTTTATATGAGGACAACATATCTGTGGCCATGTTTTCTCTATGATGCATTCATGTGTCAAGTGAAAGAGAAATAGTTACTACAGGATCACAGAGTACTGGCAGTTCAAGTCACTGTGGCAAGATGAAAAAGCAGAATTCTCCACAATAAAAACTGGTGAGATGACGATCGTCTCTGTGGCTGGCCAGGCTGGCAGATACTGCACATAGTGTGCGTGCCAAAACAGACACTAAAGCCGATTACTCTTTCCCTTTGTCAGCACAATTGGCTGTACGAGGTCACAGTGGGAGAGAAAAGTCACCAAAACAACAGAGACGCTTGAAAGAAAAAGTGATGCAGCTCCCAATTATTTTGCTGTTGTACACTCTGAGTGCTACTGTTGTGATGACACACAACACATCTTAGTGATAAATCTTGATAATTAAACATGAAAGCCACGGGAACGATCACACACTTCATATCCTAATGAAAGGAGCTGCAGCAAAGCTGGATTACCACCGGGGTCAAGCAGGTGACAACCCTGGGTTTGCAGGATCCCAGGGGACCGGACTCTCTGTGTCGACTGCTTTGTGGTGTGCATTGCTCTCTAGCAGTACTTGTGGTCAGATATTCTAAATTAACCCATAAGAACCCACAATGACACCAGTGTAACAAGCACATTGAATGTCCCAGACTCTTCTGTATAAAGCTTTATGCCCCTTATTAAGCCCAATGTGACATATATGAAAAACTTCTATGTGGTCCACTTGGTCTGTGGTATAACCCACATAATTTTCTTATGGGTTAAACCTGGGTCAGAGAGCATTAAGGAACAGAAAAGCAGGACACACTGCTTAGAGAGTGGGATGAACGGGGGGACAAAGACGTCATATTTTGCTCATCGTATCACATCCTCGCTCTGTCTAGCTAAAGTTCTGCATGTGTCAGTGACACTTTCTCATGTTTCTCTTGAAGGGGAATAGAGAGGAACACCCTTAAGTGCTTCAAAGGCTTGTAACCATGGAAACAAGAGATCCTAGATCCAGCCCTCAAGACCTCGTCTCTCAGGATGATGGGGGTCTGTGGATGAAGACAGACTCCAACCACACAGACAGCCCATCGGCAGTCGCCCCGCCTGCCCCTTCCTCGATTACGAGGTACTACAGTGTGATGGATGATGAGGTCACAGGCGATTTATTCGTTCCACCACCTCCATCCTACATGGCTCCTTTGCTGCCAGTAGGGTGCAGCGCAGATGCAATGGTGAATAATCCCAGTGTGACCCTTACAAATGTGCCAGCTGACGCCACAGATGCTAAAACTAATCCAGGTGGCTTAGACTGGCACCATGGTGAGAATCAGTTAATGGAAGCACACAACAAGGTGGATGAAGGGAAAACAAGTACAGCTAAGACTTCTGAGGAGTCTATGGACACTGTATCTCTGTCCAAGGACGAGGTCTCCACTCTACCAAAAGATCAAGACCAAACATCTATGGAGCGAAGGGGTGGTAATCAGGATAACACAACGGAAGATGGAGAATCACAAGCAGAACCTGAGGTCATCTTAAGTAGAAGACAGAAAGACTGGACAGAAACTGATGTAGAGAAAGACAGAACACATTCTGAGGACATTTGTGGTCTTGCTGAGTCCTGTGGGCCATCAGCACCCTGCAAATGCATCCAAAACAAACCACATGTACCAGAGGTCCCAACAGAGGCATCCAATGATGATGATGAAGAGCAGGCTGACCCCAGAACGTCTGAAGAGATAGAGACAGGGGGAGAGCAGGGAGATGGACGCAGAATAACTACTGATATCCAACAAGGAGAGCAACTGCTTCAACGTCTGCAGCATGTGCAACTACGACAGGATGAATGTACAGAGAGCCCTCATGCCTCCCAGCAGGTCAACCAAGAGGTGAGAGGTAGAACAAAGGGTGCACTTGGGACTGAAGTAGATCATTTTAAAGCAAGTGAAGTGAATCTGACAGCTGGAGATGAGAAGGAAGAGACTGTTAGAGATGAGGGAGGAAAGACAACGTCTCTGTCAATAATGCCTGTGGAGCCAGAGCACATCACAGATCAAAGTGACAGCAGGGTATCTCCAATCAACTCTTCCACCCAAGTTCCTTTTCCATCCACCCGCCGATTCTCAGACACTGAGACTTCCATTGAGAGACAGATCAATGAGGCAGCCCAGGAGCAGAACTTGCAGAGAGCGGGTGGTCTCTTCAACCTTGCTGATAATCCAGATGTGCTAGAGATCCCCTTTAAGACCAATATCTTGCTTGAGCCACTTATCACCTCAGTCGGTCCAGGCCAGCACAGTGACTGGCAGTTCTCCGAGCAGAAGATGCAGAAGGAGATAAGTCAGGAGACTCAGAGAGAACTCGTGCTGGTTAACCAGGGGAAGATCCCAGGCGGGTACAGCAAAGGGGAAGTCCGCCAATTAAAGGAGACAAAACTGCTGTTTGAGGCTTTCCAGCAGGATAACATGGAGGGTCCTACAAGGTACCGGAAATCCACAACCTCACAGATGAAAGATCACATTTACCCATCTGTGCTAGAGCGCACACAGAGTCTAGAGATGTTTTCACTCAAAAGTCGGCCCGTTTACAGAGCGAATTCCCTCAGGCTGTACAAAACCTCTGAGATCGAGAAAAGCCCTGAAGACTTGAGATCAAAGACGCCAACTGGTAGTCCTCGAGACAAAACACATTTACTCTCCTGCCCGAAACAAGACAAACGGGTGCGCCTGTTCAGAAGCATGGACTCTATAAGTAATGATACATCAAGTGTAGAGAAAAGAGAAGGAAACATGGCACACGAATCTCCCATCCTCAAACAGAACCCATTCTACAAGCTACGACCGGCCCTGGCTCTAAAGCCAGAAGTAGAGAAGGACATCCGGGAGGCCAAAGAAAGAGAGGAGGAGCTGCGGAGACAGAGATGCACTCTGTACGGAGAGAACAGGCAGAATAGTGAAGACGGAGAAAAGTCGCGATTCACACCAACAGTCGTACCAGGTTAGTCTGCATGACTAACATGATGTAACTAAATACTGTTACTCAAGTACTGTACTTGAGTACAATTCTGAACAACATGTACGCAAAGTTTTTCAATCTGATGCTGCTTTATATTTCTACTACATTTTAGTGGAAAATATACTTTTTACTCCCACTACATTCATGATACTTTTGTATCCAAAGTAAATGTACTTTTGTTTTATTTCGTCGCCTCTGTGCCGTTCCTTTTTATTTCCATCAGGTGTCTAAGACGCATCATATACAAATGAGTCTAAAAGAAGTCATTTAGATCTTTATTCATTGCACATCCCAGCCTTCTGACACTCAGTCTGGGCACTTTAATGAATGCCTCTCTACATTAGCATCACATAGTGTTATCTAAGGAGTCTTATCAACAACTTAGTGTCAACCCTGTCACAGACGGTTAAGGGTACATCACTCTAGCAGTATCCTGATCTGAGTCAGCAGATGCCGGTGGGGCTGAGTGACAACATGAAGGATACTATCTGCACTCCAGTCTGAGCCCCAGGGGCAGTTCTGGGTTGGTTATGGTATTGTGTGAATATAAGCAACCTCAGACTGTTGATATGTGTTGTTGAGAGTATGTACAGTCTGTGTGCATTTTGGTACATTTGCTGTGGTTGCTTGTATGCATAGCAGGAGAGGGTTGAACCAAAACAGTGCAGCCAGCCAGGAGTGTGTCATAATGTAGCACCATGTTGGTATTTTCAGCTACAGTGGATGGATAATGATGTGTGGGGTGATTCAAGGTGAAGATGATGAAGCTACATGTGACAGCAGTATAATATGTCTGAGGCTGGGCTAAACTGAAGGAAATGACTCATTCTTAAGGTCAAATAAGCTGTAGTGTGTTATCCTAACCAGCCATGACACAATAGTGGATGAGAATGTATGACCCACATACACAGTGATATCAGGCACAGGTGACATTTGGTAACTGTGGCTTCCTGACTTCAGGCAGCAGTGGACAGGACACATATCAGCTGTGGCTAATTAGCTAATTGAGAATATAACAAGTAATTGATGAGTCAGTTGAAAACACTGACCGTTGTGTGGTAGCACCTCAGCCTAAAACCCAAGCCTACACTCTGATAAAGTAACTCCCAGGACCAATTCTGTCCACTGTGGACGTGTTAGTCCTGAACAGTTTAAAAATCTGTGTGGGAGCTACTATCAGTAATGTAGTATGACATGCTGCTGTCCTTTAAAGTAGCACTCGGGTTACTACTGCAGGTAGTAGGCTATTTAGCTGGATACTTTACAACAGACAAACAAAATCAAGTAAATCTGTCCTTAATGTTTGAACTGCTTTCCAAAATCAAATCCATTCTTATCCTGATTGCTTCTTCTTCCTGTTCTTTAGATGACAGACGACTGTCCAGGGGGAAACTTGAACGGGTCTGGCCGCCGCCCTCTAATACAGACCAGACGAAACCTGAGCAGACACAGGTAATGCATCAGGTCACATTACTGTAAATAACTTCTTTCTTGTTTTCTTCATCGTGTGAGATCTCTGTGACTAATTCAGTCAATTATTGCATTGTTATCATTGTTATGTATTGTTCTGAAATCCCTAAGAAAGCACTGATGATCATGTTGAACTCAAATGTTCCTGTAAGTGTGTCTGTCTGGCTCATGGGGTATTATCTGGTGGTACAAATGGTTCTAAAATGTCTTGTTTTCCCGGACAGGAAGCTAACCTCACTCTAAATCCTCCTCTTTCTTTCTTTCTTTCTCTCCTCTCACAGGAACCAAAAGTTCACAGAACAGGAAGTCAGAAGGCTCCTCTGTGGCAACGCTGGGAGTCTGGCCTGGTCAACGGCCAGCCGTCAAAGGAAAACAACTGACACTGGACATCTTGACTTCTTTAATACTCACAAAATATAAAATGTATAATCAGACATGCTAGTGCTACATGCTAGTGCTGCATATATAGAAGTCCTGCTGGTAGCTCAGTCTTAAATGCTTCCTGGTTCTTCTAATTCTGCTTTGTCAAATCTTTTTTGATATCTTTAAACATTACTCAGTACATAAATAAATCAATGTATTCAAATCACTCTTTTCTTCTTTTTCTCTTGTAAACAACACCAGTTCATTCTCCATAGTCACACTGTTTATGGAGTTTAATGGGATCTCAATATGCTGTGAACAGCTCTGCAGTGAAACGTTTATTATTCAGTTTATTTCCACAAACACCCCTTTCTGTGATTTTAGCAGAAGTGAATACTTTCATTTATACTTTTATACTTTCAGAATTCATAGTTGTGATATCAAAGGGGCACTGCACTCACTCTATTTCATGTCAAGTTCAGCTTGTCACAGATAGTAAGCAGTCTTCTAAAGTCCTATGTGGCTGTAGAGGGAGATTTCTAAAGTCTGCACACACTTTACCCTGATGATCCCAAACTGAAGGTGTGGAGTTTAAATGACATGGTGAGGGAGTGTCTAAGACACTGTTCAGTTGCATTATGGGTACCATAGGCTCAGGAAATACCTCACACTTTTCTGTTTCTTTATTTGTTTCCAACTTTCTGAAGGTACAATACTCAATCTCAGGAGTTCCCCTTTAACAGTTTTTTTAACAGATGGTGGTCTGTTGATTGGTAGAAAGAACATTACAGTACATCTCCCCTATGCTACATGAAAAATATAATCATATGTCCAATCAGAGGCAGCAATAAAACCTGTTTTAATTACTTAGATTAATTAATGATTGACTTGATTGTGTCATGTCTTTAATTAAAGAAATCATCCATGGTAAATGAAGCCATCAGAAAAACTTCCCTAGTTGACCTGTGATCATGTTTACTATAGAGAGCTCGGTTTCTAAGTCCACAGACAGAAGCTCACTGCTTAGCCCTGTCTAAGTACCATCTGTTAGCCCCAGTCAGTCTGCCAACTGAGGAAGGACTTTCGCTCTGCCCTTCCTGGCTTGGATATCCCAGTGTTAATTGGCTACACTTCTCACCATCTCACGAACAGCAGGCATGACCGAGGCCTATAGGTTTCAGCCGTCGAGACATTTTAAGATGGCTCCCCTAAACATCCTTAACACAGATCCAAAATACCAGATGTCAGCGTAAGATTATAAATGCTCTGCTTTGACATTTCCCACCAGGTCCAGACATGAAGTCTTACTTTATTTAAATCCATGCTCAAAATTGATACTGTTGAATCTTTAATGGACTGGGTAACTGGAACAGAAGGCTGATCCAGGTCAAGTCAGCCTGAGCATTCGTTCTTTTTGTAGAATGGATCAGCAGCACGTCGAAGTGTGTCCTGTTAAGACATCAGCCTCGTTGACAAGGAAATTTACAGCACTTCAAAACTGCAGCGTTGGATACAAGTGAACATCTGTTACATTCAAGTGCTTGCCAAACAACTTGATCAATGCTGATTAAGCCATCAGTGCCACATAAATCTCTGTATTTCACAGTATACAGAATTTTTTAAATCTGATGTCCTTGTCAACCAGCCGTGATGCATTTTATCTGAACCAGCAATGATTGGTCTAAAAGTTGATGGTGGGAGCAACTGTATTAAACACAGAAGGTTATAACATGGTGAAAACTACAGGTATATGTCAGAATGCATATGTTAACAGTGTTTGTGTGATTACTCTCACTGCCAGAAGAAGGAGACAAAAGTTCTACACAAGCAGCAACCTTCGTGTCTATGAAGTGAAGCCAAAGTACCAAAAACTGCAGTTCCTCAAACATCCACTTGAGGGTGGTTCCAGAAGTGAGTCAGTCTCCATAAGTCCCCATGTTCAAATGTCCAACTTCACAGCAGAAATAAACATGTTTACAGCCTGGTACAAAAAACAGTTTTGGTCTCTATAGCTAATTTCCCCGTTCATGACAACTGTACTGAGGGTGAATTTATATACAACTCACCTGTTCAAATGATATTAAGGCTTAAAGTTATGCAGGATTAGGAGTGTGGATACTCATTCATTTACCCTGCTTCAGGTCCATTCACAATTCACTTCTTTGCCAATTTTTGAATTAGCGGAGAGCCTGTGGATGTAGGACTGCAAAGATGGCGGTGACAAGAGCCACCACACTGACTCTGTGGGTGACGTCAGTCCATGTTTTATACAGTGTGTTTTTCCACAGTGCAGATTAAATATATTTCACTTATTATACATTTGTAATTTTACTTTTTGGATTCAGGACTTTTAAGTGTGGAATCCTTTGGGGATGGAGTAGAAGAAATGATCTGTATATATATCAGTATTAGAAAACATCACATAATCACCTTCAGTTCATTATGTCATGTATGAATGGTAATATTACATGATCTTAAGAGTGGACCATGATTTGATTCTTCGTGTTTTCATATAGAGGAAATCACTGCTGTCTAATTCTTCTTGTACGCATACTAAATATATTAATTAAATCAATTTATGTTAGTGTTGATGATGTGAAGATGTGTCATTTACCAGTAGAGGGCAGTACAGCCTAAACAATCAAGAGAAAGCGTTTCAAGAGGCATCAACAACATGTCTGTAAACATGATCCTGGCTGTTACATTCCTTTTTCAATCAGACTATGGGAGTATTGCAGGACACCCATATTGAGTTTTGTTCACATTCATGTTTAGGATCGTTAACACAATACTAAGAAGTCACTTCATGGGTAAAGACATCCTGAGAAACTAGTTATGTAACCTTTATAATGTATCCAATGATGAGTCATTTAAACTGAGCCACCGGCAACATGTATTATCAACTCAGTAACACTAAGATGAGGAAAGAAGTTGCTTAAGAACAGATCTGCGTCATTTTCTGCAACAGCATGTGGGTGGTAATTTCTTCAGATGTTTGGCTAACACTCTGAGTCACTCATGAGGGCTGCCATGTACAGAGCACAGTAAGGTTCTAAAAAAGCAACAAAGTCTGCTCCAGAGCAAACACAAACAGCACGTCAGTGAGATGAATTTCACAGTTACGTTGTCTTTCTCAAACTGCACTTGAATCACCAGGACAAGGACCTTCTTTCTGCCAAACACACAGAGGCAGAGCGGGAGCTGAATAAACGTCCTCTGACTGTTAGGAAGAAACAAATCTGTTGGGAATGGGACATGTAATGTTCTCACATTCTTGAAGTTCTGACATTACCTCGAACTTTTGGCTGTGCTTCTAATGTTACAGCTGAGGAAAAAACTGAGGCTAACACAGGGCTTATAATACAGTGACAGGGTGCTAAATGAAGACAGTACTCTCCACTCAGTGCTATTATTGTATTCCATCCTGCCCTCAGTTCACAAATACCAAGAGCTTTGTGAGGGGGTGCTGATGAGAGAGTAGAACAGTGACAGCTCTGACATCACCGCTCCTTCGGTGCTGTGAGATGGGTCTCGACTCGGCTCTGCACCAGCGGCAGTAACCTAACGCAATGGACAGATGATGGATGACTCATTCTTTCCACCCACACGACTTCCCATCGTCAGGAGCAATCATCAAGGAACTCTCACTTGGCTCCAAATTAAGCCCTTCCACACACTTTGTACATTACTCAAGTCTCACTCACGGAGGAAGGCTGAGCATGAAGTTTGGATGCTACAGAAGATAGGAAAGATGTGTCAGTGACTCCCAGCCAGGAGGTGAAACTATGATTCGATTTTTCTAAAAATCCACACGTTGAGTCAGCTGTAACACCTGAACAGCACCAGAGAGAGAAATGGCCTAATATAGTCACATGAATAATGTGTAGAATAAACAGTTGAAACAGCTGATGGATAATTCAATTCAATCCAATATTACTGATTATTGACAGAACACCAAATCATAACAACAAGTTATGACTCTTTCCATACAGAGCAGGTCTAGACTCTATTCTTTATAATGTTGTTTACAGAGACCAACAATTCACACCATGTGCAAGCACTGGTTGACAGTTGTACGGATAGAGAGACACAGGTGCAGAGCAGCAATAAAATAATGCTAACTATGATTAGCATTTCTTTAACTATGGTTAAAGAAAAGAGGCTGAAAAACTCCTGTGGTTGAATAATAGTTTGCTGAAAATAAACTGAAATAGCTGATGGATACAGGGTTGAAAGAGTTAGAGACTATGAGCAGATAAATAAATGACCTAAGCAAAAAAGAAATGTAACGACACACAAAGAAACACGATCACATCACACCATTCTGACTTCACACTGTTACTTATTTGAAGATATTGTTGATTACTTATGAAGTGCTGAGAGGCTTGTCACAAGATATTTAAAGTCAGTGTAATTCTAAGATTTATTTCAAAACATACAGACCTGGAGCTGAATTTGACACCTAATTTCATAAACTTGTCGATATTTTTAATGATTCAAATTTGGCTGGGTGGTTAATGATATTTTCTTCTTTGGTCTGATGAACTCAGAACACACATTTATTTTTACTCTACGTGCCTCATGTCCCCTCTCGCTCCCTGAGATCCTCGGATGCGTCGGTCGTGGTTGTTCCTAAGTCCAGATGTTTACACAGAGGTGACAGAGCCTTTGCAGTCTGCGCTCTGAGACTGAAACTGTCTGTTTTTAAGATGCACTAATATGTTTTATGACATGAGTTTTAGTTCATTGTTGCTGCTTGTCGTTGGTTTGCTGTGAATGTGTTCTGCTTGATTGTTTGTAACTGTGTTTTAAAAACCACCATTTAAATAAAGTTTTTAAATTATTATTGTTGTTACTTTTATGTAAGTAAGAGTGGTTAACATTATCTAGCTGAGTGAGGTGAACACACCTGGATCATGTCTGCTGGTGAGTCCATCTGACAGGGCTGATGGTACATCAGAGTGAAAAAAAAGCATACAGTATTTAAAGTAGCTGCTCTACGTTTGTTGACAGAAGCTGTGCATATTTCATCATATTCTCTCATTCCACAGAGGGAAACGCTCGCAGTGTTTATCCTGCCCATGCTTCTTCTTGAATTACTGAAGTGAAATGAACGAATAAACATTGGGTAGCGGGAGCATGAGGTAAGGACAGAATAAACAGACCTCAGATGGCCCAGCTTAGTTGAGCCATTGTCCTCAACAAACCCTTCTATTCGCTTCCACACTCCCCTCCTGCTCCTCCTCCTCCTCGCCTCCAGCTCTGCCTTTTTGCACAATGAAAACTCAATTGTCTCATTCCATGATTCCACATTACAACAGACAACAATAATATAAAGAAGTTGTGCGTGATAAGATGATGAGTGTGTTTGTTATAGCTTCAATTACTCTTTGTCTGCTCGCCTTGGCTTTCTATTTTCAGCGTTCCTCGGTTACACTGCTGTCATCTCTGACTTTCTGTAACGCAAAATGATTTTCTCTTGAAATAAATGTCTGATGAATCGTCTGCATTTGAAATGAACATTTAACCGACCATCAGAAGCTGTGTAGGCTTCACAAAGACATACTTTGACTTGACTTGACTGCATTCTTTTGTACTACATCCATCTATATGTCCCTAAAACACTTGTATTAGCTATTTATTGCATCGTTTCTTTCAGGTTTAATCATGTTTGCTGAAGAAAATCAGTTATAAATGCAATGTATTAATTAAACACTGAGAGGTTTTTGGTTTAACTAACAGCAATTATGCCAGTGTGTAACAGTAAAAATGTGTGAAAAACTCAAAGTGAGCTAACCTGCAGAGAGAGAAGAGGTTCAAAGCAAACTGTGGTGGAGCATCCTCGTGTCTGAGCCACAACAGCACAACCGCACGCTACTCTGTAATTCTTGCATTGCTAAAAGTAGCTGCTACTTAAACCACAATCTGCTTCAGTGACACTATAATTGATGATCTTAGAAAGTACTCAGTTAGTGAAGACAAATATTACATACAATTAGTTACTTTAAACTGCTACTTTTGTAATCAGGACCGGTAGGAAGACCTGAACTCTGTCTGTCTGCCAACTCATTTTCTTCACTACAACTATGAAGTCCGAAAGCTGCCTGACTTACACCTTCTAGTAGCTTGAAACTGCATAATTAATGTAACAACGCAGGAAAATATGAAGCTGCTAGAGCTGCTTAGGGTGAATGGTCAGATCAGTGGGTGAGCGGGGTGGTCTGAGGTCACAGAGACTACACAGCGATGACTTAGGGACAAACCCATTTACTAAACAAGATTCTGATCTATTCGATTTCCTTAGCTGCCAGCCCAGTCGCTTGGTTTTGTGCATCAGGAGCAGTTCACTTTGGGTTAAGCTCTTTGAGCCAACTATTCAAAGCCCTTTCTGCAGGGTTCTGCCTGTGCGGTGGCTGCCGCTGAACTGCCTCGTGTTCTATTTTAGGATTTAAAGGAATGACAGTATTCTCGCATGACTCTCAGAAAATCATTTCAGTTCACTGTATGGGACACCGCTGGGATTAAGATGCAGTCTGCATTACAAAAAAGCGAAGCTCCTTAAAGCAAAAAAGGAAGCCTCCCACCACAACGACAATAACTGCTCTCAGAGCTTCCAGTGTCATCAGATACTGAAGACAATACAACAAGCTATAGAGTTCCTTCTTGACTCTGTAAAAGAGGATAAAACAAGCATAATCTATTACAGATGTGTTTATTGTGAAAATCTAAAACAAATGAAAAGATTACTTGTTATTTTGTCATCATAGCATACAGAAAGTTCCATAAATATGTATTAATTCATTAAGTTAAGACTCTTGAAGTCAATATTGATGTCCTCCATTATCTGGACCAACACTGACACAAAATCATGTTTTTAGTATTTTCAGCTATTCTTCATGGTATTTTAGACTTTGTCATTTCCTGATAAACCATAAAAAATGATCATGTCTCTAATTTCACATCCAATTGAATGCTTTCTCACTTGAGCTTCCAATATCGCAGTGCTTCCTGTTTGATACTGAAGAGTAGCTAACTGCTGATTAACTGCTTCTAACCAAATATGCAGTTATGGATCTTTCCTGATGGAAAGATTGCTAAATAGTGAACCTCAACTTCTGTTACCTCAGTCAGTCATTAGCCATTAGCCATGCTAACCGAAATGACTCGGGATGCCAGGACCCAAACCTGGCAAAAAAGATACCTCAGTAGGCTACTGTAGACTGGTCATGGCTGGTTTTGTAGGTTGTGGTTGGTCTTGGGTTTGACCTCATAGCACTAGCTAGAATTCATCGCTATGGGGGTGTTATTGGCAATTGTAGTTGTAGTTACTGCTCTCTGACAGGTTCAACAGAAAACAGCTAATAGCACTTGTTTCATGGAAAGTGCAAGGTCAGGAGAAGTACACTCTGTGTTTCCTTCATTTAAGACATCTTTATTAATGTCTGTTTCATCATAATAGATGTGACAGAGTTTGAATATTTAGACATATAGTCCTTATGTAAGAAACTCAATACCATACCATAATGTTTTCAATGTGGATTTGAAAAGGAGACACTGTAAGCTTTGAGCAAACAGGGAAAACATGACCTTACATGGTCACAGAAGCACGGGAGTCAAGATCAACAGAACGATCCAGTTCATGTTACGAAATGTAAGGATTGCTTCACATAGTCAATTCTGCTTCTTTTTTTATAAAGACATGGTCATATGAGGGAGCAAACGAAAGAGTCAGATGACTTTTATGGGCAGTGTCAAATTTATCCTGTAATATTACTTTTGAAACTTTCCCTCAGAATACAGAATATACTGCGCTGAACAGGAAAGAAGTGGCAGACTGTAATATTCGACAATACATTCATAAAGCAAGAATTTCATTCAAGAGTTTGATCAAAGTGATCCGTTAATACGTACACTTAATTTAACAATCCACAAGGTTTGTTAGCTTTAGCTCCACAAAGTTCTATAATTAACTATGTTAGTTCATTAGTTTGGATGACAGGTTAAGATGTTAAGATGTGTCACATTAACTCACATTAACTCGCTAAACAAACTGGTATGTAAGCTAGGCAGCTTGTTAACAAATGTCTGAAATGTTCTTTTGTTCATTTTGCAAACATGTTTGATGAAGTCCCCAGCTTCAGCTCGACACATCCCATCTACAGGCAAGTCACACTGAAGACAAAACGTCAATCAAGATTTACTCTATACTGCACTGCTCAGCCAATCTGGTGAGAAATGATGAATGAATTTCGATGAACCTCGCTGAACGCTGAATCTCAAACTCAAAACAGTCTGCAGCTGTGTTTTATTCTGTGCTGCTGTTCTTGTTTTTCTCCATTCGCCTATTCATTTATTATTTGTTTCCATATTATCAAATCTGCATCGCATCGTATCTTCATTTACGATGAATTACTGTTCATGCTGCTCAGACAGCAATCCAAAGTTAAAAGAAGCAGATCAGGATATCACTACAGTGAGTTGATTGGACTGAAACTGTGTCAGTGAGGTGGCAGGCGCTCGGGTATCATAAAATAGTGCTACGTTTAACCATGGAGCTGCTACGACAACAAAGATTACAAAGATTAGAAGAAAAACAAGAAATATAAGTATCCATGTGAGGGATTACACACACAAGCAGCCTGGGCATATGAGGAGACATAACAACATTGTTTCTAATGTTGCGTGTCTACTTTGGTTCTAATCTGTGTGACATGGCTCAGAGGGGGTTGCACACTGTGCATACTGTGTGTGGTGTTGGGGAAAAAAAGATTTCAGATTATCCAACAAACAAATTATGACTCACGCTAGAAACAACTTGAGCATCTGTCCACATTCACGCAGTCAGACAAACACGCAGCTTTAATTGTCTCTTCGTGGGAAGTGGCTGTCGAGCGTCGTTGTGATGGCTCAAGTTCAACAATATCAAAGCCTCTGCCAAGGCTGCCTCGGGTGAACCTGAGCGCTCAGGACACTGTGCCACTGTCATGCTGGAATGAACAAGGTGGAAACTGGGCCATCTATATCTGTACTACCCTCTGATTATGAACTGATTATGCAACCGCAAAGCATGCTTTACATAACCAGCCGTGGCCATGCTCTCCTCCTCTATACACCCTTTGTTCCCAAATTGAATAATTGAGTCGGCCCCGGCACTCCTCCTATCCAAGCCGCCAGACGCCTAATGAAATATGTTATGTACCCCCTGACACCTAAACCCGTCCTCACAGTGGGATTTATATCTGTTTTTGTCACTCTCATCGTGACAGCGATGTAAAGCAGCGGCTGAATGAGATAGATGGTGTGTTTACACATATACAGCAGCTCTGGGGATGGATGTTGTTTAGTGGGTGTACACAGAGTTATCTTAAATGACTGATAGTGGTGATAACATTGTGCAGTTACAGTTAATTTCAGTGATGTAGACAAAGAAACACACACAGTGTGACTTGCCTTTAAATCTTTAGACACACTCGTAATGCTTTTATTGCTCCGTCTGCACTTAACTTCACGTCTTTTTGTGGAAATTACTGGAGGGCAAAGGATGTTGTTGTGTTTTGTTTCTCATGTCAGATTCATCCTCACCCTGTGAGAACAGTTACATCTTAAAGATGTCTTTCATTCTGATATTTGGCCGGGCGTCTGGAAGCTGTCTGGAAGACACACGTCCACGAGCATCGTGTAATTGATATGTGATATGACCGGTAATAAGAGATCTGATCTCACGCATATCGGCCTATAGCATCATCTGATCTAATTTATATACTGTATTGAGAGTTATCCGGGTTGGGTGGAAAAAAGTTGGTCAGCTGCTGCCTGCTCTCTGTTCATTCATAACTTTTAACTTTCTTTAGTGGCCATTACTGAAAAATAGAGCGTGGCCAGAAAGAAAAAAATGATAATGCTGCAGAGTGTGGATGAAATACACAATTCAGTTCTCTGAAATGATTTTCATACAGTTCCATATTTTGGATTGCATTTTTCTGTTAATATTCATTATCTTCATTTGAAAACAAACACTGAACTCTGTTTTCTGATAAATGACTTGCAAATAAAATCCGTTATTTTTCATCCTGCTGATTTGCATATCAATACTGACTGTAATAGGCACTCTGGGAGACAACAGCTGCAGACTGGAGTGCGCTGTAGCTCCTTTGAATTCTGGGTCAGCAAAAAAAGACAAAACAAACTTATCATCATTATGTCACACTTCAGGTTACAGCTCGACCCTCCTGGTGTCACTAATTATGACAGATATGAGAAGACATCTGGTTACAGAAGAGAAACCTGCCGGTAACTTTAGATCTGCTAGATTACAGTTTGAAGTTTTTTTAAATTAAACTTTGTTGATTGGATCAACCACGAGCATTCAGCCTACACTTGTTTGTGTGTTATGCAGATTTTCCTCTTATTTTGATTAATCCTTTCCTCATTCTCCCGAGTCACGTCCCCTCTAATATATGTAATTTGTTTTATGAGCATTTCATAAGCCACCCCACCCCCATCCCCAAATGATCAAAAGTGGTTGCTTTGGAAACAGCGTGACGTATTTCAGAGCCCAAGAATAGAAACATGAGGAGGGAAGCGGGTCTGAGGCTCTTGGCTTATGCCTCACAATCGGTCTGACTGCCTTTCCAAATGTTTTCCTCTAAATGTGCGTGAGCTGGGCCAACGCTGACATGGTGCTGAAATGTTTGTCTGGTTACAGAGTGGACAGCGGGGCCTGTGTTGACACTCTGTTGGAGAGGTTACCTGCTGGTGGTTTCCCAGATAAAGAAAGCATCAGCTGGCTGGTGGTGAGTTTGGAGGTCATGACTGATGCAGTAAGCTGAGGGATGACTGAAACATTTGTTGTGTGAAACGTCTATAAATGACTGCACCGACAACAAATTATCAATAAACATACACCCGCATGCACACAGACACACACACACACGCTGTGCTTGTTATGAAACAGCCCCCCAAGTCAAACAAAGTGAGTCATAACCTATTTATAGCTCCCGCAATACGTCTCTCATGTGCATTAGTCTTGGATAGGGGCTCTGCTGTGTGTGTCTGCGGTATAGACAAGCTGTTTCATAAATGTTTTTCTGCATACATGTCTCCGGGGAGAGGTGATTCATAACGTCTTTTTTAACTGCATTTTTCTTAGTCACCAGCCAAGCACAAAATAAGCTAAAGCTAAATTTGGTCATATGTCAAAACACTTTTACACATTTTTCCAAATCTAAATTTAAAAAAATGTAGCAGAGCAGATTTTGGCAAGAAAACAAACAATTAAACTAGTGTGTAACAATTCAATTAAGAGCTCCGCGTTATGGGAAATATGTTTCTTCCTTGATGAGGGTTAGATGAGAGGATGCCACTCTCATGTATGATGAATATGGAACTAACGTTTCTGAGTATGAAGACAGGAAAGAGCTTAACTTTGTCCAAAAGTAGCAAAATTAGCAACTCTAAAGCTCATTAACGAATACATTTTGTATTGTGTCTGTTTATTCAAAACAAATTGTTCCAGGAATTGTTAGCTAAGTTAGGCTAAGCTAAGCTAAGCTAAATGGCAGCTGGTTGCAGCTTCACGTTTAGACATATCAATCTTTTCATCAAAATCTTGGCAAAAAAAGACAAATGTTCCAAACAGTTTCTTTCAGCTCTTCGGATGCTTCAGACATCTTCACTGCTGCAGTCGAGTTAAAAAGTGACACAACAAGTCATCAGAGAGGCGTGTGCAATGTGTTGTGTAATTGTAGAGGAGATGGAGCAGAGCCAAGATGAAAGCGGAGAGGAGGGAGGGTAAACAGCAAAGCAGAACATGATTTGATGTGATAAACATGCGAGCAGAAAAAAAAAGATGTGTTCATTATGAAACTCTCTCTCTGTTTGTTAATATCTGTTGACAGCATAGACGACGGCTCCTCTTATCTCTCATCACGCCGGTTGAGTGTTATCACATTAGATAACATTATATGGCGGGTGAAATGAGGCCAAGCTGGTGTGTCCTTTGATGATACTGTGTTGTGCCACACACTGTCACCGCAGAGGGATTTTCTTCTGAGCCGCGATGAAGAAAACATGAACAACAAGCTTTTCTTGAACAACATCAGACTGCAATTAAAGCTCAGAGGCTGTGAGGGGTTGTGAGGACACTGCAAAGGGCCACAGAGGGGATAAATATTCAAACATGCGTGGAAATGAAATACAGAAACTCGAGAGAGAAAGTGGTGTGACAGGTGACACACTCAGCTGAAGGTGATCACTGGACGGTATCTATGTGACCTTCTTCCTGCCGGGGCTAACTGTGTCAGCAGAGTGACGGCCTCCTCCCTTCCCTGTCCTCCTGTCCGGACTTCCCCTGTGGTCTGGTTCAAAGTGTATTTTAAGCTTGTCCCCCTCCACCTCCTGTGAGGCTCTTTACGTAACATGCCTTTGCCCATCAACTTTGAATAACACCTCCCAGCTCGTCTGTCTGACTCCCAGTGGCTGTTTTTCTAAAGCCGGTCAGCTGATGTAAACAGTCTTGCTGTGAGTCTTGTCTGTGCCACCCACTTGGCAAGAACAGGGTACTGATATTTATATCCACCCCACTGCCCACCACTGCTGCAGACAGAATCCGCCCCAGAGCGGATGAATTATGAACAAAGCCAGGATGCAAAAATGATACTGTCTGAAGCTGTGGGATATCATTCGGAAAGCATTTCATAAACATTCATGTTGTGTTACTGCCAGGCTGCTGGAGCTTCTACCATTGTTCTACAAGTGTTATTACATTTACATCTGCTTCACTTCAAATGATCCACAGCAGAGAACTGATACTGCATGAGGATAATGCACATTCATTTCCCAATAAGGAAGGAGGGACGTTTCCTGGAAAGAGCTGCGTTACTTTTATACAGAAAACAGAATTCAGAGAAAGTTCTGACAATGCTGATTCAAGGCTGAGTTCAGCTCGATGTTGGCTCAATGTTAACATGAAGTTGAGCCTCCAAAGAAATCCTTAACTCTTGGAAGGAATGTCTAGCAAAGGGCTGCAATGATTAGTTCAATTATCTATTACCTTTAACGCCAGTTTTACAGAGCACAAGGTAACTTTTAATCAATCTTTGTCAACCCAATGATCCAAAACCCAAAAATCTTCAATTCACCATCATTTAATGTCCACATATCTTCGTTTTATCTATATCATTATTTAATGCTAGAAACTAAGTTAACCTACATACTTGAATGTTGAAATGTGTTCAGCTGACCAGCTGAGCAGCAACTTGAAGACTCTGAGTTACTTGAATCACTGCCCAGAAATATGACTATAGAAACAAACAAAGGAACAGCGTTAGCTAAAGATAAGAAATCAACATTTCCTTGATGATGAAGTTAAACTGCCTCTTTGTTTTGATGTTGCATTAATTCTTAATGTTGAAGAAGCAGAGTTCATGAATCAAGAAGCTGCCCATCAGTTTCTTCCACGAGGACCCACGCCACCAGATTATCAATCAGATTATAGCTAGCTAGTTTCTTAGCTACACAGTGAAAAAGACAAAGTAAGCATACAATAATCTGCATGACATCCAAGAGCAGGCTGCGCTGTGTCCTGTTATCAGCTGTTAAATCCGGCAAAGTCAAAATAATGTTAATACGTTGCAAACTTAAGGCTAGTTCTTGGTGCAAGCTATTTTTCAGCCATCTTATGCTTTGATGACAGCTTTGGCATTCTCTCAGTCAGCTGCATGATGTAGTTACCAGGAATAATTTTCAGTTAGCAAGTGTGTCTTGTCAAAATAGTATCTGCATGTGTGGTTCCCGTCATGAAGCATGGAGAGGGTGTAATGTGTGGGGGTGCTTTTCTGGAACCCTGTTGGCGATTTATTTCAAATTCAAGGCACACTTAACCAGCATGGCTACCACAGCATTCTGCACATATGTGCCATCACATCTGGTTTGAGCTTAGTGGGACCATCACGGATGCTGCATGACATGACCTGGTCTCACAATCACTCAACCTAAACCCAGTTCAAATGGTTTGGGATGAATTGGACTGCAGAGTGAAGGAACAACATCGAACAGGTGCTCAGAACATATGTGTGAACTCTCAAGACTGTCGGAACATTCCAGGTGATGACCTCATGAAGCTGACTGAAAGAGTATGCAACGATTTGATCCTCAGTGTTTATCTACAATGTAGAAGATAATAAAAATAAAGAAAAGCCCTGAATGGGCACGCAAACACATTCTTCAAATCTCATTTGTTATATGCAGTTTCGTTTTTTTTTTTTTTCGACTATCTGAACGTAACTCTTGACTTTTTGTCATCATCTTTCATCATTATGTCTCAACTATTTCCGCAGTGAGACTAAAAGTCCTCCCATAAGTACTTGGAATCTGCGCTGAGACATGAGATGTTTTTCAGTAGAGACAACATGCTCTGTTTACAGGCTTACGTGCCCTCTTACCCCTGCAGGTCAAAGCTACAAGGTGAGCCGTTCCATAACAAGCTCTGCTAGAATGTCAAGAATTCAGCTTGAACTTGTTGAACTTCTGGTTCCTCCTCCCTTTATGTTGTTTTTCTACACACAGTCTCAACTGACTTGCTCATGCTTGTGTAAGTAACGCACTGTAGGGAGAAGGAAGCAAAACCAATGATGATTCCAGATAAAAGAATCATGTTACTGCAACAGCTTAGCAAACAAAGCAGCGTAGAGACATAGAGGTCATTTTTATGTCACTTTTTTTTTTCGCTGTGTGTTAAGGTCCACTTCCAGAGAAGAATAGGGCTAAACCACATCCTCATATAGCTGTTTCATACATACATTTCAAAAGCTGAACTGATACATGGTGTAACACACTTCCTGTTGCATTCAAACTTCTCTTCTTTTATTTCCCTGACTTCCCATTCTGTTCTCCATATGTCTCCAAGGACCCTCTCCTCACAGCTGTAGCTTAGAAATAATTATCATTTGAAAAGAAAAAGGATCTTCCATGGAGTGGAAAAATGGAAGTTCTTCCCTCTTTTCATTGATGGAGGCGGTTTTCTTCAGTTTTGCACTTTTATTTATCCAAATGTGACTCCAGGGTGTGAAGATTGTCTTTTTAACATAAAGGGTCCTCCTGACACTTTGGATTATGAGACCCACAGGTGCCAGTGGTTTACAAGGGCAACACTCTCCTAATGTAATTTCCCAATCTATCATTTTATGTGCCTGAAGGCAGCGCCTGGCCTGCAAATTGGCCTATTCCATCAAATACAACTATCAGGACACGGTTTGTTTGCTGTTTGTGCCAGCGATCCATTTTATTGAGCTGGGAAGTTCATAAAGCCTTGGCTTCCACGTGACTGTGTGCAGTTTAAGCAGCTTTCATACATGGTGTAATGTTGTGTGTGCAGAGGATGTATACTACATACAGTTAATGGAGAGTCTGATGCAGCCCAGTGTTAATCTCTGTCCTCCTCTGCACTCTGTGACGTTGTTAAGCTGCTGTCGTTTGGACTGTGAGTTAGGCTCCAACCAGGAGGCCTCTCACGATCAGATAAGTTTCAATTTATTGTGCTCAGTAAATGGAATTAGCCCGCCCACACACACACACACACAGCAGTGGTCAATTCTCATCTTTTGTGCACAAAAGAATATCAGCTGTGGTTGCTGTGGATAAAATGACTTTTAATAACATAAGTGAACTAATGATTGGTTGATATTTGTAATCTACTAATTTTAATCAAGTTGAGTGGTAACAGAAGTGAGACCTCACAAAATGTCTTAAAGAAAAACACCACTTCAGAAACTGCTGACATTTTCAACATTTTAGAACAACAGATTTATTTAATCATTTTTTTCTATGATTGATCCCATTTTCATGCCCGTAAGGTAAATAACAGCCAGCTAGTTAGCATTGTCAGGCCCAGAACAAAGCGGCAGACTCAGATGCGGATTAGGCAGGTTTGGGAAGATACTTTTATTGCTTCCAAGCTGCTGATACAGCCTACAAAAGGTACAACAAAAAATGGCTACACTGCCTGGCACTCTAACGCTAACTCAAACTTCACTACTCTCTCTGAAAATCAAAAACACTAATCTAGAAAGGAAAACGCTTCACCAAAATGGGAAGGAATAAACTGACAAAATTTACCAAACAAAACACTCACTCAAAATGAGGAGGAAACACTACTATCTGTATCTTTGACCTAATCTTCCTAAACTGACTCAGAAACAAAAACAAAAAACTTTATCCAAAGGAAAGAAACTATCAAACAAAAACAATCCCATAGGACGAAAACAAGCTACAAAAATGCTCTCTAAACTTAAACTAGGGCTATGAAACTTACAAAACAATGACTCGTGGAACAGGCTTGGACTCTATGGCTTGGGTGCGACGACAGAACGTACGAAGACACTTTGGCACAAGACAAGGGAGACGCAGACAATATATACACCAGGTAATAGGGAACAGGTGGAAACAATCAGGGCGGGGAAGACAATCAGACCGGTGACACATGAGGAAGGGCAAGTGACCTGAAACGAGAGGAGAGTTAACTTTCAAAATAAAACAGGAAGTGACAAGACACGACAAAACCCCAACTTGACCTCACCGCGGTGTGACAAGCATAGCTTCACATGAACTTGAAACAGGGGAACAGCGTTAGTTTGTCTCTGTGCAAAGGTAATCAGAGCCCCCCCGGTGAGATATAATGTGTTAATTAGTGCTATGTTTGTTATTGTATAGAGCCAGTGTAGCGTTTTTTTTTTTTTGTTTTTTTTTTGTGCTAAGCTAAGTGCTAGTGTTAAGTGATTGGTATCAGTCTTTGAAATGAAAAAGTTTCTTCCATCGAAACCTTCTGAGAAAACCAGAATGAAACCTGATTGTGATTTTGGACTATTTCTTTAATCCTCTAAACTGTTATTAGCATGACGCAGACACTGTCATTACTGACAACAACACATTACAAGTCAAATAATGTAACCAAACTCAGAGAGCATGTTTTATTATGATGCAGCATTCATGTGGAAAATTCCACGTCAAACATGTCAAAGTCTTGTTTTGAGCAGCTATTGTAGGGTGACTGTGCAGGCACTGCCTTCTGTCTCTATCAGAAAGCAGAGGTGGTCAAACAGTGAGAGGCGAGGGGCTCAGAGTGCATCTCTCTGTCAACTTGAGCACATTTGCTCAGGTGGTTTACATATGTCATAATCATACAGTACATGCAGTTCATTGTCTCCTGTGAGCACACAAACGCACTGTAAAAACAAAGGTCACTTGAGGGTTTTGGCCAAAGCAATCATTCTGCTTTTACACTTGGCACACGGTGCCACATGTTACATGCTGCCCAATATACAAGTGTAGATGCTTGAAGGGCATCAGCAAACACACACACAGACAGTATGCTGAAGTCTTCCAAATTCTACAGAAGACACAGCGTAAGAGTAACCACAAGTCAGATGTTGTGTAATGCACAGGAACCCTTGACATCTGTAACCATGGAAGTTAAATCAACAGACAAAATTCCAACTTTTGTTATTCATAGTGTTGAGTTATCACTCATCATTCTACATTATTATTTGCTTTCTAATATATGTATATATCTATTTAAATATGACACATTACATCATTTTGCAGGGTTTAAGACTGGATCACTCCAGGCTGTCTAGCATAACTGAATCTTTATGTTGCCTTTAAAATGCTTTTTACGGGTCCTGTAATTTTCTCATTACTAACTCTATCAAGGAAATGAGATCACCATACATGCTTAGCAGCGTTCCTGGAAAACACTGTAACGTGGCTCTAAATACAGAGAAAAAGACACAGTGTTGAAATGAGACACTTTCATATCCTCAAAAATGTCTTAAAATCTGCTTGTGACACACATGACCGATTGACCTAGTTAGGGAGCCCCACCCGGTGCAGAAATGTTCAGCTCCTCTCTTATTCCCCTTCCTAATGACCTCTGAGCAATGTCTATGCACCCTGTCACCTCCAAGTTGCCATTAAGTCCTGTAACATGTAATCGTATTCTGGAATAATTTGGTTTAGTTTGTGGTAATTTGATTAAAAGTTGCTTTTTTAGGAATTTGCACCTTGTGAGTGAAAAAAATACTCTCAGTTTGACACACAAACTTGCTTAAGTTGATATTGTTCTTTAGTGGCTCAAATTAAGTTTATTAGTCGACCAAACCGTGACAGCCCAGAGATGAGACCAGGAAGCAGAGCTGCAGTCTCTGCTGTGCCTCCCTTAGAGCAATTGCCCACCCAGTCCTTTAGTATAGAGACTGTGTCCGTCCCCCGTCCACCTACATTATTTAAAGATAAAACAAACAGAAGAGGAGTTCATCATAAAAATAATAATCTTAAAACTTACAGGAAGGCTCTCCGTAATGCCAGAACAGCCTATTACTCTTCTTCGATAGAGGAAAACAAGAACAACCCCAGGTTTCTCTTCAGCACTGTAGCCAGGCTAACAGAGAACCACAGCTCTATTGACCCATCTACTCCTCTGGGTCTAACTAGTAATGACTTCATGAGCTTCTTTAATGATAAAATTATAACTATTAGAGACAAAATACATCATGCCTCTCCTTCGATAGGCATAGATCTGCATTCTAATACAGTTTTTAAGTTTGGGATCAGCTGTAAAACCTGATACATATTTACATATTTACCCTTCATCAAATAACTTCAATAATTTCTTCATCTAAGCCGTCAACCTGTCTCTTAGACCCCATCCCAACCAGGCTGCTCAAGGATATTTTACCTCTAGTTAGCCCTTCTTTATTGGATATGATTAACCTGTCTTTATTATCAGGATATGTACCACAGTCCTTTAAAGTAGCTGTAATTAAACCTCTTCTTAAAAAGCCCACTCTAGATCCAGAGGTTTTAGCTAATTATAGACCGGTATCAAACCTTCCCTTTCTTTCTAAGTTACTCGAGAAAGCTGTAGCTAATCAGCTGTGTGAATATCTCCATAGGAACAGTTTATTTGAGGATTTTCAGTCAGGATTTAGTGTGTTTAGTGTGAGTGCATCATCAGCACAGAGAGCACTAGTCAAAGTTACAAATGACCCCCTAATGGCATCAGACAAAGGACTCATCTCTGTACTTGTCTTGTTAGATCTTAGTGCCGCATTTGACACCATTGACCAGCAAATTCTTTTACAGAAACTGGAACATCAAATTAGCATCAAAGGAACCACCCTAAGCTGGTTTAAGTCTTAAGTATTTCTTAGATCGATCTCAGTTTGTTCACGTCAATGATGAATCCTCCATGCATACCAAAGTTTGTCACGGAGTTCCACAAGCTTCTGTGCTAGGACCACTTCTATTCAGTCTATATATGCTTCCTTATTAGGAATCACTCCATTAATTTTAATTTCTATGCTGACAACACCCAATTATATTTATCGATCAAGCCTGATGAAACCAGTCAGTTAACTAAACTCCTTAGCATGCCTTATAAAAAGGGAGATAAAAAGGGATATAAAAAGTTGGATGACCTACAATTTTCTGATGTTAAATTCAGACAAAACTGAAGTTTTTGTAATTGGATCCAAACACCTCAGAAACTCTCTTTCTAGAGACTTAGTTACTTCAGACGGTTGTTTTTCATCAGGATTTGTCCTTCAATGTCCACATAAAACAAATTTCGAGGACAGCATTCTTCCACCAAAATCAGACGCATCATGTCTCAAGCGGATGCAGAAAAACTAGTCCATGCATTTGTTACTTCTAGGCTGGACTACTGTAACTCTTTGTTATCAGGCTGCCCCAATAAGTCTCTGAGGACTTTGCAGCTAATTCAGAATGCTGCTGCACATGTTCTGACAGGAACCAAGATCAGAGATCACATCTCTCCCATTTTGGCTTCCTTGCACTGGCTGTTGTGGAGAAATCGCTGAAGTCAAAGGTCAGTGGTGAGGTCAGGAAGAAAGAAAGTGTTCAGGAGCCTCTGATGTCTTATGCTGTATTATTTATTGACACTTGGCCAAGGAGAATTAGAGACATCCTCATAAAGCATCAGAAGTGCCTGAGTCGGTCTCACATTCTGCCCAACTCATGCTGGTGGATAGACTTTAAACCCCGAGATAACACAACAAACACTATACGCCCCGAATTAGGTAGAAGAGAATGCTTTTACCAAGGATGGTGTCTTCGTCAACATGATCTATTATGTCTAAGCATGGAGCACCAGAGTCCTTTGACCCTGGCCACAACAGTGTTGAGATAGGATGACACCTGCTACTGCCAGCCAAAGACAAACAGCTGAGGACCTCAACGCCCACATGTGACTTCATGTAACCTTGTATAATGTCTGTATGTTTGTGCTTTTATTATAGTCCATTTAAAAGTATGTATGTGTCACTCAGAACACTACAAGAATAGAAAATTCCATAACACTGGCTACCTGTTAAATCTAGAATAGAATTTCTTTAAATTTATTGAAGATTCCACAACTTCCATGTTTTATGAATAAATACAGAAATTACACTACACATTACATTATTAATTCCCAAATTAAAAAGTATAACATGTATATATGTACTAAGGGCTATTAATTGTGTTTGTCAAAAAGTCTGACAGATGAAACCATGCATAGTACATGCTATGTAGTGTTATATTTAACATCACTTAGATACCAGCCTACAAGTCCCTGTTAGGCGTCTAAAAGTCAAAAAGAAATTCAAATAGACTTGGGGGTAGTAGTGCTGCAAAAAAGTACTGTCAGAACTAATATAACACATATAATTAAATAAATAAATAAATAATGAATCATGAATGTCACCTCGTTGGTGGATGTGTTCCAAATTGGATCAATGCCAATGGGTATGGCCCTTCATCAACACTTCATCTATTTTTGGTCCAACTGTAAAACTTTATAGTATTCCAGGGTTCTAAGCATCCTGTTGGCTCATATTTCAGTTTTTAACATGAGCCTGACACTCCAGCCTGAGCCAAACACATTGAGGGACATGGACAAACATTAACTGTAAATGACACCAATGTAGACTGAGAAGGTACTCATCAGCACAATGATGTAGCACCCTGCAAACACCAAATCTGCTGAACATCTCAATATTGTTCCTCTAGGCCATCGGCCTGCTCTCTCAGCAGGTCATGAGTAGCCGGTGGTCCAAGTCACACATAACTGAAAGAAAAGAAGAAGCGGGGCCCTTTTTGTGTGTGTGTGTTAAGAAGTAAAGGTGGTGATGGTGCATGGCACTGGGTGTGGTTTTGGAAGCCTGAGGTAAACTTGTTGGTCTTGTAATAGGTGGGTGACGTCTGCTTGGTCTGCATCCTATTGAGATTTGAAGGCACAGTGGAGCCATTCTTCTCTGGCCCCTATGCAGGGTGAACTGGATGGAGTGCATGTCAGGGACCAAACACAAGACCTGAGCGATCAGACACTGATGGAATGACATCAGTGTTCCAGAGGTTGAGGGTGTGTGAGATGGCGTTTGTCCTCCTCATGTTTCATTAAGGTGAGGAGGACAAAGACCATCTCCCAATCACCCCTCGCCCTGTCTATGAGGGGTGATTGTAATTCAGGTGGTATAGTGGGTCAGCTAGTAATCAGAGGGTCTCTGGTTCAGTTCACCCAGTCCAGTAAAAATTGGGCAAGATACTGAACCCCAAATTACTTTGAGCTTTGGACAGAAAGTGCTATATCACTCCTGAGAAGTTGGCAGCCTCTGCCCTCGGTGTATGAATGTGACAAGTGTTGTAAAGCAGTCAGTAGAGCAGAAAACCTCAATAACTAACTAAATACAAGTCTATTTACCATTGCATTGAAATTATTGGTGTAATTAATTATGCTTTCGAAGACCCCGAGCAGGAGTGATAGAAGTAATGTGTCCTTTACAGCTGCAGACTGCTGAAACATGTCATCAAACTGATGGAAGAACAGTCTGGTAGGTTTGCTGTTAGTGGTAGAGATATGACACCACAGTCCCAGGTGATAGTATATACTGTGATTTATATACTCAGATATATACTTAACTGACTGACTGACTCACGGTGAGCGCCTCGTTATACCAGGGAGAGAGGCAGAGGCGCAACATTACCTAATTGTTATGGGAAGATTATCTTGTCAGAGGGGGCGGGGCGAGGGAGGTCAGATGATGACGATGGTGGTGGTGATGATGATGATGCCTGAACTGCTATGTTATGTGAAAGCCGATAGGAGCTTTCCTTTGGATTGCAGAGGGAGGGAGGGGGTAGTCACAGAGGGAGGCGGTCTCAGAAAACACACACACACACAAAAAGGGCCCCGCTGGTTCAAGTGAGGATAGGGACCGTCCTGAGCTGAACTCAACGTTACAAATAGGAGGTGCGGTATTCCAAGTGGAGCAGAGTGGAGGTGCGCCACGCCGATGATAATATTAAGTAACAGAGCTGAGTGGATCTGCAGTGTTTAAAACGGGGAGGGAGACCGAGGAGAGCGCTTCTTACCGAACCGGACAAAACGACGTTTGGACAGGCGGAGGACTCTTCTTCACCGGAGACAACTGAGCTCGTTACAAAGGTAAAATAACGTTTTTACATGAGGTTATTTATTTTAAATGATAAACCATGGAGTCACATTTGGATATATAAAATAATAACATTTAAGACGACGCTTCAAAATAAGAGCACGTCTACTTCAATCCTAAATGATCTTTACTTAACATTCTGTTTAACATTTAACGTAACTTATAGCAGCTTTGAGCTCTTTAAACACGTTTCAGCATATGATCCTGTTGTTTAGTCTACATTAAAAACATCCTGTTTACTTTCATAAACATAAAACGCATGAAGACAGCAAGTTAGAACTTTAGAAAAAAAAAAAAAAAACTTCCAGCAGCCTGTGAATCTGAACTCAAGTCAGTGAAATGTCAGTGATGCTGCCCAGTGTAGAGAAGAGGACAGTTGAGTCAGGTCAGTTCAGATATTTAAGAGCAACCGATAGGAGATCAGCATGTCCCCGTCAGACATGTGGGTCAGTGCTGATGAAGCAAGTAAAAACATCCAGACCGGAAACTGATCACCGGTGACTTAAGGGCTCCTGGTAAAGATGATGATGAGAGGACAGAAGAGACACAAACATGAACCCATCAACGTTTGTTTGGGTCTTAAACATAAATGTCGGTTATAACCTGAACAGGTCAGTGTCTCATTCTATTTGTGTTTTAAACGGGGCTGTTTGCTTGTAGTGAAACCATAAATCTGCTATGGCTGATCATCTTTGTGTTTCCAGCACGCATTGTCCGGTATTGAACGTATAATGAGGCTTGCAAGGTTATGGTACAAGTCGCTGCTGTTTTATTGCAGAGATGTAATGGGGTTACATAATATTGTGTTGTAATGGCTCTTGCATAACCACTAAATCCCTCTTCTCCTTCCCTTATTTGATCACTAGGTGGCAGCATTGTTGCATCCTGAGAGTCCAAGAGCGCTCAGCACCACACAGCGGTACTCTCCACCAGAAGAGGAGAGACTCACTCGACCCCTAACGGGCATCATGTTTGAGGAGGAATCCCAGCAGATGAGGGGGCAGCAGGAAGTGGCTGTGCTCCAGGCTCTGGAGTCACCTGCAGCTGTGACTCCATGTGGAGGTGGAGGAGGAGGAGCAGGGCCGATGTCCTTCACAGATGAAGCTGTGTCCATCCTAACCTCCAGCAGTTTGTTGGCACGCTCGCTGCTGGGCCGCACCTCCGCCGTCAAACGCAAAGAGAGTCCTTCTTCCAGCATCCGACGCAAGCGCGAGTTCATCCCCGTGGACAAAAAGGATGAGGGCTACTGGGACAAGAGGAGGAAGAACAACGAGGCAGCCAAGCGCTCACGAGAGAAGCGGCGTGTGAACGATATGGTCCTGGAGAGCCGTGTTCTGGCTCTCCTGGAGGAAAATGCTCGTCTCAGGGCCGAGCTGTTGGCTCTGAAGTTCCGCTTTGGCCTGGTCAAAGATCCCTCCAACACCCCTATTCTGCCCCTCACTACAGCTCCTCAACCCACCTCCCAAACCTTGACTCCTCACTATTATGTCCACAGAGGAGACGGAGGTCTTCCCAGTTCATCAGCCTCACACCCCAACAACCAGCCAGGCCAGCTGAGCACCAGGGGCTCCAGGGATGCAGGCAACATGTCAGAGGACTCAGGATTCTCCACGCCAGGTGGGTCCAGTGTGGGCAGTCCAATATTCTTTGAAGATCGGTTGAGCGACCACGGCAAATTATCACCACACAGGGCAGAGGAGCTAGGCTATGACCTCCACCACTCCCCTGCTGATGTCCTCCACAGTGCAGGACTCACTGCGGGAAAGTTGGACCAAGCAGAGTCCATGAAAAACCTCCCTCACAAGCTACGTTTCAAGACACCCGGCAGCGGGGACATGGCTGATGCCGTAGGGGACAACAGCAGTGCCAGACGCAGCCCTGTACTATCTACATCAGGGCGGGAGGCTCTGAGAGAGGCCCCTAAAATACTGAGTGGAGGTGAAACTGGGGCGGGGCATTGCACTGGCTCCTGGCTCCAGCAGGTGGAGGGGGATGACGGCAGGAGGGGGAGGCAGTCTCCTCATTACAGCACTTCGGCTGCCGGCTGCAGCTTCCAGCTTCCTCCGACGCAAGGGCAAAGTGAGGTCCAGTATAGACACGAGAACACTCACCTGAAGTCTCAGCTCAACTCTCTGAGCGAGGAGGTGGCTCAGCTGAAGAAGCTTTTCACAGAGCAGCTCATGGCCAAAGTCAACTGAGGACCGGAGCTCTGAGTCAGCATTTGCTGGCGTCTAGACTTTAATGGACAAACAAAGTTTTGCCGTAAGTGAGCCTTGAAAATTCAGTGTAAAAACAGCAGCAGTGCTGGACCACGCAGCAGCCAGAGACTGATCAAACTCAACCTTTAACATGGTGTTTTTTTATTTCAAATACTGTATTATATTGTAATAAATGTCTATAAACATTCATCTCATAACCTGCTGTTTAAAAAGACTTAATCTCAGCTCTGATTAATGTTGCTCAGACAGGGAGTCTCATCTGTAATAGTGTTAAGTGTGTATAGTTTCTCTACTCCATATACTGTGACAATGAAAAAAACATGAAACTGTTTACGTCACTCATTACAGTGCAAACTTAAATGAATCACCTTGCATCGTTTCGCCTCTGATGCCAGATTGAATTCAAACAGAAGTGAGTCGGTGCAGTGTTACGAGAAGGAGGACCTGTTTGCAGTTTTGTAGTTGGAGTGGTTTAACTTCCCCCACAAGTTCCCCACCGCTGACACAGGTCTGTAAACACGAGCGGAGACAACTATTCGCAGTCCAAACTGCTAAAAAGAAAGGTCTGTTCTGAATCGGGGTTCACATAGAAGACATTTGTTTATCATCACTTGTAATGTGTCACATGGTGGAGGAGCTCCTTTTAGACACTGTTAACATGTACTGTTTTGATGTTTCATGTCTCACTTGGGCCTGTCTTCATGTCTCAGTTTGAATACATTTTATTACTGTTGTGTGATCTGTATTGAGGTGATGACAAGAATTTAATGTCTGCTGTACATTTTCATATTAAAAATAAACACGTTTGACAGATTCAACATCGTGGGGGTGAGCTGATCATTACTACAGCTCTCTAAAGCTGCCGCACTGAGGGCACCAGGGTTTCTTCCACGTGGGAATGAGACTTAAATTAAAACTTTTGTTACAAATGAAAATGCTACCAAGTTGCATGATGGGAAGTCAAGTTTCACACTTACCTTCAATTTTGAGACTTATTTTAATACTCTCTCTTCTGAGTGGCCAAACTCTTTGGAGGTGAAACACACTAACCCTCACCCTGAATCACTGGAGTACCCCTCTAAACACCCGGAACAATGCCGTGCTGTTATAACAAACTAAAGAGAACATGGAAAATGTCTAATTGTTCATTTGAGCCAGGATATAATTTCCTTAATAACAGATAATGAGAGAACAAGTGAGAGAGAACATAAGAAGGGGATGGCTCGGCTGACAAGTGCTGACAAATGCAGGAGGTGAGGAGAGGAGTCGTGCACTTTGTCTCCCACAATCCCTGCAGGCGGCAAGACAGTCTGACAGCCAGACAGCCAGAGACAGAGACAATAGGTGTGTCTGCGATTACTCAACAGTTCTATTAGAAAGCCTGAAAACACTTTAAGAAAGCTTTAATTACATCAAGTGGAGGGCCAATTCATGTCAACGAAGAGTGTTGAGCATGGATTTGATGGAGCCACAAAGTCACAGTCACACAGTCAGTCAAGATTATGATTCTCATGGGGGTTTGCAGTGTCATCAACACGCGCATAGTGACCAAATTTCAATATTATTTACAGATGAACTTGAAATCCGTGCACTCGTTCTCTTTTTTGAGAGTAAAAATCATGTTATGTTGGAGTCAGCAGGGGGCAGCAAAGACAACACTTTCAGCATCACCGTGGAGCCTCAGAGTACGTGTTTCATCTACCACAAGATATGAATCATGCTATGGATTACTGCAATTTTTATTGTCCCTGCAGGTTAATAAATTAGTTGTCATGGAGATGATAGTGATAGTTAAATTTAACTACTGTGTGCACATCTGTTTCATGTGTGTATGCGTGTAGAAACGTGCAGGAGCTGAACCATAAAGAGGTCGACTGGAGAAAATAAATATTCAATGCAATATAATATTTCAGTCCGCTGTTATTTTGAGTTCTATTTTATTCAACTTGATAAGTGTCATTTTAGAGCTGATGCTCTGATCTGCTCAGTATAAAAGGTATTTATTCTTCCACTGTGGGAAGTTGCGACAAAAATAGATTTATAGTCTAATTAGATGACCTGATTGTACCTCCCCGAGAATTTTACAATATAAATACTTATTTTGGCTACAATTCCTCCCAGATCATAAAAGCAACACTGAAAAGTCTAAAGAGACTGTGAGTAAATTGGACGAGCCTGTGGTGAAAGGTAACAGAGGCGAGGCGGACGCTGCAGGTGTGGAGCAGAGAGAAGAACGGGGTCTGATTTAATGAATCTACTGCAACATGCTGCTGTTACGCTACCGTCCTCACTCACATCCATGCATCCAGAGAAAAAAAACGCAAACCCCACAACCCCCTCTTTCTCCCCAGATGCTGCCCCCCCCCCCTTTTTTTTTTCTAGTGAAAGGATAAAGCCTGTTGCTAGGCAGGCAGTGCGACAGTTGCCATGGGAACGCTTGCAGACATAGCTGGAAGGGGGGAAAACGAGGGTTAGGGTGGGGATAAGGATGGGGTGCAAAAAGAGAGGGAGTGATGCGGAGAGAGAGGGTGTGTGTGTGTGTGTGTGTGTGTGTTTATGGGGGGAGGGGGATCCAAGTTCACGGCCAATGCCTCTGCTCCTTCAGTGCTGTTTGTCTCCTCCAGCTAAAGAAGGAAACAAAGAGGTGCAAAGGAATGGTGATTCATATTTAGCACCAATTTGAGGCTTCACATCCAGGGTTACCCTCTGATAATGTAGTGTCACATGATGTGGAAGTGGATGTTAAAAATAAAAAATGACATCTGCAGCAATGTCACATCTGGACTAATTTCTGGGTTTTAAGAGTAACACAGAATACCAAATCAAGAACTAGGAAATTAGCATAATTAAGATGGACAGTTATTGAGTGTATCTAGAGCACAAGAACAGTAATTACCACAGGTGCAAAGTCCTTCAAGGATACAACACAGTCAAATTATACAGAATAATTGCTGCAATTAATGCATTAAACACTAATGTTACTGTAACATGCTGACATGTGGAACACACTTTTTGAAAAAAAAAACAAAAAAAACAAGGACACAAGTTTCCACATCTTTACCATCCCTGTGTCTTGAGCTGGATGGAGGAAAATGGCTGAGAGGTGGAGTTGCTTCTGCGATAAACCAAAGTGAACAGTAACTATTGTCTATATTCAAATCTTGATTTTTATGCTGCTTTCTCAATAAACAGGAGCTGCCCAAAAAGATGATACAGCCCCATGTGTCTCGGTGTGATAGATACCCATTCAACTGTGAGAGCTCATTCAATAGCCCGCTCTTTGATTAGCCGGAAGATGGAGTTAAATCAGAGGAGTGAAATTAAACAGTTCAGCTTCCAAGCTTTATGCCTGCGCAGCGTGACACAGGTTCCTGCTTGTGATCGAGATGAATCAAAACACAATGCACTTCAATTATGCAACACTGTGGCATAGCTTGTTGAACTGGCTCATTCAAACTGTGTGTGGTGGAAGTACATCCAGTGTCTCTGAACAATATAATGACAGACGCCCAGTGTCAGGCGATCTTCTGTAACTATTAAACCAAAATTTTCAACTCGTGTTCATGGGCTTAGAACAATAATAACGGTGTGTGTGGTTTCCTCCGGTGTCTCAGTATTCACTGCACAATGGGGCCACAGGTCACAGACTGTGATATGGTGGAGGTTGAGTTGGAGCTAAGTGTGTTTTACATTTGGCTGGGTAGGTTCATCTATAACAAAACATATATATATAGTGTATCTCATATTTTAAAAGTTAAATCATCATTTGTGTATAAATCTTCATGTGCAGTATGTGTGTGTGGGAGTATAAAATAACACTGAAGGAATGTGCAGTAACTGTACAGTAACCTACTCCTTCTGTGGTGCAACTGTGACTGTGCAAGCCTTCAACCTGTAGGACATTTAGGCCATTAAAGGCACTAACAAGGACCACACCAATATAGATTTAAGTATAGATGGGTTTATTGCAAGTGATGAAAAGGATGTGCTGAGGTGATAACTTGAAGGAGTATCTAGTTTTAAAACTTCATTTAAAGATGGTGTAAGTGATTCTAAGTAATGTGATTCTAATCCAATACACATTTTTTCTCAATTCTGACAATACCTCCTTACTCTCCAGTAGCTCCTGGGTCTGGAAATAGGAAACAAATTGGCATGGACTTATGGAGTTATTCCTGCCAGTGCAGACAGCATATGTGTGTCTCCCACAGACATTCAGCATACTTTTTAGTTTGCCGAAACATGCTGTAGTTGTGGAATTAGCTGTGGTAGCAGGAGAGCTGTGTGCATGATCAGCTCTGGGCAAACACTCATCCTGCATGTTACAGTAGTAGCACAGCAGTAACTTTAGCCACAGTTTGCTAACACACAACATAGCTGACATTAGTTATCATTACTTGCTGTGTCATTGTTCATACATTTCTCCAGAATTTCTGACCCCAAATTTAAAGGAAATACCCTTATACACCTTCACCATTCTCATATTTATAAAATAAACATGACCACAATGAGCTGCTGGTTAGTTTAGCTTAGCATAACTGAACACATTGGGGAAATAGCTAGCCTAGTTCAGCTTCTGAAGATAACAAATTCAGCTACCACTGCTTTTAAATTAACATCACTAATTGACGTGTTAACAAGGGCTAGCAATTTTCCCTTCCCTTGATGCTAAGCTATGCTAACCAACTGCTGGCTGTACCTTCATATTTAACGTATGGACATAAAAGTAGCATTGATCTTCTCATCTAACTGTCTGCAACAAAAGAAGCAAATGTTTCCCCTGCATTTTCCCTGCTTTTCTTTCCTGCTAAGCTACGCTAACTGGCTGCAGCTTCACATTCACTGTGCAGACATTAAAGCAGTATCGATCTTCTAACTCTCACAAAGAAAGCAAATATTTCCCCAAATGTTGAACTCTTGCTTTGACTTTAGGCTGGTGTATCAGTGCATGCAGAGGAGATGAATTACTCAGAGAGCCACATGGGTCTTTTACAGAGTCTGGAGGTGTAAAAGAAGAATGAGAAGGTGCTTTTCCCAAACATCCATAACATCCCTAACAGTGGCTCCCCTCCTTTTTATATTCCTTCACTTGTTTCTGTGTGCACTGCCACTGTGCTCTTTTTTTTTTTTTTTTTTTTTTTTTGCAATGGCTAGTAACCTTATTATGGGTATCATAGGCCTTCATCTGACTGAGTCTGGCTTCCAGCCTAGTCCCTCCCCCCTCCAGGCCTTTCTCCTCCCCCTGCATCTCCCCTCCTGCAACAGGATTTGAAGGCGAGGAGAGAGGGAGGGGGCAGAGCCCGGAGAGAAACAAAAAACGTGACTAGGCACCCAAAGCGGCCTGTTATGCAACAACTGACCTACTAACATACATTTAGAGACTCAGAGAGAAGCAGGGAGAGGAAGGGAGAGAGAGAGGGAGAGAGAGAGAGAGGGAGAGAGAGAGAGAGAGAGAGAGGAATTGGAGCAAACATGCACTGAAAACAAGCAGCACTGTGTTCACACTCTCTCATATACCTGTACTAATCGGAGAGCTGCTGTTTGGAAAGTGTGTGTGTGTTTGTGTGAGAGCAGCAGACTGGCAGCCGATGCGCAAATTCGGATTTTTGGACACGAGCGGGGCTGGTTTTTGTCCCTCTGTGGATTCATTTATTTTTTTTAGACCAACCCGGTAAGTTTGTCCTCTTATTAAGAACTGCATTCACAAATATTGTGATGTCTGTCTGTGGGTCGCAGGCTGCTTTGAACGCGCTGCTTTTTCTCGGTATTTTTGTGCATTTTTACTCCACGAGTGTTTGTTTTGGAGCTCGGGCGCACCGCCTCAATGTCAAGGCAAGGCTGAAGACTATATGAGGGGGTCTCTGCGTGTGCTGAAGGGGAGGGGAGAGAGGGAGTGAGGTCGGTGGGTGTGTGTGCGTGGTGGTGGTGGAGGGGTGTATCCAAAGGTTGTGGGATTCCTTCAGAAAAAAAGGTGCGGTGCGGTGCGTGTGGTGGAAACGCGCCGGGGCGAATGTGGATCCACTGGAGCAGTGCCATGGTTGTAATGAGGCAGGGTCAAAAACATCCGCGCTGTTGTGTTGTGGTGCCTAACACAGTCACATTCGCGGTTTGTTGTGGTGCGTTCAGGGCACAGTTTAGTCTGTTTATCCCAGATTTTCCAGTTCTATACCTGCCTTCAGATCAGTTCACAGAGTTATTAAAATGAGATCCGCCTTCTTTGATTATTCTGATCACATAAAGAGAGTCTGCCGTGCGTGTGTGTGACGTTCACTGTCAGCTTTATATTTATACTCAGCTTCTTTTAGGTTAGTAGGCTAGTCCATGCAGACAACTGGAAAAATCCCCATGCAAGGCTCCGAGGACACACTTCTCTCTGTCACGTGTAGCAGCTCTTTGTAAAGGTTAACGCGGCTGTGCAGCCCTCCGGGTTAACCCTTTAGTCGACTAGCAGCGTGAAGCAGGAGCACAACACAATCCAGAGCGCACACACACACGCGCGCACACCGGCATGATCATCCGTCCTGGACACATGTGGACATTTACCTTGTTTGGCTTTGTTTTACGAAAGGATGAAGAATGGTGAAGTTCTGACGAGTGCAGCCGCTGGCCAGGTGAGGTGCGGATTCAGAACATCTGGATTAAATGTGGGTCAGACGTGTGGCGGCTGTGTACCTGAGCAGCCCAGTTGTAGAGGCAGACGTGTTTCACGGCACGGTGTGGCACGGCACGGCAGATGAAATGTGAGGACTTGGTTTGCTTCTATTTTTGAGAATTTCCTGGATGGATCCGTGCAGTCTCCTCGGATGACTGAGGATCCGATTAAATATGCATGAAGACGATTTGTCAGAGAGGGCAACAAAGGAGCCACGCGGGGTAACATATTTCTCACAACGCGTGGTTACGTGGACGATTTTGTTTTGTTTCGTTGTTAGCTGCGCGCCCGACTTCTCCAAAGACGCGTTCGAACAATACATCCCGGTCTTTAAAGGGACTTAAACTGCTCGGTTTGTCTGCAGTCCTGCAGCTTCACGCTGCTGCATAATGATGTGGTAACTTAAATCGCACAGATGACAAAGAGCGGACACTCTGCGTGATATTTCACGGTTTGATCTCGGCTTTATTTCCACTCCGGCTTTGTGGTTTATACACCGCACGTGCGCATGGTCACCTCCCCTCCACCTCTGCGTCTCCCCTGTGCGTTATGGCACCACATGCAGTAACAGTTTATTTTCATAGAATTCACACATCAGGAGTGTGAACGCGCGGTTTGAACGATGAAAAGACTGATCTGAGGTGTTGTGAGTGTTCGGGACATCCTGCCTTTCCTCGGTGGAGTGGGGCATTTTTATGCATTGTAAGTTTTGCACATCTGGAGCTAAACGACGCGTAGGAAACACAGAAGAGAGGTTATGCAGGTTGCATAATAAATGAATGAAATAATTAAAATGGATTAAAGAAGCTGGCAGATTATGCAATCGTTGGAAACCCATAGTCTGTGGCTACGCAGCGCTGCGCTTTGCTGCGGAGCGGCCGCTGCCAATTGGTTGGCGCGCACACTGGGTCTCTATGCCAGCTATGAATGTAGGTCACATTGGTCCTGTGGCTGGGGGGGGGGGGGGCAGTGACTAGAAAGGCAGAATCCAAACCCCACCAAAATAAATCCACGCTCCGCCATAACAAAGAGACGCGGCAGGCATGCAGAATGGACGATTGGCACAGTGATTAAAAAACAAACAAAAAAACCTGATCATATTAATAGAATATAAAGTATCAACACAACTTGTTTTTAGTATTTTAAAGCATCACTTATCTGAACTGCTGGATCCCTGTGGTTATTTAGGATTTATTAAACCAGTCCACCTTTACTAAATATAAAATGAAAACCTGGGTGGGTTATAGTGGTGGTGAGGGTTCATGCCCAGGACCATGGAGCTGTCTCCATTCTGTCCTACTTTGTGGCCTCTTGACTTTCTCGGGGTTTCCTGGCACATGTAAGATGATAAAAGATGAGGGCTGTGCTTTGTTATTGTGCTGTGGTTTGGAGCCAGCACAGAGGCGAATTACAGCATTTAGTAGGCCACAGGAGCACATGTGACTGGTGCAACACATGGACTGAGTCACTCCCCCCCCCCCTTCCAGAGACGGGTTCTGTGTCCGTGTGTTCGTGGAAGGAACAAGGATTTAGCTCGTATAGGACTCCGCCTTGTTGTCATGCTGCCCGATTTCTTAGCCCCCCTCCTCTCTTTCTCACTCTCTCCTTATTTTTCTAGGGAAGATAAAGTCAGTCCCCAGACTTGGAATTCAAGTAGACCCCACCCATGACCCCCCAACCCTTCACCACAAGCCATGCATTGCATTCTTCCCAAGGGGGGCTGATGAGGGCAAACAGTTTCATCATTCCCCCTTTTTCTGTGAAGCGCGAGGCCCCCCTCTCTGCTTTTTATTTTAAACCTGCTCCCATTTCCTGAAACACTCCACAGAAACACGTGCAGGGGTTTGAACTCAGTCCACTGTTTCCAAAGCTCATTGCCACATTTAGACTCTTGTGGTGCGGGGCCCTGTGGTTGTGTGAGCGAGCGCGACTTGGATTCTTTTACTGTGCTATCATTCCACAAGTGCCACAGAGACCCGGTGATGACACGTGAAGAGAATATATGATAAATTGCAAAGAGTTATCTAGGTCAAGGAAATGTGTGCAGAGGAGTGTGGCTGTAATCCACAGTGGGGTGTATTTGTGTCTTTGAGCTGGAAAAATTTGATTTATGCGTGCAAATAAAATGGCCGCATTCTAACTTGCTTTCTGGCAGCAGTGATTTATGCAGCATGTTTGTTTCTGCTGTTGTGGCTTTAAGCGTCTCCGGAAACGTAAATCTGTTGTCATTCTGATGACAAAGAGGGTGAATGGAATGGATTTACAGGCTGAGCTGTGATAAACACACAGAAATAAACCCCACTGTGAGTTAATTAAACCTCGGAGTTCATTCATGTGCCTCGCTCATCCCGACTGTAGAGATATGGAATACACGCACTCTGTGACGTCAATCACCCTTCTTTTGTTACAGAACGTTGCTTTCTCGCCATCTGCTTTTGGCCATGCTGCCAAGCTACTGGTTCAGAGGAAGGGAGAGAAAGCCTGATATGATTGGTTGCCCTTTTCTGTTTCCCCCTTTTTGTTGCTGTGGGTGACACATTCCTTCTATTGATGCAATACCAACATTGTCGCAACTGCCTCTGGTCTCCCCCCCTACACTATAATCTCATCTCCAGCCCTCTCTTTGTTTTAACTCTCCCTCATTGATTCTTTGTCTCCGCTCCACTTGCTCTCACCTCCGTCTATATTTAGACAATGCTCTAATTCTTTGCGCCTCCTTGTTCTTTTTTGTCTTTCCGTCTCTTTTCTGATCTGTCCCTCGTCTCTCGCCGCTTCACCTCTCCGCAGAATGGGCTGACCTATATTCCAGTGAGCCGTACAGTGGAGGCAGTTAGACTTGTGTTTACAGAGAGCGGTCGGTCCCCAGTTTCTGGGTCAGTGGGACATGTTGAGAGAAAAGTCTCTCTCTTTATTCTTTCTCTCTCGTGCCCAACAGCCACATGTCAGAGGCTCACGAGGATAACCTTAAAGCATTCAGCCAAGCTGGGGGGGGGGGTCCAGATAGTTGTGTGAGTTTTAGATTTGATTCTTTGGAGAGAAATGTGTAAAACATGTGTCATTTGGTATTTTAGATGTAACTCTTTCCAGAATCTGGGCTCAAATCCATGTTCAATGTGAGGATACGCCTGTAGTTACATAATGGTGTCAGATCCTGAAGAAGAGCAGAGTATAATCAGCGCAAACACTTCGCCAGATTATGAGATTACAGATTCAGACAGTGGAATAGTGTTTATGCAGTTTAACCTGGGAGTGCAGATGTTGAGTAACACACGAGATCTACTGGGACTATTGTTGTGCATCCATTTAAACATAAAACACACACAGACATATGTGAGGGAATGCTTTGTGACCTTCAATACTTGAGGCAGTGTGACCGTGCAGGTTCATGGTAATCTAAGTGCACAGTCATGTGTTTGTTTTTGTCTTTCTGGAAGTGCAAGTGATGCAGAAGTGCAATAACAACACATGTGACCTAATTATTTTTCCAGTAAAGCTCTACCATGTAATTTTAAAAGGAAGCAGGTAAATGCAGCATTTCCTATTTGAATGTATTACATTTGTTTGGGCACGAGATGAAAAGGCACGTCATCACCAAAGTTTTCAGGATTCATTCTCTGGGTACCAAATTCAAATGGTCTGAATTAAAAACATGACTTTTACTCCTAATTGGTGTTATGTCCCAATAATTACAACATCACTGTGGTCTGTCTGAAGGGCCACCTGTTTAGGTCATTACAGAAGGTTCCGGCTGTATTTCAGCTCTGAGTCACCCATCTCCATAGTTATGAGACTTTCCGACCACCCCCGTGTTTCACCCAAATGTTAACAGGCAGTGTTATTCCTGCCCGTGTCCCGCCTCCTTTCTTTCCTGGGGCCCTTGACCTATATTTATCAATGCCCCACCCCCTAGCTGCCCCCACACCTCCAAATCTCGCACTCCAGTCTCAGCCTCTTTATCCTTGACCTGCACTGGCTGCTGCCTTTGTCTGCCTTATCTGCTCACTCTGCATCATTGATTCGGCATTGAGTTGTTTTGGTGAAGAATGCTGCCACATTCCTCTGCGGATGAACATGTGCGGGGGGGGGGTGTTTCATCAGTGTTCATGGCTGGGCTTTCTCAGTGGAAAGGGGGTTGGCTCATAGGAGGTTTTTTCTTTTTGTGAAACATCTAAAATGGATCCTGGGAACTCCAGCAGCCCTGCATCTGACTCACCCTCTTCTCAGCCTGGCCCAAATACTCATCAGGCAAACAAAAAGATCTAATCCTTAAACAGTCCAGTTTTGTGCTCTCAGCATGTGTCAGACTGATGCAATATTTGTGGTGTTGCACTATTTCATGTGTGGACTTGCCTCAATTGCCATATATGCTATTTCTAATTACCAGTCTTTTATTTTTGCCTTCAGCTGCCTCAGAAAACGTGCACTCAGACATTTCAACATGTTTAAAACATTACACGGATGCCTTTATAACCACTGGGTGACAAGATGAAACAGGATCATCAGCCTTGAACCCAATGGCCTCATTACATCACAAAAGTCAACATCAACACACCAGGCTAAGGGTCAGGGGTCATAGGCTGCAGACGGAGCAGATCAATAGCAGGGCCAAAAGGTCAGACAGTGGGGTCTAGTGACCATTTATTGGTTGCCAGGGGCGACACTGTCAGTTAAAGCCAGACATGCCAGAACAGCGAAGAAAAGCTGTTCAGATTCAGGGATGCGTCTTTGATCACTATGCATGCATAAAAGAACAACAACATGAGGAAAAATGACAAAAAAAATCCTTAAACGAAATCATTTAAGTCTGATATGTGAATGCATAACAGAGCAGCAGCAGCACATTAACATATCTTTTTTCTTCATTTTATCCCTGCAGCCTTTCATCTTGCCATCAACAGCAGAGAGAAGAGAGACAGACAGAGAGAGCCAGAGCGAGGCTCCCCAAGAGACTGACACGCTGAGGTAGACGGGCCGACCTACATCCTGCTGTTTGCACGGAGATCTAGGACAATTCTCTGCCAGCCTAGTTCAGTGTGCCGCTCTTATGCTAAACCTTTAAAAGAGGAAAAAGCAAGAGGAGAAAAGGAAAGTTGCCTCATTCCCTCAACTTTAAGGACAAATTTCAAGACTCATCTGATCCACTTAAGGTCTGTGATACATTGAAGAGTCTGGACACTGAATCAAAAACCCTCCAAGTGGATAAATGAGGGTTGCTAATGCTATGCTCCAGCTGTTCTTTATCTTTTTGGCTAATTTGGACACTTGAGTCCCCTCCTGTCATAACTACTCTAAACCTGCAATAAACAGACCAAGAACTTTGGGAGAAAACCTTCAAAGGTTGTTTTTGTCACAGTCCCCTCCTTCCCTTGACCTCTGACCTGATTCTTCCCCAGTTGCCCAAGAAACATTCAAACTGGCTGCCACTAGACAAGAATGGAAAATCTGACTTCAGCTCTGAAAACGTTAAACAAAAACTCAGGGAATAACGCAAATTGCCTTGAGACCTTCAATGGTTACGAAGAGTCTTCTTCTGTCCAAGGGAGTCCAGCTCGACTTGGGCGCCTCATCAAGCCCAAACCCAATATGTCCTGCAGGCGGAAGCGTGAGTTCATTTCTGATGAGAAGAAGGATGCCTCCTATTGGGAGAAGCGTCGCAAAAACAACGAGGCCGCCAAGCGCTCCCGGGAGAAGCGACGTCTCAATGACATGGTTTTGGAGAACCGTGTCATTGCACTGAATGATGAAAATGTCAGACTAAAGACAGAGCTGCTCCAGCTGAAGCTGCGCTTCGGCCTCATAAGCACTGCCTCCTACATTGAAAAGAGCCAGCAGATTGGTGGTGGCAACAACACAGGAAATGGAGGCTCATCTTCCTCCTCTTCTACTCAGTACTACTCCAGCGGTTACTCCAGCGGATCTCAGGTGATGATGAACTCTGATTCCTCAGAAACAGAGCAGTCAGGACGCAGTGAAGGCCACAGGCAGCTGGTGAAATACTCCCCACGTGGCTCCCTCTCTGACATGTCTGACGGCTCCTCCAGGGACAGCCCTGAGCCAATTCCCTTTGAGATCAAACAGGAAGGTGACAGGCTGGAGATGGACATTGCCAGTGGCACCACCACCCAGATCATGTTCAACATCCACCGTGGTCTGGCTTCTGTGCCAACTCACCATCAGATTCAGCAGCATTCTCAGGAGCTGGAGGCTGTATATCATAGCCAACAGCAGCAGCAGCAGCACCACCACCATCACCAACAACAACAACAACCCCATCAGGAGCCTGTTACTGCCATCAACACTGTCAGCCAGCCGGTCTCTCACCCACCAGCTGCCCAGAGGAGTGTCATTCTGTATGGCTCCAGCAGTGCCTCCTATCCTGTGGACACCCTGACGAGGCCACAGGACATTGATCTGCAGGTAGCCCAGAAGCAGAGCAGCGACAGCAACAGACTGTCCCAGTCCATTACAGAGAACTCCACAGAGACATTGGCTGAGGTGACAAAACAGCTGGAGAGGAAGACATTAGACTCCCCACCATATGAGCTCTCAGATAGCCGTAATGAGGCTGGAGAGAGACAGGTGTACAGAGTATGCCAACCTCCCCAGCAGCACCTGAAACAGGATCAGCAGCAGCAGCACCAGCAAGAGAGCGATTCATCTGCAGAGCTCCTCCACAAACAAGGGGAAGGGGTCAACCATTCCCACCTGTACACCCATCTCCACCAGCCTCATCATTCATACCTCAGTGCCCAAGAGGAGGAGCCACCTGTGCTTACCTATGAGGGTGGGCACAGAAGCGAGCCGTACTACCAAGGCCAATCAAGCTCCTCAAGCAAGGACACCTCATCCAGTGATGGAGATCCTCGCAGCTCTGACAAAGAGGCCTCCACGGACGATGATGAGTCTCCCTCCCCATCCTGCTCAGATATGGGCAGTTACCACAACCAACATCATACTGGCGTCCACAGGCCCGCCTCACCTCTCCCATCCTCCCAGGCCTGCACTCAGGCCCAGGGCCGGGATCCCCAGGGCGAGGTGAAGGGCACGGCATTGCCTCACAAACTCAGACTTAAACACCGGGCCATGAGCACCAGTAGTAGCGGCCAGGAGTCCCCAACAACCCCTCCTTCTGCCACGCCACCTCCCCTGCCCCAGCATCCCTATTTGTCCCTCATGCCACAGCAGAACATTAACCGAGAAAGCCCAGGTGTGGCCTGTAAGCAGGCTACCTCAGGGGAGGGGGCCCGGAAGGAGGGTGGGAAAAAAGAGACAAGTGGACGAAGAAACAAGAGGCGAGATTAGGCTGACATTGATTTTGAGAACTTCTCACAACTTAAACAAGACATTTTTCCTCTAAGAACTACCCTGCCATCATGCCTTTGCCCTATAATCAACCCACACCCCTCCCCCCAAGCCCTTGGGACAGGAAGCTGGGCTTTTGTACTCCCCTACCCCCAGTATCACCAAAAAGGCTGGACATCTTGTAGGGCTGTATCATATTTGTATATGTTGTACAGATTTGTCATTTCTTACATCCTTTACATACTTACAGAAGCACTTTTGTTTATGTGATGAGAGGAGGAATGGAACTGCCTGCTTTTCTACTTTTATCATCTAACAATATACAGCACAGATCATCAGCATACATCAACATTTTGAATACGTACAAACAAGAATGTAGGAAAATGCAAAGTTTTAAGCTTTATCAGTACTATGAATTTGGTACAGATCTGACTGTAGACACACATACACATGTATGGCTATCTGCCTTAATTTCAAATCAAATGCAAACGTACACTGGGGACATTCCCTCGACCAAAGAAGCACTAACACTACAAATATAAAGTTCCATACCTCTTCCCAGACCCTACCTCTACCAACCCATACTCTCCCCAAACATCTCCATTATTTCACAAAAGATCGCCATCACCTTTATTTTTTAAGCACTTGGTTTGTATATTACTGTGATATATGAATATATGTATCTATTATAAATATATATTTTACAAAGAAATTTGAATACAAATTCAACAAAAATGCGATAAACCTGAAAATGGTAAAAGAGGGTTTTGAAAGTGACCATCCTATTATGAATCACAATTACTGTACAGCCACATTGTCTGCTGTTGCTACAGGACCCATTCGAATTAAAACGCCTCTCTTGATTGTTAAGCTTTAGCATTAATCATTTGTTAATGCCCTGTTTACACAGAAGTGGCCGTCCAGTTTGGAGCGCCAGCAGCACTGAATGGAGAACATGTTGTTTCCTGAGGCACGGGCCTCATTAAAATGTTTGGATTTCTTAACCTTTAACCAGCCTTTAAATATTCGGTGGGATTCACCAGCTGCAGGCTATAAGCCTTGAGTTTATTTGAGCTTTATCAATCATATCTTGTTATTGTTACTATTCACTGGCCCAATGTATTTATTTCCCTCTTCTTCACACATCCATCACTGTAGAAAAGCCCACAGGAACATAGACAGAGAATGTGTACAGACCTTTTGAGATACATACTGCAGCCTTGACTTTGAACTGTAATGTAGGCATGGGATGCTAGGGGGAACAAGCAGGAGGTCACATTCATTTAATCACACTACAGTGCACTGAGTTCTGAACAAGTTCCTCTTGTGTAACCTAAAACAGCCCTCCATAGTTACTGTACATTTATTGACATGACATGAGGTTTTGTAGTGTGACCAAGCATGGCCCTTGAGGCTCATATCAGATCCCACATAATTAATAAAAGAGCTATTGTGAAATGACAGCTAATGTGAGAACATATTTCTCTAACCCTCCAATTGGTCCCCGCGTTAAAATCCCCCGACAACAATCTGAGCTTGGATTAATGAAGACACCTCTTGTTTCCCATGTGCCTCCATTATTCATTTCTGGGGTTATTCATCCCTTTCTCGTGGTAGTTTTGCTACTGGGCGGTGATGAAGTTGATGATGTTGCCTGCACTGGTTTTTAGTTTAACAAAAGTCTATGTACCATGTTTGGCTTTTTGGTGCTTGTGTATAAATGTAAAGCTCCCCCACCCTTGAACAACACTGTACTGTTAATTTCATTCGTTTTATATCCTCTTTTTTTGTCAAGGTGTTGTTCTGTTTTCCTCTATACTGTGTCTTTCCTCCTATTGACTGTGATGACATTATATTGTATTTGCCTCATTCCTCCTGCTCCCCTCCCCCTTTTTTCAGTGTGTATTAATCAGTAATGTTTGTGGTTTTGCTGATGGTTTTATGAAAAAGACAAGAGGAGAAAAAAAAAAGAAACAGGCAAAGATAGTGTGGTGTTTAGAGATGGGTGGTGGTTGGTCTGGTTGGTCATTACCATTGCTTCCTTTTGACATAAATATGTATGTAAAGACACTAATGTTCATTGTGGAAGATCGGAGCATTTCAAGATTGAAAAATAAAATAAAAAGAATGTTGTCACTATCAACATATCATGAAAAGGGCCTGTTCCTCTGTGTTCTTTCTCCAGCATTTATTACTGAATTATCAGCTGACTTTTACAGCCAACAAAACAAGGCTAACATTGAACTCTGCTGCCATTTGGGTCTATTAAAGGCTCTTTTGAGCAGCAGTGACTGTCAACATAGCAATCACAGTCTGTAAGCAGCACATACAAGCTGGCAGCCTGACTCGTCACCTTATCTACTGCAATAGTGTTCTATAAACCTTATGCCAGGTCCAGCAGTTAGGTAATACATTACTCACTGACCGACATTAAAAAATGAATCACCATCAGCAAACAAACAGAATAAATGAGTGCAAAAGAACTCTAACCACACTCGTTTTAATCTTCCTTTTGTATTTCTTGAGAACAGTTAAAAGGTTTTTTGATACTGTGTGCCATTTACAATATAAAGACATGTCCCACTTTCCTGTAAGGTTATCTATTTTCTGTGCCTCAGACCTTTCTGACAGTCTTCCAAAAGTGAACATTGAGACAAAAGGCGAAGCTTGACAGGCACACCCTGTTTCCAGTGTGCAGAGATAGCCTCGTATAGAGCTTCCCATTCCCCATGGGCGACACATTCTTTTTGGCATCAGAGGCTAATCTGCAATGAGAGGAGCTTCGCGGTGACACACTTTGCCCAGTGGGGCCAGCAAACTCCCTGGCAAGCTTGTCTGATGTAACACTGGCCTAGTTCTACAAATAGACATGAGCTTAATGCATGAAAATACCATCAAATGTTGCACTCACGTTAGAAAGAAACCCTTGCACACGTCTGATAGCAGCCTCTGTGGTTTAAAGCTCTTTGATATCTCATTTCTTCACACACACTCCATGTGACCTTGAGTGAACATGGACGCTGTAAATGATCAAAATCACTCTCAGCTCTAAAATAGATTTCTGCTCTCTTACACAAGTGGCACTGGCCCACAAAGACAAAGGATCACTTTTGTTGTAACAGCTTGAGCAGGTGTGATCCCTCTCTCTCTACCCTCAGCATAGTGTTTACAGCAGACTGGACCAGGTTTCAAACTAAACAGCCTGTATCTGAACTGAGGGAGTCAGCTGTGTGTGATGTGCGGGACAAAGCCGGGGCAGAGACAGTCTGAGCCTCTGACTGCTGCTGCCAGCTCAACTGTCCCGCCAACCTCCCGGCCAAGTCCCACTTGCATTCTTTGTATTGACACAGACAAGGCTGCTGTGTTATCACAGTCCAAGCCCGACTCCCAGCCTATATGATACCATATTTATAGTATACAGCTTGGATGTGTTGTTAATAATCAACTAATATCTTGCCTCTTTTATTTAACAAAAATACAGTACATGTGAATTTCAATGCAATATAATGTGAAACTGTAACATAAATTATTATTAATTACACAACTGCTCTCTAAAAATGGGCTGATTATTATTAAATAATTATTCTCTTTGTCTCCCGCCCTCTTACAAACCAAAACAGGGTCATGTTCATAACAACATAAAGGGCAATGGGAGGAGTAGTGCACAAGGAAGGAGGTGGGGTGGGGGGCTACAGGAGGGGAGGGAAGTTAACCCAGTGCACTAACTTGATCTAAGCCTGCAAACAAAGCACCTCTTTGAGGCTGACGCATCAATGCCCTTCACAATGCTCTCAGTCACACACACACACAAGCAAATACATGCATGCGCACACACACATACCAATGCACATTCCCTCACACACACGTGCAAAAAAAAAAGCATGTAGACTGCAGTCCCTGTGCGATTATGGCTTTTGGGGAGTCAGTAAATGTGGGATTCCTCACAATAGCCACCCTATGTGGCACCCATGGGATCTTACCAAGGTGACACTCCCTGCAGCATTTTGCTGCGTCTCGCGTTTTCCTGAATTGACTTGAACGGCTGCTGCACCGGAGCTTGCATAAACAGGTCAGGAGGAAAAGTAGGTCAGTATGCACGAGAAGGGAGGAGAGAGGAAAAGCACAAGTAAAGGGAGGGAGAGGGAGCGCGCTGGTGGATGGATCGATGGAGGTTATGGCTCTGTCCGTGTCCCTCTTGTTTGTCTAGAGATGCTCTTGGCAAACAGAGCAGAAACAGGCCTCTCGTGTTACCTGGTTCCCCTTCACAGCCTGGGGAAAGTTCAGGTTAGTGGAGCAGAAAAGGGTTGGGTGGATGAAGGGGTGGCGGTAAGGATAGAGGGGGACCCCAGGACTGCAGAGATCTGGTTTATTTCCAAGAGAACATACTAGAAGCTTCGAACACATTTCTGGGGCAGGTTACAGGATGCCTGCAAAGCCAGGTCAGATTCAGGTAACATGACCGAAGAATTCCCCTGCCTGCACACTGTGAAGTACAGCCGTGACCGCATTTGCTTTGTATGTCACGTCTGTCATTACATACTGTAGTGGGTGTACAATGACCTGCACTGAATGCTAATAAGGAGCAGATTCAGGCGGTAGACCTGCCGACACAGCTTTAAAATGTCACGTTATTCTATAGCGTCTGAGCTAACACACCTGTGCACACATGTGGAGTAGGTGAAGTGATGATGAACACAGTTTCACCACGCTGATGTTGACATGACCTACTTATCTATCGTTCTCAACCCGGTACGGCACGATTCCCAACAGTTTGCTATCTTACGCTGGAAGTGCATCATTGTTACATAAACTGAAAGAAACATTTATTGTTTAAAAAGTATTCCAGGCTGGTCGAAAGAAAAAAGACCAAAAAGCTTTTCTGCTTACTCAACAAGCTTGTAGCTCGAGGCTCAGTACACATCTCATCCCTTGTTATGAAGAGGCTAGGCAGGAGGAGTGTTGTCTGATCAGAGGCAGCAACAATAAAGAGGTAAGAGTGTGAAGGAAGAGCGAGGAGGAGTGAGGGAGGAAACTGTTGGTGTTCTAAATGACAGCAGGTTTAGTTTGAGCGCAGAGAGCAGCAGACACGAGGTGGATGATGACACATGAAATGCTCCCTGCAGTTGTTCACGCACATTAAAACTGGTCTGAAGCGGCTGCTGGACTCAGTAGAGCTGAGACAGGGAGTGGCCTTGCACCGATTTAGCTCTGAGCCCACTGTAGCCCCCCTCCCTCCCTTCACTGTCTTCATCACACTCTCTAGGTCAGGCATGCACACGCACACACACAAATAAAAGATCCCGGGACCTGTAGTCTAAAATGCTTTCACGGTGTAACTTGACCTTGTGTTGACATTGTGCCTTTATACCTGACAAACTAGTTACTAATATTGTTTGATTGTAACTTACACTAATGAACTAATTATAAACAAAGTTGAACAACCAGGAACTAATTTCCAATAGGTTTATGTGTGTGTTTAACACCAGGTGCTGAGAAACAGGAGCAGCCTGAGAAAAGAAAAAAACCTAACCTGAATCATCTAATAGGTAAGTTCATCCTCCGTCTCTGATTCACTCATTGCCACATTCATATGACCCATATTTCAACAGCACTTCCAGTCCTGATATCTAAAATCGCCTGAATTACCTCTCATCACCTACACCTGCAGTGCAGCGGCATCCCACTGTTAGTCCTTCCCCCTTAGCAAAGCAGAATTCAAATGCAGCAGTAGACCTGCTGCTGACTGGCACAAGCAGCCGACCTGGGAGAGGGCTGTAACTGCAACGCCAGGTCCTGCCAGCTCGTATTAGGGTGCAGGAGAAAACAGCCTAGAGAGGAGAGAGAGAAAAGACAGGTGTATGAATCTGCAATAACCAAGAGTCCAAAGGGAGTTGGTGAACGGGCAAAATAATGAATGATGATGGAGGCCTGGAGGGTGCAGAGAGGGGGGGTGGGAAAACATTGCAGGGAGTAAAAACAAAGAGCCGAGTGTGTGATTCGCCCCACGGGCTTCCTTCCTGTTGGGCCACAAGGCCATCAAGTAACTGCAGCCAGAGGAAAAAAAACTGCTCAGCACACCACCTCACTGCAGCCCCACCCACCTGCAAAACAGTGAGTTAACTCACAGAGGTGATGCAAGAGGTGGTGGTGGGGGGGGGGCAATGGCAGGACGCGCACAGCAAATTCTGTTGTTTGTACATTCATCGCAGCTCTGCCGCACCCCCTCTGCAACTCCACCCGAGCCCTCCAGAGCCACCCACCCACACACACTCTGCTGCAACACGGGGTGCCACCGCCCGACGAGTCACTTTCTCAGGTGGATATGCCTGGACTCGTACAGCAATGGGAGAGAGCTGGGATGGACCAACAGAGACGGAATCTGGAACAATGGTCGCAGTATAGGAAATGTTTTGAAAGTGGTCCGTTGTGCAAGACTGCATTTTGAATCTAAGTCTAATCTCTGAGGTAAATATCACAAAGTGTCACTTCAAAGGTCAAGATAATAAATCACAGAGTGAAAACACGTTGGTCGTTGAGGTTCAGCAGGATTACACAACTGCAGTTCTACTGATGCAGCCTAGTATCAAAGAGTCTGACATCTGCTGACGATAAAGATAAAATAATCTGTTTTCCATGAACTAACTTCAATAATTGATCGTAAGTGTACACACGAGGCTGCTCTCTGATTCCAGCTGAGTCTTAGAGGATGTTCGGAGCATTTAATATCTCTTCAGCTTCATGCTTCAGTGGTTTTCTATAAAGAACAAAGAGTGATGAAGTCAGAGAAAAGGAATGTGTTTATATAGTGTGACGAAAAGCCATAACACAATTATTGCACAACTCGGCAAAACAGGACACTGACTCTGTGAACAGTAGGCCTGAGCTGCTGGAGGAGGAGCGGAGCAGACATATAAAAGAGGCAGTGGCGTAAATGAAACTGTGCTAATCTGATCTAAATATTGACTTGATGTCTATCAAAGGGTTTATGACACACACGACGATAAACCTTTAACCAGTAATGTGTAATAGTATTACAATATCACGGAAGTGCACAGCGCTAGTTGCAAACAGAACACAGCATTTCCTTTAACACATGATAACAGAGATAACACTTACACAAGTTAAATCTGTTTTCAGTCGCCTCGTGTTTTGTCTGCTTCTGTTTGGCTGCAAACACTGCATCCACACGGGGCATATCTGGAGCCATCAGTGCTGTGGTGTAGCTTGGAAAGCAGTGAGGAGGGTATTACACAGTACTGCAACCTGCTGCCTGTAGTTGTACTTGAGTAATGTACGGCTGCCTGTGTTACTGTGGGATCTGGGCAGGGTGAGCGTGGAATGTTTGTTTTGATTTTAGAGGGCTCAGTGAGGGGGCCCAGGACTGTACTCTGTCAGTGTGTGTGTGAGTGTGTGTGTGTGTGTGTGTGTGTGTGTGTGTGCATAAGTACGTGAGGAGAGGGTTCATTCGCAGCAAATTACCCTCACTTGCCGCCGTGCCCGTATTTTTGTTTTCAATTCCTCATCCCTGGCTGAAAATTAGGTCAGCGGTCACATGTGATGTGTTTCAGCCGGAGGAGCCACGACAGATGGAAAAAAAACTTCCACATAACAACAGGTATTTCTTCAATCTATAACTAAACTCAAAGGCTTCATCAGTTATCTGTTGACTTTCTGAACCCAAAGCTAATTTTTTTTCCTTTCACCAAGCTTCGTGGAAATGGCAGTTGGCCATGTGTTATGCTTATTGTTGACTTTGGAAGGGCTCCAACCTTTGTGACCTTGTGGAAAGTCACAATCACAAGTGTTATTGGTGTGTGCGTGCGCGTGTGTGTGTGGTGTGTGTGTGCAGGGTAAACGTCTGATATGAATGTTTACGGGCAATGGGAGTGGCCGGAACGAGGAAACGAACACACAGAGATGAACGTCTTGACATTCTTCAGTGATGCGTGTTTGAGGTCAGTGTGAACGTACGTGTTTCCTGAAAATAGCTGCATAAACACAAGTGAAAAGCACCACGTGTGTGCATCTGTGTGTTGACAACACAAACTGTGCTGTTTGTGAAATAGTCCAGCAGGCCCACTGCTGCACCTGATTGTGTTTAACTCAAGGATTATTTTCTTTCAGGATGATGGTGACAAAGGCCAAAGACAAGTGAGAACTACAGTGACACAGCTGAATCAGAAGTGTTTGCTGACAGTGGTATTCACCACAGCCTTGTTCCAAATTTAATATAGAAGTGTATGTACAGCACTGACATTCATGCATCTAGACTCTGACCTTGCAGTCTTAAATACATTAATGATTTTTAATGTCTGGTTGTGAATGAACGAACGGTGCATCAGTTTTGTCACAGAAGTCAAGTCAAGGAACTGTGGGATGGCATTTCTTCCTTTCATTTTGTAAAGGATGGTCCAGTGTATCCTATGCTAAAGGAGATAATAAAGGAAGCACTGAAGCTCCTTTCCTTAACAGTTAACAGAGAATTCAAACAGCTCTTATCGTGGTGGCTATGTTAATACTTCCAGGTCATTTCACTCGGTTAAGGCCCTTTATGTGCAAAACTGACTATTCGACTGGACCCTATGAGTAATTGTGAGGGCTGCTACAGTCATCTGGGTCCGGGCCTCACTGATGACTGGACAAGAGGACAACTTTATTCAAACTGGATCAGCTTCAACTCTACATGATTTACAGAATTTACTGACAGACAACTAGCTTTAGCCTAATAACTTGCTAAAGTGGCTAAGTGCTAAATAATTATGAGTAGAGACTTTAAGAACAAAAGGAATAACGTTACACTGTCGAGGTGATTTACAGACTTTCCTGATGGAAAGATTGATACGTAGCAAACAGTTAACTCTCATTAGCTCAGTCAGCTGTGTAGGTAACTGAACTGACGCAGCCCAAGATGCCAGGAGCCAAACCCGACAAGAAGCCCTCGGTGGGCTACTGTATTCCCTGTTAGACTGACCACTGCTGGTTCCAGAAAGTAGATGACAGAGCGTACACCACCAGCAGCAATACATAGTGATGGGTGTAACACTCAGTGCCACTGGCTACTGTAAGCGCCAATCAGTATTTACAACCTCCCCATCTATCAGGAGACAGTTCATGAGGACTGGACCAGGAAAATTAACTCATTAAATAGAGATCAGAAAACTATACTAAATGTATTAATTACAATGCAATTAAATGTATAATGTGTATAAACAAAATAGAACAAAACTTCACTATAGAAGGAAATGTGTGAGTGCAGGTCACTGACATTTATGGCTGTGTGGAGCCACTGTGACCATCACTTTATTTTATTTAGCTTCATTAATTGAATCTGGCAGCGTAATCATGTTAGCTGATTTCTTGTTTGTTCAGTTTTGCACTAACTAATCATTAGCGAGCGATGAGTGTCAGTCGCAGTGATGACAGATTGATGACTGTGGCATGTTGTTAGAAACCAAACTTGCAGCTTGTTTTGGACTTCTATTGATCACATCTACCTCTGTTAAATCACCTGCGTTTTGTCTTGTTTCATCTGGTGTGAACAGACATTTTATATCTGACATCCATAATTAGACCCAAAAATAGGTATTAGTCAATCAGCCAGCTGTGGGAATCCACACAGTGCTGAAGCCTGCACACTGGAAGCAGCTGGCAAAATTTAGGTCAGCTCCTCCCACTTTCTTTAACATGGCCTCACCCATCCACCAAAGTTTTCAAGCAACAGAGCCTCAAGCGAACCCACACACCACGGCAAAACAGCTGAGGCCTGTGGGGCTGTTGGGGGTAACAGAGGAGTGCAGTGCAGGGCGGCAATCAGGCTCCAGCAAAAGGAGGGCATGCTTAAAATTCAGATTTGACCCTCCTAACATGGCTCTGCCTCTTGGTGACCCCCCCCCCTCCTCCTCCTCCCTGACTTCTGAGGAAACCTCCTCTCTGCTCCAAGAATCCTGACCATATACAGCAGCCTGCAGGATCACAAACCGACAGACCAAACTGTAGTCACATGTCTCAGCTGGCTTTGATTCTGCCCCAACGGCCGACTACAGGAATGCCGTGTCTCTGCTGCGGCCCCTCGGAGCGGAGCGGCCGTTATCTATCAGCAGGGTCAGCGTTAATGCTGTGCCACTGCTGTATGTCTGCGGAGGGAGAAACAAGGCCACCTTTTAAGGAGACAAAAACAAAGGTGGTATTTTATATCTGGTACATGAGTCAGAAAAAAAAGGAGCAGATGATGGTATGTGAGCTGAGACGGGCTGTTTGGGGGCCCCCCGGCAGCAGCTGACTGTGCCGGTGTGGGTGGGTGACTACAGCCTTCCGTTATGAGTCTGCTGTTCAAGGCAGTGTGTCACATACTGGGGGAAGCACACTATCTCTCCATCACACCATTGGCAGATAGTGCTGCAGCCGAGAATATTCACACAGCGGGGAAGTTAAATCATGGCTTATGCATCAACAGCTGAGCAGTATGGATATATTAAGGGGGAGGTATATGTACATGAGGTCACGGTGATGAGTCATTGTCATTAAGATATCATGTATGATTAAAGGAGAGCAGAAGTGTACGTACATGTGCAGTTAGACGCTGATAAAGTAGCTCACTATTTGACCTAATTGTTTCTTTGCCCAGTCAATGATTTTAACAGTTGGAAGCAAAGCCAGGTTAATGATGAGCCCTAACCAGTCATCAGCAAGCAATATGTGTCAGTTTCAGTTGACACTGTTGAATGCTGATGACAGCGGTGGCAGATTGATGACAGTGTGATGTTTTTTTCAATTTTTTTGGGGCACTGCTCCGACCCAGCAAGATATAGAACAGAGATAGTCAAATTCCAGACCTGAAACGTCCGCAGTAATACAACGGGCGGGGATCACACGCTGGGAGCAGTGACAGAAGTGTTGCACGCTGCAGCAGAGGCGGCAACATCACCCAGGTTTACAGTGCAAAAGAGATACGGTGGGAGGGGAGAGGAGGTAAACCTCCAAGAAGGGTCTGTCAGAGATAAAACCAAAATATGATCTGAAAGCAGAGGAGCTAAACTGCATTCAGGGGCCTGTTACGCAACTCAGCACAAAAAGAACCTTTGTATTAGACTGACAGCACAGAATAGTGCTGTGTAATCCACAGTGGCCTTTGCATAGAGAAGAGAAAGACTCAAACAAACGCAGGAATTCAAAGGGGATTGTTTAGGTTATATTTCTTGGCAAACAGGCATGACATGCTGTGTACAGCACCTTATTCAATTCACATGCATAGATAACACCGTGACCTCCATCCACTGACACACTTCACAGCCTGGCTGATATACATCTTTTGCTCACATTTTCTGTTGCATTCTCTCTCTCTCTCTGTCGTCGTTGTCAATCACACTTGTACACGTCCGCAGCTCGAGAGTGTGTCACGGTGTAACTGATGCTTCTTCCCACACACAAAGCCGTTGAACCTAGTTTCTCATCCAGTCCGATCCAGTTTGTCACAAAGCAAGCAAACAACAGGCCTCAGGTGAGTGAGACCTGAGAGGATTCCGAGTGGACATTCCAGAGAGCCTTGTGTGAGATTATTTCTGAGATCAGGTGTCAGAAGGAGAAAAGAAAAACCCTCAGTCGTTTCCTAACAGGGTCACAGGTCAAAGCAACACTGGACTAAGATCAGAGGAGCCACGCTGGGAGACGCATTGGCCAAATTCTTGCCAAAAAAAAAAAAAACAGAAACACAACGGAACATAATCCACATCCAGAATGTTTCAGTGCAGGAGGAATATATATATTACAAAGACACAAAGACACACGATTGTTTCTGCTGCAAAGAAATGACCTCTGTCTGGAGGTCATAGTCATCCTGGCCTGTACCCTGAGGTTGAAGTTATGTCACTGCATTTAGGCAGCCATATTGAAATGTTAATTACAAGTAGTTCTAAACAAAAGAATTGAAGAACAGAATAGAAGAGCCTATGATGGCACTAGACGAAAAGGGATTGTACATTTTGTACAATTCATCAGAGTGGAGGATGAATATCTGAACAACATTTAAAAGCAATAGTCACCAAAATGATACAAGATACAGTTTCTTAATGAATATCTGTCCCAGATTTCATGACAAAGCGTCCAGTAGTTGTTGACATGTTCAGCCTATTTCAGCCAAACAAAGTGCAGACCAACCTGCCAGCAGGTCAAGATTGCTGTGCATAGAGCCACACTGCAAACACGGCTTACAGTTATGTTAGGATATAATAAAGAAGTAATAGAAAACTCATACAAATCTGATTCATACACCTAAATGATGAACATAAATGTGTATGCCCATGAACATGGTTATGTTTAGATTTTGGTTTTGTTTAGTTTTTTAAGAACAGTGTTGGGTCTAGCTGGGATTTCCTCCTCTGTCTCTAACTATAGTGGATCCATATAAACACATAGTGGCTGCAGGTGCAGAGATACTTGTGACTGACATGTTTCAGGATATGTTATCCCTCCCCACGGTGGCAATGGCTTCCTGCCATAGACAAAGGACTGGGCCATGAGCCTGGATTCCTCATAGGCCTCCATGTGGATCTGGTTTATTGTGCCAGCCAGGCACTAGCTCTTAAACAATGACAGTCCTTGTATCTCAGTCCATGTCTCTGTAGCTCACCATCATTCTCTATCACATGCTCTTCTTCTTCTGCCCCCCTCCCCTCTCTCCCTCTCTCTGATAAGCTTCCTTCACTAGTCCTGGTCCAAAAATGATACATGCTGTAACAACTGGTCATTGTTCACACAGACATCTGCAAGACCTTGGAGATGTGAGTCATTGTTTTGTAAGAGCAAGGAATACGCAGACAAAGTCTGTTGTGCAAAGTCAAATACCCATTTTGGCAATATTGTTTAGTGGTCACAGCTTTAGGACATAACAGAGTGGAAATGTCATCACATGAGGCTTAAGTCTGAATCGGCTTTAATTCAATATTATGAAGTAATCTATGACATTTGTAATATAACTAATTAAGATCTTATACTGCATTGGTTCTCTCATATTTGAACTCACTTGCTCACAAACCAGACATCAGCTGATGTTCCCTGTCCTCAAATAGTCTTGGTCTTTCAGCTGTCTACAATCGTCTCATCGAGTTCTTCGTTCAGCTTGAACTTGATCTCTGTGTTCTTGAAATCTTTCAGACTTCGCTGGAATAACCATGGCATGATCCATGCTGATCGCCAGATCAGGCTTTGCCATGCCGCCTACGCAGATTTCATTCATGTATTCATCAAGTTCTCACTGGCAGTCAGAGTCCAGTTTGCAACAAACTTCTTGAGCATGATGGTGAAGATGAAACTCAGTCATCATTGTTTTGTGAAGTGTATCAAGTCTGTGTGAGAGTCCTCTGCCACTTTTCTCATAGACACACAATAACCACTCCTTATATATATCATTTTTGAAGCAATACATCAGACCTTGGCGCACAGACACAGGCCCTGGTTTTGGATAAGAAATATTTGGTGAGCTTGGATGAGAATTTTAAGGTGAAGACAAGGTGAAGTCTTTGTTATGCCTTCATGGCTCTTCTTGGTAAGGGACACAAAAGAGTGGCTGAATCAGGCAAAATGCTAACACAAGGTGTAAATGCAAAACCATGAACAGAAAGATCAGACAAGCCTCACTGCATCTGGTCATGGTCCCCAGAGGATGAAACCCACTAATCCTGTGATTCTTCATTTAGTGCACCAGCATGTCAACATGATGTTGCCTGGCACTTTGGTTTATGAACAACCGGAAAAACCTTCTCATCAGTCAATCACTCACTTTGTGTTTAGTGCTACTACAACTTGTTGAACATGGTAAACATGATAAAAATCAGCAGGTCACCATTATAACTGTGAGCATGTTATTGTTGCAGTATAAATTCATTGAGCTCAAAGCACTGCCGGGCTGACCTGGCAGCTTCCTTTGAACAATGAACATGTATAATTATAGATAATAGCTTCAATCAGCCGATATATTATCCTGGGTTAATCATCACCTGACAATCTATCGGCTGGGCTCAGCCAGAGGAAACCACTGACCAATCTAGGTCAAAGTGTTCCTTACAGTCGATAACAGCGTTACACACCCAGCCTTTATGTGGAGCCACAATGACTTTGTTACGTTACTTGATTGATTTACTTTCAGTTTCACTTTAATAACATCGCTTATGAGTGCTGCTAACGAGGTACCTATAACCAGCAGGATTTTCATGATCCACACTCAGTGTTAAATGAAAGCAGACAGCAACACAGTTCATACAGCTTATTACAAACCGAGGATCCACAAAATGATGTCATTATTGCATTATCCTCACATCAATACATGGCAGCACTTTTCATTACATTCAATATTTTTTTTTGTTTTATAAGAATTATATCCAATCTTTTGCAATAAACGTGTCAGAACCTTTACTCCTCTAGTTTCATTGATTACATAATAATGAATCACCACATGAACACACCCACCCACACACACACACACACACACACACACACACACATTAATTCAAGAAGAAAGCACTCAACCCAAGAATTTATTAACGATCAGGGTCATATCTTAACAAACTACTATACTGTAACTGTAACTGTGTTTGTCAGACACTCACATGCACACACACACACACACTGCATCTTATGGTTCCCTTAAACTTCTGGGAAAGAATCACCAAATATGTGTGGGCTTGTTTTAGTGCCACGTGAGTTGTTGGTTAAGTAGGTCAGTCAGTAAGTCAGGAGTGGCAGGGAAGGAGTGCACAAACACAAGCTAACTCCATTACCTCATACAGTGGATTAGTGTCAACAGGCCCATCCATCTGTCTAGAGCCGTCCTGGTTCAAGTGACCGTAAGGACAGCTCGTGTTCCTGCCCTCCTGTTCCCCCCCATAAAGCCACACAAGCACAAATGTACCTGTGTACGCAAAGATCAAAGTGTGTACAACATATTCGAGAATGTGCACATGCGTACAATATATACACACAAAGAGAGTGCGTGGACACTGCACACTGAGACAGGCCAGTAAGGTTACACCTGTTCAGCCCGCAATGCTGAATTAGTGCGAACAGCCGGCAGACAAAAGGAGTACTTCCTGTTTCGTGTATAGAGTGTCAAAGGACAAACTGAACTGAGACAACAACAGAAGGGAGGAGGAGGAGGAAGAGGAGGAGGGGGGCTTCCTGGTACAATCACCTCATAAACAACCATTCAAGAGTGCACTGAGTGCTGACAAATATATGGAGGAAGTGTCCAGTTGCAGTGCAGTACAATGATAAAAGCTGCAGTGAGGAGGTGTTCTGTTATTTTCACAGGAGTTTAAGTGATTTCTGACCACTTGGTGGCAGCAGACGCAAGCTGTAAACAACACAGACAAAGAAAAATCTTTATGCTGTGTGTATGTAATGAAGCAAAGGTATGTCTCCATCATCTGATGAATGTAAGTCAAATATTCACTCCTTTCTCTTTGTGTGCACAAACTGAATTTATCCCAAATGGCAACCTCTGTGTCTGTGAAGTGAAGCCAATGTGTGTGCCAAAAACTGCAGTTCTTCTTCTCATCCACTTGAGGCTGGCTCCAGAAGTGAGTCAGTCTCCATAAGTCCCCATGTTCAAATGTCCAACTTCACAGCAGAAATAAACATGTTTACAGCCTGGTACAAAAAACAGTTTTGGTCTCTATAGCTAATTTCCCCGTTCATGACAACTGTACTGAGGGTGAATTTATATACAACTCACCTGTTCACATTATATTAAGGTTATGCATAGTGACAGGTGGTTTGTTTCATACAACCAGCTTCGGCTCCACCCACACTAGATTAGCTGGGACTTGGCTGAGGCAGGACTGCCAAGATGGCGGCAGCCAGAGCCACCACATTGAACTTCACGGCTCTTCAGAAACCTGTGGGTGACGTCACAGAAACTATGTCCATAGGTAATATGGTTTACCCCCCACCACACCCCTGCTCACCAGAGAGAGATTCACCTGGCTGCATGAATATGAATATGACTTCGAATTCTCAAGTTCATCACAATGAAATACTTTTAAAATCAACCTCTTGTCTGCATGTGCCATTGTTTGTTTCTATTAAAATTTACGAACATAAAAACAGGAAGAAAGTGGTAATACCGTAAAGCCCAAAGCAGAAGTTAGCAATTCACTTATCCTGGAAACAGTTTACATTAAATGATGTGGGGAAACTTCAACTGTGCATTGCTCAGGTTGTCTGAGAAGTCTGAGAGCAAGGCCAATAAAACAAGTAGCTTTCATCTTTGTTAAATAAAAACTAAACTTGTACGAGAAGGCGAGTAAACACTGACTTCAGGCAGGGGGATTGATCGGGTTAGGGGAAAAAACACTGAATGCTGCCTGTATTTGATTGTAGCACCTTGTTCGTTCTTCTTAGAACTGATCTATAAAGTTTTACAAAGTCATTTTATTGGGCATTAGGGAAGTCATTAGATGATATATTATATCAATAAAAACTCTTATTAGAAAGCAGTTACATGTCCGAAAATGGCTGGAAGTTAACTGAGAGCACATTGCCTTAATATGTTGATAGCAGGAACACACCCCAATAATTACATAACTTCATCCAAATATTAAAGTAGTGGTTCTGTTTGTAATGAGCAGATGTTTACACCATGTTTGGAATAAACTGCTGAAGCACCGTTAGCTGCCTGCTGAGATGTTTATGCAATGTTGCATTTAGCAGCAGCAGGTCTGACTTGTCAAGAAAAGCTGGAGCATGCTCAGTGCCAGTGAAACAACAAAACACAGCAGATAAGATAACAGAAGCGAGGGAGAGAGGGAAAAGGAGTCATGGCAGTCTGGCAAACACACTGTACATATAAGTCAGTGAGCCTTGATCCAGACTGAGAGGACGGAGGCAGAAGTGCTATAAGCGTACACAGTGACAGCAGAGGAGTCAGTTTACATTAAGGGCCTCCCTGCTCCTCCCCTGCCACTCATTCCTTCCTCCTCTAATCCAAACACCTGGTGGAGGGAGGCGGGCGAACAGCAGGCCCCATGTGAGTGGCTGCTCACATGCTGCCGGCAAGCAACGTGTTACAGTAACACCTTTACTGGGGCCAAGGCGGGCGGTTACGTAAAGCAGACACGCACGTACACACACACACACACACACACACACACATATATATATATATATATATATATATATATATATATATATACACACACTTATAAGTGGAAGCGGAACGGAGAGGATCTACAGCATCAGCTGTTGTTTGTGTTTCCTGTCTCGCTGCTTACACACTGCGTTTAAGTGTGCCACCATAAGCTCCCGTCATTGTTAACACACCAGGTTGGCTGCCAAGGCAACATAATGTGCGAGTAGTTTATGCTCAACAGGTTTATTGAAAGTGAGAAATTTGCAGAGGAGGTGAGAAATCCCAAAGTGTGATTTACGAGTATTTAACACAAATAAAAATGATAGTTGTAGAGCCATAAATGGACTGAGACATATTTTTTTGGGAGATTAACTTGAGGTTCTCAGGGTTCATGGGGTTCTTCAGGGTCTTTCTGTGACTGACGTAACTGGAGGGACTAACAGAAAAGAGACCAGACTAGAGATAAACACGGGCTGCATTTCCAGAAGACTTCTGCAAGTGAGAAAGACAGGTTAAGCTGGGATTTCACCTAGAGTATATGGGTCACTGAACCTGTAACACCAGTTTTTTTCAGACCCTCTCATAATGCTGCAGATGACAATTAACAGTACAATTCAAACACACCATGGGCAAACTCATGTTAGAATATCTTAGTTACAGTCTGCGGTACTGAAGTCATGTAGCTGGGTGAGAGGCATCTCAGATTTTATATGACGTCCAATTCCGTCCTCAACCAAATTTCTGAGAAGCCCTTTCTAAGAAAGCCACAGGAATTCGTGGCAAAAGTCATTGCAGCTCCCAAACAGCTCCTGCACAGACAGTTCCTTATTAATAGCAGCTACAGGATGAGTAGTTGGAGCATGTTTACATTTAGCTTGAGCAAGACTCATGAGTTGCAACAGAGGTGCTGAAAGCAGCAGGATAAGCTATATTTCATCTGGACAGAACGCAGCAGAAAATAAACACTGTGAGGAGGAAAAGCATTGTGAAAAAAAAAACTCATCTCCTGCTTGTTCAGCTTGTTATTTTTTAAGAGAAACTAGGTTACCGACAGGTACTTGAAACAGGGGAAATAGTCACTGCCATTGTCTGTGAAGCAACAGGCAGAGCTGAGGAAATGGGTGGATTCGTGGTAAAACGGTGAAGAGAAAAAAAAGAAACGAGTGGGAGAGGGAGAGAGGGAGAGGAAGGGTGAAGGACAGCACGTGAAGGCAGGGAGTGTGTTGTCTAAGAGCCATGTGCTTGGGCCAGGCGTGTGAGTGACTGAAGCTGTTCACGTCACTGTATGACTCATGCTGGAGGAGGCCGGCGCTCCACACACATCTCCATTCACATACACACAAATCATCCATAAAGGTAAATGTGTGCAAGTACGCCAACTGTCTAAGAATAGACACGGTGCAGACACAGGCACATACAATACGTACTACACACAAATAAGTAAATGCTGTGACCACAAGTACTGACCAAAAAGGCCAGGAAGCTACGAGGAACACATTAACCTCCCTTCAAGTGAATTGAGGAAAATAATGGAAGGAAGTGTATTGAAGTTTCTCCTAATTGGGCGATGAACATGTCATTTCAGAGATGGACAATTAATAAACATCTGCTTCTGCAAAATAAAGACTGAATAATCACTGTTAAGTATGACACATAAAAGAACAAGGTTCTTTTTCCCATGTCATAATACTGACTGCGTGATGTGTTTACTTACTGTGACGTCATCCATTAGTTTGTGTGATTTTGAGACTTCCAGTTTGGCCTCATGGCAGACACCATATTGTTTTTTTTGGAACCACAAGTGACCATATTTGGATGAGAGTGTGGAGCATTGTTACACCTCTACCCTGACTGGATGTGACTCAGAACCCGTGGACACACCATGTTAGCATGTTGTCAGTTAGAGGGTGGTCACGCCCTCTAAAGCATATCCTGCTTTACAAAATGATCATCATGATGTGGATGAAGACATAAACTGAAGACAGCGAGATCATAAACTCACATAAACTGTTTATTGAGGTCATAAAACAAGTAAGAAGTAAGTTCATTTTCTCATAAGAGTCTATACAATCAGACTTCTGTCTGCCACCTGTGGTGTCGCCCCCTGCTGCTCAATAGAAAGAATGCAGATTTAAGACACATCAACTTCAGACCCAGCAGCTTCATCCTCAATGTATACAGTCTATGTCTTAACTGAAGTCATATGTAATATTTATTCATGAATGAATATTATTTTTGTCATATACATGCATTGACCAGACTGTATTCTGGTTCATGCTTATCACCTCTTTCTCTCTCTCTACATGGACTGTTGCAACCAAAGCCCACTCAAATGTGACTGATCAATACTACTCAGACTACAAATGGAAACCTCCTGGTGCCAAAACCACGGTCCACGCCTACAGTGCCGGCATCCACATGCAGATATGTGCTTATAGGAATTAGAACTTCTAGAAGCAAGAGAAAAGAAAAATCCTCTGTGATACATATGTGTGAAACGTGTTGTATGTGCACATGTACTGTGATCTACATTCATCAGTCAAAGTCTGGCAGACATTTCCACACAGGTGACTCCGTCTGTCCTCTGGGACTGCATGGAAGCATCCGGTTTCCACAGCCAAAGTCTTAACTGAACACAAATAGACCTCTGAGGAGTCACATATTGCTTGGCATGGTAATGGTACTTAATAACATAATACATTCTCAGCTTCTTAATAATATTCCAATAGAGACTTAAAATAACATGTCTAAATATAAACCAAATTTAGATAATAACTGCCTGTTCAGCCTCTGCCAGAAGAATTACATCATCTGCATGAAGAAAAGTACCAACTCTAAAATTAGAAAGTCTGATCTCAAAACCTGCTGGCTCAATTTCAACTATTAAATCATTTATATAGAGTGCAAAGTGTAGGGGAGAGCTGATCTACTTGTCTCACACCAAAAAGAGATGAAAACCAACATTTTCTTCATTACCACATTACCACACAACCGGGGCTCGCTACAGGGCTTTCACAAAGAGCTTTGTACGATTTCTCAGCAATGTCAGATTTAAATAGTTTGAAGCTAAGAAGATCACCTGGTAAGATTGGTAAAAATTAACATTCAAATGAATTATTAAAAGCATGAAGAGAGAGACAGCAACACATCATTCCAGTGATAGACTAATACAATAATATTCCAGTGTGCAACAAGGGAGTCCTGGAGAGAAAGAGGTTAACAATCCTGATCAACATCCCACATTCATCTCGGAGGTGAGGGTGGAAAGCCGTGCATAACTGACGTGGGCGGCAGAAACATCTGTATATGAGTTTAAACATGCATGCAGGGGCATAAATGTGACATTTCGCCCTTCATACTTATGCATGAGCATGTGCACATTCATATGGCACGAGTGATCTGCACCCAACCAGAATATCTGAGGGTGCATGAGCGCAAACAGGCATGACTGTCACTAATGGTGATTCAATGTTTGTATACATGGTGTGATTTGTGTGTGTGTGTGTGTGTGTGTGTGTGTGTGTAGGATCAGTAAACTACAAGGGTCACAGGCCTTTAGGCTGACTTTGTTCAAGCTTTTACAGCCACTAGCACGTGACACTTATATAGACGTTGAAAACATGGCAGTAACTCACAGACCTCAACACACATGTAATACTAGACACTCACAAACCAGGCCAGCACATGCATGCCTCCTTTTCTGCTGGCTCTGAGCTGAGGTGGAGAGGTGGAGGACGGGGGTGGCCAGCCAGGTGAGGCAGAGGGCAGCTGTCTGTCACAGAGCTGGACGAGCTCAACTCAAGCAGAGGTCAGAGGAAGCGGTTAGCTAACATCTAAACAGCTTCCACACCCTCACATGTCTGCAACCAGGTGGTTATGAAACAACCAAAACAAAACAACAGGGGTGTTTATTGAAAGGTAAGGAGAATTCTTCAGCTTTCACCCGCTGATCTTCATCCTGGTATAAACAGAGATGTAGAACTGTGATCATCCTGACAGCTTTGTTTTATTATCATCCCCATTTCCTTCTAAAGCTAAAGCACTGAGCTCAGGCAAACTCATGTCAACAGTTTATGACCTGATGAACTGAATATTACAGTTCTGACGAAACATAATGCTCAACAACAGAGACTGCGTGGAATTGTGACTCCATCACAAGTTACACACCTCTCCCTCTTCCTCAAACACTCAGGTCAACAGAGGTGAAGATCATTGATTTTATTGACACCTGAACTCCGTGCCTCATCAATCCTCATTACCGACCTGCTACACCGATTTCCTGGACAAATCCAGATAAGACTTTGAACGTCTCGTGTGGCCTTCAGGGCACCACTCTAAAAGGTGGATGAATGCCAGTCTGGATCTCTCAGGGCTGTATCGATGCAACGTGTACTTCCGTAGATCCGTACATGGCAGCTCACACACACACACACACACACACACACACACACATTCAAGCTCACGGCCGGACCTCACAGGCATACATAATGCATGAGAAAGTATGAGATGAGGGGGGCAGTGTCCTGTTTCTCCTCTAGAACTGCTGACCTGTGCATCCCCACAGCCCCCCACACCCTCACCCTCTGCTCTTTCACACACACACACACACACACACACACACGAGGCAAGTCCTCGCCTAATGAATCCAAACCGTATCCCTCTGCTGAGTGTGCGTCTACTGCAGCCAAGTGCTGTGAGTGGGTAAATGGGCCAGTCAACAGAGGACAGGCTCTTTACAGAAATCCCCTACCGCACTTATCAGGTGAGCATCGGAGCATATATATATATATATATATATATATATATATATATATATATATATATATATATATATATATATATATAGATAGATAGATAGATAGATAGATAGATAGATAGATAAAACAGATAAAATCAAGACCAACTTCACATTCAGGTTTGATGGAATGAGGTGGAGCAGGTGACGCCCAAAGCCTTTAAGTTATGTAACAAATACACCTGAATGTTCTTGCACAGTGAAAAGGTCTACACACACACACACACACACACACACACACACACACACACAGCCTCACAACAGCAGTGCCAAACACATAAAGGAGCTCAACGTGTTCAGGCGCAGCACAGCTAGCTGCAGCTGCTAGCACGATACTGCCGCCGTGTGGCGTCTCCATGCTAGCACACGCTACACTCTCTGAACTGACAGAGGCCGAGCACACGCAGAGGCCTGGCGCCATCTTGTGGCATTGTTTCATTGACGGTTACTGTCGTTGGAGTTTGTAAGCATGAGCTGAACTCTTTTAACCTCTACCTTACCTCTGTCTGCAGTCTGCTCCGTGTCTTCATAGCAAATTTTTGTTGATAATATTATTTTCAAGTGCGATGGTCTTGAAGCATTCTTTGTTCCTTTTAGTGAGCCAGATCATTGGCTCAGCTCAAGAAGATTGTAGTTTTAACACTTACACTGCACTGACTTGACTTATGATTTATATGTGTTCACATATATCACTTAAATTATTGGATACATTCTTTGTACTGGCATATTCAGAAGTAAAAATTACATTTTCTACTGCCAGTAAAATGCCAATTGTTTTCATTGCATTTACAAACCCTTGTAACTCTCTGAAACCAGCCAATCAATGCACTGACTTTTTTGTAGAACCACTCTGTTACACAAAACAGACAGAAATGCCTCTTAAACACTTAAACATAGGAATAAAATATAAAAGGACAGCTATGACGTTCATGCATGGAGCACACGTCTCACAGACCCTACCCTTCACTTTAAAGGCTCTTTGAATCGGCTTGTTTGCAACCGGCGTATCACTAATGTGGATAATACTAAAGACACAAACACTGATTTAAATTGTATTCTTTGTAAGTAACTTAATAATGATAATGATGATAAAGGAAACACTGTATTCACGACTCATGGTATTAGGCTTAACAGCAGAAAGCAGTCAAACAAACAGGGCTGATAAAGTGTTTATTAGAAGTTGTCATTACAGAGTGCAAATATCAATATCCTGGATTTCTTTACAGGTGTGACATTTGTCTTCATTAACCAAAGAATGAACAAAAAGCAGGTTTTAAAAGCCAAAAGTCTATTCAGGTCTCAGCTGAGAGTGTGAGGAGGATGTTTTTGAGAAAGGGTTTGTTTCAACCCCCCACATCCGCCGGGACAGTGTAGGTAGAAGTCAATGAGACGTCTGTTCTAATCTCTCATCAGCTATCTGAACCCTGGAGCGAGGCCCTTTACCAAGTGTGTCTGTTCATTATGTAACTCTTTCACTTTACCTTCCTGGAGCTTTAACTCAGAGGAAATATGATTATTATCTGAGTGGAATCTTGTCGCCACTTGACGTCATTGAAATGATCACATCTACAATTCCTCGTTAGGCTTCACAATCAAGCCATTTATGCAGCAGTTACATCCAGGCTTCATAAGTCTGAACTTCATTTGCCCTTCTTAAGCACTGCCCCTTTTTGGTCTGTGCTCCAATAAGAGTTGAGCGAAGCTCGTCAATTTTCCCCTTTCCCGTATTCATAAGCTAACTAGCACATGACACATGAGCCTAGCACATAGCATATCTACATACAGGGAATTAGAAAGTCCACTGAGGCCTGTGATTGGAGAACCAAGCAAAAAGGAGCGGTGCTTAAGAAGAGTCAATTTGTTAAATACAATTAGTTTAAAAAAATAATTTCATTAACATTTGAAATATTCTCACCATTCATCAGAAAATAAGACATGTCTAAGGTTACAACTTGACTGAATCGAAGAGTTTGAAAATAAACTTTTTGAACAATTTAAACTTAAAGCCACCTGGTGAGTCATGATAAAGTGTTAATCAAATGAAGTAGCAACCGACAGTGGGATCAACGTGAACCACAGAAGTGACAATAAATACAAAACATAATTTAAAAAAAAAGACTTCACTCTAACAGAGCATGACAACAGTCCACCCTTGTTGTCACATCACCTAGATATCTCTTCGTGCACGAACATCCCATTCTGTCCATCAAAGTCTCTGCAGTCCCTGCCATGGTTACTTTGGCTCTGGAATGCCATCCTTCCAGTCAGTGCAGCCAGTCGCACGTGATGAAAATCACAGCAACCGGAGGAGCCGGGCTGAAACTCCACCAGGACCACTGTGAGCCCTGGTGAGAACGTCCGCGCCCACTCCACAGATGGAGCTGGCAGAGAAACACATGAGCACACCAGGCGACAACCTGCCGGCAAGGTCCTTCACACAGCGGATGACCTCCATTCCCTTTTTAACACAGGTTATTAATGGCACCCAGCTGCGTTGGGAAATGGCCAGTCATTTCTCAATGTTCACATATAAACAGGTGACTGATGTTGGCACGTGTTGCTCTCTGCTGGGGGGGGGTTATGTTTCTGTGTGCCTTCATACATACAGTTATTGAATGTGACATCTATCAGCAGTCTCACAGCTAAAAATCAATGGGTATATGCACATGCTTCCATGCCCTTAAAACAATGTGAGCTTTACCAACAAAATCAAGGAATGAGTTTTTTTTTTCTTTTCTCTCAGGTTTCAGACGAAGGATCAGGACATCAAAGCATGTTTGATCCAGATCTTTTTTGAGCTCCATCAGTTTCTGTTGAGACGAGCAGTCTTTCATAAAGTGCTTTTGCATCATCTTGTCAGATAACATTAAAAAGGTCACATTTTTACCTCTTTGGTAACAAAAAAGGAAGAAAAAAAAAAGATGAACCAACATATTTCTTTAAAAACAATCAGATAAAGACAAATGTCATCATCCAGGTGCAGAGTTTGTAGGTAAGCTGCTACTTTGTGTATCGTCCCAGACTAGACGTGGCGGTCAGTGGTTTCTTCTGGCCTTTGGAGAATTGGCGCAAAACAAAGTCAAAGTTTGCCGTTGTGGACATAGCGTAGAAGACGTTTGCTTTGTCGGGTATGAGCAGATCTGAAACAGAAAAAGCAAGACAAAGTGTGAGAAAGGTGTGTGTGTTTTCTTTCTCTGTTCTTTAGCAGCAGTCACACTCTGTCCTCACCTCTTCCCTGGGAGATGACCTGTGTCAGGGTGAAGTCCCTCCAGTTCATGTGCTCCAGGTGATGCTTCTCCAGAGCTCTTTGGATCACCTGTGCAGTTTTGTCCTGGCTGGTCAGCTGTGAAAGAAACATAAATGCTATTATACAAAACACACTTTTAATGATATCGGAAGTTTTTGCTTCCAACTGCAACACAGATAAACTCACCAGGATGCTTTTGTACATGTTGCCATTGTTGTGGCCCAGATCCACGCTCACCCTCACTATGCAAGAGTCAGCTACCTGTCGGTTATACACCGGGAGGGAGGTCATGGACACGGAGCGCTTGTGGTGGGAGGACGTGGCGGGCTTTGGCCGAGCACCGCCGCAGGACGTGGCTGAAGGACAGGGGTCCGTCTGGCAGTCAGAGGAGGAGCTGGAAGGAGTCAAGGAGTCTGGAGAAGAGGCCGTGGAGGAGCAGGGTGAGGATGAGGATGAGGACGAGGAGGAGGAGAAGGCATCGGACACATTGTTGCAGGAGCTGTGAAAGGACTGCAGAGGAGAAGATACTGATGAGTGATGAGCGCCGTCTGAGAAACTCTGCTTAATGAGGGTTAGTTTGGAGGATCTTTGTGAAGGAGATTATGCGAGTTTCATTCAGTGTATTTAAGCTCGGGGGGGTTGTTTGACTTCTTAAAACAGGGCGATTGTGCTCAGCACAACATCCACTATTTACACTTCACAAACAGAGGCCTTAGACAAAGGCACGGCATGACAAAGCTTCCAACAAAGACGTCACTGTTAGCATAACTGAGGACAAAGGATAGTCAGAAAACAGGGCTGTGAGACAAGGAGGCAGAAACACGCACACACACACGCACGCACACACACACACAAACAGCAGGTTCACCTGCAGTCTGATGGAACAGGCTGAGTTTGGGGAAGAGAGATCCTCCATCTCAGATCCACTGGATCCAGAAGATGTAACGCTGATCTGGTCAGCTGGGAGTTTTTTGGATCCATCACTCACTGTCAGGAGACTGAGGACAAAAAAAAAAAAAACATAGATTCATGTTTGGCAGAAACTAGGTCAGCAACAGCTACTGTTTGTCCCACTGCCAAACTGAGGCTTTAAGTGTTTTATGTGCAGGTCCGTGTGCACAGTAAAATGCGTATGTACTGTGTGTGTTTGAATATTCAAACAACACCAACAGCATGATACTCACGAGGAAAGTTTCTTGGTTAGTGTGCGGTGGCTCCAGGGAGTTGGTGAGCACAGGTCCTCTGGAGGCTCCAGCTGCCTCGACAGTTCATAACTGTGACAAAAACAGAAATGAGTAAAAGATTTTAAAAAATAGATTTGAGAAATGTTAAAACAAATCTGTTCTATTCCAGCAATAGAAAATATTTAAATAAACCAGCTCTGAACATGGGGACAGTGGAGGTTTAAATTTATAAAATAAATTATAATTATATTATAATAATTATAATTATAAAAGAAAGAAATTTATAAAAGATCCCAAGATGTAATGCTGGGACTAATACCAAATGACATAACTGGAAGAGGGGAAAAGAGTTTTTACAAAGATTACTGATTGCAGGTCTTAAATGTACTACAAAGATGAGATTACAAAGATAGATTTGTTAACAGATGGAGGCCTGCCATGGTCTCTACGAATGCAGTAAAAGTCAAATTATTATTAAACTGAAAAAAAAGTACAATGAACTTTATTTTACAGTATTTGGAGTTAAATATACCAGTTAAATATGTCACACGAGAAATGATTATATGTGTGATAATGTCCTTTCTGCAGTACCAACACAGAGGAAACTGATTCAGAACATGCCATACTAATGGGTTGAGCATATTGATAATTCACAGTTTTTCAAAGAACTATCGTCGACCATCAATGCACTGCTGGATAACATTTGGAAACTAGGTTACACAGGATAGGGGTGTGAAACATTAATTTAGAGACAATACACATGACTGTTTAAATATATGCTGGTACTAATTTTCTTTCATGTCTGCATGTTTTTCTTCACCATCCAGAGTTCCATAGTAACATGTCAATGAGGAGGAGATTCTCACTGTAACCAAGAGAGGTACTCAAGTCTGGACCTCCACAGATTAAAGAGGAACAGGAGGAACCCTGCACCAATCAGAGAGCAGCAATCAGTGAGAGCAGCTCAAAGAGAGAGACTGAGACCTTCGTGTTGACTCCTACTAATGAGGAAAGTGACCACACTGAACCAGAACCAGAAAGAACTCTCAGCTCGTAGCTGAGAGCCAAGAGCAGACCAGATTTGAGCATAAAGACTCAGGATCAGTGTCAACACCTAAGAAAAGATATTGCATAAGCACTAACATTTTGGAAGGCGCATGAGGTCACATACAGGTGAGCTTCACCTGAAACTTCACCTGCAAGATGGTTTGTTACATTGAACCATCTGAAAAGTCATTGGACACTGTTTGGAAATGCACTGTTTCGGCACGCACTTGCCAAAAAAATCATGCCAGATGATTGGATGAACCATCCATTTTCAGACCTCAACCAATCGGGTCAATGAACCACATTACATAATCAAACTCCTCCTGCAGACAGCTGAGAGAAGAGTGAAAACATGTTTGCTTCCCTCAGTGAAAAATTACTCTTCAGTTATGTAACTAATGCTAGCAGCATCTATGCTAACCTCTTTGCTTCACACACAAATCAAGTCTTAACCACGCTCGTAGCTCATGCTGTAGCTGCCAGCAGTTCCTCATAGCACATAGCCTGAAGCCTGGCAAGATGGATTCATGTGAGTGTAGCTGTCTAACAAGGTTACGTTCTCGTGGTTTGTGGTCAAAACACACAAGAACTGTGAAAAGTGAAGAGGCACATGATTGCAGGACTTAAGAGAAAAGTTTGTCTCAAATCTACTTTTTCTTTTTTTTTTTCTTTTTTTGTTTTAGATAAAAATACCTGGATTAACATTTATGAAAGAATACAGTTAGTTACAAGTATCAAAATCAAGGCAGCTATTTTTAAGTAGATCCATAAATTCTATTTGACTATTATAAAGATACATAAAACTTCTCAAGATAAAAATAATAATCAAACCTAATCCCAATGCATCTGTTTTGGTGATGCAATGTGCTGTGAAGTTTCTGGGGTTTGGTTCATTAGAAGTTCATTAAGTTCATAAAATTTGTCTTGAACCCATGCATCTGTGTATGAAATGGCATGCCTGATTTTCAATCAGATCTATAAAAACTGCAGAGCGTACTAATCACTGGAAGACATTTTACCAAGAAAGGCACACTGTTATTTTAGAAGAACCTTTTAAACAGGTGAAGCACAGTGAAAGTTGCTCTGTCTCTGAGCCTTTGTGGATACAAGCACATCATGAATTATGGACAAATCATGTTAATGCTATTTACAACTGTGTTTTTATTTTTCTTCTTATGTACAGGGATGTGTACAGGGTACATACAAGTGTATATTTAAGTGTATATATTATATGTCCTTGTTTGTTTGATGATGCCTTGGCATTTTTTTCTTCATATCAATATTATTATCAATTTAAAAGGCTCCAACAGTGACAGATTTACACCCACGCCACTCAGTATGACAGGACATTATGATCTATGAATACAATATGTTGTTGTTGATGTGTGCATACAGCACCTAACATCATATGTTTCAGTGGAAAATTATGAAAGCAACACACCTTTATTTGTCCACACGGAGCATGAACTCTTTAACAACAGAAGAAGAATTTTTACAACTCATATTTCAGATTATGTAACTAAACTTTTATGGAGCTCCCAGCAGGCTTTGTGACACAAGTGTGTTATGTGAAGGGGTAAATAAAACACTTTCATCTCTCACCTCTCTTGGTCAGTGAGCAGCTTGTGTCCCTGCAGCCACGCAGCGATTCTGGGATGATGGGGCAGGTTGTACTGGGAACAGGAGGCCTGCAGCACACGGATCTGTGACAGAACCTCAAACTCCTGTCGGGGAGAGAGAGAGAGACATGTCAGTGGGTGAACAGTGACAGACACTGCAGGATGATGTCCTGCAACAGTGCTGTAGTAAATGTCTCCTTAGAGATATGTCAGTGTAACCAAATGTCTTCCAGCCTTCAGCATGTCAGTCCCGGTCAGTTTACTTTGACAATGCAAATACACTGTACACACCCAATAACACACAGGCCTGCACTGCGCTGACAGATAAAAGAAAGAAAGGACAAAAGGAAAACATAAAAGATGGCACAAACTTACCCTCCTCCTCTTCTCAAAGTTTATGAGCCCACCCTGTCAAAAGACAGACTCTTAGTACACTTACTCATTTATCACACAGATCATCAAGAAATGAAGGGAAACACTGCAGTAGCACTTTATTCTGACATCCATAAACAGCATATAAAAAGATGAATGATCTATAGCACATTGTAATGGAGTTATAAACATGGATGAGGACCATTCAAAACATGTATTAATTGTTAATACTGCCTGTGAATCATCCATATCTGGGATATAAAGAGATGAATCACTGACAACAGAACGCAGTTCACGATCATGACTATGTCTCCATATATTACATGAGCTTCTTTAAAACATACTAAATTCAACTTCATCAGATATCTGTCAGAGAATTACAGAAAAATCTATTTGAAGTGACAAAAGTTAAAGTTTGAATGAGTCCTGTCTGGGAGCGTAAGTGAAGTGGTATCCACTGCTGCATCTTGAAGTAATAAGGCATACCATGAGATATTTTGCTGTACAGCATATACTTTATGAGTGGATGTCAAACATGTACCTCCACAGTGTCTGGCAGAGCAGTGTCCAGCATGGTGAGGACGGTCAGATAGGTGCCCAGGTAAGGAACCACTCCACTGGAGGTACTCTGCAGAAAGACAGGTGACATGACAGCAGGGTTACAGCAGCAGGTACTCGTGTCACTGTATCTGCTTATTTGTGTCTTCTGAATACAGCTGGTGTTGTTTTTTTCCATTGAATGGGTTGATATTGGACGACATTTCACACAAGGCCGTTAGCAGCACTATGGGTTCATGTTACAGCCCAAGAGAATGTGCATATGACTCATAAAAGACCCCGGTCTGGTCTATTATTACTGTCCTATAATCCTGGTGATCTGAGGCCATTTGAAACTCACCAACCACAGCTAAAGATAGGTTTGAGCCTCTGCCATGACAGAGATCCTCCTCCACCCACACTGAGAGAAATCAGCTCTCTTGTGGCTTTTAGAGTTCTATGAGATTTTGCATGAGTCTTTTTTGAAAAGCTAAACTAAACCCCGCCTCAGGCAACGTGAATCCAAAACAATATCACATGAAAAACGATCACATTTGGCAGCATTCCTGCTGTGACACAGGCTGAAGTAGACCTCAGTGATATACAACACTGGCCTTCATCTCACGTCTTCAAAACATCTCAATCTTTTCTCCTCCTGAGGTCTGACTCACCATCTGTCTGGAGATTGGACACCGCTTGGATATCTTTGGAGAAATGTTATCCACTGTCGCCTGCCCTCCGTCCTGTCAAAGTAGGTCATACGGAGCTATATTCAGATGGCGGTTATAGACATATACATTGGCACATTACAGAGACTAAGTGATTAAAAACATTTACTTTGCATGTTTGACCATGTGCATAAATACAGTAAGAACACTGTCATCTGGTTTATGAAGCAAATTCTTCCATACAGAATGAGATTTATTACACATTAACTTGGATATCCTGTTTAATAATTATCTTGTGAAAGGCCACTTTGAAGCCCGTTTGTTTTTGTCTGCAATATCAGACTAAAAGACAGGGATTAGACTTCATGTAAATGTATGAGTGAGTGTGTTTACACAGATAAAAGCGCTCTCAGTAAAAAGGCTGCGCCTGAACACAGTCAAAGTGAAAAACAGGAGAACAAAAGTGAGACGAAAATGAAATGACTTCCCACTGAATGTTATTGTGAAGCAGAAAATACTAGTTCAAGTTGCTGGTTGTTGTGTGCAGAATGCTGATCTGTGATCTCTTGACATTAGAGTCTTTCACTGTAACTAGACACAAGCCTGCTCTGACGTAGTTGCCTAAAGGAGACGACTACAAAGGAAAAAAGGGAACATAATGTGCTCGAGGACACTAGTTTCACATTAACACTCGGTTAAACATTTCTGTGAATATTAACAAAAATATTCATCTTTTTAATGATTAAAGGGACAAAGAGTGCTGAGGGGGACAATCGTTTCCAAACATGTTTTCAACATGTGGAACTTTCTTTGTCCCGTGTTTTCCTACAGTTCAGATCCCTGAAGGACCTCCCTCTATCTCTAATGGATTCCTGTGACTGAATGGATGTAACAGCTGCAGTGGTAAACATTAACCCTTAGATGTAAAAGTAGGACAAAAATTTCCTATGGAACTTTTGTCAGGTATAAACAATATTCACCCTGTAGCACATCTCATCTCGTCTCTCAAAATGAGACTAGTTTACTTGTATGCATGAATGTATATGAGTATTGTATTATCTCTATTTTGAGCTCACATAAAGACTGATATCACTTAACTGAGGCTGTTTTCCATGAGATTTACACACTGCTTACAATCATATGACAATTTGTTTTTTTTAATTTAATAACTACTAATGGCATAACCCAATTACTCTACTTTGTAGCTTGTTAACTGACATTAACCCACTGTACTTGTAGATGAAATGTTGCCATATGTGCATAACCATGCTAGCTTAGCTTGTTTAGTAGCTAAGTAGCATAACAGAGAGAAAGACTATCCACTACTTTAATCAAAATGCTCTACTTTATAGCTAACAATGCTGAAAATGATGACATAAAATGTACTTCTGTAGAATATAAATTACTTTATAAAACTTTGTATTATATTATTACTTTTGACACATCTATAACAGGGTGTAGTTTCCAATGACAGATCTTTATAGGTTAACAATGTAAAGTAGTAAATCTTCTCACCTCCACTAGGAGCTCCCTGTTGGTCAGAACACAGTTCTCATCAGGGAAGGTTTCCCAGAGGTTGTCAAACATGGCCATGCTATCCCTGCAGAAATACAAGAGACGATGTGCAGTGAATATAAAGATATGTCTATGAACTGCTATATATAATAGTGTTAAAATGTTACATTTGCCTTTCTGTGAGCAGCTGTTTATAAAGAGAACAACATGCTTCAGTTATCCTTGACATTATAATAGCTTACTGCAGTGTCCATGACCTGACATTGAATATGGGTCATCCAAAAGTGAGACATTTGCTGACTTGCTCTGTCACCAACATAGAATTGCACATGATGAGGGTTCAGTGTCCTCATTATAGGACAATTATGTAGAAGACAATATAAACATAACTAGAGGACCAAAATGATGTCCCTTGGTTGTAACCCAACCCTACCTGCTAACAGCTGCCCAGGTCTTTCTTAGTCTGTACACTGCATTAGACTGAAGGGCCGACAGGATGGCCCTGAGAGAGGAGAAGTTCTTTAATCGACGACAGTCCTGCAGATGAAACAATTTGAATTCAGAGGATTCACTTTATTTCAGATTAAATATTTCCACTCACAATCCCTTATGCTGACGATGTTACTCCTTATACAAAAGATCAATGAAGCTCTCATGAAGTGTTTTTATAATACACTGACATGAACTGCCATTTTTTGACTGACCTGTGCTACTTTGATCCACTTCTCTATGATGCGGGCCCTTTGAGTCGGTGTGGTGGGAGGCCGTTGGGAAAAAGTGGGACTGGAGGTGGCGTCTGTTGGCTGGCAGAGCAGGGACATGATGACCTGGTTGGTAATGGCGTTAAACTGTGCAATGGTGGCACGGATGGTTGGAGACATGTTTTCCTTCTTGTCTCTTTGGGACCACACACACCCCAGACACTGGTAAGGCACCACGTTGACAAACAGAGCCTGAAACACCATGAAAACCAATCATCAGCGTTTAATCATCAATGTACGACAACAGAAATGTCAGAATATGGAAGAGAGTACGTGTGTTTCACGTACAGAGTCCATTCGGGTGAGCTGTTCGGCAATGGCGGCAGCTGAGAAATCCATGATGCCACCTTGATCCAGAGAGTTTTCACATCCTGAATCCTCATCACCAGAACCTTCCTCGGCCTGCTCCACATCCGCCTGGCCAGGACTGACATTTGTCTCAGCTTCTGAGGAAACACACACAGCAAGAATCAAGACAAAGTGAGCATGGCTTTTTGGGGGAGGATTTTACTTTGTTGACAGTGTGGTCTTGTGACTTTCTGTCATGTCATGTTAAGGGTCACCTTCTTTCTGGAACCTCTTGAGCAGTGCCTCAGTCTGCGCAGCCAATGAGCAGAAGTTGGGCTGGCTGCGCATGTTGTCGTGAACTGCAGAGCTGATCCTCAGGTGATCCAACAGCAGCCTGAGTGCCGTGTGCAGGGGAGGATCTCTGAAGTCTTCGCTGTATTCATCCAACCATGTCTGGACAAAGGCCAACAGAGGGCTGAGGAGGCAGTGAAAGAACGGTTATACTTTAACTATTTAAAAGACACAGTGTGACAGACTAGAATAAGGCTAAAAAGGGTTAAAGCACACTGAATTGTAAATGTATCCACCTACCTTGTGTAGCATTCACTGTTGTCCAGATCTGCAGCAGCATTGTCTCTATGGTGAAATAAAAACAGAATCTTCAGGCTGTTTTTTTTGTGTATTTTTAATTATTATTTATTCCGATCATAAACCTGACCTTGATTCATGCCAACCACAGTCTAAAACCACACTGTGCATAATTGTTGTTGTTGAAAGCCTCAACATAATGAGCACCTGCTAGGTACTTATTATTACATCAAAGCTGGCAAGAGATGGTTGCTTTGTCAAGGAAACAATGTATAAAAAGATTCTGACGCAACGCTGTGACTTTGCATGTGCAACAACTCGAGCTGTTTTCCCAGAATCCAGCACGACTCTACTAAAAGAGCCTCTGCTTTCTCATTTGGGGAGGATAAACAGAAAAATACGCTAACTTTTAGCATTCACAGTGGATGGAAGTGAGACAGAAACCCAAACTGGAGAGAAACTGAGGCAGTGTGTGTGAATGGACGTGTGAATGTGGATTTGAATGTGAATGAGGGGAAACTGTAGTATGTCATTCAGCAAACCATTAATGGAATAAATCAACATTTTGGGAAATACATGCATCTGAAGAAGATACCACTCTCATGTCTGTATGCTAAATATAAAGCTACCACTGTTGTTAGCTTAGCATAACAACTGGAAACAAAAGGAGACTGCTGCTAGCTCACCACGAACATCTGCCAACCAAAACCTACATACACAGATGCACACATAGGAAAACCAAGTACATTATTCTGCCTTGTTAGCTTAGCTTAGTTTAGCATAGTATAAAGACAAGAAAACAAGAGAAAGCCTTTTACTCTCATAATGTATGGATTTAAAAATAGATATAATGTGTATTAGTGAGCTTTAAACGTGGTGGCTATAACTTCATATTTACTCTACAGACATGAGAGTGGTATCATTTTATTCATCACACCAGGTGTACAGTGGTACAATAAACAGTGACTGTACCTCTGGAAGAGCATCTCTATGAGCTCTGAGGTACCCATGAAGGTTCTGTACGTAGAGAGGAGGATCCTGCCATAGTCCTGCTCCTGGCAGCAGGGGTCAAGGAGGTGATTCACAAGCAGGTTGAGGGTAGCAGCCTTCAGGCGGCGCACTTTGCAGGTCCGGTACTGGACGAACGCACAGCATGGGTTCGTCTCAGCGGGATTGGAGGAGGGGACGGGCTCCCGGCGCAGAGTGATCCCATAAACTGCACCATCCTCACACTCCTCACCCCATTCCTGCACTGGGTTCTGAGGATCACAGAGACAGGAAATAATGTTATGGATTTACATCAACACTCATGCTAAGGGAGTGGTTACTATCCAGTGTCCTGCTTGTGCCTTAAAAACATGCAGGTACGGGTCAAATACACAAATATATATCTAGTAATGTTGCTGGTCACAACATTAGGGTCAGGCTGGGCAGTGAGGAAGTAAAAATAGCAGCAGGCCTCTATAGTCAAACAGCCAGGTGAGTCTACACACACACAAACAAGTGACACACCATCACCTAGACTCTCACAGATCCCATATGAACCACAACAACAGGGGATTATTTGCTGATACTCATAACCATAATTCCACGTCTACAGCGACTGCACAAACAGGTTAGTGTGTAATGATGATAATTATCAGCTGTTCATCCACCATACATGCGGGCAGCAGCCCGTGCTTAGTCTTCAATTCTACGATTTCCCAGCTAGACAGGAGCCTGAGAATTCCCAGAATTTTATAGGCTCACGTGAATGTTTATGGACAAATACGGATTATCAAAAGGTTAGGACATCAAAGCACAAACACTGCCTAAATGTCAGACAGCTCACAGTTTCGATCACTGTCACTTATCCTCTGCGGACTAGTATAAAAAAAACAAGCCATGGAGGACTGTGTGTTCAGCACTAAGTGTGGTGCTTTTGTTCAGACATACTGTTTTTTTCATGACACCTTTAGATGAGAGCTCAGATCTCGTTTGATCTCAGAGATCAATGTTGGAGCCACTCTCCTCCAGAACGCTCAACAGCACTACACAGGAGAACAGGCTTCATTCAGTGTGAATGCTGAGTGTCTTATTCAGGCTTTCAGAATATCTTCATTATGAGGTCACTGCTCAAAAATCATGAGAACAAATCTGAAGTGGGCTCTCTTTGAAATTTGTTTCCACGTTTGTCTTTGCAGATTTCATAATTAAAATCCAATCCAAGGCACACATGGACATGAACACAGACACACACACACACCTTTAGATCTACCCCTTCAGTCCTTCCAGGGCAGACATCAACAATGGTTGTGCACGCATAACACAAGATGTGTTCACCCCTAAAAGACATGACCTCTTTTCCCTCTATTAGAGGAGCACTTAGGTGATTGAGTATCATAGGCTGAGATATCAAATCAAATCAAATTTTATTTGTATAGCCCAAAGTCACAAAACACATTTTGCCTCAGAGGGCAGATATCCCGTCTTTTTTTTTTTTTTTACTATGAGTGAAGCTCCTCATCTGCTCACTCCTACTCCTCACCCCGTTTGTTGAGTAGCACTCCCCATATCAAGGGAACCAAACTTGCATTCAGTCTGTGGAGTGCTCCTTTAAATGTCAGGTGTGTTACATCATAAGAGCCAGGCTCAGTAACATGTCTTGCATGACTGCTGTCTGATCCATCTGGATAAAATGGAAATGCTTCATAAATCTTGACAGAGGCTGTGCACTGAAAGCAAGCAGACAGCCATGTGTGGAATGAGTTGATGATCTTAATTGCTCTGTACATTTGCATCTTATGGCTTCATGTCAGCATGACACAGCAAGCATTACTGGCAAGTCACTGCCTGTGCTCGTATAAGAATTTAAATGTAATTATCCGCCTGCTTCATCTTATGTAAATGAACATTTAAATGTCTTCACGTACAGGACAATGGCGAGCTGCCTGTGTCTGCTATTGCTAACAAGTATCACACAAACCCTTTGTCTCTCATAGAAACTAGGAGTGTTTGTCAGCGACACAGATGGTGAACTGTGCATTGTGTCCCACTGTTCAGTGTCAGCGACGGTGGTACTAAGCTCTGCTAACAGCCACATCGAAAATCAGACTTCTTCTCCTCGGAGCGATCATATTATCTTCTAGCCACAGAGGTAACAGATCTCCACAGCATTTGATATAAATATGACAGGGGTGGACTTGATCTATTGCATCTTCAGAATTACATTTGAGTCTCAGATGAAAGAGGTTGACTGCTGTCAAATATTCTGTCTGCTGTTTGATTAAAAAAAAAAGATTTCTGACCCATTTCTCAAGCTGCTTCTCTTTTTCCTAACCCAAACAGGCATGTCCATGATTCATCTGTACACCCTGAACCAAAATCAAACATTTGAAAATCAGTTCCTTCCAGCAAAGCCAGATTACAAATATCACTGAGAAGACAGAATATGTTTTTCATTTGGATGGCTGGAGGAGTCAGCAAATACCTTCAGAATAGCATCAAGTCTTTCTGACAGAACCTTTTCCAGCATTTTAGGTATTTTATTCCTTCAGAAAAAAAGCTTAGCTGTAACGTCAAAACAAACTGAGCCCAGACTCCTGTGGACTCCTATAAGGTACACTAACGAACTCTGCTGTGGGATAAATATGATTTACACATGAAGAGTAAGATTGATGAGGACAAAATGTACTTCTGTGACATTAGAGGGAGTAACTAACTCTACTTGGCTCTATTCAGATAAATGACATTCCAAAAAATGGTTCCATTCTATCGTTTAGTTGCCTTCATTATTGGATCATATCAAACACTTCTTACCATTGTTAACTCCCATTTTCCCATCTCGTCCGGTCACCTAAGGAGTGTTTTCCATCTTGACAGAAACTGTTGGACTGAAAATGAACTTCCACCTTCAGAGACACTTCACGGCTGCATCTTCATTTAATAAACGGGGTTTTAATTCTCTTGTTCTGGACTACATTAACGCGTTTGTATTAAAACAAAGACGGCTTTGGCTTTAGAGCGTTCGTTACATGTTACGCATGTTTAGAAATGTGGAGGTCTGCTTCCATGTGACTCCTCCGACTTCTATCCACCGGGACCCGCCTTGAGGTCTCCTCCCCGCTCCTAACCGCAGTCTGAGGACGGTCCGGTTCGAGCTCAGCGGGCTTTATAGTGGGAGGCGACTGCAGCCGTGAGCTGTAGGAGGAGTGAGAGGAGGTGTGTCTGCCTGTGTGCGTGTGTTTGTGTTTGTTGGTGTTTGTGTGGTTAGGCGGTGTCAGCAGTGTGTCAGTGACTGTCTTAAAGGTGAATAGTTTGGGAGACACGCTATACACAGAGAGAGACAGCACTTTGATATTTGTGCTGTCAATATGAAGCTACGGCCAGCTACTTATCCCAGCTGAGCACCGGACATAGAGGGACACAGAGCACAGGTCACAGAGGTAACAGGATCAGTTTCTCAGTTTTAAAATACCCAAAGACTCTGAACAATAAAACTAGATGGAAATACAAATCATTTTCAAGCAACCTTGTAAGTACACTGTCTGTCCAAAAAAGTTGCACACTTGATGAGCTTCTGCAGTGTCACAAGAGTTGACACCAGAGTTGCATTAATTTCTCACCAAGATCTTATATTAATGATGGGAGAGTCGCACCGCTGTGCAAAGTCTTCTCCAGCACATCTCAGAGATTCTCAGTGGGTAGACGACTCTGTGGTGGCCAATCCATTTGTGAAAATCTCATGAAAATCTTGAACCACTGATTTACAATGAGTACTGGCACTGACATCTTGGAATATGCCCGTGCCGTCAGTGAATAAAGACCTGGTCATTCACTATGTTCAGGTAGTCAGCTGACCTCATTCTTTGGGGATAAATGTTGCTGAACCTAGACCTGACCAACTGCAGCGACCCCAGGTCATAAAGCTGCCCCCACAGGGTGCACATGGGTACATCACTTCATCTACCTCTCTGCTCACCCTGATGTGCCCAAGATGATGTTTCAGCACATTTTATTAATGCATAGGACAGTCCTTAATCAGATTGGAGTATTTTCAGTGAACTCCTTAGCTGTTTTCTTTGCTTGGTGCAGGCCAATAATTTGACCCTTCTGAAACTGATTAACATCCTCTCCATGACCACGGGATATGTCTTCTGACATGGTTGTTTAAGAATGGAGAAGCTACTCACAGCGCCAGCTAGGGTTAAATAACTTGTTGCTAGCTGACACATATCAATCACTGCAGTAATTACCCGATGGAAAGCTCTTACTGATGTGCTTAGTTAAATCCAGGTGGGGACTTTTTCTTTGGACAGCCACTGTATTTAAGAGGCATAAAACAAGGGTAGCGCAGTGGGCTAGCTGTTTCACAGTCTTTGTGCTAAGCTAAGCTAATGGCTGCTCGCTGTTGCTTTGTATTTGCTCTACAGACACAAGAGTAGCATCAGTCTTCTCATCTTCAAAAAAAAAACTAATGCTTTACAGTGTAGAGAGGCAATGTTGGGTGGGGGCATGTTGAATGCCCCTGTGGTAGATAAAACATGATAAAGTGCCCTGTAAGGTGCCCCTCCAGTGGAGAAAACATGATACAGTGCCATAAAGGCTGCAGTGAAAACAAGAACACAGTGCATTATCCTGTCCTCTGGTTCATATTTCTCTGTCTGCTACTGTCACAATTACTTCCTAGGCTGTATGCACTCTCTCTCTCTCTCTCTCTCTCTCTCTCTCTCTCTCTCTCTCTCTCTCTCTCTCACACACACACCATAAGAACAACAGTTATACTCTGGCCTCTAAACGCCTCTAAATGGCTGAATAGCTCCGCTAATAGTTCCCTGTGTTTCTATTACAGATGTGGAGAAGAAGAACCAGTGTGTAGGAATCTGTGGCATGTCGTGATGTTGTCCTTGATCCTGATCCCCTGGCACCACTGTGGCCTTCATGGTGTTGGAATTTCAAAAACACAAAAAAACATTTTTACTTTGTTTGTCCTGGGCTCCTGTAGAAACATGGCGGCTCACCATGGCAGACTCTGTGGAAGAGGACCTGCTCCATCTATAGATATGAAGTCTCATTCTAAAGTAACAAAAACACAACAGTTCTTATTTTCAGGTGATTATACACCAATGAAAACAGAGTTATGAATATTATATTCTGTAAACAGAGCCCTCTAAATCTGAGTCACAGAATTGAACTTTTCTCTCTGCTGGAAATTGGAGCTGTTTCATTTTTTACGTCACTATCTAACCGCAACTCTAAATCTTGATAATTAAACACATTATTGGTGTTATTTATTCAAAATAAGTAAAAACGGCTCAGTTTGTAACACCACTGAAGTTTGCTTCAAAGTTAAATACACCAATATATAATATAATAAGAATATTGATTCATCAATGTATCATTATAACACTGACAATGTTGATGCTTTAGGTACATTTTGTTTTAGATACTTCTTATTTTAACATTAGCGCAGTATTAGTTCTGAATGCTGGACTTTTGTAATGGAGAATTTGTACTGCCTTTTACTCCAATGAAGTATCCAAATACTTCTTGTAGTTCTGCACAGACACATGTTTACTGCCATACGTCCATTCTCAGTACGTGTGAACTGAAGTTTTCTCGTATATATTGCATGCTTTCATAGACCATGAAATGGCTTCCAGACTAGCTGTCCCAACACATACAAGTGAAGCAAGAACAACATGTTTGAGTGAAGGGGGAGTTTAAACTTGTTTTTCACCTTGTTGTTGACTGGCCCAAAGGAAGTGTCCTCCACTGCTCACTTCAAGCTCACTTCACTTTAAGGTGAAGACATCAGCTCAGAAATGTTTGAGTTGGTTACAGGCCTTCTTAAAATACAAGAACACAAGCACAGACACATTTATGAAGGTTTAAAGTGGCTGAATGGATCATATGACTGTCACCTCCAGTGATCTATAACACTGATAAGAGGACAGCAGTGTGCAAGAGAGATCATGGGAATAGCAGATGTCTGTCTCTTACACACTCAATGCATAGTTAAAATTTAGAGGACGGTAAGTAAAGTTTGCTTTTAACAAAAAATTCTGGATATTTTTGATTTGATCATATATATTAATAAAGACAACAAAAATCACAGAGCGTGAGAGAGTGGCCTAAAATGTATGTTCCCCTTGTAATCTGTGGCTCTGGAGGGAGGGAGTGCAAAAAAGGTGCAGGTGTGTTAAAATGCAAAACATTTTAACACAATGCCTCTGTCACAAACTGGAGGTGTGTGTGTTTATCAGGCGGGGAAGGACTAATAAAAGGGCAGTCTATTTGCATTATGGGAAATGTAGGATCCAGTGTTTATGGCACTTGAGCCATACTGGGGAGTAAAAGTCAGTTTTGACCATGGTTTTGTTGACTTGTCTCTCACAAGAACTCCAACTTTATTATTTTGTATTGAATGTAGTGTTACCACACTGTGTGTTTCATGGTTTCTGGTTATATTACTATGTTTAAACCCATTTGTTTTTGTCCTCATTATAACTTCAGAGCCAGGTGAATGAGGTAAAGTGACAATGTTTCATCTTTTATGAATAAAATCTAAAAAAAGTGGCTACTGTCAGTGTGACTGTCTGCTGCATGCATTCTCGCAGCTTCTTCTCACTGCTCCTTGCTTATACTCTCACTTTATTTTTTGCTCTCCAAACTCTGAAAAACAAATCAAATCAAATCAAATTTTATTTGTATAGCCCAAATTTACAAAACACATTTTGCCTCAGAGGGCTTTACAATCTGTACAGGGAGTGACACCCTCTGTCCTTAGACCCTAAGTTCAAGTGAATCTGATCAGACCCTGACCCAGTGTGTGCGTGTGTGCATGTTTGTGTGTTTAGGTTTCAGGCTAAAGCTTCATAATCCGACCTCCATGACGATGCCTTTTCCAAGAAAGTGAAAGCATGCTTCACTTTTCTGTGAAAGATGGCTGTTCATTCCTGAGTGTGGCATTTTGCTCTGCGTCATCCTGCAGCACTGATGTGTAGTTTCCTCTTCCGATCCAAATGTAACACACAACAAACACATCACATGTTTCTTTTATTTAGTCAAGACAAGAACTGTCTCGACCAGTGAACTGCTGAACCACCGAGCCACCAGCAGAAGTTGTGTGAATAACTAATGTCAAACTATTAAATCTCGGGTTATGTTTACACCACAGGGGTCATCTTCAAACCTGTTGTTTACACAGTAGCCCTGACACATGTGATCTTCATGTTTCCTCTTCATGAATAATTTTGGCACTGATTTAGCCTTTTAGATTTCGCCTTCTGATGCTTTTAGGTGTGTTTTTTCCCCTGAGCGCCAGCCATTGTTAGTGATAGCATCATATATTAGCCCATTTTAACACAAATATGACACCATACAGTACAGGCCTAACCTACACCTGTTATTAACATTCTATCTCTTTTAATATACTGTATAAGACATTGATTCTATTAACTCTTGTGAAACTATTATATTTAAAGTTGATCCAGTTTTTGTCTATAAGGTTCAACATTATTAGTCTTGTTGAAGGACACTTCATCATCACATGAACAAGATGAACATGAGTCTATCATAATGCTAGCAGCTCTGTAAGGCTGTATTTAGCAGCATAGCTGTACTTTGAGCTGATTGCAAATGGTGCAAAATGCATTGCAACATTAGCAATGCTGTTGATGTTTACCATCTTAGTTTAGCATGTTAGCATGTTAGTATTGCACTAAAGTAAAGCTGTGGCTGTAGCAGGAATGTCATCAGAAACCAAAACACTGGACTAATTGAGATTTAAAAAGGCTATTAAGATTCCTCCTATGGGAAACATACAACAACCATACCAAATTTCATCCTTACAATAATTTGAAATGCTAAAAAACGACATCACTGGGAAATCAGGGGGCCACCAAAGTAGGATACATCCCCTGGAGACTATGAATAGGAAAATGTAATTCAGTTTCAATTCAGTTTTATAGGACAACTGTCAAGTTCTGGCTAGCTAAAACAAAGGCTATATATGACACAATCCCTGCATATTTGACTTTTGCGCACACTCTCAGCTCTACATTCCATCCATCAAGTACTCTTCACGTCCTCTTGAACAGCAGTTCACAGAATATTGTCATGTCTGCTTCTTGCCATCTGAACCCCCCATTTTTGACGCTATCAGTGATTGGCACACCCATTCTGATCACCTATACTGAAGAACACCAGATAGCTGACATCTCATCCGTCTAATGAGTCTGTGCTCTCATCAAAAAGAGAGAGAACAAATTTCAGACAGGATACGGACAGAGAAGACAGAGAATTCAGGTATTTGGTCTCCAGTATTGAGAATTCAAAGACTTTAGAGGACGGATGACACACAGTGGTTACTGCAAGGGTGAGGAATGTAGACAGACAGCTCTTTATCAACACATCACTGGAGACAAATTCCTTTTGAAAGTCTGAGCATTCATGAACCTCATGACAGCAGCTCACCTTTATGGCATAAGCATAAACATAAAAGTTTGTTCATTGACAGTGTGATCATCACTTCAGCACATTTTGATTTGACATATTCTCGTAAAGAACAACAATTACTGTCTTTAGATTGCTGTTATACTAAAACATTGGAGCAGATGTTGCTGGTTTAAAAATTCTCCAAATGAAAAACTCTTCAGATGAAAGAAAAGTGTTCAGACACGATTCAGACCTTCATTTTTTATTACCAAACTTTATTCATCATCAAAATGCTTGAAATGAAAACATACTGAGGTATTATCAAAAGCATGTTTCACATTGCTTAGAGTTTCCAGGGCCACAGTGGCACATATCAAGTGCATACCAGTCACTCTCAAGAACTCCGCCACTCCTGCTAATGACTCAACCACTCATGCTGCTCAGGTGTTCTCCATGGAGACTGGAATGTCAGAAACCCCTCACTGGCCAACAAGCCTTGTTAACCACTCAGGATCTCTGACGCAAACCTGCTGAGAAAACAGCGTCATCTGTGGATAGACTCTTGAAATATACCTCCCACTGTTTGATGGCAAACAAACCAAGTGAAATAAAGCCATATTCCCTGGGAACGCTGATGATGCTAATGAGTCAGCTTCAATCCTGAGTGCGTTTACTGTGTTGATGGAGTTTACTGTGCAAAGGTCGAAAACACTACACTTAATGAACCTAACCTTTGGGAGAGGTGTGGCATAATGTGATATAAAGGAAAAAAGTGACAATCATCTCAACCCTTTCATGGCTGTGTTTTCAAAGAAATTGATTCCAGGTCAGAAAACACAATATAAGTGGATCATGTTACACAACTCACAAATCACTCCCATCTGACTGGAAGATAGCACTTAGAACATACCACTGGTGTTTAGTGTCATTTCTTAGTGGCATGTCATGTGGAATAGGTATGTCACTGCTGTTCAACTCACACGTAGCACTCCCCACCAGAATGTGGTGTTTCTTGCTGGCATATTACAGTAGACTCTTAGTATGCGAATGCTGTACACCACATAATAATCAGCACACAGCTTATGTTCCACTGACAAGTGTCACTTTCCACAAGCAGACATAGTTCAGAGCTGTTACAAAGATCACGACCAAGCAGCAACCTCCATGGCTGTGAAATGAAGTCTGCAGTTCCTTGAGCCTGGCTACAGAACAAGGCAATGTCCAGCATGTGTAATGTGTGCTGTACTTCTGATTGTTGCTAGCACACAAGCAGCTGAAATTTTTATAAGTTGAAGTTGAGACTATTACAATAGTCACATCTACTAGTACAAGAGCTGTCCACAAGTTTCTCAGTATTGAGAATTAAAATAGAGTCTATGTTGATGTTTTTAGCCTGTTGCCAGCGATTTCAGTTAGGAGTTAGTTCTACCTCGGTTTTGTGCTGGTTGAGATGAAGGAAGTTCTGAGCAATCCAAGCACTGATGTTTAAATTGCTCTTGTAAAGGGTGGAGATTTGTGTCATCAGGAGAGAGAGCAATATAGATATGAGTATCGTCAGCATATGTGTTGATGCCATGCCTGCTGACATCACCAATGGGCTGTATATAAGTATCCTCGTGAAACGAGAGAGTTCCCTCTCGAGGTCAGACCTACGGGTGTCAGCCTGCTATCTGCATCAATTACATCAGCTTGATAACTCAGGTTGACCTTGTGGAGTGATCTCATCTTGTCCAGTTGGTCTTGGAGAGTCTTGTTCTCTCTCTCCTCCTGGATTGCAGCCATGGCTTCTTCAAAGTCAGATTGCAGACGATTCTTTTGCAAGATGTCGTTATCAAGATCATGCTGAGGGGCATCAGCCTGCTCTCTGACTTTAGGAACATCATTTGCATACCTTGCATTGACCATTTGTCAATCAGTGTTGTTGGGACTCACTGACATATTCCAGATGACATAAAAACTCTCCCCACCAATCCAAAACAGTAAAAAAAATAAAAATAAAAAAAAAAAATAAAAAAATAAATAAAATAATAATAATAATAATAATAATAATAATAACTTAACTTACTTCTATGAATAAATATACAATGGACCGACCTTCATGTAAATGTGCAAACAATAAAACACAAAAAACTAGTGAGAATAATACTGATGTTTGAGGTAGTATGAAACATTTACATGTGACACTGTAACCCCTTCAGCACCATTTTGGATCTGTTGATTGATCTGATCTGTTGATCTGTCTGTGATTGTAGTATGTAGAACTACAAGTCTGACTAATTTTTATGGGTTCCAACAAATGAGTTGGTCTGGCTACAAATAAGGACAGCTACTTTAATTCTCCCAAACTATATTGAGGCTGAACATGTAGCTTGGGGGCCCCCTGATGGCTGGGGGGCCCTTTGCATCCGCATAGTCTGCATATACTGTAGCAAGACACGCCTCTGTGTTCACTGAGAGTTGGGTATCTCTACAACTTCCCACCTCTTGGGTTTCCTCCTCTACCCCCTCTTCTACCCAGGTGCTTTTGAAAAGGCAGAATCCCCGGAAAGCAGCTGAATCAAACACTCTCCATCCAAGAGGTTAAAACTACTACAGGACTAGCAATTAATCTAATTCTGATTTTGTAGTTAGAAAATCAGTAAAGTCTAGTTAGTAATAGCTTGGATCTCATCTGACAGTTGAAATGTGTTAAAAAAAAAGGTGGTGGAGGGCTGTCATACTTTCAGCGCCAATCAGGTCAAAAGATTGTCACGTTACTAAAACCAGTCCTGATGATGGTTATCTTATCCCTGAAGTATGTCTGGAAATCTTATCTTATCTTATCTGTCAGTGGAGTGGTGTGTGTATTTGCCAATGCCATATGCTGTTGATCTGTTTTATAAATTATGACTGTTCCCCTGACACACTTGGTAATCTGCAATAAATAAAAATAGTGATTACTCTGTCAGACCTCTTTCAGCCCAGACTGCTAACTGGGATTTAAGTTCTCATTTTGTGCATTTCATTCATTTCTATTCCAGGTGACATCACTGCATTACAGCATCACCAGTTCATCCATCAGGCTATTCTGAGTCTCCAATACGGCAGACTGATGAGTCGTCACTGAGAGTGGCGTCCACGCACCAACACAAGTGACGTTCTGCCCTTTGATGAGTTGCTGATATGATTCTCAGAAAGAAAGGTGATTGCAATCTAAGTAGGGCAAAACTGTCCTTTAACCTTCAGGTGATCCCTCACTTACATAAAGCCAGCATGGAGGCCAGAGCAGAGATAAGGTCTGCTACAGTGACTGACCTCTACTGAGAACAGACTGTAACACACTCAGCGTGTTACACACTCCACCTCATGGTCAATAATAGAACAGCAGGTGGAATTTTTTTTACAGATGTGTCATGTGTTGAGTGTCATGTAGAGCTGGATGAATGTTTTAATGACCAGTCGTGTGGCTTCTGAGGGCAGATGCAGATTATAGGGAGACATATGGAACAACCCAGTGTTTGGATATTTCAATGATATTAATGAGAATCTTATAGCTTTACAGATGTTGAAAAACATTTCAAACATAAAAACTAAAACAAAGAATCTGAATGAAAAACATTAATATAAGGATGAGTGCAGTTTCACAAGTTTCATCGGTCCAATAATTTCTTGATCACTGTAATGCTTGGACAGGATGGAGGAACCCTGAGATGGTTGTGGAGTTGGAAAGCTTTCTACTGCCCACAACTACCTCCAAGAAACAAAACAGAACAGTCTGAGTTCATCACCAGCACCTGATAGACAGGACCAGCAAAGACAATGCTGCATACTACAAGAGCAGCTACAAAAGCAGCTGGAAGCATTTGGGGTGATCTGTTAAAGGAGTGACAGTCTCACACAATTATGTACAAAACTATGCTTTATTTCAAAAACATCAATTCGACTCCACAAACATAAAATAGGCACTAAAGTATAATTGTATGAATCAATTAGAATATAAATTCTGATTTTGCTCCTATCATAATTCTTTCCAACAACTTGCTGACAGATGTTGCAACACAGCATAAGACTTTCACTATGCACGTGTGGCAGTGTAACGGCTTTGGTAACAACAGGGTTAAATATTTATCCAGATATTTAACAGATTACATTTAAAAAGAAATAACTTTGATTACACTTAAGCTTGCCTTCATATAAAGCTCAATTATTAAATATAAAACATGCTCAAATTAAAATTGATAAAAATGTACAACATACTAAAAACCGAAATAAAAATCGCCCCATTCTTTTAAATCCACAAAGCTCTAAAGTGAAACCCAGACGACGTGATGACCAGACTGTCTGTTTCACATGACGCAGAGACGTGTGGGAATGAAATATTTGGCAATAACACCACACATGGATGACGCTTTTTTGTCACCTGTTGGCACTGAGTTCTACTCCATGGCCAGTTTCACCGAACAAACCCTCGGTCACTTTCAGCCCACAGTCTCGCCTCACTAAAGGCTTCTGTTCTGTTGGAGGCAGCACTCTACTCAGCCGGTTGGTTCTTGTTCTTCTTATTGAGGACCTTGCGGAGGCTCTCAGGCATCAGGTAGGGCCTCTCTGCACTGCCATCATTCCTCTCAAGATCCTCCACTGGAAAGATGCATTAAAATAAGATTATTAGAGCCACAGTATTATTATTATTATTATTATTATTATTTATTTATTTATTTATTTTAAACACGTTGAAGCATGATTTTTTTCTTAGTATTCAAAAAAAATATTTGGATTCAACAAATGTAAAAAGCTTTAATCAATAGTTCAGTCACCAACAATATGAATCCATTTCAAGAGATAAATTCCTTCAATTTGCAGTGGAGACTTGTTGCCTCAAATACTGCCGCATACACATTCTTTGTAAAGAGCTACTGAATGAAAAACTACTTTCATTAACAGTAAAAACAGACTACAAAGCAGCTAGCCTCAGGAAATCACCAGTATTCATCATACAGATCAAAACCTGTTATGGCTTAGTGTGAACAGAAATCAGTGTGCAACATAGTGCAGCCTACTAAAGAAGTAGAGCTGATGAGTGCATGAACTGTAAACTATTAGGTAACTGTCAAATTTAGCTCAAAAAGGTGCAAACAGACCAATGTTAACGCTGTAAATTAGGCACATCGGCTTCAAGTTTCTATTGGCCAGTGGCAGTGGGAGGATCTATTAAAAGGCTAAAACAGAGTTTAGAAATGTCATTTCCAGACATTAAGATTTCCCAACAAGACTACCACGAACCAACTCCAGATATTTCAATCATTGTGTCATTAAGAGTGAAGAAAGACCTGGCTGTTAAGAGAAACGTTCTACTCATTCAGTTGTATCACCTCCAGTGAGAGACAACTAGTTCAGTCTAATCATGCAACAAATTACCCATGAATATACCTGTGCATATTTGAACGCGTTCATTCCTTCAGACATGCTTGACGTTTGATTGACCATTTGCTAACCCCCTCTGTCACTGTCACTTTACAGTGATAACACTGTCAGATTTAGTAATTGTCTGAAACAACAGTTCTTTGATTTCAGACAGGTGTAGATCATTTTTCTACAAGTTGTAACTAGCTGGCTGATTAAGCTCGTGTTAGCTCATTGAGTCAGTTAGCCTTCACGCCTTCCTCTAAGATAACATAACGATAACAAGATAACACAAATGCCAACTTTAACATAACCTGGAACCCCACAAGATAATGTATGAAATGTTCCTTTGTGTTGGAACCACCAATGCATTCATACTGTAGGTATGAACAGAAAACTATATTTATTAACAGTAAAAACAGACTACAAATTTATTGTAGTGTGTTTATTGTTTATTGTTAGCCATACATGCTAACAATAAACAGAGTTGAATCCAGTCTGAACTTTTGCTCTAAACTTTCTAAACAATTTAATGAAATGACTCATATAAACAGGTCCATTGTGTCAGATTAAATGTCTATTGGTAGTGTGTAATAGTAGTGTATAACCACCTGAAAATAAGAATAATAATATTTCTGTGAATGAGACTCTACCATGTTTCCACAATACCCGGTTTCTCCTTGAGCCGTGGAAGAGGCAGGTGAGGCGAGGAGAATTCAGTTAGTTCCCGTCTGCACCTTCACTGCTAGATGCCGTTTAACCCTACACACTGGACCTTTAAATGTGGAGAGCCTTCCTTTGAACTCTTAAACAGCCCTGTGCACACTGCTTCTCCACATGGAGAAATTCAAAGCTTGAAAGGCCTTCTGTGCTTCGTTACAGTTGCTAAGCTATGACTGGACAATTAATGTCAGGGGAGGGGTTTAGCAAATGGCCAATTAAGAAAACAAATACTTTTACAAATACTATTGTTCCCATGTCTCCTTGTGTTGAAGTACAGATGAGGCTCCACTGAGCTGTGAGTAAAGGAATCCCTGCTACTTTAAGGCATGTTCTCCTGTAGCTCTGCTACAACCTGCCTCTGTGACATGAGCGGCTCATGTGCAAAAGACATTTCCCAGTGGGCAACAACAAAGAAGCAGCTCCTTCCTGTCACAGTTTATGCGTCTTTAACTGTAACAGTTTAAAAAAATGTACATGGATTTTATCAGTGGAAAAATCTGATAATGTGTTTGCCCCAAAAACTCCTCTAGGCTGTGGACTCATCCTGAGCCTGCTGTGGTTTCGACTGGACGTCTCCATTGTCCTGTTGCTGAGGAGAAGATGACGATGGATCCTCAGCCTTGTTCTCCCACAGAATCTCATGAAGAGTCGGGGACATGTAATAAGGCCTTTCGGCTGAACCGTCATTGCGCTCCAGGTCTTCACCTTATTGTGTGCATGCGTGTTTATGTGAGTTACAGGATGGAACAGAAAATTAGTATTGAAATCAAGGTTTTAAAAAAAAAGGTGTTACAGGGCCAGTGGGAAGGGGAGGGGGTGGTGAATTGTGGTAAGTGAGATAAAAGAAGGGAGAGACAAAAAGAGAAAGAAAGTCAAATAGCAAGCAAAGGCTCCCACAGGCAATTTAGTTAACAGTTCAACACCAAGCAGCAGCAATGGAGATCAACATACTGTAAGCCACAGACTGCTAAAGGGTGCTAGAATTTCCAGGTGTGGCGCACCATATTCATGCAATTTAGAATTAGTACCAGCCCGACACCAAAGCAATGTAAGACTTCAAGAAGTGAGGAGAGTTTAGATTTTTACCTTAGCGTTTGTTTCTTTAAGCTCATCTGACATAATCTGAAATCTAAGTGATAAAATCAACAGAGACTGAGGAGGAGCTACTTACAGAAGCAGAGGAACAGTGTGTCCACACACATGGCGTACACGCTGAAGAATCCATGGGCAATGAGGTAAGAGCCCACCACCACGGTCTGGTGAGGACAATGGGAAGCACACCATTAAACCACAGAACAACAACAAAAAAAATGTTTTCATCATTTCATGGGGGTTAAAAACGACTGGCAAACTCACCAGGATGGGCACCCAGTAATAGTGGAGATTGGGTGCTGTATTCTCAAAGGCCTTCACTCTCCCAGAGAAGAAGAAGAAGGCAAAGATCCCTGCGCAGAGAAGATAATACAACACACTTTAGTTTGTTAAGTCTGACAGCCATTATATAGTACTTTATGAACTACAATCCCCATGGACACCCATTGTTTTTAAATAGCATTTTCCAGCCACTGTATGCTGATTTCAAAATGCTTCTCTGGTCTAACACACTGTGCATGGTCGTTTAACAAGTCTCTAGTGTGAAGAATAAATGTTGCAGAAACAGACTCACCCACGAGCCCAACGATGAGCAGTTTGCCCAAAAACAAGAGGAAATCTGTCACTTTGTCCAAGACAGCCACCCTGAAGGATTAAAGACAATCATTTATCCTCTGCACATAAACAAACATTACATTTAGATTTATTACAAACGCAGCGTACACTCACCTGATCATGTTCCTCATGAGGAGGAAGAAGGCATCTCTGGCAGAGGTGCAAAAGTTTTTGCCATAAATCGCCACCTAGAGGCCAAAAATTACATTATTATTCAAACAGTTCAACATTAAAAATAGGCTGAGCGGAATGTGGAATACACCAACGAGCACACACCATGATGTAAGCGTTTCTGTTTAGGAACTTGATGAACTTCTCCAGACACCAGAAGCAGCACTTCAGACAGCACAGCAGGAACTTGGTGCACTTATTTTGAGCTCCTGATGGACAGAGGAGTAAACATTTATACAACACTCGAGAAAAGTCTCTCAGGTCACCCCAAGGATGAATTCAGGAGGAGCTGGTTACTTGAATACAGATTTATGTGTGACTTTTGCACATCAATAATAATAAACAGTCCATTAGAAATACTGATGATGGTCTGCATCAAACTGTAATCAAAACAGAAGCAGACCTTTCAGCTTGTGGTCCAGATACTCCAGCAGAACCCTGATGATCTGAATGATTGAGAGGATAAGGGAGCCGAAGGCCAGACTTCCTGTGTGATACCTTAAACAAGATACAAGTGACTTTCAAAAACAGAAGAAAATCAATCAGTGTTAGGTGAGAGATGGACCCAAACTTCCTCCACACACACCTGAGAGATCTCCCGAGGGAAGAAAACACTGGGAAGGCAGGCATGTCGTCCGGCTTGACAAAGGCCCAGTAGTATGAGGCAAAAGCCCCGGCCAGGGTCATCTGTCCCAGTGCCGTGACAAAGTTGGCGCACCAGAAGAAGAGGAAGACGTTGTAGAACTGCAAGCCGATCAGGTATTTGTGGTAAACTGTCTCTCCACCGTAGAAGGCAAAAAGGCACTCGGATTGAGGGCACTCCTTCTTCATAAGACTGGTCGTGTAGTTCTGAGGAAGTGACATTTTAAGGGAAGAATTAGAGATTAAAAAGGTCAATAAAGGATGACTAATGAATAAATATGAATGATTGTCATAACAATGCTAATAAAATGAGAAAACGTACAGCCGGGTCACAAGTGGCTCTTGAGTGCTCGCAGGCTGTCTCATTGAAGACTTTGTAGATGGGTTCATTAGAGGTAGACAAGAAGCTGATCAGTGCCGTCAAGGACAATGACTAGAAATGACTACAAATCCCAACTTCATTCAACATCCCACTATTATGACACATATCTATATATCCCATTCATTTTAGTGCACTTCTGTTCAAAGTGTCACATTAAAGGCTCCTAGCTCCTTAGCTTGATCACTTATTCACCTGTACTTTTAAAATGTATTTCTGTTTACACTTACATCTAGCAGCTGCCCGTGGTGAACTAAGGCAGACTTTCAAATTTAACAGGAAGTCTGTTCAAATCCACACGGCGCCTCCAGTGAACTTTCTCCAGAGAGTCAGAGGGTTGATGCTTGTGATTCAGCCTCATTCTCATTCTTCAAGTTATTTTCCCATGCCAATATTCTCTCTGACTCCAGTCATTCCTAAATACTGACTGACAGTCGTGTCAAAGGATACACAGCAGTAACGGCCCAGTAGGCGATGACCATGGCCAGGAGCAGGAAAGTGAACAGTGGGTAGAAAAGGGAAGACATCACATGGCCGATGGCTCTGTCAACACAAAAACATCATCACACCACACATCCATCAACACTATGTATGAGTATTTCAATGGCCTCCTCTGTGCCGGTGCCTTTAGTCTGACACTTGAATCCATTACCTCAGTAAAGAGGTTTTCAATTTAACATCTTAACTTTCATTGATCTGTTTTTCCACTTCCAGTCTCTCCTCTCAACGTGCCCCCAGCACTAATGTGAAGTCTGACCTGCTTGCCTCTTTGATGAGAGCGACAGCAATGCAGATCCTCTTCCTGAGGAAGATGAGGAGGAGGATGATGATGACCTCCATAATGGCCAGGATAATCACTAGAGGAGGAAGGTGGCAAAGGGAGAGGTTATAAGAGTTTTATAATCTCGCGGCAACATGACTGAATATATAAATATGTAGATCATGTGCTGTGTACTGACTGAAGGCCAGCCAAGTTTGTCTGATCTGCAGGTAGACTGTGAAGTCCGTCTGGAAGCCCAGTTGCTGCAGAGTCACATCAGAGCCTGGTTCTCCTTTCAGGGCAGCATACTCCATGTAGCAGTGGAAGATACCTAAACAGAAAACATGTGGCTACTTTTAAAAATCGAAGAAATAGTAAACAACTGGATGTTGTAACTAAAGAAATTCAGATGCAGAATGTAAGACAACGTTCCTTCTTGTTAACCCTGCGTGGTTAGGATGCCTATTCAGTTATGAACTAATCACAGGATTGTGTGCCACTATTACCCACTTGACGGTGCTGTTACACAAGAAAACTTTTATTCAGAGCTGTGGATCATGTGTCACTACCACAGTTGCCCAGCGACACACCTGTTCTGCCTGAACCTCCACCCTGTTGTAGGAGCTGACAGACACAGAGACAACTGCTGACATTCACCGTCTTCCTCCCATGAAAAAAGGAACTCATTTGTAGACTTCTCACACTAAATGACCTTGTTTCCCACCATGTTCATGTTACTTTCTGACCATAATACAATGTTTCCTTTAAGTAAATAGAACAGATGGAGGGTATGCAAATTCTATGGTTGCTTTGAATAAAATAAACATATCTAGAATATAAAATAGATTATGTAAAGAACACATTAGCCTGCACATTGTGGACACTGTGCACATTAACAAATCAACTGTCAGTCTATTTCCATCAGAAACATTTCCTCCACACTCAAACGTTTCTTGTTGTACTGTGGTAATCTACTGCATGTTACAGGAAGATATGATGAGAAGTTTTGCATATTTCAAACACTGAGTAATAATCATCTCATGTTCTGATTGGTCATACTGATAAAAAAAAAAAGTTGGAGGTTAAGGGAGTGTTTCAGAGTGAGTGTTTTCGAAGCATAAACAATAGAATGATATTGTAAAATCATGCTACACTGACACCAACACACCAACTATTTGACTGATTTTGGTCAAACTGGATCATATTTGATAGAGAAAATGTTTCTGCTTTTCCATCTGATGTCAACTCTCCAGAGTTTCCTGATGGACAGTGGCGCAAGCTGCTGCCAAGTGTAGCTGCTGTAAGCTAATGTCAGCTCACACACAGGATGAGTGTGTGGTGTGTTGACACTGGAAAAGTAACAAAAGAAGTAGACTAAAATATGAATACCAACAACAAAAAGAGTATGCTGCATGCTAGTTTCCCACAATGCAATGCACAAAGGAAATGGAGGGACTGCTGATAGCTGGCAGAGATAAAAAAAAAAACAAAAAAAAAAAAAACACACACACATTTATTTGAAGTCTGTGTCCTGTGTGTTTTTATACCTGCTGCCAAAGCAGGATACTAGAGTATAGAATAAACCGAATGCATTTAGAATGCACTACTCAACAGTATTACACATAGTTTGTTGAACTCCGATCACCGATCATCATCATCAGAATTTGTCGAGCCTGTTATCTGAAACAAGCTCTTGAAGGGCTGAACTACTTAGATGTGAGCATGACAAACAGAATGACTGTGTCTTGTGTGTGCTAGCCCTTACCGTATGCTATGACCAGGATCACCAAGACAATCATGACCCAGACCATGATCCCAGCCAGGAAGCGCAGGAGGACAATGAAGAGTAGGCTGGTGAGCATAGCAATAACCAACCCTCTGGAGAGAGTTGATAGCGTGAGGAGGAGAAGAGGGGAGGTGAGAGGTGAAAGCAGCTGGTGTTTCATTCTTTACAGACAAACTGAATCAAAGTGAAAAAAGAAGCAGGAGGCAGATTTACAAATGTTTGTGTGTGACTTACATCAGGATCCAGTACCAGGATTGTGTGTAATCCTCAAAGATTTTCATGGCCACCTGACGAGCCTCAATAACCAGAGTGGCATTCCTGTGGAGACATTCCTGTGTGTTTAACAGTTGAAGCGCTGTGGAGGTCCTCGTAGGGTACTATTTGTAAAATCTGATGAGGCAGGTTAGGGCAGGCAAGTTCACAGAGCTTTGTTAAGCAGTGACAGAACAGTGTTATTCTGTCACAGCCATTCCAGTGATGCACTTACTTGACTCCATCCACAAGATCCTTAGCATCTCTCATGTTTCCGCTTCCGTCATCAAAGTGCGAGTTGTTTCCAACAGTTATGACCCCTCCAGTCTGGCCCAAAGCTGGGAAACACCTACGAGTGACTGAAGGAAAGCAGAGAGTGAAGAGGCTGCTCCAAGTAAAACTAAATAAATTCACAAAATGGTGAAACGTATTTCTCTGAAATCATACAAATTGTAATTTTTTGATGTTATACATTTTGGATGATTCATTTTCTGATTCAACTCACATGGTTTGCTGGGAGTCAGCATGGCAGGACAGAGACCTAACTTGAGGATATCTGGCACACTCTGAAACATAGTGTATGCAAAACACATGAGAATGTTTGTACAAACCTTTATTAAAATAAAAAGCATCCAAGGATTCAGGGTTTAAACTCACCATTGAATTTGTCACACCTTCTTTGCAGAACTGCTTGTAGTAGTCAAAGTCAGTTCTGCTGGTGTAGGCTTTCAGTAACGTCATGAACTTTTCAGGGCACTTCTCCACACACATCTAAGGAGGAAGCAGCATTCACAGCAGGACACAGTTACATGGAGTGCAGTCATGATTCCAGTATACAAACTGCAGCACAGCAGGGATAAATTATGTTCCAAATTGTGGTGACGAAAGGAGAAAATAAACCTACACACGCTAAAGCTAAGCAGATTTGGAGTTTGGAGTGTGTCAAATGGGGAAAATTTTACAAAATAAAGTTATAATCAAACTCCATCAGAATTCAGACTAAACTGTTTTCAGCAATGTAAACAGGAAATGGAGGCGGTGCTCACAGCTGAGAGAAAACAACCATCACCTCTAGTGGTGTTTAAAAAAAAAAAAAATAGAAGAATACATGATGAGAGCGTGGAATTCATACTTGTGTGGTCGGACACTGGAACTCCAGCAACACCATGGGGCTGGCACACTTCATGATGTTGAAGTAGAACAACATTCGCTTGTTCCTGTTAAAACATTAAATGGGCAGAGGAAGAGAATGCTTACAGGCGAAGTGCATGAGAGGCGAGGAGGGGTGTCCTTTAATTATTAACATGTGCATGTGTAAAAAAGGAATCAAAAGCATCAAGAGATTCATCCGGTTACAGTGTATTTATGAAAATCTGGTCTTGTCTCTTTAATATGTGGGATTTAAGAAGGTGTGTTTGTCACAGAGAGGAGGATTTATCAGACAAAGGACTCATCTCTGTACTCGTCCTTTTAGATCTTAGAGCTGCATTTGACACCATTGACCATCAAATTCTTTTACAGAGACTTGGAACCTCCCTAAGCTGGTTTCTAAGATTCTAATACTTTACATTACTAGGACTTACTTCATTCATTTTCATTGTTCTGCCGATCATGCCTGATGAAGCCAATCAATTACCTAAATTTCAAGCATCACGACCCAATCTCCTCAGAAAATCTCTGTCTAGAGACTCTAGAAAGTAACTCTAGAGAGTTACTTCAGACGGGATCGACAGTCGATATACCAATTTCAAGGACTGCGTTCTTTCACCTACGTAACATTGCAAAAATCAGACACATCCTGTCTCAAGTGGATGCAGAAAAACTAGATAAGGTGTTTCTTAAGAAGACCACTTATTGGATTTATTTGGTTATATTTGTTATATATATATATATATATATATATATATATATCTCAAAGAAAAGTAATTCATTTGAGAAGAGAGAAAAGATCAGAAAAGATTAGGGAGGTTTCTCCTGCAGTATGAAAGAGTGGTGGTATTTTGTGACAATAACATTATTTTGTATACTTTGTATCTGTGGTGGTTTAATGAGTGGACTGTTGCAGCCAAAAACATTTGGTGATAACTGATTTCAACTTTGATGTATATTTTGATGCACTGGAGAACACCACACTGCACCTCACTGTCACTAGAACAAAATGTCCAGCAGAAAAACAGGGACCATTATAATTATAGTATATACTTGGAAAGTAACTCACTCAAGTGGTGTGCCAGCCTGCCCACAGAACTGCCCTCTGCTGTCTGTGGGATAGATCACCTTCCTGGGGTCACCCTGGGACCAGGCTGGGGGCACAAAAATAGAAGGCAAAGGTTACAAAAGGTTTGTTTGTATTCCTTTAGGTGGGTTTTAAATTGTATTTTTATAAGCAAACCAAAGTGCAGTGGTGTTTTCTTACCGAGTATTCCCACTGCAATATAACCCAGAATGGCAATAATGAAGAGGATGCAGCACACGATGTCTGTGCAGCCCCTAGAATGGAGAGAGCAGAGTGTGAAGAGTTTAAAGAAGCTCTCTGTACATACTCAGAGAGGAAAACTCAGAAGTCACATCTCTAGCTCACCTGTTCTGGATGGGGCCCTTAAAGGTCGGATCATACTTCCTTGGCTCGCCTATAAGGAAAAAAAAAAGTTGGGGATTTATCACTTAGTGTGCTCTTTAGCTTTAGGATACTCAAGGCATGGCTCAGTGAGAGGTCTATAACTGCACATGTGAAAACAGAGATACAACTTGCACCTAGAGTCAGTAAAGGAGAGTGGTTTTAAGGTTAAGAGGCTGTACGCGCCCATCTCTTCCTCCCATTCTTCTGTCAGATAACTTTTCCCTACAGGCAGACACGCCTGGCAACCCAACAAATTCCTCCCTGGTGACTAAGCTGAAGCAAAGCCATCTGAAAGACGCTGCCAACAGAACATGCACAGCCACCAGAGGGGGTCTACATCATTTATTACAATACAACTAGTATGACGAGGCAATAAGGTCATGTTGAATTACGTCAAAAACAGAAGCCAGTGCTTTCAAAAAAAGCTAGCAGATGTTGATGTTTTCCATCTGAACACATTACTTAAAGCTTATTTAATAATCTCAGAAGCATCCAGCTTCTATGAGTCAAGTCTGTCGGGTTTACTGCAGGTTAGAGGACAGGGAGCATCCACTATGAAGAAAATTCAGCTTGCAGCCCTCACCTAGATTCATCAGGAGACAGCAACTTAGCAGGTGAGTGCTCTCCAGGACAGAAATAAGAGACAGCAGTGTGCACAGAACACAAAGATAGATTTTAGATAGATATTGTCTAATTTATCTCCAGAATCGACAATATCTTGATGTCTTGGTTGCCTCGTTAGTGCTTTAAATCCTTCAAAGCACTGCCATCAGTACTACCACAGCATGTAGATGTATATATGTAGCACTACAGTCTAGACAGCATGATATTGTCTGTGGCGTCCTTGTGGATAAATTATGTATGTGGTTCAGAGGATAATGCAGCAGCAAGCATTTACCACATGAGCTCTTAGAACAAGCCTCAGCTTCCTGTTAGAAAAGTCATGAGTGTAGCATTTCACACACACACCATGACGCCGCATCGTTGTTCTAAAGGTGCCGTTTTTGACAAGTTGGCAAATATAATCAAGTCAGCAAAGGAAGGGGAGGCTGCGCTAACTTCAGTGTGTTGCTGTAGGAACTGGTGATAGGCTTAATGAAGCAGTGGGTCCGCATTACAAGAGAATAATGCTCTCTGAATCACACCCAGCACAGTAATGTGTGTGTGCGTGTGTGTGTGCAGGAGAAAAACACTGATAAAAGCGCTCCTGACTCACACACCTGTATAATCAGCAGCGCAACACAAACACACACACCCATTCTTCCCCCACACTGTTGACATGCTGATACTGCTGCTCCAGTTTCACTCAAAACTAATGACATACTTATGTAGCAAGAAAAGATCAACCATTAATCCTTCTTCTCAGTTTTTCAGATGAACAGAGAGTTTTAAAAAGTTGTGAATGAATCACAGTGAAACCACAAGAGTAGTTACCATGCTTTCCATAAAATTCTCCATCCTCAGGCATGTTGAGATTCCTTTTTGCGGCCAAATGTTGAAATGTACAGACAACCCTGTTTCCGCTCTATCTGGTTGACTTCTTCTTCTCTCTCTGCCGGTGCGAGTGAGTGACCGCGGGGGAAGCTCACGTATTGTGAAGGGACAAACCAGTCTAACCTGTCCCTCAACAGCTTTGAGCCAGCAACGCTCCACATCAGATTTCCCTTCTGTTTATCCTGAAACAACTGCCTCTTTCCAATCTGTGCCCCACCTGTGCATCTCCCACTGTCTCCACCTACTGCCTAAAGTCTGTCTGTCTGTCTCTGTCTGCTCTTCCACTCTGCTTCTGTCTCAAATATGCCATGCAAACAGACGAGTGCACTAATCTACAGGAAGCCTGTGAGAAAAGGCGTGGACGTGTGAATGAGGGTGGGGACTGCTGTTGTACATGAGGAGGAAAGTAAAGTGAAGTTGCACAGATGTAATCAGAAACGTGTGCTGGGTGAAAACAAAGAGACATGGCATACCTGGCTGCACCGTCACCTCTAGTGGTGTTTTGTGTCACTGCATGTGATTAGATTCAGGTGTGTAAATGCCGTCACCTGAAGGGACCTGATCCACTGACACCTGTGCCTCTCCCATCTTGTGGGGACATTGCAGTACTGCACATTGGCGTGCTCTGTTCTGTGTTACACAGCCAAGGGCAATCAGAGTGTGAGAAATAAATTCATCATTTTAACAAAGAGTCTGCAGACAGACTAAATACCACATGTTTTTCTACACATGTTGACGGAAACAGAAAATTGAGCTGGACTATGGGACTGAAAGTTTCCATCCATTCTGTTCTTGTTTTGTGGCCAATGTTTCTGCTCATTAGGAATTCCCGTAAGGAGCCTGGGCTCTGCTGCAAATTCCACAACACAAAACTTTTTTCAGCACATGCTTCTGAAACAGAGGCTGGTAGTTTCTGTGGAATTTCATTTCTTGGAGGATGATACGAGACACGATGAAACACTCAGCAGATAACGCATTCAATCTGAACTAATTCCACTGAGCCTCTACTGTGCAACCACGCAACCTTTTAAAGACAGTGTAAAGGCAATGCCAAGATTTCTTTATTCATTACTGAAATGTGGAGTTAGAGGTTCAAACAGTTTTTCGCCAGTTTTCAGTCCAGAATTTTGTGGGTGGTTCACCCTGAGCATGCCTAGCAGAGAGACAGAGATGAATTCATCTCACTCAGAGTGTTTCAAAGTTAGTCATGTCATTTTCTGAACTCATCTGATACACTTCAGTCGCTTTAAAATGGCTGCTTGGCTGCTCCCATGAGTGGACTGTGGGGGCGTGTCTGCTAAATGCACTGAAGCCACGCCCCCACAGTCCTGGAGCTGAGAATAGTGTTTAACTGTTTTTTAACTACTACTTTTTACAAAATTTTGACATTTTATAAACTTGTCTATTTTTAATCATTCACATTTGTGGTGGTGGTGTGATTAATAACACTGTCCTCTTTGGTCTGACAAACTTAGAACACAGATTTATTCTTCTGACTTTACATTGACTTTAACATTCACTCACTTTTTTAAGATTATTTTTTGGCCTTTTCATGATAGTACAGCTGAAGATAGACAGGAAGCAGGGGGCAGAGAGAGGGGGAGAGACACGCAGTAAATGGACGTCCGATGCAGGAGTCGAACCGGAGCCAGCTGCAGCGAGGACTGTAGCCTCTACACATGGGGCGGCTGCTTAACCCACTACACCACCGACCGCCCCTCAAATGATGATTTCATTATGAAATGTCATGTCATGTTGTCTTGACAAGGACACTTCGACATGCAGACTGGAGGAACCACAGGTACCCACAACACATAACACATAACAAACACATCTGATTTCACAGCAGGTGGAACATATAACAAAAACATGACTTTTTATGTTCATCACAAACTAATATGTGTAGTTGTTCACATTAGTATCAGAACCTCTCTACTCCAATTTTAGTAACTAACTATCAGAAATGTATCCTGTTACACAACAACATGACCATGTCTTATTGTTTTAAGTTCCTGACAGATGATGAAAGCTACATTAAAGGTTAGTTAAATGCAGTAGGAGTGAAAGCTAAAGAAGGATCCAAAATGTTCAGAACTCAAAGGGCTATAACTGAAAGGCTGTGATCTCACAGCCAGACAGCACAGTAGACAGACTCTGGTAGCAAAGGTTCCAGCCCCCAGCCCTTCTCCCACATGTCTTTCATTACAGTAAAGGGGCGTGGAGTGTTCAGATCTATTTACGGCATTAAAAAGGAAGCGAAAGCAGCACCATACACAAACCTACAGTATACATATAGAAATATATTCTGTATCCTTCAAAACAGTGGTCCAGTGTCCAGAAGTGAAACAAAAAAAGTTTCCTAGCTTTTAAAACAGTTGACATCTGGAAATACCATCTTTTCCCACGACAGCATGAATGTGGAACAGTAACCTCACCTCACAACAACATCTGCACGACACAAACTTTGTTTTCACGTCTAAGAAGTCCCCTCATCACTGGGGCTATTTCTATTTCTATATTTCTAGGTCAGATGACAGAAAGTGAAACCATGGTCTGAAACATACATGTGGGCTGCATGCAATAGAAAGACTATTTACTGACACAGTGGAACACAGGAAGCAAACACAAAGACATGTGTCTTTCTATGTGACCACAACCCTTTGATACAAATACATGGTCCTGACATTTCTAGGAATATTTGAGAGAACTACAAAACAAACAGTGGCTGCTTAAGTTCCAAAAAATGTGCCACTTAATTAGGAGGGTCAGCAACCTCGTCCATCAGCAAACCCAGCTACTGACTGACTGAGAGAAAAGCTGACTAACACATCCGATACAGACACAGAGGCCAGCTCACTGCTGGTGGTCCTCCTCTCACATCACACTACTCTGCATTTGTGTCTTTTCCCCAAACTCGTTTTCCTGACCTTAATAACCAATCAGTCTCACACTGCACTGAACACGCCTTTGTGTTGCGGACTGTAGGCAAGTTGGCAGAACCACTAAAGTTTAGACAGTTAGCATAGTCACATGATCTGGTTAGTGTGATTGGGATATGATGAAGCACATTTAGGGATGGCAAGATGTTTTTGACTGTTTGTTAGGGAGCACAAAAAAATGAAATAAAGAAAAGCTGCAAGCATAGCTACAACAGTCTTTGACAAACTGCACAAACATGAAAGAGAGGTCCGAGAAGCTCGGCTTCAGGTTTCAAAGCTCCTCTCCTAAATATGGCTCATAATTACATCTAATCTGCACCAGGGCATGTCTGCCCGCCTGCTTCAAATCCTGTCATTGAGGTTTCTTGATATATCTCAGCCTGAAATTACTCCAACATGCGAGACTGCGTCGGATCCTGCGGTGTGTTCTCAAAGACTCTCCCTGTGGCATGTTTCACTTTTAGTGCTCCTCTCCCGTTTGTAGCTGCTCTGCCTAAAGTTGCACTGAGAAGTATCACTGCGTGTGATGCACTAAAAGTTCCTGGAGGCTGTTATCTCGAGCCACAGTTAAGTTAATCTGCAGCCTGGTCGCAACCATCTTCTCCCATGGGTCTAAATTCAATAAGGCTCCTCTTTTTCACGTTGTTTCTCGTCTGTGTCTCCCTGAATCCTTGACAAACTCTTACGTATTTATTTGTTACAAACTCTCTGCTAGAGGGATAGTAATGTGAGTCATTAGCCATCATCATGTGGGAGGCAGAGTGGAAAAGGGTGTGGACAGAGAGGAGGACGGTAATATTTTGTCAATGCACATCATGAGAGCCAGTCCTACTTGTCAACATCCTGAATGAGGTAAACATGCTCAGCATGCCTCGGCAGAAAGAAAAGTCAATTTCATTTATTGTAGGCCCAAAACAAACCCATGCTTTGTCTTCTGTGTGAATTTTTCGTTGCTTAATATCTCTTGATGAAATGCACTTCCTCCGAAAGATTAGCAAAGAGCTGGAAATTTAACCCAGCAAACAGCAGGGTGTGTCACTATTAAGGCACACTCAGAGAAGGGGGGGGGGCATAATTACTGCACATCCACAGCTAAAGAGACACTGCTCTGCACAATACAGATACATGGAGCCTGTGTGTGAATCTGTGCTTTCTAATATGAGTGCACATGAAGCAGAGGCTCTCCTCTTCACATGTTTGAGGGATTTTCTAATAAGCTCTATACATAGCTGGGTGTCAGTGAACCTCCTGCCTGCCATACCAGTCTGAGGAATGTGGCAGCAACTGGACAAGCACAAGACAGACTGGGACATTGTGGAGGCTGAGACAGCGTCTGTGCCGTTCACTCACATACAACCTGAATTTAACAACAGGACACGCTCAAAAACTTTCTTCCCACTTATTACATCTGTACGTTTTCATGCCCGAGTTCATATTTAACGTTAGGTTGGCATGAGTTCACCAGTAAGCAGCTAACCTGCGATAAAACAGCAGAAAACAATAAACGTATTAATGTAAATACTGAACATTTTAAAGAGACAGACGTTAATGTATTGCGCCAAAACCAAACTAGCTAACGGAGGTTCCAGATGTACCGTTAAAGAGCGGACCTCTCCCGGGACAGCGGGAACTCAGACGAGCTCGCGCTGGGTTTAAATAATTACCATATTTCGGTTTCTCCTCCAGCTCCATGATAACAGCGGGTTTCTTCTGGGCTGACGGTTGTCCACAGGCGACCACTACAGCATATTTCCAGCCTGACAGAGGTGTGCATGCGGAGCTTCTGTCAACTTCAGTACTTAGCTCAAAATCTTAGACTGTCCTGCTAACATTTAAAGGGAAATTCCTCGGAGGAGACCGCCGACCAATGAAAAGCCAGAAGAGCGTGGTCGACAAGGTGGTAAACCAATCACGTGAGCGAAGGCGGGAGCTTGTAGTCCCGGGGAATGGGTTCACTTCTCGTACCGTTAACTGAGACAGGCGCAACGAGCTGCTATGACTGTCTAATAAGCAACAGCAACGGACCAAACACAATTAATATTAATATTTCATCAAACACCACAAGATGTGTGTTATATGTTTGTACATGATTACTCATTCACAGTCATGGTGTGTCTTCACCAGGAAAGAGTGCGGCTAACCCATGGCACCGCACAACTTTTATGGGCCTGATGAAACTGAAGACAACATTAATTATAAAAGCAATCTGTTCATTCATAATTCAACTTAAAGGCCTCACATTGCCTGCTCTGACTCTGCACTTTGTGAGTCATGGCAGATTCTAGGCTTCAGAAATGGAATTTACCCAAGTGAAGTAAGAAGTGTCAGAATAACGTGAGGGGAATCAGAGGATTGTATGAGGTTAATTCATAGAATCACTGAGTCAATTGCACTGTATTAAAGGGAAGTCCTCCCATATTGAACATGAAGTTCAGTTCATTGACAGAGATGTCCAGTAATTAACCTGTGAAAACAGCTGTGTAATGTCTTCTGTGGTTCTGAATGGAGCTTTCCAAAGTCTGAATGTTTTAGCATTAGCATCAGCCTGTGTTACACAATGCGGCCATGGACTTTCACAGACACCTGGGCAGTGTGATTCTATTCAGCTGCATAATTGAAAATGTAGGATCCAGTGTTTTTGAGGCTTGGCCCCATTTGGAACTAGAAGTTAGATATCTCTGCACTTCTGCTTTAAACTAAATTGCTGGAGTGTCCCTTGAACATGTAAGCTAGATGTTGAAGCCAGTACATGGAGTTATTTTTTACATGCTTAATGGAGCCTATACTGTTGGATAGTGTATCATATGGTGTTAGATAAAACACATCTATAAAAGTAAACACTGCTGTCAAATGGGAGTAAAATGTGTTTTATTAACTGTCAGGAAAACAATGATTGCAACCGCTTTGAAGATGCATCTGAAACTGATCTGATCTGATCAACAAAACCTGGATGGGTTGCTCACATACTCCGATAATAAAAGTGCACAACATGAACAAGTGTTCAAAAAAGCATTTAGATCCTTAAAAGAAACATCACTCTGTAAAAAGTACTCCATTACAAGAAAAGTATAAAAAAAAAAAAATAGTATACAAAATAAAAATAAAAGGACCCACTATAAGCAAAATGACCCCATGTATCATTATATGGGCACAGGATTATTATTACTGACAAAGCATATTTAACTAGCCACAAAGTCAAATGGAGCATTATTAATCTAATGTATAACAACTCATATGTTATGTGCTTATTATATATTTCCCTCAGAAATGTAATGTAGTAAAAGTAGCATAAATTTAAAACACTCAACTCAATCAACACACATACAGGTGTATGTGTGTACATATTCATACATATATTGTCTGCATTTTTTCCATCTTTATTTACATTTTAATATAACTTTCATTTGAAAGCCAGCTGGCTGCAGTTAAACTGATATTAACTGATAGCAGTCTTTCCACAATCAAACCATGAAGGAGATTTATTTTATTGAATGCTGCTCCCTTCTGGTCGTGCCTCTACTCACGCAAAAATATTTCCAGTGAAATGTCTTCCTGGCGTCCTTCTTTTTTTTATTATTATTATTATTTTTAAAACCTCAGACAACTTGTCCTGGAGTAGCTCAGCCAAAAGAATGAGTAGCAGACTGAAGTACTTATATGAGAACAACTGAAGGACTTATTGTGTCTTCAGTCAGGACACGGGGGGGTCACCTATTGAAACACGGACAGCTGTTGTTATCCATCCTTGGAACTGTCTGGGCTGCTTTTATTCTGGGAACCGAGCCATGAACGTAGCCTCAGATACCCACACCTCCAACATACAAGCATCTGATTGGCTCTGCCAGTGAGCCAATCAGAGTGATTTGCGATGGTTAAAGCGTCCTCTGAATGCAGCCATCTTCAGTGATGAAAACAAAGAGTCTATCCATATTTTTATGTTTCACTCTCAGAATTTACACTTCCGCTGTACAGACAAAATGTTTGATTTTGCACGAGAACAGTTGACCACGGTTTAATATTTGCCGCGTGCTTTTAGGATTACGCGACATTCAATATGGCACGCGGCTCGGTATGCTTTACGTGATGACGTCAGCTTGTGTTTTAACGTCCAGTGGCTGCGTCGTCAACCTGAAAGGCAGAGAAGAGAACCCGGTTCTCCCGTTAACGCAGGTAAATACTCCTTACACGACCTACGCCGTGTTGTTTACTGCTGCTCTGAACATACGTTGCTCACACCGCACGTTGTGGATGGACATTCGAAAATGATCCTATTAACACACAAGTCAGTAGCCAGCTGCCGCGAGCTAGCGCGGTTAGCTCGTCGCTACAGTGAAGTTACCGGTCACACAGGTTAGCTGAGCTAGCCTAGCCTAGCCTGGCTACATAGCAGACTGAGGTGGACCAAGGTCTGTTTACTTGACACCGTGACCGGTTCCTCCGTTAGATATTACAGTAAACAGTCAGACCTGGGTCAGCGGGGATGAAACCGTAACATTTTTATTACTTCCCATACATAGTCATAAGCCATACGTTCACATAAAATTCATTTTTAGAAATCACGGAGTCAGACAAGCTTGTCAAGTCAACTTTATTGTCAATACTGCCATGTGTACAGTAGGCCTACAGACAGAGAACTGAAATAGTGTTTCCCTCATATCTCTGGTGCACACAACAATATACATGAAATATAAAATATAAAAATATATACAAGTTAAAAGATATCTAAAAAAAATATGGCAAATCTAAAAGATATAAAGAGTGTAAATATGGCAAATATTCAGCGGTATGATCCGAATGAACAAATCAAATCAAATCAAATTTTATTTGTATAGCCCAAAGTCACAAAACACATTTTGCCTCAGAGGGCTTTACAATCTGTACAGGGAGTGACACCCTCTGTCCTTAGACCCTCGGTTCCAGTGAGGAAAAACTTGCCCACAAAAAAAACCTTTTAACAGGGAAAAAATGTGGAAGAAACCTCAGGAAGAGCCACAGAGGAGGGATCCCTCTCCCAGGACGGACAGACGTGCAATGGATGTCACATGTACAGAACAATCAACACAAACATATTGTACAATTACAATGAATTACAATAAATGGTAAGGTGATTGCAGTAGCAGTGGAACCTGTGATAGAGATAGAGAGACACAGATGCACAGCAGCAATAAGTCATTAACCAACAAAGCTGTAGTGGAGATGGTAGCAATAATGACTATATATGGCATGTAATGCTAAATATGGTGGACGTCAGCAGCAGACCACCAACCTTAGGCCCTGTTTATGCGGACTCTGAGGGATATCGAACTGCCTTACATTGATAGGCATGATGATATATATATATATATATATATATATATATATATATATATATATATATATAATATATATATATATATATATATATATATATATAGTATAAATTGTGAGAGTTATTGTCATTCCTTTCACTGTAAACTCTGAGGTTGACTGTTAAATAAAGTGTGCCACCAGTTTAATGAGCGTGAATCAGATGTAGTTCATGTGTGTTTCCCAGACCAGTCTTCATCATGGCATTGAGAGGCGCTGTGTGCCGTCTCCTGGTCACACCTCAGAGATGTGCCATCATCTCTGCATGCAGAGCGCAGGGAACCGCAGCACCTGTCAGAAGGGGTGAGTGTTGCTACATCATGCCAGTCACGGTGAGAACAGTGTTTAAAGGGACAGTTCTCCACACACGTTTGTCTTTCTGTGTGATTTTCAGAGGTAAAGAGCAAACATGCCATAACTGTAAAAGGTGACAGATGTTGAGTGGAAACTGTTTGATCTTTCTTGCATAGTCTTAATCATTTTGCCTTTGTTTGTTTGTTCCACAGATGCAGAGAAGACTGAGCAGAAAGCCAAAGCACGTAGGTGTTAATAACTCCTAATAATATTTAGAATTTGAAGCTCTCAACAGAACATATTTTGAACAGTGGTTTAAAGGTTTTTTTTATCTTTCCACCTCCTGACAGCAAAGGTCCAGTTCAACTGGCTCGATGCCCTGGACCTCGAGGGCCAGCTGACGGAGGATGAGATCATGATCAGAGACTCCTTCCGCACCTACTGCCAAGAGAAACTCATGCCTCGCATCATCATGGCAAACAGAAACGAGGGTGAGTCTTGATTTATTTCATTCAGCTTCAGTGAGTCTTATGCTTAACAAACATTCTTGATAACATTCTTGTAATTCTTGTATGTGATACATGCTGCAGTGTTGTCACAGGTAACTCCTCTGACTTGACATCCAGTGACAACTGGTTTGTGTCTTTGTTTCAGTGTTCCACAGAGAAATTGTGTCAGAGATGGGAGAGATGGGTGTCCTGGGCCCGACCATTAAAGGTGAGTGTGAACACATCTGCTTGATTTGATGGTCATATAACACACTGTGTGTATGTTACTGAGACAATGCCTTGTACGGTAGATACCCCAGAAGACACCATAGAGTTTATTGTAGCATTTCATTGTGAACTGTGATGTTTCACAATGTTTCTGTTGTAAAACAGCCAAGTTCCTCTCACATTAATGTCTGTCTCAGATGGACTTTGGCCATGTGGACACTGGCTCTGTGTGTGTTGTTTGTTTGTGTGTCTATAAAAGTTTCACCTAATTAAACTTTTCATTTCTCAACTTTCATTTTAACACACAACATTCTATTTTAATGACACTAACAATATCCTCTGTTTGTTTTATCCGTGTTTGAATGAAGGTTATGGCTGTGCTGGGACAAGCTATGTGGCCTATGGTCTGATTGCCAGAGAAGTAGAGAGAGTGGACAGCGGCTATCGCTCAGTCATGAGCGTGCAGTCGTCACTGGTCATGCATCCCATTTATGCCTATGGCACAGAGGAGCAGAAACAGAAGTACCTCCCCAAGCTGGGTAAGAAGCTACAGTAACATTTTATCTATCAACAATAATGGATCTGATGTCAGACGTTAATGCAGCTCTTGGTTTTCTCAGCTCGTGGAGAGATCCTGGGTTGCTTTGGCTTGACAGAGCCTAACCATGGCAGCGACCCTGGTAGTATGGAAACCAAAGCCAAATACAATCCATCCAGTCGCACCTACACTCTGACTGGCTCGAAGACCTGGTGAGTCATTAATATAATCAAAATAACAGTCAGTAGAATCTCATTGGATCTCAGTTTCAAATTTCAAACATCAAGGCCTCAGGTCAGGATTGAAGTAAAATTCTCAGCAACAAGACAGACAAAACTGCAGGGTTTACTTAACATAAAGTCAAGTCTTATTTGCTTTCTGATTGAAGAGCAATATAAAATAGATTAAAGCTGTGTTACAATTATAATGAGGATTATAATTCAGGCTATGTACTACACATATCTGCAGAAGCAGAAATATGTTTGTGTTCTCAGGAGGACTGAGCAGCATCAAATAATGACATCATCAAAACCAGAGAAAACAGTGTCTGATAGTTCATAATAATGAATGAATGTGTAATGATGTCATGGACTAAATATCTGATGTTAAAGTCAGGTAAGTTTAGAGACAATTATTCTGAATATCGATACTGATACTTATTGATATCACTCTCCATAAGAGTTTTTTGCAGAAATAAGATCAGTTGTTTTTGCATTTAATGCATTTTTAAAAATCAAATTTCGCAAAGTGAGTTCACTGTTTCAGTGTTTTGCCCTGTCAGCTTTTTATATGTCACATAAATACAGAAAGTTTTGTCCAGGAGCTTATCGATATTTCAGTCCTGACCGTCAGGACCTTTTCTTTTAGTGATCTTAGTTTTGTTTCATCTACTGTATTTATTCAGTTTTTTGTGTAACATTTCAGTTGTATCGACTTTCTGTGCCTCTGTATGTCATTATGTGTCCACATGGTGGAGCTCTTCATCTAAAGTACTGTATGAAACTTTCAGGTTGTTTTCATTGGAGCAGCTTACTTATGCAGTTTTTTTATCAGTTTAATAACTTTATACTAATAAATAAGTCTATTATGCTGGGAGTCCAAGACAAAAGTAAAATCAGAAGAAATATTCTATGTAAATGTTGACACTTCAAATCTATCCTGTTCTATCTATCCAGAAAAAAATGTCCATAAACAAAGGTAACGCTCTGTTCTGTTTCCACCTTCAGGATCACTAACTCCCCAGAGGCAGATATTGCTGTTGTGTGGGCCAAATGTGACGATGGGAAGGTCCGGGGCTTCATCTTGGAGCGTGGCATGAAGGGCCTCTCAACACCTAAGATCGAGGGAAAGTTCTCCCTGAGAGCCTCCGCCACCGGAATGATCATCATGGATGAGGTGGAGGTCCCTGAGGAGAACCTGCTGCCTAAAGCCGTCGGCCTCGGCGTGAGTGGAGATAAACATGAATGTTTAGCTGTAGTAATGCTTGTGTGAGATAAATAGTATAATATGTGATATACTCATGAAATATAGGTTGTGACTCACCTCTGTGGAGGGGTGGTGCAGTGATGGGCAGCCACACAGAGTGGAGCCCTGGGAGCAGTTATGGGTTCGGTACCTTGGTCATAGGCAGGCATAGGTGAACTGGCACCTCTCTAGCTACCAGTCCACCTCCCCTACTGGACTTGAACCGGCCACCCTTCAGTTCCCAAGCCATATCCCCACAGACTGAGCTACTGCCAGCTGTAATCACTCATCACACTCCTCTTGCTGATTCCAGGGTCCTTTTGGCTGCTTGAACAACGCTCGTTATGGGATTGCGTGGGGTGCTCTGGGTGCTGCAGAGTTCTGTTTCCACACAGCTCGACAGTACACACTCGACAGGTCAGACATCAGATGTATCAGATGTAATGTCTTATTGTGGTGGATTTTATTATTTATTGATAGTGACAATGTTCCCATACCAGAATCCAGTTTGGCGTTCCACTGGCAAGAAATCAGCTGATGCAGAAGAAAATGGCTGACATGTTGACAGAGATCACCATCGGCCTGCAGTCCTGTCTGCAGCTGGGAAGACTCATCGACGAGAAAAAGTAAAGTTATCCTCTAACCCACTAACTCTCGCTATAAAGCTAAAAAGTATTTTTCCCTTTGGGTCTCAACAGTGTCAGGAAATTTCCCCTCTGCAGTTGTTAAAGTATTTCAGTCTGGACCATGGTAGCAGTACTGGTTCACTAATGTGAAACAAATCTGGTGTTTTTGTCAACAGAGCAGCCCCAGAGATGATATCCATGCTGAAGAGGAACAGCTGTGGGAAAGCCCTCGACATCGTCAGGCAGGCCAGAGACATGCTGGGAGGAAACGGCATCGCAGATGAGTACCACATCATCCGCCACGTCATGAACCTGGAATCTGTCAACACATACGAAGGTGAGGAGGAGGACATGCATGATCACACAGCAGATGGAATGATAAGAGGGTGTTTGAGTCTGACAAAAACCCAAATTGACCCCAAATGTTTCATGTTTGTTTTGAGAGTGTATCACTCCCTTCCACATCCTGTTTGATATGGCCTGTCTCTCCTCCTCTAGGTACTCATGACATCCACGCCCTGATCCTGGGCAGAGCCATCACAGGGCTGCAGTCCTTCACTGTGAACAATTAGACCCCGCCTCTCACTGCTGCTCCTGAACAACAAGAATCTGCTGTTAGAAATGTAACTCGCATGACATCTGCGCAGCAGTTCTCACTTTATTTTAACAGCTTCTCACCTGTATAGTGACAATATATGGTTTCTCTCAGGTTTGTATATTTGAGTGGAGAAGTCACTTGAGTCTGAACTTGTGGACTGTGGTGATGTGTAATTAATTCAGAAAAAGATGTTTTCATCTTACAAAGGGCTATTTTTCTACTCAACCAAAGCTTTTCAGCTCTGTTTCCCAGTTGTATAGACAAAGTAAAATTCAGTGTATAGACTAAAGGACCCTACTGTAGTGAAGCATTAACAGTCTAAAGAATGCAATAATGAATAATGCTGTTGGTTACTGATGTATACAACATTAATACTGTCATTATAAGAGAACATAGCATAAATGGCCAGAACCTCTTTGGAATTTTCCGTGAAGCTTTTTTGTTCTTAATTAGATCAAATTTCTGTTTCTGTTGTTAAGCTCAGCGTGGTGTTAACCTGCGGACTTGCTCCATCACTCAGGTCTGATAACATTGTTGGCCAGAGGATGTTGATCAGAATAAAAGCTTAGAGTTTAAAATTCCTGCAGAATAAAGAAAGTTTGAAAAGGTAAGCCACAGACCTGTTACATTATTCTCAGCACAACCTGTCATTAATTGTTAAATGGAGGTAGATAAATGTGAGGCTTCATTATATTTATTGAGACACAACATAAGAATAAGATAAAATAAGATAGACTTTAATGTCAGGGCAATAAACTTGTCACGGCAGCTTGTGTATACAAAGTTGAGAAGAAATTTCTAAATTTCTCTTGTCCAGCATTCTCCCCCACCACCTGTCCGGCTTACCACCAGGTGATGATCAATTGACAGCAGTATCCACAAGACATATGGCCACAGATGTGATGATGCGACCACATTCTAGGGTGCTCTGGCACACTTATGAACACACTTATACTTGAACATGGTGTTTGTTATGACCAATCCCTGACTAGCACATCAGTCCAATAACAAAGCACTGGTTCAGATGAGGCAGGGTGTTCTCCAGTTTTCCCACGTGAGTGTTGAAGTCCCCCTAGCAGAACTATGGAATCAGGATGAGGACCCTCTACCTCCCATACCAGCTGCCAGCAACATAATGTACTATGTCCTAAGGACAAGGAAAAAGCATGCCCACATCCCCACAAGGCTAATGATGCTAACGTGTTGAAGGCTTTTATACTGTTACAGTGCTTGGCGGCTGGGGGTATGCTGTGGGTGGCCTCAGCATGTCATCAAGCCACCCTTTATGACTGCCCAAAAATCCTGGAAGTTTTTTCACGTTTTCAGCAACTATTTTACAACATATTTAATATTTAATGTATTTTGAAAGAAATCTTGGAATTGCCTTTACACAGATTCATGTCTGTGAGCAGAAAAACTTCACAGACGCCATAGAGTTAGTCCAGTGGGCTTAGTGGGGTCAGCCCCATTCCAGAGTGTCATCAGAAATCATGGAAATGGAAAGTTGGAAAGAAGATACAAGTTCTACTTTGTCTTCATTGTTTGGACCTTTCTCTCAAATATGAGATAATAACAGTTACATTTATCTGAGACGCTGTGTTCACATTTAAAACTCTGCAGGTCCAGGACAGTGATGGACTTTCTCTGAGGGAAACTCTCCACAGAATCCTAAGCTGTCAGTGTGACAGGCAGAGCTCTGTCCTTAAAGGGGATGGAAATAATGAAAGCCTTAATCACATCCACCTATAATGTAATGTTCTCTGTCTTCATGATCCCCTGGTATTGCCCACACGGTAATTCATGAAAATGTTAGTCCAAATTCCAACTTTGTATCTTAAAATTGTCAGATATTTTCTTGCAACTTTGTAGTAAAAACGCTAAGAGACTCCACACAATTATTTTCTTTAATTGATGCTTTTTATTGCAACAATATTTGGTGGAACTATTAATAGCTAATTTGTGACAATGTGACATAGATTTATATTAGACACTGTTTCACTGTAAAAAGATCACAGCTTTAATCTTTAACAATGTGTTTGTCAGCTGCTTTTATGCACAATCCTAAACTGAAGAGTCTAGAAATTATATCCATCTGATTCATAGTTTTGTAAAAGTACAACATTTCTACCTGAACAGTAGATGATTAGAAATATAAAGTACTCACTTAAAGTACCTCCAAACTGTGCTTAAATATAGTATGATATATTGTTTTGAGCGAGTGTGTATATATATGAAATAAAGTTACTTAGTTACTCAGCATCTCTTCTCCCTCATCAGAGTGCACTTTTATGCTGCCATGTGATCGTGTGAGTACTTCACTTAATCCTCCTGTCACCCCATCACAGCTTGACCTCTGCTGTGTACATGAACTCAGAGATGATGGGAGTCGAGGCTTATGTGAGAACATGCAAAAAAGCTGGCAGCGACACAAATACTTAAAGGCCTTAGAGCTGATACTCAAACAATGACAGTGAAAGCATGAACATTGTCGGTCACACAGCAGATAAAATGAAAAACTGGTATAGACATGATGTGGACAGAGACTGACTGGTAGCAATAATACATTTTGGTGTGCTATAATCAGACTAATTATAAAACAAAGATAGAAATGATGTGGACTACTTAATGTTGGTGTTGAAGGACATAGTGAGCTTTCATTTATTTAAAAACACTAATCACGGGTAGCATTTGTAAACCTGCAGACTGTGCTGTAAATGTGGTCAGAGCTCGTGCTGAAAACTGTATAAGAGACGACACATGACTGCACTTCACTTTGATGCTACATAATCCTACATGGGTGCTGCTCATAGCTGCCATCAGGGGGCACAAACGTCCAAGTATCCTGTCCTGAAACATCAAGCTGCCCTTCAGATGCAAACAAAGTGAGTTTAAAACCAGCAACAAACCATCACAGGTGCAGCCAAAGTACTATCATAGTGTAAAGACAGCTGTATGTGTAACGTCTCCAAAAACCTCCATCACGAAGACCAAAGAACAGTCCAAGTCAGCCAGTGAACATCTCTCCATTCAAAGTCAAATCAGTCAATCAGAAGTAGAAAGAGTGTGGCACAGCAGTAAACCTGCCTCGAGCAGGCCGTCTTCACAAACTGGTCGAGAGTGTGAGAAGACTTGTGACAAGCAGCTCTGAGCTTCAGAGGCTCTGTGAGGGTAGAGGTTAAAATGGATGCAGCAAAATCCAGAGAAGTCCTGAAGTACATTAAGCCAAAGGTCCACAGGAAAGACTTCAGAACAGCCCTGTTCAGGTCCTGATCCTTAGTCTAATGCAGACAGAGCTGTAAACTAATAAATACTGAATATTTATGCAAACACATCACTTTGCACAGATCTGTCCCCACGCTGACATTCAAAGCTCTTTTTCTGTCTGTCCGTGTCGTTATTTGACATCTACACACTTCGCTACCTCATTTCACATCCTGGGCAGTTGAGGCATGAACCCAAAAGGTTCTCTGTGTTAAGAAGATAATCTTTCTTTTGTTTTTGCTCTTTAATTCCATGAGCTTTGGGGATGTGCAGCTTCATCGCATGTCTGCCTCTGCCACTTTGAAGTCGAGGGGAATTAAAGAAGCAGCAAATCCCTGTCTGCACATGATGCCCAGCTGTGTTCTACATGGAGCTTACATAAGAAAATTGCTTTCCGTTTTTTTTTTTTGGACCAATGACCTTTCATCTTTTGGCCATGTGTGTGTAGATTTGGCTCAGTGTGACTAATTGTGCCGTGAATGGATTGTGTGTGTGATGATGGTGGCTGGTACGATGGTCCCCTTGTGTCTCTGTCACTCTCTAAGGCAGGATAATTAGGAAGCCTATCATCATCAAATAATAATCTGGATTATAACCTCAGTGATTTAGAAGCTAAATGAGACTTGGAAGTGTGACTGGTTTATGATTTGGGATTTATAGATACGAGTGGCGCAACCTTTGTGGGAGAGGTTAAACTGGGGGTTTAAAGGATGTGGATTGTTTGGATATAAATGTAACTTTGAGGTTGGTCTTGAACCTGGATGTGGTTGCAGGATCAACAGAAGGTTCTGTTTCTGGTCCTCCTGCTGTCCAAAGACAAGAAACAGAACTTGAACTGACTGAGAGGTGACAGTGTGAATGTGGTCGTCTGTTTCATTTGGTCAGCCATCCTATTCAAACTGCTGGGAAGTGTTTCTAAAGTAGGGCGTTGGCTGGATGGAGTAAAGTTAAGGAGGGACACTGATGCCAATGTGCAGCTGGCGACAAACACAGAAACAAAACAGGAAGCTGAAAGTTTGAAATGTGTTGCTACTGCCCACGCTACAGTACACTGCTACATCACGGCATCAAGGAAACTTATGAAACTTATTCTTATCGTTTTTTTAACAGAGCAATGTTTGTATAAGTAGTTTGCACTGCGCACATCCACAATATGTAATATCACATCCTGCTGCTGGTCTCATGCTGTTCAGCTGATTGACAGTTGGTGATGACAACAAACGCCCACAAAGGCAATGAAGACTGATAAACTGCTAGATGTAAACAATGCAGGATTTAAAATAGACTACATAACAAATGTTTTATTCAGTGTGTTTTTAGGCCTCAGACGCTTTTCTGTGTTTTGGTGCACAACAGTGAACATAAATACAACCCACAGAGCTCCTTTAAACCACTGCAGGTCAGCAGAAACAAGACTGAACAGCCAGACTTCCACCTGCTGTGAAGTTCAGGGATGTCCAAAGTACGGCTTGGGGTCCAATCATGGCCGGCACCCCGCAGCTTTGTTTTTATAATATATTATTGATGGCCTGCTAGGATTGTCAGATACTGTGTGACTGTATTTGTCTTTTTTGGTTGACATAATGAAGCATTTGAATGCAGTAACCGTTAACCTCTGGGGACATAACTGTTGATGTTCTATACCTGTACATGTGACACAGAATATTACTTTCTGAGCAAGAGTGATACGCATGTTTTAAACTTCAATGTTAACTCATAATAAGTCATGTTTAAATGACCATGAGGTTCAGATTTGTATCAACTCCATGAAAGTTTAACGTATTCCATACAGTTCATTCTGTGATCTGACTCCAGATGTGAAAGAATGGAAGAACTGGTTTTTAGATTTGTTCACAGCTGACTGGCTTAGATTTGGTGACATTATCGTTTAAAAAAATGATAATTGTGACAATGAAAATAAAATTGTTACATGTTAGCATCGACGCCCGGCCATCTTGACATTGTCAGGTCTGGCCCTCTGTTTGGACACCTCTTCATGTGTCATCAGGGTCAAGGGTCTATTTGAACTTCAGAGATCAGCTTGTCTTCACAGATATTACAGTTCTTTGTGTACTGGAGTAGTGAAGTGGTTAAACATGGTAAAGTAGTGTGTTCCTGGTCTCCATTCCTCTTCTCGGTAACTTGAAGGAATTAAGGGCACGCCGTGTAAGCATGCGTGGTGTGGACTGGAGTGGGCAGTGAATGGACGAGTGCTCCAAGTGGGCGGACCTGACAGTTCACACCTGCGGACAGAGGGAGCGCTTCATTTCAGCACCAGGGACAGAGGGAGACAGCAGCTCCTGGACTCCAGACCTCAAACTCGTGGGATCCAATTAAAACTGGAGGAACATCCGGATGGATGTGCATCTTCAAAGTAAGGTTAACAAAGACTTAAAGGAAATGTTAAATATTATCATTCCAATCTGTTTGTCCTCATGCTACTCTTGTTTTTGCAGATGGATCATTTAACGTTAACTCTGGACTGTTTCATGTGAGGAATATCAGGAAACCAGGACGAAGTCATCCTCACTTGGAATAATAGCTTCATCATCATGAATGATTATAATCTCACCGCGCTGAACGCCACTTATGACGCACAGGTTTACCCGTACTCCACGTCCATAGACGACCCTCTGTACAGACAGTACAAGCCCGCAGTGAAGGAGCTGCTGGCTCTGCCTAAGGCGGTGGTGTATCTGCTCATGGCTGCTCTGGTGGTGGTTGGAGTTGCCTACGCTATTGTTGGACATCTCATCAAGGACCTGGCCATTGACATAGCAGGTACTGTCCACTCAATGACATGTATGGATTATTAGACCAATACAGGACAACTGACTGCGTAATAATAATAATAATAATAATCATCATCATCATCATCATCAAGTACTTTTTTTCATTGCACTCCTCTTCCATCAACACCACCTGTCATGTTCTAAATGTGTTCATTGTCTTATATAATAACACTGTATATTTTTCATGTAATTGAACTGTGGTCATTCGCACTCTGACATTTTAACCATTAAATCTAATAATAATCTAATAATAGCTATGCTCACTATTTCAAGTGTTACTCTTTTCATGTAGCTAAATATGAAATATTTACCACTGTTCACACATTAATGTTAGCTTTTATGGATATTTATACCTTTATTGTTTTTACGGTAAAAAAGCTGGCAACTATGTTTTTACCGTAATAAATACGACATAGCCTTTTCTAATCCTACGGTTAAAGGATATTGGAAATGTGGATATAACGTTGGCTGGCGTTATATTCCATATTTTAAAATGTCTCCGGATCAGACGTTGTTCATATTAGTCCCTAATATAAAAGGTGGTGTATAGATAAACTTTTTGAAATCCGACAAGAGAAGAAACCACAGTATACTCAGAGCATAGTTTACAGTCTTTACTGTCGTGGTTTGTGGCAGTTTTTCACCATAAAATCTTTTTTACAGTGAATATTTTTATCTAGTTAGTATTTAAACTGTTACATTGAGCTAATTATGCCAAATATTTCATTTTAGCTTTTCATTTTTAGATTACAGCATTTAATACATAAAGCTAACCGTTGAATAGTTTATGTATTTATTATACTTCATTGAACCTGTCCGTTTATTCATTAGTCATTTCTTTTAAACCAAGCTTTTCATTTGAATGATTTCACCATTTATTCTCCTTACCTAACCATTTCAACTGTCCATTGCTTCTCATAGCTCTTTATTTATTACTTAAAATTATATTTATATTATATTATATTTAACCACTCAGCAGTATGAATGAACTAACAATTTCTATTCTATTTATATTTTAGCTATGAACCTTTCATGGTTGAAATGCATTCTCTGCTGTGTATCTGAAGATATGTGGAACATTTGTTTTTATTTGTGACAATATATGTTTATTAATATCATAATATCTTCACATATCTCTCTGACAGCAGGAATCCTCCCTGTACACACTCCAGCTGACCTCACATGTTGTTATTATCATTGATATTGAGTCTTACTGTCTCCTCTGTGTAGATTGTATGTTGGGTCCGGCTGGTGATGAAGACAAAGACAACCCGCAGCGCACGGCCTCCAGCCATCCTCCTCCACTGCATCCATTCGCCCACAACGCCTTCCACGTGTGGGACCAGGACAACGTGGTCATCTCTTTGCCCCACGACGAAAGCCCACAGAGCAGCCCACTGCTGCTGGCCGCCATCCCTTACATCCCCTCTTTCTTCCCGCACTTACACAGCCCAACGAGTCACAACTCCATGACCTTCTCCACCAGCCCGGGGTCCAACAAAGAGATCAATATCCCAAGGGACATATGATCATCTGATCCCACTGGAAACACACTGTGTCCTCCTCTCTTGCATTTCAAATGATTTCTCAGAGTTATGCAGGGTGACTCAAGACTGTCACTGTTGTCACATCGACAGAGAAGTCAACAGACATCCTGAGAAGGACAAAGGGGGTTACTGGATATTGTCTCTGTGTGCCTGAGCTTCAGAGAGAAGCTGTTTCACATGTTGGATGATGTTTCATGGCTACATACATGTACAATATGACATCTTAACTCTATGTAGATGAAATAAAGGTTGACCAAAGCCTGGCAAGTGGCTGTACGACAGTAAGAGTAGAGTATAAAATGTGTGTGTGGTTTCTGTTTCACTTGTGTTACTGTGTACCTTCTTTTCACAGCAGATCAGAATCAGAGTGTGAGGTTACTACATAATCACACAAATCAACAAAGCTGCTTCCAGCCTGTTCACTGACCAGCTGGCGCTCTCACACACTTCAGGAAAATGTTATTTTGAGACACTGAGGGATTAACTTAAGAAGAAGACTTAAAGAGACTTCCAGCATTTCAGCGTGTACACAACACAACTTAATCCTGCGGCCTCTGTGGCAGGTGTACTCACGGATCCCCCCCGCCTGGTACGCACTCTATGAGCGCAGCTTATAGCACAACAGTATAAAGTATGCTCATTTCTTCTTTAATAGCTGATCACAGCAATTTCTTTTCTTAGAGGTCAACTCATTCTTTATTTTTTATCCATAACTGTGTGTGGTCGACTGTTTCCTCCAGAACAAACCTTATATAGACTGAAATGAAACTCTGCAGGATCCTGATCCTTTGCAGACAGACTATTTCATTTTTATTTACAGCTCCTGTCAAACTGGTCTCATGGTCAGCTCTTGCAGTGAGAATTTAGTGAGCTAATTTGAGTGCTGAACTTTGTCTGAACCTCAGTCTGGAGTGTTTTCAATGGATATATGAGATGAGCTAAATTTATCATGTTATTTAAGACGTGTAGAATCACTAAAAGGAAAAGAAAAGAAATGAAATTCGTATAAAATGCAGTGAAAAATGTGTTTCAATGCCAGAAAGCAGCACAGAGCAGCTTTAACATGCCAACACTCAGATACTACAGATATTAACTCAGGAATGCCAAATGCTCTGAACAACTTCTTTTTTTCACAAACCTTCCACAACATGTTGTCACATTAGAAAGTTTGGTTGTGAAATCTTTGTAGAGAGTGAGGTATCATGTCCAAGAGAGCAAAAACGTACAATAAACTTCTCTTATTCTCTTAAATATATGAATTAGTATCATATTCTAGAGACTGTCACTGACAGCTCATCTCTGCGTGTCTGCTGCAGTAGTTGGAAACAGACACAAAGTTTGCAATAGATTACTAGAATGTTCTTCAACTCAGTGCAGCTCCAAACCTCCGTTACAATTCTTACACCAACGCTTTGAGAGTTCCATGAAGTGATTCCAGGCAGCATATTTTTCCTGCTGTGACATGTCAAAATGTCTGTTATCAGTGTTAATTATCCTAACGTATCCTTACATAAGCATGAGCTGAATATTTAGGAGTTTATGGTATAAAAAAATAGTGCTTTTCACCAAGATTTAACTTGGTATGATCCAGTGTCATTCACAATGTGATGATTGATCAAGTTTGAGGTTTACAACATTTCTCAGAGCGGTAAGGTGGCCTGGTAAAGAGGCAGATGTTGACTGCTCCTTATGCGCTGTGACTGGCTTTGCAGGTAGCGCCTTACACAAGTTAGACAAGTGTGTAAATGTCCTCTCCCTTATTTTAAAGCCATTTAAGTGTAAAAGACACACGCAGTCAGGCTGTACTTATATTTGGAAAACATTTTATTGTACCTTTGTCACATTCCAAAAGTAGTATTTCTTTCATTTCTGAGTTTGTAACAAAGTCAAGACTGATGTTGACTGAGGCAGATGTTTTTGCATGTTGGCAGCACAGTTCATACAGAGGCTGCTCCTTCATGTGAATGCCTCTTGAGGAACAGTTCAGAGACTGGTTTGAAGGACAGCAGAGAATAACCAGAGGGTGGAGGTCTTTGTGTAAGCAAGAAGTAAAGTGGGTCCATCCAAAATAATAATAATAATGATGATGATGATGATGATGATGAAGGCCGTGTGACTCTCAGGACTCCAGTCGACAGATGGGGCTGTCATACACCATCTGTAGGTTCACCTTGTGTCCCACCAGCTCTCTGATGTTGTTGATGCCGTATTTAATCATGGTGGGCCTGCGAGTCAGAGCGGAGGGCAGAGTGAGCGACAGTAAAATACAAAGTGTTCACTCAGAGCGGATTACAGAAGCTCTCACAGCTCGCTCACTCACTCCACAGCTATCAGCCATGACAGGTGAGTTCAACTCACATAGAAACACATTTCAAACAATAAATACATGTAAGACATAAATCAAATAATTCTGATAAATAGTGTACATACTATTCTAATCGCTTCTAATAAAAAATAATCCTCTTCAGACCTGAATATGTCAGATGTGGGTCAGATATGACGTCTGCAGACAGACTCACAGACAGATTATAAAGATATAGTTTCACTGACATGGTGACTGTGCGTGTGTGAGTGTGTGTGCGTTCACCTCTCCAGAGACAGTCCCCAGGCAATGACTGACACATCCTCAGGCAGACCCATGGGCAACAGCATCTCCGGTCTAAAGACCCCTGAGTTTCCCACTTCCACCCACTTCTTCAGTCCTGTATGAACACAGAGGAATGAGACAGTTCGACAACCCAGACCAAAAACCAGAGACATCATATTTGATATGTTCATTCATGTAAAAAGAAGTGAAATATTGCACACTGTCTGGAGATTATCTTCACACAATCTGCCAACAGACTGTTGACTGTTTTTAATACATAATATATGGCAGCATGTGTAAAAATCAATAAGCATGTTTTGTTTTTGCTTCTTCAGATGTCAAAGGTCTAGTCTGTCTGGAGGATGAAGTTTGTACAAAATTCAGGTTCACCTGTCAGCTAACAAGGAGGATGAGATGTCCTGAGACTAAATACAGCACAGCTCCTTCCTGTCTTTTTTGGACTTTCTTACTCTCATATTTACTTGTTTTTCTTTCATATGTCATTTTCTTATTTTTTCCTCTATGTGACATGTATGTATGTATGTATGTATTATTATGTATGTAATGTATTATCAACACTTTAATTATTTTTTCTGCTGTTGAGAATTCAATACAAATTTAAATGACCAAAAAACTATGCCGACAGTTATTTTACCTTCGTGGTAGCTGAACACCTCCATGCTGGGCTCTGTGTACGGGTTGTAGGCAGGCTTGAAGCGGAGTTTGGTGATTCCTGAAAAGAAACAAAGGTCACATTGTGCACATCTGTAGGCAACAATGAGCAGCACAACTTTATTATCACCCTCTGTGTTTCATAGTAATAATAATTTGCAGGTATACTGTAGCTGCCTGACTGATGACCAGCTAACTTGCAAACATGTCGATTCAGTTGCCCCGTCGTGCCGCTGTGCACTTTATAACATCAGAAAAATCGACCAGTTCCCTCTCTACCTTTAAAAACTCCTGAAGACCTCCAGCTCTTCAGAGAGGACCTCCTCTACAACACTACCAACAACTGGACATGATACATCTACTCCTTTAAGAACTGTCACAGCATGTACTGCTGCACTCACACTTTATCACACTCTACCTTGATTGTTCCCTTCTCTGTAAGTCGCTGTGGATAAAAGTGTCAGCTAAAGCTAAGTGTCTGTTTGGAACGATGAGTGTTTTAGACTGTTGTGTAACAGTTACCCCTCAGGAACATTTTAGCCGTGTTATAAGGCCATGTACCAGAATACTTGAAACTTATTCATCAAGTCAGACTCAGTCAGACAGTGTCGTGCAGGCCTCCTGACCTAGTTTGGTGAAGAACTGGTGCAGGACGCCCATGAGGTCTCCCAGCGTGAGCCCGTAATCAGCCACCACGCCCTCTATCTGGTGGAACTCGGCCAGATGGGTGGCGTCTAAGGTCTCATTCCTGAACACCCGGTCGATCGAGAAATACTTGACGGGGGTGAACTTCTCCTGGTTTGACGCGGGGGAGACGAGGCGGAGAGGGAGAGGAGATTCAAGGTCAGTGACAGCACACGAACAGCACATAGGATACATGGTCAAACACTTACCTGTTGTGCGAGTTTATACAACATGCGAGCACTGACTGCTGTAGTGTGTGTGCGCAGGATGTTCTTCTGAGCCTCCTCAATCTTCCAGTCGTATTTGTACCTGAAAGGCAGCAGGACATCAGACAGTGATGTCCCAGGATCTGATGAGAGTTGATGAATGTTGCTTGTTACGTGAGCGTGTGATCATGTCTCACCCCTGTGATCCAAAGCCTCCCTTTGAGTGGACCTTCTTCACCCTCTCCAGGTAGTCCTGTGGGAACTCATGTGCGAGTGCTGGGTCTGAAAAACAATGCTCAGAATCATCAAACTGACTCGGACGTGAGTGAGAGTGACGGAGCTCAGAGAAAGAGAAACACAGGACACGCACCGGACAGGAAGAAGGTGTCGTGTTGGTCTCTGGCCGGGTGCTGCTGGGGCTGGAACAAGGAGTCAAAGTTCCAGAAAGAGCTCTCTATGAAGTTGTTGGTGGGCATCTCAGTGAAGCTGCAGAGAGCACGGAGTTCATTTAGTGTGTGTTTTTTATGTGTGTGAAATGACTTCTTTCACCGGGACGTTTGCATCCACTCACCCCATCTCCAGGAAGATCTGCCTGAACTGCGTTCGCACCTTCAACAGAGGGTGGAGGTGGCCGCAGTCGGGGGCCACGCCCAGGGCCTCAAAGTTATAGGGCTTAAACTTCTTCTCTTTCCAGCTGCCACTGAAACAACACGAGCACGAGCTGATCAGTTTTCCACAAATGGGGAACAATAAATGAGATTCCTCTCCATCTGAAGAGTCTGTCCTGCCCTGCCTTTAGGACAAAGCCCTCATCTTTGGACTCGTCCCCTTTTTATGGGCAGAAGTTTCTCTGTGTCCTCGGTCTGAGGCCTGCATCCTGTCACTGACAGACAGAGGAGGGCAGTCGGGACACATGTTCCAGCTGTGTTCAGCGGACGACATTAAAACACATTTTAAATTTGACTAAAGACGAAGAAGAAGAAGATGGAGCAGTACTCACTTAGCGATCATCTCAGGCGTGAGCTCCGTCTCCTGTTTGGTGATGGTGGTGCTGAAGGAGTTGCCTTTAGTGATCCAGTATGACTTCACTGTCCTGAAGACAGAAAATAAAGACAGAGTGGCTCTATAAGAATAAACTGGACTTTTCTGTTACACAGTGAGGAGCCATGTGTTAATAGTTGTTGATGACGCTGTACTGACACAGTACAACAGAATCTTTATTCTCTGTTTTTAACTGAACAAACTGTTGGAACAGTTTCTCTGTAATGCCTCGTGGGAATTTGAGTATAGGCCTATAGGCATATATTATGCTCAATATTTCCAATATTTCTTCCCTCAGGAGAAGGATGTTCAGTTCAACGATCAGTCACAGATACCTAGCAGATACACAGTATATAGATACAGTCACAGATACCAGTTTATTGCTTTCTTTCTCTCAGAGGATTTTAGATGAATCTTCACCTCAGTGTCAGTATATTTTTTTGTTTACACCAAAATGTCTTCACACAGGCTCTTCATTTGTTTCTGCGTGTGTGACATTTAACCTAGACGGCTACACTGAGAGCACAGACCTCTGCAAGCCAAGGGTGCAGTCAAATCTCCAACCACTATATGTGTCTGTGTAACAACTGACCCACAACCTTCAGAAAAATGAAAAATGTTACAGATCCGCTTTAATAGATTCTTCCCTAGCCCGTCCTACATGCTCCGTCAGTTTTTCTGTAATCCTGCTGACAGAACAACAAACAGGTGGCGCTGGAAACATGAGCTCTTTAGTGGTGGGAAAAATGAGAACAAAGCATGTAAATGGGTGAAGCATGTTAACAGGGTTTAGCCCACTTTCAGAGAAGGGACATCATGAGTTACTGTCCCTTTAAATAGGACAAAATGAGATATTGAACATAAGAACAAGATGACTGTTGGAACTGTAGTTTGGTTTTCAAAGTGGCGGGAACCCCAAAAAGTGTTAAAACAACTTTTTTAGAACTTTTCAAGCAGCCATGTTGCACTGATCAGGTGAATGCTATCTGTCATTCACACGTCTGTTCTCACACTGTGCAACTTTGGGCTCTGGGGATTGCTGGCGAGTAGTACGGAACGTTTTAAGTCACACATCACCTATTTGACTGAGTTTGGTCTGCTCCGCCTCAACTCTCTGTGATTTACAACTGCAGCTGCTGTTAGCTAATGTTAGCTCAGTTTGTTAGCCGGGCTGCCTAGACTTTAAGCTCAGAGCACTGGGGGAGTGTTAGTGTTTGTACCACAGGAGTTTTGAAGAAGAGGAGGTTTAGCTGGTGTAGTGCCAGAACTGGGAGCAGGTGCATGAGCAATGTAACCAGGCTTAGTAGCCTAGTAGCTACTGATGAAGACATTGATGGATGTTGATGGATAAAGCTAAGAGGAAAGGAGAGAGTGAGCGAGCAAGAACAAGAGTAAATGTGGGACTGACTTTTAGTGGTTGGTGAGAGCTTGGTGAAATAAAAGGCTGAAAGACAGACGCCGAGCTGGGCTGACTGCTGTTGGACTAGTCAGTAATATTAGCTGCTGCTGGGTCTGCTGTTGGTGACCTGGCTGATGTTTGGCTGTTAGCAAAGTTGCAGACTCGCTAGTTTTTGATCATAAGTAATGTAAGAACAAATCCTCGTCTATTAAATATTGATTTGAGTCACACCCTTACTTTCTGCATCTTTGACCTGAGCTCTAATATGACACCTCCTCTTGGTGGGTGTTTGCACTAAGTATTAAACAGAGGAAAGGGTATTTAAGGGACTGTCTCACACCGGTTGTGCCCCTTATTGTTGTAATTATTGAAGCATCGTATTAATATTTAATTGTTATTATCCTAACGATTTCCCATATACCTCACAGAACCACACAAAACATTCTTAAACAGGACTTACTTGGCATACAATACAGAGTAACAGAGTACGAGTTCACCCTCTCGTGGAGGTGTTCACGGAGACAGCAGCATGCCACATGTAACTGAAACTACATTTTTAATCTTAAATGGTAACATCTGACTGTCTCCAGTTTATCTAGTCCGTGCTCAGTCCGACAGGAAAATGCTGCCAGCTCTATTAAAGCCCTTGAGTAGAATATATGACAGTGTTACAAAATGGAAGCAGTCCATTTACAAAGCATCTGCCACCATGTTGGTCAGCCGCAGCAGTCACAGAAGCCAAGACACAGATTTCTGGCAAACTCCTTAAGAGTTACATCATGAATCCTGGCACAGGATGCATCGAAACAATTACAATCTGTTCCCAACAGACGATTCAGCGACACTGTCGACTGAACGTCTATCAGTTTCAAATGAAACAAATGAGCCTCAGCAAAGCTTCTCCTGCCACGAATGTGAAGAGTGTGAGGACTTACACTTCAGAGAGCAGCTTCCTCTTCTTCAGCTCGTTCTTCTCCTTCTCTTCCAGCTCAGTCATGTTGCCTTTCTTCACCAGCAGCAGCTTCTCTCTGACCTGGTCGTCTATGCTCTCCACCTGAGGAACAACACATTAACACACCGGTTGCACGCCTCACTGAGAACTGCTGACCCATCACAAGAGGCCGACACGTACCGCCCTGAATATCCTCGGGCCGCCCTCGTGTGCTTTGTCCACTCTGATCCACTTGTTGGACATGGCCTTGCTGAAGCCGATCTTCCCAAAGGACAGCTTCTACACAGGGACAAACACAGAGGAGCAACATCACTGAAAACAGAAAAATATAGAATTACACCAGGATGTGCCGTCCATATCAGTAAATGATACCAGTTTTATTTTTTTTAGAAATGTTTCTAACATCATGTGGCTGCTTCAGAGCCTGCACTCTCCTGTTACTCCTGTTACTGCCCACCTCAGCTGGTAAACTATCACTAACAAGGCTGTTCTCCATGTTTCCACAGAGCACATTGGCCTAATCAAAGCTATTTGACTATTTGAGTTTAATAATGGTCCTTTCATTTATCCACCTTCTGCAAAGCATCTTTTTACTGGTCAAGATTCTAAAAGCTGAACACAGATGGAAGAGAATATTACTGATCCATATAGAAAAATCAAATGGAGATATGTGGTTTGAATCAGACAGTGATCATATGGAATAATGATGTAACAATATGAGTTATCAGTTTGTACTTTAAACAAATGGGATTTATTAGATTTTATTATCTTTATTCATGATTTTTCATTGTTCCTTCCAGAGGAGAGAGCTGTTGAGCTGCTGTGTTTACCTGCTGATCATTTGTAAATATTTTAAACAGCTGCTGTTGGAACTTTATTATATTACCTCTAGATATTTTTGTTGTTTGTGTTTTTAGATCCAAGCTTTTTATTTTACTTTGTGCATCATTTGTATCATTCAGGTTGATCTTACTGTTCCATTAGAAGTGGATGAAAATATCAGAGGTTCAGTGGAATGGACTGCAGCAAAATAAATACAATTCAGCAATTTGTGTGACAACCTTCAACTATTACAAGTCAACATATACCAGTGTTTATGAATGATTCGTTTGATTTGATATTTGACTAATTATTTTGTCTATAAAATTACAATAAATAATTGTCCATAATTTTGTCTTCAAATGTCTTATTTTGTCTGACCATAGTCCAAAATCAAAGGATTCCACTGCGAGGTATGACACATGTAAGAAGCATGAATATTTAACAATACATACTTCCATTATTCCAATTATCAAAACACATGCCACTAATGATCTGTCAGTCAGCTGACTGAGGTGTAAGTTTAGGGAGTCCTCCTCATAAGAACGGGAGCAGTCCTTCCACCAACAGGTTGTTTACACCTGAGCTCAAACCAGCTTCAGTGCTCCCACCAGTCTCATCTGGACCCAACTCCACCTGACTCCACCTGTAGCACTCACCATGAGCTCACTCTGTGCCAGACCCTCCAGCGGGATGGAGCTGAAGACCCGGGCTTCATGGCTGCCCTGCTCGGCTATCTCCGTGCCTTCCCCGGTCAGCTCCCAGCGTTTGGAGGAGCGCAGCTCGGCTGAGATAACCTGGAGGACGGGGAACAGACCCAGCTGTCACTGTCACTGTCACTGCTGTCTTTAATACCTGTCACATACCGCTGAGCTGTCTCAGCTCTGCCCGTCATTAAACTAATCGTCTCTTATTGCATCAGTCACTGAATGAACAACACTGACGGTGACAGCCTGACTTCCGCTGCCCCTCAGCCCGGGAAACTCACGTCGCCGAGAGCCTGCAGACTCTTCACGGCTCCGACGATGACCTGGTGGTCCACACCGAGGCTGCTCGCCACCTCCAGGCTGTCCAAGCCATCGTCTACCTTCTCAACCCGCTGTAGAAGTGTCTCCACCACACCGGCGTCCGCCATGCTGGAGCCCTGCGAAGCCCGAAAGAGACCGGATGTGACGTCGCTTTACTAAAAGCCGAATGTGATAGTGTAGCGGGACGTCAAAAAATAAGGAACTGAGTACCGTAAATACTGTTGTACTGAGCCATAACAGTTATTTTGGGAAAAATAGTGGTCGAAGTAGTATTCATGTTATCTAAGTATTAAAGTAAAATATGAAGTAAAAGTACGTGTTATGCAGAATATTATTGGATTATGATTATTGATGCATTCATATTCAAGCATCCTTCATGTTTTAGATGGTAAAAGTATTTATACTTACTTACTGACCATTATATACACATATATAGATATATTGCTGTGGAACTTGTAACTGTAATAATACAGTACAACAGTTACATTGTAGATTTCGGTACTGTGGGACATAAAACACAGTGGGACAGGAAAAGCCATGACGTATGAATTCAAATGCTGTGAAAATGATGAGAATTGATACAAATTATTAGGTCTTTATACCAAATGTAACTTTTTACCTGTATTCCACCCTCACCTTCCACATCCCTCAGTCCTCAGAGACTTGGAGCAGCCTGATAAGAGTTACAGTAGTCCAGCCTAGAAGTAACAAATGCATGGACTAGTTTTTCTGCATCCGCTTGGGACACAATGCGTCTGATTTTGGCGATGTTACATAAGTGGAAGAATGCAGTCCTTGAAATTTGTTTTATATCGACACAAATCCTGAAGGAATCACTTCCTTAAATTTGGCTACAGCACTATCAGATAAACATCTGCTGTAGGAGTTTCTACAAAAAGGCTTATAGCCCCATAATATTAACACAAAGGTTATTAAAAATGGTCAGAAAGAAGAGGATTCTGTGGATAGACTATTAGATTATTAGACAATTTCAATGCCATATGAGCGATCACCAATGATTTAAAGATCAGTCACAAGCCATTAATAATATGCTTTGGGTTGCCAGGCTGTTGAGCTATTAATAATAATTCACAACTTACCTATTCAAAATAAAAATTGTTTATTAATACAAACACAGTTTGTTATACATTAACAGGAACAAATCCTACCCAATCAAAAAGCTACATTGAGCAGAAACAGACATCAGAATGTAAATGTATTTTCCAGTATTCTCCAAAACCATTTATTAAAATAACTACACTATTACAAAAGAAGCAAAAATTACAAGCGAGGCAGAAGAAGATATTCTGGTCTATTGAATTGTTACAAAAATTACATCAACCTTTGTAGTTTCAACTACAAGATGTTACTAGTTTCACATGAGAAAAAAATGCTGTCACCACACGACTCCTTAGAAGAAAAGAAACCAGTCAGAGCGAGTGAGTATTCTCCAGCGTCAGCCTTCATATTTAGTGACGAGGATGAGGAGCAGAGATTTGAAAAATAAAATAAAATTAAAATAAGAACCTAAAAACACAAGACTAAGCACTGACCAGACCACTAAATTCAGCCATAATTCAGCTCTGACACTTACAGTCCAGACATGTTTTGTGCCCGCATGTGCCGCACAGAAACCAAAGCACAGAAGAAGCTAACATGGAAAAGGCAGAGCGCACAGCCAAGCCGTCTATCACTTTCTTTGGAGAAGGCTTCAGACACTGATGCAGGGTGCCGATGATTCACACATACAGTGACAGTCTATCTGTACTGGTAATTCATGCTGCTCTCTCCCCTGCCGTAGCCCACTGGGCTGTGGTACTGAGAGTGGTTGGCGCCGAAGCCCTGGTTGTTGCTGCTGTTGCTGTTGCTGCCTCCTCCTCCACCACCTCCCTGTAAACTGTAGTTGGATTGGTTGTTGAAACCTAGTGTTTAAAGTGACAATTAGTGGAGCAAATATATGGAAGGGAAAAACGTATAAAGCTTCACAACAGAGAACTTTGATGCCATCCGTAAACATGAGCTTCCATTTTCATGTTTCTGACCACCTAGTGAATCTATTTCCAATATTCACTCCTTACTTTTTGTCTCCAGTGACTTCTGAGGAAAACATCTGGCCCTTCAGCTAGTAAAAAAAAATCCATGTTCATCAGCTAGTCGCTAACTATTAGCCATTTGGTGCTGGGCAGGAACTGTAATGTTAGCTTTTACAGCAGGGGTGTCACACTCCTTTTAGTTTATGGGCCACATAAAACCCAAATTTGAGCACAAATGGGCCGGACCGGTGAAACAATTTAGCCTAACACCAACTCTAGACTTTTCACTTTTACAATGAACAAACCATTAATTTATGATCCCATCATAAACAACCTTAAAAAGTTTGTCAATACATCTGTCAACATGGCTGCTTTTCCTCATTCAGTCTACTGATGTTACAACTTACAGACAAAATGTTAAGTTACATGTGTTTTGGAACTGTAGAATATACTCATTTAATTTTTACATTGAGCATTAAAAATGACTCATCTGCAATTCTCACACACATTGGGCCTTGGTGGGCCAGTTATGGCCCACAGGCCATATGTTTGACACACTGGTATTAGCACATTACCTCTGAAAAACAGCTGCCTTATTAAATATTTTGCCTACAGTGCATTTCTTTGGAGCTTCTTGTTATAACAAGTTATCAGATGATAACGGAACAGGAAATGTTTCATTTTAATGCATATTGTTAATTATCACGTTGTGAAATATTTGTTATCTAGCAAGCTGAAGTGTTATGTTGTTCTAAAAAGAACAAAGATGGAATCTTTCAGCATGTGGAAATAAAAACGTTATTGTCATGTAACAGCAGTACTCTGCTGTTGACCTGAACATTCCTATAACTCACCTTCATAACTGTAGTCTTGGCCTCCTCCAGCACCCCCCGTCACCTGGCTCGGGTAGGCAGTGCTGTACGGGTATCCACCTGCCCCCCCCTGGTTCTGGTTGAAACTCTTCTTTCCCTGCCCATAGCCCTGGCCATACTGGTTATAGGAGCCCTGCCCTGCAGGGCTGCTGGACTGATAACCCCCCACAGATCCAGTGTTTGCCCCTGGGGGACCTGGAAAGGGTGGTTTCCCTCCCTTGTGCATTGGGGGTTTCTTTTTGGGGGGTTTGGCTGCTGAAGTGGCAGAGTAGGCGCCGTCATTCTGGTAGTATGAACCATAGGAGCCCTGTGCTGATCCTGGTGCTGTGCTGGCTGGAGGGCCACCTGATGGGCTGCTTGACGCCCCGGCTCCTCCATTTGTACCACCATTGTTGTAGTAATCTGGGAAATAACAGCATGGCACAGTCTTAAAAAGAGCAGAATATATGTCAACAGCTAATGCTATGGACTCTTGACGTGTACTCAGAAATTAATTCAGACCCTGGAGTAACACAGTAATGTATGGTGATGTCACATTTATTAAAAAAAAAACAAAAACATAAAAAACAGCTAGAGCAAGTCTTCCGTTCCCAAACATACATCAGATGCTCTACTTCAGCCAGTCTGTGTGCAAACGTGATGCTAACAGCCTCAGTTCATCGACGCCTGACGCTGTTACAGATGGAATATTGCAAATACCAAACAAAAGTAAGACCATCATGCATTCAGTGTAGCCATGACTTAACAGTGTTGCTGATATGACAAACAGCAGATTCAACAGAAACAATGCAGCCAGTTATCAAAAGCAACAGAAAAAAGGAACAGCTTAATCATGATTGGAAGTGACAGAATAAAAACAGCTTTCTCGGTATTGTCATCTAAACAGTACAGAGACAGAGAGAGAAACCAGGCTGCGTCAGTCTTGACAAGAATCCAAAATGAAGCATGGTGTCCAGTCCCCACAGGCCTTCACTTAATCATGATCCAAATCAACAGAAACAAGGCCCTGCCCTCCCCCGGTCCCACACATGGAGGCAATCTACAGTAAATCAGCCCTGCGGGCGGTTCAGGGAGGTCCAGATGTTCAGGTACGTCCACAGCGACTTGACAGAATAGAAGGTGATTTATGGCTACGTGCATGCAGTGGCACATCGTCTCCCCGAGGTGTCAGGACATGACAAGTGGATTGGCAAGACAGGGCGGAGGGTTTGTTGTCACTTTATTCCCAGGGTTGTGGACTTGGTGGCGAAGGGAGTTCATGATGCTGCTGGAACACTACTGAGTATTTTGTCCACTTTTATCCTCTCTACAGGACTGTTTTTGATTTTTAAGACTGGGGAAGATTTATGTTGCAAACTCGTGGTAGCCATAGCAGTCTGAGACAAAGTCACCTAAAGAGTGAGACAGGGCAGAGAAGGGAAGAAAATATCAAAATTAGATTTGTTTATTTTGAATTTTTTTCTTCTGCCATAAAGGTGGCAGTGGAGTGACTCATTTGGTCAGATTGCTTTTAAACTGAGTTGTTGGGTTTTTAGATTTCTCTGCTCCTGTCACGCTCAGGTAGGTCAGTCCTCAGAACAGGCTGCCAGAAGGAAGAAAAGGGGTTCTCATAAGAGGAGGGGGCTTGTCAAAAACAGATTCAATCCTGTGGCTTAAAGCAGAGAAATGTAAAATCATCGACCTGGGAACACCCCAACATGTTTCATCACTTAAGGGTCTCGCCTGCAGTTTTCTATCGTGGGCTACAATTCCTAGTGAGCCAGTTCTAACACAGGTAAGAAGAGGTCAAGCTGTTTTTTTCAGTCCTGGTCAGATGCACCGCCCTGCCCCAGGACAACATCTATGCTGACACACAGACATTTGTTTTGGATTTCTGCTAAATCCTAAACAAAGAGGACATCTCCAGTCAAACTGGGACTAGAATGGGTGAAATGAATACTCACTGTATCCAGAGTTAGCACTGTTCCCGTAACCGTATGTTCCAAATCCACCTAGGAGGACGACATGTTTTAGTACGCTGACTGGCACCCCATCAGTCAAATCTTTTCATCGGTACACACACTGTGTCTGTAGAGTAGATGTGGGTTTTTACCTCCTTGGCCGTAGCCTCCTCCATTATTGAAGCCCCGGCCCCTTCCTCGACCTCGGCCTCCCCGTCCTCGGCCTCTGGGCATGGCCCCGTCTCCGACTCCAGAGGCTCCCATCATGCCGAAGCCTGGAGTGTGCTAAACAGGGATCAATGATTTGTAATTTTCAGTATTGTTGAATGAATAGAACATTTCAGCCTGCGACATGAATTAAATATCAGAAAATTCAAAATAAAATTCTCTATGAACCCTGTTTTTGGTCTTTTTGCAGCTTTTTTTAAATTTTATTTTCGATAGAGACAGCTGAAGAGTGACAGGAATGTGAAGAGAGAGATGGGAACAACATGCAGCAAAGGGCCACAGGTCGGATTCAAACCCTGGGCTGCTGCTCAGCCTTGGTACATTGGGTGGGATGCTCTACCAACTGAGCTAATCTACACCCCAAATCTATTAGTTTTAAACAATTAAATTAATAACCAACTTAACTTTTTTTTGATAATTAGTTTAATTAATCATTTTTAGCAATTGAAGACGTCCAAAGTGATTTCAGCTTGTCTTTGATTTCTTCAGTCCTCCCTGACTATAAAAGCTTTATTGATTCTTGTGTTTATGTTCTGCTCGATACAATGCAGCTGTTTTTAATTGTTTCACTTTCTGACAGGAAGTTATATGTAGCTAAAAAAATAAACATTAATATTCAAGTTTTAACTCCAAAGATCGGATTTAAAAAAAACAAAGTCATTTGAATGTTAACATAACTTTGACTTTTCTTACCATGGGTGGTCCCTTTTTCTTCTTAGCAGCCTCAGCCACAGAGCCCTCAGGGAAGAGCCGCTCCAAAGCAGCCAGCGCAGCGTAAGCCTTGGCCACCTTTTTATTGGATCCAGTCCCCTGAAACTTCTGACCGTCTATCTCCACCTCCATGACGAAGCGTTTGTCGTGGCTGCCGCCGGTCTCCGAGATGAGCTCATACTTCAGGCCACGGCGCTTCTCGTTCAGCTCCATCACGGGGTTCTTGCCGTGTTTGGTCAGGATGGGTCCCTGTTGGCGAGCGGTCTGTAAAGGAAGACACAGTCAGTAAAATCATGAAGTGAAAAACAAAAAGCTCAGATCAGCCCGACTCAATCACCACTTTGTGAGACACCGAAGGAGCGCTGTACCTCTACAGCATCAGTGGTGTCTGCATTGGCTGTTCCTGTGGCAGCAGTGGCAGTTTCAACCGGTGTGACTACTGGCCTCAATTCCTCTACTGTGGCAGCTACTACTGTCTCCTCTGATTTTACTGGCTCAGCAGTCTTTAGTTCCACTCCTGTGGGCAGCCCCATGTCCTGGAGGACCTGCAGTTATTTACACACATAGTATGAAATGTCAAACAAAAAACTCAAATGAAAAGCAGCGGGGTTTAGTAACAGAATAGACCGTTCCTGACCTTCACAGCTACGTGCAGCTTGGCAGTGCGCTTGGAGGGACCAGAAGCCTCAAAGGTTGTGCCGTCTACTTCCACAGCCATTGTGAAGACTGGAACGTGAACAGGACCGGTCTGAGAAACCAGTTTGTACTGGAGACCAGGCTTCAGCTGATTGAGCCTCATCAGGGCGTTCATAGCCTGCGGAGGTTCAGCTTTCTCCTCTGGAGCTGGTGGAACAACATGACACACAGTGAGAAACACACACGCACATTTTGGCAGGGCTAATATCACCTGACCAAACCTGATTAATCATTTAGTCTATATAGATGACATCTAATAGAACGCTTACATTTCTTCTGCAGCTTTTTCTTCTTCTTATTTGGACTCTTGTCATCTGTCCCCTCCTCTTCTTCTATGGGCCTTTTCATTGGTGGGGCGTACGCCGTGCTGGGTGGGATTTGCACTGCATCACAGATATCGTCATCAGAAATGGGCACCTTATTGTATTACATCAATAGCAACAAGTCTCTAAAGTGATGACGTGATGTGGTTTTCTCGACTCTCATGGTTATCCTGACGTACCTGTGTAATCAATGGGAGTCTCACTACGAGGCTTCTTGGGCATCTTTGAGGGAAGTGGATCCATTCCAAGCACTTTGTGAAGCTGTCCGAAAGCTGACAGTCTTAAGGCATGCTGAAGATACAAGACGGGGTCAATTTCACCTTCACTACACTGTGAACGCATGCACACACACTTTGTTTTACTTACTTGTGCACTCGCTGTGATGTCTTCTCTCTGTTGATGGTCCAAGTGACCGATAGCATCTGTGGCTTCCTTCTCGCATGGATCAGAGATTCCAGCACCATCTGCAGCACATGTTACAGTTACAGTATGGAAGTTCAACATTCACCTTAGAAAACAAGCTGAACCCTTAAAATGAGAAAAGTCCATTTAGAATAGTAGAGGCTCCACATACACACCTGCCATGAGGATTCCTGAAGCCAGACACTCTAAAACTCTCCTCAGAGCTTCTCCTGCCCCCATGGGCCGGTTCCCTGTGCCAATGGCTTTTTCACAGATCAGCTCCAGTGGCTGCAAAGCGGGAGAGGGAGGGAGAGCCTTTGTTTGAGGATGCTATTTTTAAGCTCGGTCACAAACACAGAGTGATTTTAGGTCACTGCGTTAGATAGTATCTCTGCAATTTAACAAGTGCAATGGGTGCTGCCTTTGAGACTCAGCTTTATCAAAGGAAACGTGTATGTCAAAAAGACCTCTGAGATATGGAGCAGCCTGCTTGGTCTTAAGAAAACCACTTCCTGCATATTTAAACAGCTTAAAAGACTTTGGTATATCGAGGCTCCCGCTCACCCAGCCACGAAGCGGGGCCCATGTAGGGACGCGGGCACACAGGTCTCTTAGGATCCGGATGACGATGACGCAGGAACGCAGCCCGTTGGCTCTGGCCTGGGGACACAAGCAGGGGGTGGGGGGAAGGGAGGGGGCACGAGGAGGACAAGCAGCCTTAGTCAAGAATGAAGACTGTGTGAGGTGTAAAGTAACATGAACATCCAAACATATGAAGGAAATGAAAATAAAGCCACACCGACTAGAACAGCTTAGCTTTGTCATTATGGATATATTGGGTGAATAATGCTTGATCACTCTGTTGAAGAGCCTACTTATGATCATGGCTGTCAGTCAATAGCCAACATGATTGATGGTATAGTTATCAGACAGAAAACATTTGTGTTTGTGGGGGAAAAACATGCTTATGAATTACATCCGTGTAAATAAAGCCACCACAAACTGAATACAGCTCAAATGTGAGAACCAAGTGAACTACTTAAAAAAAGAGTGCACTGTCATTGAATAGGGTGATGGTTAAGTCAGTGAGAGTAAAAAAAAAAAGAAAAGGAAAAAAGAAACAACTCAAGGTGCAATATTCCTGTGGATTTTGTGGCACACAGTCACAGAAACAGCCAGAGAGCAGGAAGTCGAGGCCACATACTCTACAAAAGCTGCAGAGATGGAGCACTGATCATTATAGAGTGAAAGCTGAAGATGACACAGGCCACGATACTCGAGTGAATTATTATCAGAACATGGTTCACTACAAAAAACATCCTCTCTTCCAAACTACAGAATGGGGCAGCAGAAAGTGCTCTACAAGTAACATAAATGTGAAAATAACAACAACTCACTCACACCAACACTGACATTAGAGAAATATTGCACCTGGATACATGGTGGATTAGTTTCAGATTGTGTTTTGCTGATTGAGTTAAGCAGCTGTGAGGGCCACTAATGAACTCGGGGACTAAAAAGCAGCTTTGAACTTCTTTTAAATAAATATGGCACTGCAAGTAGAACCTGTTAAGTGAGCAAAGCAACTCTACAACAGTGTAATGACAAAGGTTTCCTAAGAAACAAACATCCAGATCATTGAGTATTACTACAGGAAGTACACTTCAAAAGAGTAAATAAAGAAAAATAACACATGGAACGCCCAAATAAAAGACAAAAGAACATATAGCATAAAACCAAACTCAAAACTACTTCTGTTTTAGAGACAAATAAAGACAAGATCCAAACCTGGAACCACTTAGCGTGGCGGAGAGACGCCAAGGCAGTTAGGCATTTCTGCCTGTCCAGAACATCCGGGGGATCGTTGACTGAAAGCGATTCTATTGGCAGGTGGAATAAGAAGACAAGGTACAGTTTGACCAAGGGGAGTTCTGTCAGCCGGCCAGGGGGAACACAGGCAGCCTTCCCAAACCACAGGCAGGAGGGGGAAGGGGAGGGGGACCCCTCCACTGCAGAACCACCAAATGCTCTCAACCTCCCAGTTAATATGGTTTTGCACGACCCGGCACACATGATTAGACTTCAGACACACCAGAACGACAGTGTTGTTGTGAAGTGGGTAGAACTTGACTTAGTAAACTTAAAAGTCATGAAATAATCCCTGACATAAAAATGTGCACTTATTGAGGGATAATTGGTTGTATCAAATGGGAGGTTGTCTCTACATGGTTGCTTTAGGTGATGCTTCAGTGCTTAGAAAAGGTCTGCTTTTCTTTTTGTGGCGTTATCAGGAGGTAGAGCCCCTCCCCTTTGCCCCTATACTGGGTACACTGCACTTTGCCCCTTCCGAGACAGAGAGCGGCCAGTTGGTCAAAGGTCCAGCGTCCCTAAAAATTGACAAACTAGAAGGCTTGACAGAGAGAATCAGAATTGGAACCACAGGCAGAAGTTATCAGATGCACAAAAAGTGGGTATCAAAACAAGTCCACACTGCAGCAAAACTGATGGCTTAAAAAAGACCCAAACTGGGCATCACTGTTAGCACGGGGCTAAAGATAAGGTCAAGGTTCAACACCTGCTTAGACTGAGACCCTCACTACTGTTGAGTGCTCTCAAGCAATGTCAACTACTGGAAATCATACTTTGTTCTTGCATAGCCACACTTAAGCTTAATATTTATGTGCATATTTCATAATGCCTTATCTAACAACTGTGGCTAATGCCCTGGATTTGAGTGCAGTTGGATGTACATGCAGAATCAAGTGTCCCCTTTCATTATCTGTGACCCCGAGCCTTCCCTGCTAAGGACATCAGAGACAGTCAATAGCCCACTGTTGGGTCTAAGAACCAAGGACAGTTTCACCACATGTTTTGCTACTCATTTTTGCTGCAATGCAAACCGTTCATCATCAATGATAAAACACATGCAAACAAAGTGGTCTCTCTTTTTGTATTTGGTTAAATTCTCAGTAAGCCTTCATTTCATTGGTGACCTTGATCATTAATGGGGGGAGAGAAAGCCATGATTTCAGCAGTCAGTAAACTACCTGCCCTATACTGTATATTGGGCCATCAAAAATGTACAATTACATTACATGGAACTATGAGAGTGTCTAGAGAGCTATAAGCATAGCGCAGTTTCATTATGTGACAGTGCATTCATGTCCCCTAGCTCCATTGAAGGCCCAATAAACAATATCTGTCTAGCCTGGTTGCCCTGCTGACCTCCCTGCTTGAGGAGGGGTGCCGCTAAAAGCAACACTTGAGGCCCTTGTGCAGGAGCTTACCTCCAGCTGCAGCCCTCTCAATCTCCTCACGAACCAGAGGGGATGTCAGGTGAATGGTGAGGGTGAGAGGGGGCTCCTTGGTGTTCTTGATGACGATGCTGGCCTCGCGTATGTGTTGCGTCACCACATACTTATCTTCTGTCGCCTGAGAAACAGTGTTAAAAAATAAAAGGTCAATTGGTTAACTGACCAATTAACCCAGCGCATGTCTCTGGACTGTGGGAGGAAGCCGAAGTACCTGGAGAGAACCAACAGCTAACCACTACACCCCACATGGTAAGTGCAGAGTGCAGCAGAGTGTAGAGTAAATAAATTCTGCTTTCTAAATCAAACACTCCAAACAACAGGATTCCTTTTTTAAAATTTGATGTGTTTATGTTTAAAACACTGGATATATGAAAACATGTGCTCTCAAATATCAGTATCAATATCAGCCTCATTGGTTGAACAACAATGAAAATGTTATCACATTACTCAGCACATTGAATGAGCTGAGCGATGTGCTCACCTTGAGCTGTGTTACAAGGTTTTCAGACACTTTCTTCAGCAGACTGATGGTGGGCTTGTCCTTACAGAGGAGCACCAGCTCCAGGTCCAGGTCCCCCTTCAGTAGCAGGCCCTTGGCAACCAGGCCCACTCTCATTACACCACGCAGAGAGCGTGTGGCTTGATCTTTGTGCTCACTAACCCAAGACACAGCAGACAGAGAGACGTGGTAAGATAATTAAACTATTTCTATCAGAGTGATCAACATCCCTGACATCTCCTCACCTTTCAGCGTCTGTGCCATCAGAGTCAGACTTGGAGGTTCCTTTCTCCTGCTTATCTAGCCAGTCAGAGACAGCCTTGAGGGCACGCTCTGTGTGGGATACCATGTTCTGTACACTTTCCAGCTCCTCCTGAGTTGGGTAGATGACAGAGTGTTTGGCCATGACATGGCGGTCGTCATTCATGAAGACACGCATGGAGCGGTGGCGCATTGGAGGAGGCTACGGGTCAAAAGACACAAGATGGTTAAGATCATTTACTGAAGAGAAAAACAGACGATAGCCCAAAATATGAAAGAAATTGTGACATCACACTTCTGGTGAATGGCCCATCTTATTATCTGTTATGGTACAGAGCAGGCTCTTCACTATACTTGTAATAATGCATCAACACCTCACTGTGAGTTGGGCAGGGAGGACTAAAACAACAGACTGTTACTATTTATACAAAAGCCTGTCGCATTAGGCAGGGTTACTGGTATGTCTGGAACAAATAAAACCCAGCGCAGCTCTGAACTTCAGTACATGTTGCAGATTTGAAACGGTTCCAGGTTTTTTTCAGAACAGTTATTCAACTAACTTCATTAACCCTGTTTTATAGGACAGGCTCTTGGTAAACCTGGTATAGCCATTCATCAAGATTAAAGACCTACCTTCTCTGTCGCTTACTTGTCTTTGATTAATTAAAAACTGAACAACAAGATTTCATGTCCAGGCCAAGCTTCTAACACCAGTGATTACACAAGCTGAGCACATGCACAGACAGCTAGAGCCAATTTAGAGGAGAGCGCTGATGTGGAAGCTGCAGCATGTGTTCCTAAAGCCCCGGGCAGACTGGAGAAACAAAAAGCTGGCACCAGCCGTGAGACTTAAATTAGATGTGACACATTTATTTGTCCTGTTAACAGTGACATTTAACAAAGAGGCCAGTGTGCCCTGTGCTTTGGCTGCCCACCTGTTGTCAGACACAGAAAACACACCAAACAGAGAAGCTTCTCCTAACGAAATAAAGACAAATTAAATCATTACCATTGTTATTCTCGAGGCCGTGGTGAGTCCTGTATCCAGTGAATGACCCTGTTAAAAAGTGGTTTCTCTGCAGCAGATGACAATGTTGCAGTCCGTCTCTGTGGAGGGGGGAGCATGCACACATTTAACAGAACTTATCAACAAGGCAGAATGCAAACCTCTGTCACCACCGTGGGCTTATTGGCAGCCAACTGAAAATGACGCTCAGTCCTCTAAGGACGGCTGGATAAGACACGATAAAGATAAGGCACGCATATTTGATTTTGGGTATTTGGGACAACACACCTCTGAAATATAGTGATCACCAGCTGTAGTAGCAGCACAGCTACATATGCCTTAGGGACTGAACGCAGCCCTGCTTTCACTAACAGAAAGGTGGTTAAAAGATCAGACTTTAAGCACATGGGTTCATTTGTGTGTGCAGGACGTGGAAATTCATATTTCAGTTAGTTGATTATAGAAATAAACACACCCAAGTTCAACCCAAGTTCCTTTACGGACGACAGAGCATCAGTGATGACTGCAACTCAAGCTACAGCGACATGATGTGATTAAGGTGAAACAGTGAATGGGCAGACAGACATCTCATACAGTGATCGTGACACGCCCACAGTCCGCCAGTGAAAACTTTGGAACAAACTACAGTATTACGGAGGTGATGCAGTTACAGCATGCAGTGCAGACAGATTACGTGAAATTATAAACATGTATTGTGTGTTTTTGTCAACAGGTTAGTGAAGTGTGGCACACATACAAACTCCCGCTACACCTGTTAAACCTGCACTTTTACAAACAAATCCTTCATTTCGAGGAGTGCTCGACTTCTGGAGAAGTATCCGAACAGTTCTGGGACCCAAAGCCCACAGCTGCATCAGGGGAATTTTAAAAAACAGACGCCATTTTAATTCAGTGCAAAGCCTGACCGGGGACGGCAGCTAACTGTAGCTAACAACCCCCACAAAAACGCATCACTGGTCCACCACCGAACCAATGCGAAAAACACAGAAATACCACACACTTTATCATGCCTGCCAGCTGAGTAACTTAAGAGTGGCCGTAACGGAACGTTGTGTCTGTGTTCGGAGACTGTTCTGTGGCCAGACAGACACCAAAATGGTCGAGGAGACGAGACCGAGACCCCACAGCCACAGTTAGCACTTAGCGGGTTAGCCTAGCTGGACAAAGTCAGATGGAGCTATCACTGAAGCACACACACAAAAGCACGCTGGAACACACTAACGTGCTCCGTTACTTCTCGTGGTCACCTAATACATAATTCCGTTCACGTTAACGGTTGGAATGATGCATTCTTCTCACTCACCGTGTTGTCGTTGCTGCTAATAGACGGTACTGCACACTGGCTCCGCTCCCGGTCTCGGCAGCAGGAGTGTAAACGGGAACGCCCACGAGATGAAACCCATAATGCTCATTGGACAGTACTTGCACGTGACAGCAAGTGTAGCCAATCGGGAAAAGGGGGGTACCGAACCAGGGTCGTGCCCTTATCATGGTGGCTTTGAACTGGACTGTCTGCCCGGTTGATTAAATGTTCTTTGAGGATTACCTTGCAAGTGAGGTCGATTAAAAGACGACCATAACACTGGAGCAAACACTATGCTACATTCAAGTCTTCGTATTTCCTGTACATGTTGGCTGTTTTTTTTTGCCTGAATGTTCCAATCTGGCCCGTAAGATGAATGACAGGAATGTTTTTATCCTCAGTGCAGTGACCATTGCTTTCATGCAGAGTCACTGACAGCAGTCCTGAGGACAGATCTTGAGAGTGAGAGAAGAGTCAGACTCTCAGATATGTAGGCACGTTTATTTTGAAAAGCTGCAGAGAACTAACACACATCTGCAGTATTAAAATGAGACTTGGCACAAAGTGATATGAAAGTCAGATGAAAAGATGTCATTTTGTGTGTTCACCCAATAGTTACACTTTGGATGAAATAAAGATGTAACATTTTAATATGACCTGTAGAGATGTTGGATTTTGTTATTTTTGGACTAGACCAGTTTGTTTTCTATTATTGTTTTTGCCTTTCTATAGCTGAATATCTCAAACATTATTGACAAAGTTGTGAAAATGAGACATGAATTATAAACCAGAGTGGCGCGAAACACATTTAGATAATTTATTATCTCATCTTTTTTATTCCCTTTCCCCAACAACATCACTTCCAAGTAGCTTTTGCAATACGTAGCTTCACTTCAGACCCCAAACACTCAGGGGGGAAAATACTGTAGACACATTCACAAACACACACTATAAAGACACACATTCACGTTCATGTCAGACTACATTGAGACACACAGAGCGTTTTTTTTTTTCACATCTTCAAGCTGAGGTAAAATCACAGCCTTTTTTTCTTTTGCTCGCTTATGTGAGCATTTACACAAGTCATTGACTTTTACAATATGTCAGAGAACAAAACATCACATTTGCAGACAAACCTCTTAGTTGAGATGTTTGCTTTAAGACTAGATACAGTCTTCACTTCAACAAAAAAGTTAACACTTTATACTCCAACTGACAAAATCTGCTCTCACAGAGGACAGACTGACATGCAAACATGTCCTTACAGTCATGTTGCATGCTGATAAACAGTTCATAATGAGTTCATACTCATGCATATAAAAACCCAAGATGTTATCATTAGCTTGTCACTGTCAACTCACTTTGGCTCTCAACACATAAACCAAGTTGTTTGTTTCGTTGGGACCTTTTCACACTGAATTATAATCCAGATGATGGGCTCAGTGTTGATCCTGCTGGCAGGGGACAGAGCATCCTTTAAACAGTGAGCTGATGTCCCTTTTCTTCCTCTATAAGTCCAATTAAATCTTATTAACAGTGTTTTTCTCAGAGTTCTCGAAGTAGCTGACATCCCAGCGAGCAGAGCGGAACATGCTTCCCTTGAGACTGGCCTTCCTTTTAGTGATGCGGTAGATCTTCCTGAGGATGGCGCGTCGCAGCAGGATGTAGACCCATGGGTCCAGGATCTGGTTACAGGTTGCCATCCTGACACCCGTCACCATCAGCCCCCTATAGGTGTCTTTGTCACTGCTCAGGGTGCCACTGTAGGAGCGTGTGGCTGACATCAGTCCAAAGACCTGAAAAAATAATAAAGAATAAACAAGTTTAGGCTCATTCTGTGTCTAATAAAATCACACTAACTGTAACTTAATAAAGAGATTTCAATCTCCCAGCCTGAAGAATCTGTTACAGTGTGATGTGATAGAGCAAATACTGAAGACAAATGTTGTTGTCTGTATGCAGGTAACAAAGAACCTCTATGTGCAAAAAAGGATCGCTTGTATGTGTGAAAACACCATACTTCCTGTTTAACCTCTTAAACTGATCTCACTGATCTGGACATGGGTTAGTAGTTAAAGTCATTACACTGTTCACCTAATTCTTGCTAAAGCTTCCAAAGACAGCATACACATCAGTGTCAAATGTGGGTAAATGTGTATAAAATAATGCACATGTGGAATATCTCCATTTGACAGAATGGAGCAGCTCCTGAAATAAGGAGCTGCTAAGCCAAAAGGAACTGAAACCTTACCATGGCACCAAACTCAACATCCTGTTATCGATCAGTAACGCACATTAAAATGAGATCATATTTCTGATAGATGAGAAGGGGACTGTATGTTAAAACCACTCGTGTGACTCAAGTCAGTCAGAGTAATTATGAAATGAAACGTTTCCTCTTTCTTGCTGTGCTGCTAGAAAGAGGGCAAAGGTGCAAAGCTTGAGGTGGTGTGTTTACAGCTTGTGGACTGTACATGTGTGAAATGGTAGTTTTAAGGTCTGTTGATCAATTAGCTGGAGTATTACTCATCTAAATTATGGTGGCAACACTGAATCAAACTAATCAACTCACTCAATCTGACTTGAGTAAATCAATCTTACATTTATGAAAGCTGTGCAAACAGGAGTGAAATCTGTCTTGTTTGACAGTTTGTTGGATTTTTGTGGCTGTGCAGAATATTGGCTGTGATAATATTCTTTAACTAGATGATATGAAGATTATAAGGGTGTTTATCTACACTCAAATTTAAAAATAGTCTAAAAAACATTGTAGCAGTTTTTAAGGCTGTTTGTGATTTCCTCAAATTTGAAATATTGAGAAATCAGTCTCATTTCAAATATCACTATGAAGCCATTTAATCATGTGAAAATATGCCTTTTTAAACATCCGTTGGATGATTTACCCAGCACTCACCAGCAGAGGGCTCCAGCAGATGCAGGAGGTGACCATGATGCCAACCAGCTGGACCACCATCTCAGTGTCATGAGACCTGGCCGAGAGGCGTTGGGAGCAGGACCTTTTCTTTAGCCGGGCTCTCACTAGCGTGATCCCACTGATGGTGTTACACACAAAGGCCACGGCCAGAGAGGTCAAAGCCAGTCCAGAGAACAGCATCACGAAGGCTAGGTCTGTCGCTGTAGTATCTTCCATGACCCGGATAAAGCACCATGTTCCTGGGTGCTGGTAAGTATAGGCACCCAGGCTGAAGAAGGGTAGAAAGGCCACACATAAAGCCAGGAGCCAGATCAGGGTCAGTGCCGTCTTTGTCCTTGCTGTGGTCACCAGGCGAGCATGCAGCAAAGGCTTGGTGATGCCCAGGCAGCGCTCAGCAGCCATGGCACACCCCAGAAAGAGAGGGCACAGGCCAAAGAACACCATGCAACCTCCCAGAAACAGACAAGAGGCATCTGGATTCTCAGGATCACCTCGAAGGTTGGCAGTAGGATCAATTGAGGACCCAGTGCCTGCTGTGTATCTCCTCAGTACGAGTGATCCAGGGATAACATGTCCAGCAAGATCTGTTGCCACCAGAGAGCTGGCAAAGAGCAGAAAAGTAGCCTTTGACCGCCGACGGAAACGGTTGTAAGCCTTGGCGAGAATGAGCAGGGCCACCACGTTGAAGATGATACCCAGAGTCATGGTAAGGCCAGCAGCTATGGGGCTCTTGGATGGGCGGGTGACATTATGAGTTACTGCCTCCATCACAGCCACCTGCACCATGGTGGTGTGGTTAGTGAGGGCAAAGGGAGCGATAATGCCCGAAGAGTTGTAGTGCTGCATCGCCAGCATCACTGCCTGATGTGGTTCATCTGGCTGAGAAGATGCTGAAAAAGGAAAAACAAAAAGACTGGATCAGCATACTGACTGATAATTGACTGTGGGAAAATGACTGGGGTGGGGACACGGCTTGAATCTTTTATTTCATCAAAAAAAAAGCACGGCAGCAGTATAATATTTCTTTGGAACCTCTCCTTGACTTAAAAAACAGCACTGAGCTGCAATGTTTTCACCTGAACCACATTCAAATTTCAAAATAAATAAGAAATGACTTTGTGACTTATATACAAGGTGAGTTGTGTGCCTCAAAACCACGACTGAGTTGCATAACTGCTGTAGCTATTTATGTTACTATTAGCAAACAAAGGCTGAAATAAAATATATACCCAGGAGTGAAAAAATAAGAGCTCACAGAGACTCTCTCCGCCTGCTCTCCCAGACAAACTTTGCCTTTAACCAAAAGAAAGCTTGCACTGCAATCCCTCTTCATGCCCTTTCTTTTGAAACATAAGTCAAACTGGTTTAAAAATGATAACCTTCAAAGTTATTTCCTTACTCTCATGACTAATGGCACTAAAGTGACTCAGCTTAAAACAGAGTTTAAAAAGAAAGTTCTCTGAAACTAACTGCAGAGCCTCATGTAATCTTCACACAAAGTCTGGACAAGTTCTGACAGTTTCTATTGACTCTAAATACTGCTGCACGCATACCTCCATACCAAAGTACTACTCCCATGCAGCAGCAGTAGCGAAAGCAGGTCATACATGCCAATAAACATGCCAGGTGTTTAACATTTATTTAACTACTCATGCTCAAACATATACTTGAAGAGCCGATCATCGTCAGAGGACAGAAACTTACTGTGCTCATCTTTTATTGTCTTTCCTTTTTTCTTGACCCAAAGATCGTGTTTATAATCTTTTATTTTTCTATGGTACGTGCTCAGTGTTTTTTTAAGTGGAACATGTACTTTAATAATTAATAAACTTTATTAATAAACGAACATAAACTTGATCATATTGCACTATAAAACTTGACAAATAATTTCAAATAAACACATACTGATGAATTATATTATTAAATACTAACATGTATTATATTATTAAATGTTTCTATAAAAATCTTTTTTTCTTTTTTTTTGTTTGTTTGTTTGACCAGCGTGAACATTTTCTCCTAATAAAATAAAAAAAACAAACAAACTGAACTTGATAGCCTCTGGGCATACAGTTACATAAATACGTACATACTGTCCTCTGTATTTACCTTTACATGAAAACAAATTCAAACTTACCTCTGAAATGAGAAATCCATGGAGATGATCTGGATCACTTTGACAGTTCCTCATAACTGAAGCTACTTTAGTAAATGAAGTAATCCAAACTGCTTTTAATGTCCTCCTCTTTATAGCACCTCTTCACCCGAAATATTTCCTCATTCAGCAGCTATGTTGAAAGTCTTCTCTCAGAACAAGCAGCCTCCCTGTCTCATTGCACAAGCATACTACTGTTACTCTGACTGTGGCTGGCTGCTTTATACAGCGGAGCTGCACAGTGCTCTCGTTGCCTTTGGGCGTATCAGTCAGTGAAACCAGTTCACTTCCTCACAGCAGTGATTCCCTGGAGTGGACAGAGTGACGGTGCCACTCAGAGCAGAATATGAATATTTAAAATCCAGCTGCCCGGACACAATTATCAATGTAGGAGCTGAAATATTAAGCCTACAACGACAACAACCTGTAGAATTTAAAATATAAGGGCAGCCCTGCCTGAGGCCAAAAGAAATAATTTCTTTCAAGTCTGATTTTTATGAGCATCAATGTAGTTTTTAACTAAAATACTCAAACTCAAAGTAAAAGCTGGCTGACTTCCTTATTACATGCTTGTTGTTTTACTGCTCATCCCCTTGTTCTACAGAAATTAAAACACTCCCCTACTCTGCTGAGCCTCATCTGAACAACCTCAACAGTCCTGTGGTCAGCTCTCCGCGATGCAAACCAGATGTGCTCCAGCCACTACAAACATCTCTGTCACAGTCTAGAGCTGCAGCTGGGATTGCAAATTATTTTCCAGATCTCGAGAAGAGCGGCCAGACTGCTGCTGGGGAAATTAAGGCTTGAATGCTCCAGGCCTCGCCTCAGGGAGGAGAAAGCACACTGCACATTTCAAATCAAATCTCAGTATCATTTCATGACAAACACACAGGAAGAATATACTTAATGCTGCAGTGCCAAATGATGAAAAGATTCCTCCTCCAGTGAGAAGTCTTCTTATTTCTCTGTCTGTAGGCTGTAAGGCTGTAAAATGATGTGCTGATGTCCACAATACAACCCTCTGTTCATGCACACTGCAGCTATGTGTTGGAAATGTTTGCCTGGCAGCACAGGAAGGTGAGGACTGGAACATGAGCGCATGTAATAATGTGTTTTAAAAACTTAGCACATGGCAATTTGTACATTGCCTGTGCATGTCTGCGTGTTCTTGCAGGTATATAAGGCCTGTCAGAGAGTCAGATAGCATGCCATTAGAGACAGGTTCAGTTACAGTAGTATTAGCCGGGGTTAATGCGTCCTTGTCAGTTATAAAACCTGGAGCACGGCTAGCATTAACACCTGAGTTGGCAAAATTGGAAGAACTCAGTCTTAATGGATGGAAAGAAGCCCGGCACAGGAGAGTGATCTGCTGGGAGGACGGGCCTGCGAGGGATTAGTAGACAGGAAGCAAGTCTACACTGCACAAGGGCAAAAAAATAAAAAATAAAAAATTGGGAAGCTACTTCTCACAGCCATTTTATACTAACGCAGCTGAAGTAAAAGGAGCAAAAAAAAAAAAAGAAATAGAGATAGAGTGTAGAGCAGCTGTGGAAGCTCAGGGTTCGAATCTGACCTGTGGCTCTTTGCTGCATGTCGTTCCCCATCTCTCTCCCCACATTCCTGTCACTCTTCAGCTGTCTCTATCAATAAAGCTTGAAAAGGCCAAAAAATGTCTTTAAAAAAAAAACTGGACCTGAACCTGGGGTTGCAGGAATTTTAGCATAATAGATATGGTATTTCTCAAATATTATGATCAAAGAATATTAGGGTCTAAGGACAGAGGGTTTCACTCCCTGTACAGATTGTAAAGCCCTCTGAGGCAAAATGTGTTTTGTGACTTTGGGCTATACAAATAAAATTTGATTTGATTTGATTAAAGTTGGTGTTTTATTCCACATATTATCATATTTTCAGAAATGCTGAATTGCTGTATAATGGCAGGACCATATGAATAGCGTATAAAATACATTTTTAGCATGAAATATTACAGTGTTTCACTGTTTAAAAAACTGTTGTTTTTACGGTAAAAAACTGGCAGCCGATATAAATAATATAAAATACTACTTATTCAGTATATATTCCTTTCTATCATATGTGACAAAAAAAAAAAATACTTTTCTACTAACTAAACTAAAACCTACTACTCCTCTTAGGATAATACATTTTTTTAAAATGCTTTTTTATACCATTAAGTTTTTGAGTTCAATTCAGGTAAAAAAAATATATATATATACTTTTGCATGAGCTCAAAAGAAATCAGTGTAAAAAGGTGAAGAGTAAACATCTGATTCACTTGCATTTGAACAACTTTTTCCACCTCTGTACGAACCATTGTCTGCAGACACAATCATGGAAAATGATCAGCAGCTCACTCAATGGCTTCTCGATGTGGCAGAGAAAAAGTGTTCTTTGCTTCTGTATCTTAACTCCACATGGATGCTATTTACTTGTGTAGCCATGTTGATTGCATTTTTTTATTTGCACCAAAGGGACACACCATAAAACAGGAAACCACATGCCAAAACAGCGGTAAATAAGTATACGAGTTTTTGTGTGTGCTGGACAATGACATACATCTATTCAACAGCCATTCTAGCTTTGCTGGAAAAGCAGCCTCAGAGTACCAGCTTGTCCACAGTTGTATTTTAGACTTTGAAAGCCTCACTTCATTACACAGGAATCTGATGGCTGCACTTTTACAGTTCTTGGGGGTCATTGTATTTCACTAAATTCCACCTTTTCGAGTCCATCTAAAAGCCAGTGCCTTCCGTCTTTTCCCTTGTTTTTTCCCCCCATTTTTCCCTGTTTGTCCAACATACCACTCGCCGTCACAGATTCAAATCATCCACAGCAGCAGAAGAACACAGCAGCCTGGTCAGATGGTTGGGTGGGCTGCAGTTAGACTGTCACACCATTCTCTGCATTTCTGTAAAAAACAGCCACAAAATTCCAGGATTTATTTGTTGAAAACCTCATAATTACCATGCTTTTAGTCCAGACATTTTTGTATAATTATGGATGTCACGCTGGTTTTTATATACAATCAATTGTTCACTGTCTCAGGGAGAGTGCATTTTGATCAAGTCGGTGGTGGTCTTGATAATGGGTTGAGACGATTGTTATTTCTCCTTGGTGCAAAGTCTGGCATTTCATTTCTTCTTTATAAGCCCAGCTGGGCTTGTTTAATGATTTCAGTACTGGTGTGTCTCAGAAAGATCTTGCTCTTTCATTTGGATGGCAATCATTACATAAAGCCAGCCTAGATACATAAAGTAATATATTCAAATAACCCACTCCCACTCCCCCTGCACACACACATATACAAAGGCTCACCCTAATCACTCACTCATCTCATCCAACCACACGCTGAAAGCATGTCTGTCTATCAAGAATGTGGTAGTGGGAGCAGGAGAGGAGCTTAGTTTCTGAAGAACAGGCAGAGAAAGCTTTATCTAGAAGAAAAGGCGTTTCACTGGAACTGTGCTTTTAAAACACTCCTCCTTGCTCGTTGCATGGTTGTAAATTCAGGAGGATGCGTCAGTGGTCAGGTGACACATTTTGATATGCTACTTTGAATTAAGGCCATGGAGCAAAAATGAGACATGTTCATATATAGACAGCCTGTGTTTTTATTTTGAGGGTTTCCCACAGGTTCTCTTAAATGTGGTTCACTTGATCATTTTTGCACTGTCCCTAATGATCTATTTCTTCTACCCTGACGCTCATCACTCTACTTTTTTAGAAATTTGTAGGAACCTGGATTCCTGAGATGGAAAAGTTCTCCCACATGCACAACAAACTAGACTGTGTGAGTTATCAAAAATAATTCCTCTGAAAGCCAAAGCCAAAAAAACATCTGCAGCGAAGGCCTTTAGGTCATAAGCTTAAGATAAACAAATGACCAGGAAACCTCATTACTGAGCATGCGAACTGCTAGCAACACAAACCTCTAAGGATTTTTGGCTTTGGCCTGGTCTCTTTTTGACTCACTGTTTTGGCTGTCTGGTTTAACGTATTGTACTGTATTGGTTCATTCACCAGTGTCTAGAAACCAAAGACAGATAAAGTTAACGAGGTGGTTAAAATATTTTCAGCAGCTGAAGAGCCAGATATTTTTGAGAGAGATTACAATCACCATGTGACCAGAAACACCACGGAAAATGAATATTAATCACATTAATCACAAATAGTCACTAACTATTTAATTTTTAACAACTTCTCCATCTTGGCAGTCCTGCCTCCGTCGCCTCAAAAAACAAAAGGACCAAGACATTCATGGATCATGGTTGGAGCTGAGGAAAAACCACCTGTAACAGCACCTACCCGTCAATCAAAGCAGCCATGCTATTAATTATGCATCACTTTAAGCCTTAACATAATTTGAATCTGAATGTGAGTGTAAATAGTTGTTTGTCTCTGCGAGACGAACTGGTGACTTTCAGGATTTACCCCCACTCTTTCCAAACATCAGCTGGGGTCGCCACAGCTGATAAGGAGTGATTATGGAAAATGAATAAATAATTTGAACAGGTGAATTCTATAAAACATCACCCTCAGTACAGTTGTCATAGATTTGTTTGTTTGCGTCAGCTGGGCTCTCTCTCTCTCATCATCATCACATTATAGTCACTACAGGGTTAAAAGCATCATTCATTGCATGGTGACGCACTTAGCATATAAATATGGACGTATCTGGTTTTCACATTGTACACATCAAAGACATTCATATGATTTTTCTTCTGCTTCCTGTCCATTGTGAATGCTGGCAATGCCATATAATCTCCTCTGCTTGGACGAACAGTAATCACTGAACTACTCACATTATCATTACTGCCTTTCACCAAGCATGCGTAATGAATAGGCACTTCCTCGACTCATCCGAGTGTGAAATAGCTGCAACACAAGAGCGGAGGGCGTTTATCATTCAGTTAGTGTATAAATCAAAACTGAAATGAAAACTCCATTAGTGAATATGAATGAGATAAAACAGGCTCCAGCTGACGTGTGAGAGAGAGACTGCATCACTCTGAAAAGGTCAGCAGTTGGAAAGGTCAGCATTAGAGAAAAAGAAGGACCTTAATGCATAACTCCATTTAATGCATATGTCTGTCTGATTTCAGCCCTCTGCAGTTATGGTGCTGAGAAATGATGTTGGTTTAGGAGCCCAGTGATGTGAAGTGTGTGCTCAGGAAACAGTAAAGCAGGAGGATATGTGTATCATTAAGTTGATCCCAGTGGGTCTGTTTGCTGCAAGGACTCCTAAATTATCATCATTACATGCTGCGAGGTCACTGATGAAAATGAGCTCAGATTTTCACTCTTGTACAACCATTGTTCCTCTCACACCTTCTTTTTCCACTCTAAAACACACAGGCGCGTTGATTCTGAGCTATTTCAAACTTCAATGCTGGTCTCTCATACTTGAACTCTGATCTAGGATGTGACGTTAATCTTGTTCCTACTTGTCCTGTCTTCAGATTTAACTGAATGGTATGTGTGAGGTGTTTTTTAACCTGTCTCAGTGTCTCCTCTTGTATGAACAACAGAAAAACAACGCTGCTATAATAACATTTCTAATCAAAAGATGAGAAGATGAGATTCATTTTTCTTTGGGGGTGATATCTAATATCTGACCTGAGGGAGGATCAGTGACACGACTCACAGTGCAGGACAACACTTTTGATTTTGACTGGTTTTTGATCAATATGATCAATAGTTTGTTCTAGAATGTTTAACCTCTGCATTAAAGATCTTCAGTAGTGACCTGAGATGGTCCAAATGAACAAAGAGATTTCCATACATGTTCCACCCTGTTGAATTGTTATTTCAGCTCCGTACTCATTCATCCAGGAAAAAGGCAACTTTTTTTGTCTCACAGAAGAACAAGTATTATTAAAACAACTCAGCAGTTCACTGGCAGAGAGCGGCATTGCTGATGTTGTTGGGGAATGTTCAAAACAGAAATGAATTTAGCAGCAGAGGATAAATTGAAGTTATTGAACTGAATATTGGCGGTGGGCCAGAGATAAAACAGATGAGATCATGTTAAATAAAAGCATTGGTGGTCTGAAATAAATGCATGTAAACATTTGACATCTGGGATCTTAGGATAGGATACAACTAGGTCAAGATTATGAGTATGATCAATAGAATGAGTAGGACTCATAGCATGTGATAAATTTAGAGATTATTAAAGGTTTAAAAACCTTTAAGGGAGTTAGGGCAGCAGACATTGATATTAATATCTCCAGTTATCAGTAACTTATCAAATCTAGTTAGAGATTCAGCAAATTCACCAATAAATGTTGGCTTATATCTTGGTGGTTGATATATATTGAGACAGAGACATGGAGATTTAATCAGGAAAGGAAGGCGTCTGTACCATGACAGTCCTGGTGCAAATGAAACACTCTGTATAGAAGAAGGCAACCCCGCCTTCTCCTGTTAGTCTGGGCTGGTTTAAAAACAGTATCCAGGTGAGCAGGCTTCTCATTAGGGCACATGATGACTTAGTGACAGCCAGGATTGTTCATCATTAATGAGATCTAGGTTATCCGATAGAATAAAATCATTGCATTAACAATGATTTGTTTACTAGAGACATCACACTCAGAAGGACTGACTGTAATTGACTGAGTTGATGTAGGAAGGCCAAAAATAGTGATTATATTAGAGATATTTCCACATTTCTGTCTCTTCTGCATAGGAGTTTGTTTCCCACCACAAATAGTAGTTATCATGTTCATTTGAGGCTGATCTAAACACTGTGGAGGAGATCGACTAGATAGACAACATGGGCGGGTTTGTTTGATCAAGGAAACAAATCTAGCAGTGAGCAAATTTGTAATGTGTAATGACAAAAATATATAGTTGGCATGGTGAACATGTCCGTGTCAAGTAAGGATAAATACTACTGCATGTGTTCATCAGACCAAAGAAGAAAGTGTTATTAACCACACACCACACAACAAGTTTTAGTTTAAATGTAGTTAAAATCAGATAAAAATGAATTCTCAGCTCCAGGACTGTGGGGGCATGTTGAAGCCACGCCCACTCTTGGGAGCAGTCAAGCAGCCATTTTGAAGCGACTGAAACGTGTCAGATGAGTTCAGAAAATGACATGACTAACTTTGAAACAAAAGTCTTTTCACATGTTTTCAGCAGCTATTTTCATACATATTGAATGTGTTTTGAAAGAAATCTCAGAATTGTCTTTACACAGACATTAACAAACAGTTCAGAAAAGAGAAATTATCTAATTACTTAGTTACCTTAATGCTTTGTCTCACTGTCAGGTCTTTTTTCTTCTTTTTTCTATGATGGAGTTTTTTTGCCTCCTCCCTGTCCAGTGTTTCCTCTTGTTCTCCCCTTCCCTTGTGTGTCTGTCTGTCTCTCTCTGGTGTGTTCTGAGCAGCCTCCGGTCTTCCTCTTACCTGATTATGACCTTACCACCTGCTGCTGATCATCTAATCAATCTCTACTGTATATAAGACCAGGTCAACCTTCCCAGCTCTTATTAGCACTTGTTTGTGGATCTTGTAAAGGTTTTTTTCTGTGTTTCTGTCCAGAAATTCTTTCATTCATTCAGTTGTCTTTCCCCTGCCTGTCTCACTCTGTCTTGTCCTGGCACCTGCTCCTGAAATATTATAATAAGATTATATATCCTAAACATTTTTACGCTTCCTCAATGGAAAATGTCATGAGGTCAAGGAAAGATGTGAGAAAGAATCCAGGACTCAGGACATATTTGACCTCTTCAGAAGAATCTCACTGCACTTAGGCTGTTCAACTATGTGATGGCAAATGTGAATGATGTGGTTTGATGTGAAACTACAAAGTTCAGCAGATAGACTGCAAAATGCTCCATCTGAGATGCTTCTTCTTCCTCTGCGTCCCTGCAGGACACATAAACAAAGAAAACCTGTTTAAAGATATGACTTCATCATCAATGTCAGAAAAAAGAAAATAAAGTAATATTGTCCACCTATAAGCTGTGTGGAATGAAATGTTATGAATGAAGTGAGAATGGTTGCTCACCTCAACACTTCTATCTATATTCTCTCTCACACACACACACACACATACACACACACAAAAACACATGCTCTCACACACACACACACACACACACCCACACATTGTATATCTTCATCCGTCTGTTCGTCTTCTTCCGCTTTATCCGAGGGCGGGTCGCGGGGGCAGCAGCTTCAGCTGCTCCCCAGCCACTTCGTCCAGCTCTCCCAGGGGGACCCCAAGGCGTTCCCAGGCCAGCCGAGAGACATAGTCCCTCCAGCGTGTCCTGGGTCTTCCCCGTGAAGGAAACTTATTTCGGCCGCTTGTATCAGCAATCTCATTCTTTCGGTCACTACCCAAAGCTTGTGACCATAGGTGAGGGTAGGAACGTAGATTGACTGGTAAATCGAGAGCTTTGCCTTTCGGCTCAGCTCCCTCTTCACCACGATGGACCGGCGCAGAGTCCACATCACAGCAGAAGCTGCACCGATCAATCTCCCGTTCCGTCCTTCCCTCACTCGTGAACAAGACCCCGAGATACTTGAACTCCTCCACTTGAGGCAGGATCTCACCCCGACCTGGAGTCTGCACTCCACCCTTTTCCGGCTGAGAACCATGGCCTCAGATTTAGAGGTGCTGATTCTCATCCCAGCCGCTTCACATTCGGCTGCAGACCGCTCCAGAGAGAGCTGAAGGTCAAGCCAGGTCATCCGCAAAAAGCAGCAATCCAATCCTGAGGCCACCGAACCGTAGCCCCTCAACGCCCTGACTGCGCCTAGAAATTCTATCCATAAAGGTTATGAACAGAATCAGTGACAAAGGGCAGCTCTGGCAGAGTCCAACTCTCACCGGAAACAAGTCTGACTTACTGCCGGCGATGCGGACCAAGCTCTGGCACCGAGAGTACAGGGACCGGACGGCCCGTATTAACGGGTCCGGGACCCCATACTCCCGGAGCACCCCTCACAGGGTTTCCCGGGGGACACGGTTGAATGCCTTCTCCAAGTCCACAAAGCACATGTAGACTGGTTGGGCAAACTCCCATGCACCCTCCAGGACCGTGCTAAGGGTATAGAGCTGGTCCACAGTTCCACGACCAGGACGAAAACCACACTGCTCCTCCTGAATCCTGAATCCTCCTGTATATCTTGTTCAATCATAATTTTTTGATCATCCTCAGTCTTTCCACGGAGGAGTTGAGTCACTTGCTGGCCTCCTGGTGTGCACAGCTCCAAAGCTTGTCAACACAAGTTAAACATGATCACAAAACCATGCTGGCAGAGTGTAGCCTGCTAGCCAGGAGGAGCTGGCTACGATGCCGAGGGGAAAGTTTAGTAATCAAGTCTGATTGGACCAGGTGTCACATTATGTAAGACTAATTTGGAGTTATGGTCATGCATTGCCTTTGAGGAGTTTCAGGTTTATTTATTAAACTCAACATAGTGCAGTGAGAAGCTTTGTTGTTCCTTCTGGCACCGTGCTCGACATAACAGAACTTATCAACAAGGAGAAATACAGCAAAGACTCAAATTTAATTTAGAAAGTGGGTCCACAGTCAACACACAGTTCCTCAGGCACTCTTATCTTCATGAACGTGGTGCATTTTGAGTTGACTAAGTCATGTGTGTTTTCTGGCATGTCATGTCATATGAATGAAGAAAGTTAAAATTAAAGTGTGTGGGTCACTTCACTTCTACAGAAAACACTGACTGTAGTCACAGTAGATAAAAATACAACTAGAAATTCATGGAAATTCAGAGGAAATATATGGACCTCGTCTGGCGACATGGGTGGAAAAAATTAATGAGAATGAGATGATTCAAGTTCCAGATTGGTGGCATGGTGTCCAGTTTTGGAACAGTCGTCAATTGTGTAGTAAATGCAGGAGAAAAGGCTGGCTCTATTCGTGGCAGTGGCAGCTAATTGTTGCACTTGTTTCCAATGCCTTGCCATGTCGGCAACTGCTGCTGTTATGGGCATTTGTATTTAGTTTTTATTTCATAAAACACTCGGCAGTATTAGACTCGCTGGCAGTAGCATATCAATTACGTGATCAATTTGCATCAGTTTGCAAAGGCTGACATGCCGTGCCTCGGCAACGTCTGAGGCAGTTACAACTGCCCTGCCACAACCGCTGCCGCTGTGCGGAGCAGCTGCCACTGACATGCTGCTGTTTGGGGGCCGGAGAAACACAAGTCTGTCAACCATTCAGATATTTATTCTTCAAATTAACAGTGTGTTTCACACTTTATTTAGTTGCCTAGCTCACGGACACAGATACACATACATATGCACAGCAGCTGCCCCACACTAACATTTTGACTAACATTTCTCATGGCCATGCAAAATTACCACACCTTATTTATTTGTGGCCACCTAATAATAATCTTGTTCCCATGTATGTATGTATTAAGCAAGTCATGGCCACGGAATACAATCTCGTTCCCACGCCTTATGAATTCGTGGCCATGGAATATTTTTTTTCCACCCATGTCACTAGATGGGCTCCATAGAAATCAACCAAATCAGTCAAATTTGATTTATGAGCAAATATTTTCAAAGTCGGGCATTCCAGTGGTGCAGTTTTTAGCACTGTCACCAGGGTTGAAGCCTGGCCAGCTGGCTACGGAGTTTGTGGCCAGGGCTGGAACCTCTCTGTGTCCAAGTCCAAAAGACATACAGACCTACAGTCAGTAAGGTCATGTCCAAAGACATGACCTTAATGGAATTGTCTTTACACAGACTTTAACAAACAGTTCAGAAAAGAGAAATTCCCTGATAACTTAGCTACCTTAATGCTTTGTCTCACTGTTAGGTCTTAAAACTTTTTGCTATGATGGAGTTTTTTTTGCCTCCTCCCTGTCCAGGTTGATTGGTGATGAATGGTATGAATGTGAGTGTGAATGGTTGTGTGTCACACCTGTGATGAATTGCTGACTTGTCCAGGGTGTACCCCGCCTCTTACCCAGTATCATTTAGGATTGGCTCCAGCCTGTGAAAATGAATCCTTAAAGCTCTGCTGCTGTGAAATTGTTAGCAGCGCAACACTAGCATATAACTGACCACACCATCGAGCAGCCTCACAGAGCTGTAGACCCTTATGAACAGCACACTTTTGTTTCATTCAAACCAAACATGAAATGAGTCAGAAAACTTCAGAAAAGCCATTCTGGTTACTTTAAACATTTTTCATTATTTCAGCATCTTGGCCAGTGTTGGTGCGTCGTCCTGTAAGATTGTGTAATCGTGTGGGTTGCACTTATAAAAAGCATGCATAACCTCTTCACTGAACTCGACGTGTTCTTAGTGATCTGCACAGAGCTGAAGGCCCCTTTGGTGAAATTTGGCCATGACATAATTCTGGTCTTTCATGTTTGATGGAAACAGCATTCAGTGAACCTCTCCCAGCCAGGGCGTACACCAGGCATCACAGACACACTTTGTTAAGAGGCAAGCTTCTGCACAGAACTCTTAAATAGTTTGTTTTGGCTAAATATCAGAACTGCTGGGAAACTGCCCCCTCATTGCCTTCCAACTTACACTTAATGGGCAGACTTTGCAAAGATCTCAACTCCTTTCACAACATTCTGTTTGTATCAGAAATACCTCGGAAGTCATAAGTTTTAGTCCCGTTTGTATTTCTGTCTCATGGAAATTGTGTTTTTTGTTCATGTTTATAAGTCATTCCACACAAATCAGACATAGTTAACAATCCTGCCAACCATCCTCCAAACATACCAGAGTTTTGGATTTTTTAAAAATGTTCCTGTTATACCTCCTACGTAGGGTGTCTTTGGTTGCCATTCGCTTCAGCATGCTATAAAATCCAACCTTTGGAGTCATTTTCAAGTTGATTTTTCTACCACAATTGCTTCCTGGAAGTCAGGAGGATTATTAGAGAGGATTATCCAAAAATGTGCAGCATAATACGTATAAGACAGTAGCATCGGTTATACTTGTGATTTGCAGGAAACAAACACCCAAAAGTCAAACTGCACGTATTCCAGCTCATGTCCACCACATCTGGATGAACCCAGAGGCTGTAAAGAGGATCTACAGGGGGTGAATGGGAGAGGAGCTGATCTTGATGATCTTTTAAACAAAGGTTCAGTCAGCACCGCTCCCTGTGGAGGGGGGGTGAGGCTCTTCTTTTTATTGCAGCTAAAGCATCTAACTACAGTTCAAATAACAGTAACAGCTAATTCACAGCTAAATTTCTCCAGAGCAGGCCCCTCTGTTCACGCTCCAGCATAAATCAAAATAATGAAGTAATTATCTACTTTACAGGTAGTCTATAAATTCCATGTTAGCTCGAGTTTTGCACCCCCCTCCGTCATTACACATGAAACATCATGAGTTTCACTGCAGAGCTGAGGACACAGTGTATTTTTACATGGACTCTGTGTTTACAGTATTCGTCCTGAGGGAAAACTCAGGAAGCAAGCGACCACACCTTTTCTGCCTGAGTTCTGTGGCTCAGTCTAATGCATAATAGTGGTACATAGTGGTACCCTGCATATCTCGTGGTTCTTGATGACGAGATATGCAAGTTTTTCTGTATATTTTTGTTTGGGTAAAGCTGTCAGGGGGAAAAAATAAATAAAATGTATAGAATGACCAAGCAGCAACCTCTGTGGCTATGAAGTGAAGCCAATGCAGAAGTACCAAAAACTGCAGTTCCTTAAATGTCCACTTGAGGTTGGCTCCAGAACGACTCAGTCTCCATAAGCCCCCATCGGGCTGTTGCTGTATAATTTGGTGTCCTGTAGTGTAATTGCTTTGCTTGTCCACTCACACCTTACACACACGTTACGCACAGAGTCCCCAAAGAGAATTACGCTACTCTTATAACATAATGGTAATTGGGCCAATTTGAGTCAACTTCTTGTGATAAACCGAAGTCTCAACTTTAAAATATTATGTCATCAAACCATTCCAAACTAGTAAAACAAATATTTAACTTAATTGAGATCAAAGTCAAACGTTTGAAGAATCATATGATTATATGAAATATAATGAGATTATCATATAATTATGACTCCAATAAACATTGTGAATTATTATTCACATTATAATTAGCACTAAAGGTTTGACTTAATTTCTTATGACCTAAAAAGTTATGTTGTAGATAGGGTGTGAATGGTTGTTTGTCTCTATGTGTCAGTCCTATGTGTGAACTGGCAAACCCCAGGGTTTACCCCACCTCGTGGGGTGCAATGCTGATAAGGATTAGTGGTTATGGAAAATAAATAAAGTAATTCTCTGGCATAAATATGTAGTTCACATTTAGTCTGCTGGAACAATGTCAATGTCAATGTCAAGTTATTCACTAAATACACACTGGAATGTTGTGTGCCACGCTCACTCACCTACCTAAATGTTTGTGTGTGTGTGTGGCACCGTGACATACTCATGGCCAAAAAGTAATTGATTAATAGTGTGTTTGTCTTTGGTCCAAGAGTGGTGTCCATGAAGGACTCATTCACACACACAGTGCCAGCCAGAGACTGTAATGGCCTCTCCTGTCTGCATGCAGCCTCCGATTGAAACCAGATGCTGCAGCACACCAGCACTACACGGCCCGCTATCTGTTCACTTCCTGCTCGAGATTCAGATTAACATTTCACCTTTCTTGGGTTATTTTAAGAAAATCAGATGAAACTCATCCTGGTGCTGGATGCTGAAGTGAAACGAGACTTATGTTAGCAATTAAAAGGCTGCAGCTTTTTGATGTTTAAAGTCCAGCATCTTGTGGCTTTGATTATGAAATTGACTGCTGGCTAAGCCTTAGTTGCTGCATTGTTGCTACACCTGTCAAGCTTCCTGTTCTTGCACAGCACAGCACACATGACGTTCACACGAGCAGTGTCAGATTTCAGTTCAGGCAAAAGCAACATATTATTTGGTTTTGCTTTAAGGTGGTTGGTAGTGTGAATAAGAAGGATCAACCAGCATGCAGGTGTTGATTTCTCACACAAAATGTATTCAGATAAAAAAAAAAGCACTGTCATTTTGTGACAACACAGGCTCCTCTGCAGATAGTAGTGTGAGATGTTCACTAAAATGTTTTTTTTTAACCCTGTCACCTGCTCTCTGTGGCCAATCGGGGAAGGTCTTAGTGCCACTTTAACCCTGGTGGCATCACTCTGCCCTCATTTGGTGCAAAATGGTACTTGGTTATACTCGACATTTACCCTCTCCGGATTCATAATCATAAAGACATTAAAAAGAGAAGAACGGGGTCAGGCAGATCAGGAAATTAAAGTCACCCTACATAAAATCTGGATGAGCAGAATGACTAAACATAAAGTCTACATGCATGTCTCCAACATCACAGGTTCATGTGGCTCAGACGAGTCCACCTTCCTCTGGGCAATACACACCAGCATTTACTCAAAGAAAATACATATTGGGAATGGAGAGCGTAGGCTCCATGGCATGCCAGGAATTTTGTCAGTTGATATGCAGTCTTATTCACATACAAAGAGGACTTATTTATTTTTTTATATAGCTCTAAATCATAACAGAAGTGATCTCATGCGCTTGCTCTTTGACTTTCAATGCAAAGTAGGTCTAGACTGTACTCTATATAATATTATTTACCTAACAATTCCCACCATGAGCAAGCGCTCGATGACTCGCCTCCTCCGTTGTGAAGCTCAGGTTGCTGGCTCTGGCTGCTGATGTACATATACTGAAATATTTCATGAAAGGATTCAAACAAATCTACTGAACGAGCTGGCCACAAATCATGAACACAATAAATAATGCACTGCGAATATGCTAACAGGCCTGTGGTCATTAATCATTAAGTGCTCATATAAGCTGCACTGCACATATTTGTGCATGACAGCTGCTGCAAGTCATTTGTCACATTTATTAAATGGCATACATGGGTGAAATATGAACTTGTGTAGAAACTCAAATGACAAATAGCTGCAGTCCTCTGTGACGTGAAGTTGTTCTTTGTCCAGGTCTGGCACAGAGTCCCTCTGCATAAAAATAAAACAATAACACCATTGAAAGATACTATCTGTCCTTGTCCCTCTCACTTCCCTTGAAACGTCAAACAACCTGATTTGCAATCATTCCCTGTTCTGTAGCATTCACCTAATCATATGCTGCAATTTCCTCTTGACCTCCAAATATAATGGTCCCTCCTCAGCAGAGTGCCCTCGTTCTTGAGCACTGCGGTCCCTGCGACAATTTGGGGAAACTTCCAGGATGTCAGGCTCCAAATTCATTTTTGTCCTCATTGTCTCACTTTCAACTGTCTCAAAACTCTTTTTTCAGTCTATGTGATGGATGTAGTTTGCATTTTTTTAAATCGCTAAAACACTAAAACCCATTGGCTGAATAAAGTCCTCAGTTGCCTGAACTCATTAGCTAATTGTGCAGTCTGCTGTGATACCTTAAACTGCTTCACACAGTAAAACATAATTTGCAGATGTCACTTACATATTTAATGAATGGTACACATTCTGCACTCTAATGCACATGTCATCCATGCTGGTACACACAAAAGTGGCAACAATTACAGCTTTTCTCAAACTAAAACCCAATTTCTGAAACCTTGATCCATTTTCTGAAAACATTAAACAAAAATCCTCATCTTCAAGCACAATTTACAAAACCTCTGACTCCTCTTGCAAAATCAGACTTTCACCTCAGACAGTTTTACCTGTGTTCTAAACCAAACACTGCTCTCAAATCATGAACAAAGCAATCAAAATGATGTACACTATCAAGCAGTCAGTAAACAATACACCAAAAAATAGAAAACACGTAGTTCTCAGGGAGAAGAACATTTTAATCTCAAAACTAATTTCATATTTTTCTGTCATTGTCTTTGGATGAACAAACATGTTCTATCATAGGAGCTCAGAATTGATCAGAAATTACTACTCTGCTTTGCTCTTTACATTTTTGTTGTTCCTCCTCCTCCTTTACCCTGCATCTCACAAACTTGTCCTTTGTCTCTGTGATACTGTAATTCTTTTTTGACATGAACCTGCCAGCAGTCAAAATCTATTGAGCAGTCCGGACTGTAAACAAATGGAAAGTACAATGTTCAGAGCCTTCTCTTCCTCTTCCTCTTCTTCCTCCTCTTCCTCCACCTCTCATACGCGCTCGTCCTCGTCCTCTCACATAGTTTCTTCTATCCATTCTCAGACTTCCTCATTCCCACCTTCAACAACTTATTTGCTCTCTGATCTGGCCTATATTGGTTGTGTCACATCATTTGAAACAAGTGAAATCAATTTGGAGTGGTTGTGTTTACAGTTTTTCTCGACTGCTAAAACACAAAACCTGGTTCCTGTAGCACAAACACCCAAACCTTTTTGTCATTCCCAGAAGCACACACACGTTTCCCATAACCAAAAACACAATTCACCTGTGTCCACACATGTCACAATATTCAAAACACAAAACCTTACACAAAAGTGACCAAATAAATCATACATTGCACTACGTGTTCATTCAGCAAATACATGCTCTCAGTATAATTAACTCAAGTTATCAGAACATAAACTCAGAGATCACACCCTTCTCACGGTGAAAACACTGAAAATTGTTAACACACCAATCGGAATTGGGGGTCAATAAGTAGAGCTTGGAGGCATGCTCATGTCCTTTGGAACAATGGATCCCAACCATGCAGAGGTTGAGAGACAAGAGAGAGGAAGAGCAAGATGGATAGGGAGAGGAAGAGGACAACAAAGACAAGTAATTTGTGATGAAATCCATGCCACTGTTGTTCATCATGTGGTGGTACTGTACAATGAAAGAAGCAACTAGTCCAGCCAAATTTAAGCCGTTTTACAGTTGCGTCCATTGTTCGTACTTTCAGGTCATTTGCCTCATTGTCATTGTCACTATGTATTGTATCACAGTACATGCACAGTAATGTTGTAGTACATATAGACTGAATATCCACCGTATGCTGTGGAGTTTTTACTACAGTATACTGTGCCACAGTACACCATAGGTCAGTAATGGTCATTTTGAGACCGCCTTGGTAAATATGGTGACTGGCAATAATGCCATCACGGTGAGGGAGTGAACATTATTGAAGACCAGGAATTATTTCAAGGGACTAACAGCATAAGCCTTTCCACCACTGACTGAACCACATAAGGACGAAGCACCTTTACTGCATGCCTTTTGAGAGGAATTCCGATAGGGTTAAGGAGCAACGATTCCAATATGTGCAGGTAATTGCACTGTACAGAAATGTTATACTATTCCAATACACATATATGTTTGAAGTAAAATTTGTGTTTTTTGATTCCTGTAGACAATGAGATTAAAAATGTACTTCTCCCTGAGAACTATATGTTTTGAGCTATGCTTTTACTGACTGCTTGAGAGTGTACATCATTTTGATTGCTTTGTTCATGATTTGAGAGCAGTTTTTAGTTTTGAGCACATGTAAAACTGTCTGAGCCTAAAGTTTGATTTTGCAAGAGGAATCAGAGGTTTTGTAAATAGTGCTTGAAGATGAAGTTTTGTGTTTAATGTTTTCAGAAAATGATGCAAGGTTTCAGAAATTGGGTTTTTGCAACTGTAATAAGTTGATTGAAGCAATCAACCAAAGTGCCACAAGTGGTTTTCACAATTCAATTTCACAATTTCACAATTTCACAATAGTCACTTCTTGAGTTACTGCTTCTTCTTTATTTAACTGTTTGATCAATAAATGCATCACTGGAAACTGCAAATAAAAACCTGTTCCGGAGAGAAATGTAGGCTATGAACATCATTATTATTTAGTCAAATGATCATGAGCTTACACTTCCTGCCTGCCTGTGCATGGTGCAAGAAGAGAGTGACCGACTGACCCAGCAGTGCTGATGGAGCAGACACACACTGTGAACTCTCTATGAAAGCTCTGTGCAGCATGCATGAGAAACATTTACAATATAGCATATATGAATGTATATTTAGCCTTTTCCCTGTTTGTCTGAACAAGTGCTAAATTTATCACTTTTTAGAAATGAAGTCGCTAAGAGGAAGTCACTAAACCTGTCATATTGACAGCACTGACTGTGTATCAGTTTATATTCCATGACACATTAATGTGATCATTTCAGCTGCAATGACACATTCCCGGAGCTGTATCTTTGTGTCCCAGGTGTTATTTTTATTGTCCTCAGGGCAACAGGACATCCTTGATTTTGTGCAGAAGGCTAAGAGCTACACTTAATTATCTACACTAACAACAAGAAATGAAGATAAGACATTGGCAGAAGAGAAGAAAAAGAAGAAGACATGCTCTACAGTTCTCTTAATTTCTGTTGATCTATAAGGGATCCAGTTTGGGATGAGCTGAAAACAAGACTGCCATCAGCTGCAGGGCCATGATGGTCTCATGATGTTTGAAGTTATTGAACCTTGCTGCACAGTATTTGAAGCGCAGTGTGTGTGAGGCTGAAGACAAATGGTTAGATGATAGTCCATCAGCATCTGTTTATTGGCAAATATGTGGATAATTGCATTCCATCCACTGATACGATCCTCTGTTTGTTTCTCTTTGGCTCAGTTACAGGTTTGCACTTTAGTGCTGAAAGCTTCTGCTGTCTCACACACCCACCCATACACACACACACACTGTATGTCCTTTAAATGTATGGTTCCTCAAGTTCATTAGCACAGCAGCAGCTCATCCTGAGTACAGAAAGATGCCTAATTTTTTAATAAGGAATGCATCTCCAACTTTTAAACCTTTCTAGAGGTGAGCCGTAATGGATGTGCCTGTCTCTCTCTGAGCCTTTATGGATATAAGTGCATCATAAATGAATTGTTTTTGTTTTGGTCTATAGTTTCTTTATTTTTAGTATATGAATATATATGGAAACTGATAGTGTGCTATCATGTTTGAATTGATGCTGATTATTGCAGACCCTTTGAAATAAAAAGATAAAAACGAAGATTTCTTCTTGACTCACTGAGGCAAATTCTGACCCTGATTCAGATAGTCATTCAAAAATAAAAAATGACAGCTGTCAGGGGAATCATTACCATACATCCTCTGTATTTTTTGTTTTCAATTTCACATACAAATAGGAGTGTGCCATAGCCATGAGACGATTGGTGGAAAGGTTCCATGCCCTGGCCTGTGATTGACTGCAGCTGGCAAACTACCTGGTATATAAAGAGCCAAGATGGCAGCCGTCTGAGGGCAGCAGGCATTCCTCATCCTCCTCCTCTCCCAATCGGCTGCACTTCTGCTTTGTCGAACCTTGTTTAACATTGTACATAGTTTCTTTTGAGTAGGGGTGGATCATTTTGTTTGTTATTTGGCCTTAGTCCACCCTGAAGCCTAACACTCCAGCCTTATATATTTTATCTACACCCATATGTTCATCAGTATATTTTTGTAAATAAATAATTTTCCTTTTATTCAAACAAATCTTTGTTGTGGCTACTTGGGATCTGAGGAAGATGGGGCCTTCTTATGTTATGTCCTAGACACCCCTAGACAGGGGCGTAATAGAAGGCATGCTAGTTTCAGTAGACTTTCAGTGAACTGTGACAGACTTAATCTGAAAACCGCATTTCATGTCAGAGCTGCTTCCACTTCCAAAGGAGAATTAGCAGTAGCCTCCAGGTATTATCCAGTTATTGGGCATGCACTGGCAAACAAGCACGTCTACTCATTTGCCAACTGGTAGAGGCCATCAGGGTGAGAATGAGGTAATTTGCCCAATGTCTTTTAGATGAGGTAATGCTGATGATGACTAATCAACCTGCCACATCATCACACAGAAGAACTCACCATCATGATCATTTATTGATCAAGCAAAGGGGTTTTTCAGAAACGATTGCTGCCGTGATGCTGCACAGAGACGAGAGGAAAAAGAACTCAGAGGCAACTGTGGAAGAAAACCAAAACAAATCTTCAGGGCTGTTTTCCAAAACATTGGGTTCCCATCTAGAAACCAGAAAGAGAGAAGTCTGAAAGACCTGGAAGGAAAATAACATTAAAACAAACCGCTAAATCACAGAAGTATAAACATGACCTGACTTGAAAAAGAACCTCCAGAGGAATCCCTTCACATTTGGAGGTTGTGAAAGGGAGGTTTCCATCCATTGTGGTTGTTGCACAATGGAATCTTAACAAAGACTAATGCTGAACCTATTCATGCAGGATTAAGCTGAGTCGAAAGTCTAAAATATGTATTTAATTCAGCAGGATCTGTCTTTGTTTTTTTTTTATCTTAAGGATGTCTCTTTGAGTCTCACTGCTCTGCTTGCTTCCAGTTATTCTAACAATATGCTGAGCTAAGTGTGTCAGTAAGAGTTTGTCATTATCAAATAAATCATGCTTCTGTCAAGCCCTCACATGTTCCCATGTGTTCCCTCACACCGGCTGTACACCAAGAAACAGAGCTAAAACACCGATCACCTCATGCACTACATGCTGTTGCTCTCTAAATGAAAACCACAAACAGAGCTTGTGTACCTGACTGATTCATAAATCACAAGGTGAAGTTGCTGTTACAGAGCATGTGTGCTGTGCCCTCTTAAGTGGTGTGAAGCCAGGGGAAGCAGATAACAGAGCACAATTTATGCTTCATTATGTGAGGACAATAACCACTTCAGATACACCCTGATGTCCCCGTGTTCATGCTTTCTCTTTCTTGTTGAAGTCGATAACAGGAGTCGGAGCCTCGATCACAGATTTGTACAGAGATTAGAAATAGGGAGGGTCTGAGCTGTCACTCAACACTTTTGGCTGTGGAACATGTTGAGGGATCCAGTCTCCAAATCTTCAGGATCACAAAAAGGTCAGAGTTGTGCAGAGAGATTTTTGACGGGAAAATTAGGATACGATTGGAAACAGTGTTAGGTGTCAGTTCACTTAAATAGTTAAGTGAACTGACACCTAACTTAAACAGTTTTACTTAAATAGCATCAAATCATAACAGAAGTTGTCCAGTCCAACAATTCACACCATGAATAAGCACATAGTGACAGTGGCAGAACCCTAGAGCAGAACCAAGCTCATAGTGAACAGACATCTGCTGTGACTAGTTGAGTTTAGAGAGGAAGAGAGACTCAGATAGATACACAGCAGCAATAATAATAATGATAACTGTAACTATAATTACAATGGAATTATGACTAATAATAATAATAAGAGGTTCATAGCTGAAGGCTCTGGCTCCCAATCTACTTTTGGATAGAGTGCAGTGGCCTAGAGGGTTAGTAAGGTACTATGAGTTCTTTTAGATATGATGGTGCCTGGCCATGAAGAGCTTTGTATGTAAGGAAGAATTTTAAATTCTATTCTAGATTTAACAGGTAGCCAGTGCAAGGAAGCCAAAATGGGAAATGGGTTCCTGTCAGAACACGTGCAGCAGCATTCTGAATTAGCTGCAAAGTCCTGAGAGACTTATTGGGGCAGCCTGATAATAGAGAGTTACAGTAGTCCAGCCTAGAAGTAACAAATGCATGGACTAGTTTTTCTGCATCCGCTTGAGACATGACACATTTCTTCAAGTGCAAGAATGCAGTCCTCGAAATTTGTTTTATGTGGACATTAAAGGATAAGGTCTGATCAAAGATAACCTAGATAGATAACGTCTATCTTTATGGTGGAGCCAAACGCCTGAGTAATACAGGAATAACTCTATCTTTAGATAGTTTTGGAGGTGTCTACAAGGTCCAATTACAAGAACCCGAGACTCTCCTCAGACTCTCCAGCAACCTCAGTGATAACTACCTGACATATTACATTTAAAACACATTTGATAGTTTTTTTTCTCATGACGTTAAAAGTGAAAACAGACTGTGAAACTACATTTTTACTTATACTTAGAATAGCAGTACTAAGCTGTATGCCACAAAAGAACAATACTGTTTCTTTATTTCCATATATTTTATGAATCAACAATTGGTGAGAGTACTGACTTTCTGTCCAGGACATGCAGCTTTAGCCTTAGTCCATATCATCAAGTGAGTGCATATGTAATACTCATTTATAAGCCTCTAAATGTTCAGCCAAGGGCAGTGTTCCATCAGCTTAATTAGAGAAAAGTCCTTTCTCTGTTGGTGCATCACTGTTAGTGTGTGCTTTTGCATGAGTCATTTGAGCAAGTGATCATACTGATCAGTGCAGTTATAAGTTATACATGTATTGATCTGTTACTTTTAGTCATGAACTGATGAAAAATAAAGAGATAAGGATCACTGTGCTTCAAACTCTTATTAAGATCAATGGATGTTCTGCAACTGGTCACTTGGCCAGGGTGTACCGGCCTCTCACCCTAAGTCAGCTGGGATAGGCTTCAGTCCCACAATGACCCTGATGAGGAGAAGTGGAAATGGATGGATGGATGGATGGATGGATGGATGGATGGATGGATGGATTGTCTGCCATCATCAGTGACTAAATATCTAATTCCTTTTTGATGATCCAAATGGTCACATTTGAAGGAAGGACAAGGTCAAATAAATAAAGTTTGTTTGAAATTATGCATCTGAGGTGTGAGGAACATGTGGGTGTCATGGAGAAATCACTGAAATCAATAGCACCAGGTCAGAAGGGAAGAGCCTTTGATGTCTTATGCTGTAATATTTATTGAAGCTTGATCAAGGAGAATTAGAGACACTGTCACATACAATCAGATATGCATATGAGTTGGTTTCTATTCTGCCCAGCTCATGCTGGTGGTCAGACTTTAAACACCTACAGATACCAAGACAAAAACTATATACCAAAAAATAGTCAAAGGGAATGCATTTAACCATACCCAGTGGTCTGTTGTCTGTCTATGTTAATGGAACATCAGCAGTTAGCTATCTATTATATCTCAGAAGGCAACATTCTTCGACCCTGGTCACCAGGCAACTTTGAGATAGACTGGCATCCCCTGTCCTCCAGCAATCCAATCACTCTCAGCTAGTGTATGTTGTTCAAACTGCTCAATCTGTGTTTGTCTGTCTACGTGACGTAACCAGGACAACAGGCTTTGAATTTGGTCTGGGATTACGTGAGAACACAAAATGCAACGCTATTTTTGCAGGTGGTTAATGATGTCCGCTAATAGTGTTTTTGCAGCTGATCAGCTCAGATTGTTGTGTGTCTAACAACACTATGCAGTGAAATGAGATGTTTAGTTTCACTCTGGACTCTCCTCTGTGGACTGGGTGTCACAGCACCCACAGGAACACTACCTGAGCTTCACAGCCTTCAGCCTCTGCCTGTTACCTCTCCATCCTCCTCGCCTGCTCCGTTTGTAGGTGCTCTTAATCCACATCCTCAGCTAAACATTCAGCCATGAAATTAGCTTTCTGCACTCCAACACAGCAAACTATTCCCAGCTGCTGCATCACATTTGCACTGCCTTGTTCAACAAGTCCTCTCCTTAGGCACACAGCTGATCAAGCAAAAGATACAGAAAATCTTTCATTTCCCTGGAGTCATGCTGTTAGACACTCTGAGCCGGTCAGTGGCAAAAACACTTATAATGGACATGATCTCATGAATGTCTCATAATTTGTCCCCATTAGCCACTTAGCCAGAAAAACATGGGAAAACATCATAATTACCCTCAAGAATATGATTAGTGAAGCCCAAACATGACTGGTTGTGTAGATTCATACAGTTAGAGTATTCATTACCGAGGCCTGACTTCAGTGTGCCGTGATAATCTTCTCTCTCACTCTTGGATTTACCGTACGAGTCCCTGCTGTATTTTTCCTTTTGTGGTCAGGCTGCAGCCCCCGTGTTAATCCACACAGCTGTGGCGCCTCACTGAAGACTGCCTCTCTCCTTACAGTACATAAAAATTGTCATGGAGTGGAGGACAAAGGGTGCTGCATCTCACAAAAGCACACTCATCCCCGATTACTGGATGTCGCCATCACATATTTCCTGCTTCGCCTTTTTTGGAGAGTATCTTTTCAGTACACTGTAATTCTTTTGGGTGAGATCTGGATCAGGGATGACAGGATAAGGACAAGTAATGAGTGGCTTCAAAGGTCAAATGAATTATCATTCCTTACGTGTGTTTTTGAGAAGAGTCAGATCTATGGCGACTGGACTTCAGTCTATCTACAAACAAGTCCAGTTGCCCAAGATTTAACTCTTCTGACAGGACGATGACCCCTGATCATCTCTGCAACATGTGTTTGAAAATCAGAATCACTATCACTAACATGAAACATGAACATGCTGTGTTGGCATCCACGTACACAACCCCTGTAGGCTAACAATACTAAGAATGAGGTTGATGATGCATAGCAAACATCCGCTTGCTGCACAATTCCAAAACAATAACTCCCTTCATGTTCATGGCCCCTGTCAGCCTCCACTCCTGGGATTGTTTTATATAATGTCTCCAAATTATGGGCAAACCATTGTCTTTTAATCACCCCAATGGGAAACTGTGAATGAGAGGTGTGCCAAATTTAGCTTTTACTGCTGGGTTGTATGGCACCGTCACCCAAATAATTTGGGTGGAGACATTTCCGGTTGAAAATGTAGCAGTAATATATAACAGTGGACACAATCAGTGGAGACTGCAACACACTGTCCTTGAGTTGATATTCAATTTGCATTTGAAGCAGGTTTGCTTGTTGATCAGATGATGAATATTTGTAATGAATCCTCTGTATGTAATCAATTACCTTCCCCTCAGATATCTCTGGATTCTTTGCTTTAAGTAGAAACAGCCTGGAGAACTCTCCTGATAATCTCTCGACCTTGTGACAATAATCCCGACAGCAGATCTCTATGTGAAGCTGTATTTCAGCGTGTTGCAGCAGTGCTGGTAATAAAAGTTTAATGGGCTATAACAGTTATAGGAAGAGAGTGGGTGTGACTGACATTTGTGGTATTTTACAGCTGCAAAAAATATAAACAAGCCCAAAATATACTCAGACGTTTGCAGCATTGCCACTTCTATTAGTGTTATTTTTACTCTTTCCTCGCCTCTCTGTTTAAAATTGAACTGTCCTGTTCAAAATCACATCGACGGCATCCGCTACGTCTCTTGTTGCGATGCAGAAAGGATCCATTACGGAGCCATTAGTTTACGTAATTTGTTATTCCCAGAAATCCTCACAATCTCACCTCTGTTCATCTCTTCCGCTCTGAGGGGAGAAAGTGCAGGTCAGGCAAGGATACACAGCACATGCTGAAAATATTGAGTCTGAACTAGAGATTAAAGAGTGTGATATGAAGAGCTAACTGAGTCATTAAATTAAAAAGAGCTCTTTTTAATTGTGTGTGTCTACCATATAAGGATGGGACATTCTTCACATCTCCGGGCGTCCTGTTACCATGACGTTTGCCAAATTTGCTCCAAACCAAATTAAACATCCTTTTGTCTAAGGAAGCACCGGTATCCACCCTTCCTATTTAAAAGTTCACGGAGGTGTTAGGAATGCATCATAAATGATTTCCTAAAGAGGCTTTACAGCTCGCTAATCTTTAATGGGCTCTGGACGGAGAGCCACGGAGCGGGAAAAAGGAGTTCAGAAACCCTGAGAGCATGACTCACCACTCTCACTGACGAAACGCACAAACATCTGGAAGCTGGAAACAAATCTAAATAAAGTTAGATCAAACAATATTCAATCAGACAGACATGATGTCAGCTGTCAGCTATAGATGCAAAGTCTTGGTGTGGAATTTGGCGCGGGAAGAAAACACTTACACACACAATCACAAATGTTTATGGCAGGGTGACTCAGCAGCCAGCACACTTAGAGTTACTCATATATTTATTGATCAGTATACGTGTTGGTCAAGCAGTGGAAAACATGTGCTGCATGCTGCTCCAACAGATCTGCTGTGTTTAGACTGTTCCTAATACACAGAATGCATTTATATCAAACAATATACCACACACCAGAAAGCTCAGACAATAACAGAGAAGTCCTGTGCATTAAGGCTGTCAGCACATAAGTCTTCAAATGATGTTTTAATTTGCTGGATGGCATACCAGCCTTATTCCCCAACACCTGTGCTGTCATTTGGCACAGAGACGTCTCAATAATTGGCCCATGGAGCTCATGTTTGGCTCCGTTTGAAACAACATGTTCTCATCTGTTATGTCAAAAATCCAAGTAAAAAAGTTTGTGTGAAAATCACTACGCGGTAAAAGAAATGAAGCCTGTGAGTGACATGAGAGGAATGCAGCTGGGAATTTATTTGAATCATATTTCTCACATGTCCATGCACTGAGTACTGACACATATTAGCTGGACTCTGACTGTGTTGAATTGGACTTTGAAGAAACATTATAATCATAATAATTCAGGGAAGAATAAACCAAAGAGAACTCTGACTGGGAACAAATACTTCCTGGATATTTGTGTAAGTGCTGCAATTCAAACGAAAATAAAATAACAGCGACAACTGTTAACTGTAGACTGACTCCTGATCACAGAACAAGGGTTCTCATGACCTAAAGTCAGATAAACAAGGAAGCAAACTGGGCGATTAATCAAACTCAGTCGGTCACAGCATTACCCAGAATAAGACGCGAGCAGGGTGATTTTTTAAGAGACCATGTTTGGTGTTACGCACTAATGCACAGTGGAGGCTCATCTAAAAGCTCCTGCTGAAATACACACCATAGAGTTACTGAACAAGAGTTATCAACCAGTGGATGCAGCTGAGATGCTTTGCATGAAGCGGAGCATCCTGCCCCCTTAGTTACTGTTTCTAGCTGCTTCTAGATTCTAGCTGCTGATTGTTGCCAGAGATGGTTTAGAAAATGACTGAAGTTTTCAGTCTGTGGGTTAGGACAGTGCAGCTCAGACCACCAGCAGGTCCTGAGGCCGCTGACTCTAATGGACATGAACACAGATTATTATTATTTACATCAGATTATAATCTTATTATTATTTCACCCCATATAAGTAAATGTTAGACTTTTTTTTTTTTTGGTCTGGTTTCAGCAGAGATGATTGAGATGATCTATGATAAGTGAATTAAAACTTTGTGAAGTCTGCAAACTCAGCCTGCTTTCATCTGCCCACACGATGTTCACAACACTACCAAAGGTTTGGAGAACAGGGAGTGTTTACCATTTCATGTTTTTTTTAAATTCCGCACGTGATAACAGAGAGTGTTGGAGTGTGCCAGGGAGGAGTAGAAAACTCCCTAGAAGAAGAAGGCCAGCTCACAATGGCTGCAAATCACCCAGAGGTACAAAATGGTGGTGTATACAGGGTAAGAGCCCGTTTGTACTCTTAGCTCTTTATATATATTATGTCAAACTTGGCTGGACTCAAGTGACTGACTGAAGAAGAGTTAAGCAGGGTGTGAGTTGATGTGAAGACATCTGTCTCAGCTGAGGCTTTTCTCCCACATAAACATGTCAGAGGTTCAGCATTCAACAGGTTGATCCAGGACCATCTCCCACATATGTGACAGTTTGCAGCTTTTAACTGATTCTATTGAAGCCGTTAAATCCATTACCTACACGTTTGCTCAGGTGTTGTGGAGAATATAAAAAGAAACAACTATCCAAACTCATACAGAGAATCTCTCTCACTACAGTTCCAGGTACACTGTTTCAGCAAACGTACAGGCCTGCTGCTTGGAAGGGTTCAGCAATTACAGTTAATTACCCAAAGTATTTGCTGTAAATGTCACAGTTTACAGACCGACTTCCCAGTCCAGTTTTGATCTGCTGTACTGACTTTAATTGTAGTAAACAAGGAGCACTGTTTACATCTCTGGGTGACGTTGGTTTGACCTTAAAATTGTGATTTAGATAAAATGGGTAAATTGTTTTACTGTCAGCAGAAATATGTAAGTAGAATAGAAATAATAAGTTTCAATAAAGTGACCTTTAATGGAGGAAAATCAGGAGGTGCATCATGTTTGTTGTGTTAGCCATATCATGAAGTCATGCAATAAACATTTCAATATTGTTCATTCACGTGTTTTAGGGTTAGACAGTCCAAAAGAGACAGTGACAGGAACATTCACACCACAACATTTATCACTTCTATCATTATGCACTCAGAAATTGATGAGCTGATGATCTTGTTTCCTCCTCACAGCCTTCTGGTGCCTAATTAACATTTCACAGTATTTTTGTTTTTCATGAGTGGAGTGGCTCTGGGACCGCTCCTCTTCTTAATGCATTCCCAGACTTCAAAGAGCTTCCACACCAATCAATAACGGCCAGCTGAAAGCCTGTTGTTAGATACAGGTCTGTAAATAACACGGAAATAGCTTCCATCCCTTACTTCACCCACGCTGTTGAAACTGGATGGGCTCCAGCTTGTCAGTGTAAAATGGCTTCCAGCCTCAGGCCCCTAATGTTCCATAAAACATTTTCTCCAGTGACGGTTCTGCAAAAAATAACAACATGCATCCAACAGGCCGCCAATGACACATGAAGAATAACAGGCAAGAGTTTTAGGAAGCTTCCAGAGAGTTTCTGTATTTTAGGCGATGACAATGGAACCTGTCCCTGATAGCTGTGTGGTCCTTTCCAAATTAGTAGGAATACACATCTGTTAATAACACTCACTAGATCTAGTTTCATCATTACTGAGTCAGTGCTACACAGTAAGTCAAGCATGCATCGTTTTTAAATGTCGGAGCAGGATTCTTACAGATTGTATAACACCAGATTTGAGCTTAAAATGTTTGCTCTATGTTATAATTAAATCTATTAAACATCAAATGTTCATCAGCTCAGCAAACAGACTGTGACAGACGAATCAATAAAATTAATGATAAGGGTGAGAGCTGGCTGAGAACGAGGCTGCTGAGAACTCTGTGGTTTGAAATTTCCAATCCTGAATCCAGAAAGTCATCTAGTGCTCGAAACAGAGCTGACATTAATGGGACATCTCCAGCTGACAGCCCCTCAAACCTCGTCTACATGAGAGCAAGGGGCCACATGGTGACTCAGAGTTACGAGAAAGCCATGCAACCCTTGATGCTCTTTGTGGAACAAGTGACATTAACCACGCCATTAAAAAGCAGGCGATGAGATGCTAATGTGTTTCCTCATCATGGGATCATAGACTGCGGATCTTTATGGGCTGCGGTCAATCAGCATTCACCTCTCCAGATGGCGCTTATTACCTCAGCAACCTGGCAGAGAACCTGAGTTTAACTAAAGAGGGTCGTCAGTTCTGATGTAAGATGAAGTTGAAGTTGAAGTTGATGAAAGATGTGACAGTGAACTCATGTCAGTGTGATGTGTTGTGCACAAAGTTATTATACCGATTACATCTGGAAACATGTTTCCATTATTACTGTGTGTCTGTATTTTTAATTAAGTTGATTAAACGGTTGCATTAAATTTGTTATATCAGAATTCGCTGAAGGACTATGTACGGGAAAGATCTCTTGATCTCAAATGGGCCGAATCAGTAAAACATTCTGAAAATGTTCACAATTAATGAACCACCCATTTATAAAATAGATGATAAACAGCCTGCATTTTCATCAAGATTTATGTCATTTCAGCAACATGTCTCAGTTTTTCCACATTCAGTCATGTACAAACTTGAAAATAACGAAGTAACTATAAATAAAATGTAATGATTCATTGTTGTTTTCAGGGATTGTATTGAGGACAGTGTGGAAAAGCCTCTGAAGCAGCATTTTACATAAAAGCTCAAGGATCTCCTCTGGGACAGTCAGAGTCATAGCAGCATCTGTAAACTCTGTGCTCAATAGATGACAAAACTTTTAACTTTATTTGGCTCCAGCAAGATTCCAAATCTAACAGAGCGTCCCACGTCAGCACAGGCCTGTCACTTGTCATGTGATGCGAGATGAAGTAGCTTTCTTTCACAGCTGCACTGCTGATCTCTCAACTATGACACTAAAAGCAGACTGCTGTTTTCTCAAACAACAGTTCATTTTTTTCTTCTTTGTTTTCAGTTTTCCTTTTATGATGAGTCTGATAGTTTACCACGATGAATAAATGGGAATGAGTCCATTCTTCTTTGAACACTGACCTGTGGCTCCTGCATCAAAACCAACCAGCGCTTTACAATGTCATGTCATGTGGACTGTAGCATGTGAAATCTATGTATCCAGAATTAGGACTGTGTGCCTCCAGTGGACAAACGTATTGAAAACATTTGAAGCTTTTTAGACACACCTCAACCTTTCATAAATACCTTCCTAACCCTCACGTCCTCTTTAGCTCCTGTATTCTGTACACCCCTCCTCCTCCTGCTCTCCTTCCTAGGGGTGGATTCCCCACCAAAGCTTCTCCACAATGCAGCAACAGACCAGAGAAGAACAAGAAGAACAAGAGTTCACGTTTCATTCATGAGCTTTCCTTTTGTTGATAAATCAAATAAAGTTTTGGTCCATGCTAGTGAATGGAAATAATTTCTGCAATATGGCAACAATTCTCTGCAATCAAAGACATCCATTGAAGCAGATTGGACGTTTTGGTGGCCCAGTTCTGGCTATTTATCGCTGAAACGCAACACTGCCACTACTAACCTGAGAAAAGCAATCAAGGCACTCTATCAGAATTCCGAAATAATCCTGCTGACACAACATCATTTATATTATCAATTCATACTAGTATTCTCTATGTAATTGTATAAATATGAATCTGTGTGGAACAGCACTGACAAAAGCACAAAAATTCAGTTAAGCTGAAAATCTTGCTGACTTCCACCTCACTGCAGCGATGTAACAGTGTGTCAGTATCTCTTTTGGGTGACAGACCCTGCCACTAACAATGGAAACTACTATAAAAGGAGATAATTACAGAATGTAAATACATTTAAAGGCTCGTCAGAGAGAATGCGGACCATTATTAGATTTGTTTTCTTGAAAATCTAAAGAATTGTAACTTTTAGGTACTTATACTGTGTGGAACAAAAAACAAACAGTTGTGAGTGAGAGTTTGTTTTTTATTAGGATATTTGTAGAGTTTCAGTTTTGAAAAACAAATGCTTGCACGGTGGTCAGCTGGAAGTCCAAAGCAAACATCATCTTTTGACAACGCTGAGGTCATGTTTGCCTCCGCTAGTTGCACCAAGGCCATCATGTGTCCCGTTTTGCACCCTGGAGCCTCTCGTGCTCTGTTATACTGCCTATGCCAGCAGCTGTGACAAAGAAGAAAATCAGATTTTATATACACATGATCTGATCTCTAATCTTAGTCATGATGTCCACTTCCTTCCAGCTGAAAGCAATATGTTTGTTTACTCTGTGTGGACCGAATCGGAAGGTCACATCAGATGTTTTGATAATTTATCAGATATTTTAACGTTAAGTTTTTCTAAAGAAATTAATTTCCGCAATAAATCTCCTGGGAACCTCCAACTATAACAAGGCACCTGCACCCGGAGCCCCGTCAGTGACAGCAGCAGGAACTGCTCTGTGCTCTGTTTACGTGACAATTTGGACATGGTGAGGAAGCCACGTGCATAAATTTAGAGCTGCCTTCTCGGTCAAGTCTGTTTAAGACTCCAAAATATCCACTATAAACACATCTACTCCCCAAAGGACATAACAGACAAACATTTCACAGTAGCATGCTTGTCTGTGAGCAAATGTGGTGTTTTCAGAAGCAGTCACAGATGTAACCCCCAACGCCAAGCACAGACTCACAAGAGACTGTTTATGACATAAATTTGTAGATAAGAAATAACAGCTTGCAGCTTGGTTATGACAGAGATATGTTTTTTTTTCACTTGTGGTTTTAGAGGAAGACTTACTGGATTTGTGTACTTCTAAACAGAGTGATTGCCAGAAGTGATGATCTAAAGGAGGCTGTGAAGGTGGGAGCATCATGAATTACTGAAGCAGGTATTTCTCCCTCAGGCAGCCATCAGTCTTCATCTAGTCAGAGAGGACAGACAGAGAGGCTGTGGGTTACGTCTTGATGAGGAATGATATCCTGGAGGCGCCATGAGGAAGAACAGTGCCAGACTATAGACTATCCACTAAGCCTTTTCTGCTCAGTGTCTCACTATGGTGTGAGTTGGTAACATTAAAAGGTGACAGATCAGGCCACAGCGAGCGCTATAGTCTAAAAATAGCTGTCCTGTCTCTTTCTCAATTGCAGTTTATCTGAAATTGCTTCACTCAGCGTGAGGCAGAGTGAGGTGAAATCCTTGACCTGATAGCAGTCAGTGCTTGCTCCGTTTAATGATGGTTGAGATGTGAGAGTCACATGAAGCCATGTACACTCACAAAGTGCACCTAAAATGCACTCTAACCTTTACAGGTGAACGTTTGACCTTCTCTAAACATTTGAATGTCCAGCTGTTCAGTGTTTCACTACTTCTTGCATGACATCCTGTTCTCCAACAAGGTGATCACAAATCACAACAAGCCTGTGATCCATGAATAGACCACTAGATGTTCTGCCTCAATGACAGTTTGTATTTAAACAGTCCTCTTCATCATGTTAACACCTAACAATCCATCAACAGCACCTGGCCAGTGTGAGGCTTCAAACAGGAAGTTACCACTGAGTGTCACAGAGTGTCATCAGCAGGTTGGAATAAGTTCACTTGTGAACAGCACGAGACGTCAAGTCGAGCTGTAATCAATGCTCAAGGATACATGACAAGTTACTGAGACATTCAAATGTTCTGTTGTGGTATACACACATTTTTTTTTGTTTCAATAGATAGTTTGAAATGAAGAACTTACCATTGCATGCTTCTAATTAAATGTCCTACTTTCATGATATAATATCACTGTAGCATGAACCTTTTACATTTTCCATAAATTTCACCAGAAAGTCGATTGTCACTAACTTTATGTGAGTAGTGTATGTGTATTTCCCAAAATGTCGAACTATTTCCTTTAAAAAGATAGCTAATTATGCGAGTATTACCTTTACATTCAAGTTAATTATCAGTCAAGACATCTCAGTGAATAGAATTACATGATTAATCACATCACAAGAAGAACTTGTACTACTGATAAATGAATAACTAACAACATCTACAGCTAGCAGCTCTGTGAGGCTGTACTTAAGCACAGCGGCATGCTAAGCTAAATGATAACAGTATGCTAATATACTCACAGCGTCTATGTTAACATGCTGATCAGACAGTTCTGTTCATATTCTTGGTATAGCATGCAAGCATGCTTACATTTGCTAAGTAAACACAAAGTACAGCTGAGGCTGATGGGATTGTCAGTTGGTTTGCAGCTATTTGGTCATATGCAAATTTTGAACAGGCGACCAGGTGTTAGTTAACTGTTAGTTCAGTTCATCCTGTAGAGAACGTGTGATCCTGATTTCATAACAATCCATCCGATTGGCAGGTGGAAGACGGCAAGTGGAGGTCTGCTAGTGAGGGAAATCCAAAACAGTGCAGGGCTGGTGCAAGGCTGGGCAAGAATCCAGAAACAGAAGCGGAGACGAAGCTGAACTTTACCTGGGTGGTAAGTGAATGATACAGAGAGATCAAGGTTAACAGACAATGTTGTTAACAATGTGGAGACAGGGATTGAACCAGTGTTTAATACTGCAAGGGTTGACTGGATGTGGAGAAGGTGGGGTGATCAGGCAGGTAGTAAATCCACATTAATGTGACCCTAACCTTGGATTCACCCTGTGTCACATTCCACATTCACCACATGTGAACTCAATTACTCATTGGCAGCTGGAAGTGGCTCCTCAGCGTGTTGTTGGGGGAATTCCACCTCTCTGTTTTCTTTGATGATGCTAAAAAAATTAAACATTTCATTTTGACTCATGTCCCAAAACAACACATAGAGCTGGAACAACTGAAAAAAATTGGAAATGCCTTTTCTTTTTCCTCGGGGCCACAGTGTCTTCCATGCAGACATATGGTGAGCAAATGTTAATAAAACATGAATAAGTTTTCCTGGCACAGAGTCATAACAGGCATACAATGCAATGTGTCACCTCATCAAAATTTATAAAATGTGTTAATATATATCAGAAGTGAAGCATGCAGCACAAATATGTTCAGTATGAAAAGTGCACCCTAACATGTGTCTGCATCTTAGACTTATCTTAGACCTAACTATAAAAACAATCATGTACGTCATTTCTGGTGGCTCTGTGAGTGCTGTGTTAGAAAATGATTCACAGTCGGAGTGTTGGTGCAAACTGACTTTTCCACCCAAATGAGAGTAAATGTGTGACATAGTCCTAAATATGTTTAAAATCTCTGTGAGGAAAATGGAAATAAATAAATACATACAGTAACTGTAATTCAACAAGACTCAGTTGTGGGATTAAATTCAAATTCAATTAAAATTTTATTTGTACAGCCCAAAGTCACAAAACACATTTAGCCTCAGAGGGCTTTACAATCTGTACAGGGAGTGACACCCTCTGTCCTTAGACCCTCGGTTCCAGTGAGGAAAAACTTGCCCACAAGTTAGTTAGTTAGTAGTATCCCAGGGGTACTTCAGAGTACTGCAGTGGGTATGTGAGGGTTTTTATGTTTATGATTATAATTGCATAGTTCCTAAAACAATTATAGTACACCTAATAAAAAATGATGAATGTAAGATCAATAAATTACATTTTATATTAAATGCACAACAAACCCAGTCACGCTGACGTTAGTTCACTGTATGAATGCTCCTGGCCCTTACTCTGAATTTTTATTTGAATTTGCAGCTATCACAGGTTCCACTGCTACTGTAATCATTCTACCATTTATTGTAATTCATTGTAATTGTACAATATGTTTGTGTTGATTGTTCTGTACATGTGACATCCATTGCACGTCTGTCCGTCCTGGCAGAGGGATCCCTCCTCTGTGGCTCTTCCTGAGGTTTCTTCCACATTTTTTCCCTGTTAAAGTTTTTTTGTGGGCAAGTTTTTCCTCACTGGAACCGAGGGTCTAAGGACAGAGGGTGTCACTCCCTGTACAGATTGTAAAGATTGATTGTTGATTGATTGATTTGATTTGAATGTAAGAATGTTGATGGTGAAGCACTGTATTCTCTTTATATTTCTTTATAAAGGAAACAAACATTTGAGAAGCACTGCTCCACAGTGTATAATTACACTCAGTAGTTAGCTCCGTAATGAGCAGGAAATTGAGATTTGGGAAGAATGAATCCTCATTTTGCATCTTTCAACCTGACAGGTTTTCACATCTATAAGATGCAATGTTGAGTATTGTGTGGAAAGAATAGTGTAAAATTTAGTGTATTGGATTGTAAATAAGTGATTTAGCAGATACAATGTTAAACATGTTCACCATCTTCAGCTCATTAATTAGCACTAACAAAGTACAGCTAAGACTGATGGGAATGTCATTTTCAATATCTGGCTTTTGAATTGTAAACACATATAAAACAGTAAACAAGACAACATATCCAATATTTAAAGTGACAATACTAACACAAAAAATATCCATTAAGGGAAAAAAAATCTAAAAAATAAATAAAGAATTGTGACATGTTACAGAGATACAGAGCCTGTGAATCAGTTACGTCTTGTTGTCTCTAGCAGGGAATTCTAAGTTCAAATCATTTAGAAATGGCTGCCAGAGCTTGTAGAATCTCTGTGTTGATCTGCTATTCGTGTGTTTCAACTTCTCAAGTGTGCCATTACATCTTCAACCCAGCGCCTGTGTAGGAGGCATATCTGACTTCCAATTAAACAAAATAAGGCGTCTGGACATTAGAGATGAAAATGCGATGGCGTCCAATTGTGCACCAGATACCGCCATCCCAGCAGGGGCCACACCAAATATTTCAGGAGCAGGGCTTATCTCTCTGTCACAAAACTGTATCAAGTTTGGGCGGGCCCAGAACATCTGATAGAGGGTAGCTGGAGCCTGACAGCATCGGGAGCGAGTCGGATCCATATCTGGATACATCCTGGCAAGCCCACTCCTAGATAGATGGAGCCTGTGGAGCACCTTAAACTGGAGCAAACTGTCTGAGACAGATCCAAGTTGAATGTATTCTCTTAATTGCGCTTTGCCAGGAGACATCCAACACTTAAAATTCTAGTTCCTCCTCCCATGCCGCCCTAATATAACTAAGTGACAGAGAGGCAAACATCTGAATATTCTCATATAATCAGTTGTAAGGTAATATGGAGTGAAATGACTATTACAATTGCTCCAATTCATCTTGAGGATGAGATAAATGTCTTTTATACCAAAGCAGACTAACAGACCGACGTCGCCATCTCTAGAGAGCAGTTGAACTTTTGACATTGACTTATGTCTCATAAATGAAGTCATGTTGTGCTTTGCAGCCAAAGCCTCGTATTACCCCTGATACTCAGGGAGAAGAGGTTCTGGCATGAATGATGAAAGCCGGCCCATGTCAGTGTCCAGCATGTGTGCTAATATGATTCTGAGCTCAGAGGAGTCTCAGGGTGGTCTGAGCAGCTTGGAAACAACACCGTTATCCATCATGTACATCTGTCAACAGGCTCCTCATAGCTCTGTGAATAAGGCTTTAATGTGACATGTCAGACTGATAGATTTTCAACAAGTGGGATTTGTCTTGTTAAACAATTCATGTACGTTACAAAGAGAAAACTGCAGGGAGCTTCGAGGTGTTCTTTTAGTGAATGACCAAGTATCGTTTTGCTGTTTTCAGTCTGTTTCCCTTGAAACTGGCTGAAATACTGAAGTTTCCTGCCTTTTGCAGCTTTGTGTGTGTTATGACTATCTTGGGTTGTCCATGTGTATTTTTGTAGGCTAACAATAGATGTAGTTAGGACATTCATGTGGCACCTCGGGGGTCCAAGGATCTAATCTCCACAGAAAGATATGAGCCTTTCCTGTTTTTGCCCACAGCTCCCTGCTGACTTAGCTTCTCTGAAGATTCAAAACAAATGTCAAGGAGAAAATGTGGAAGTATCAAGATGAAGGAGGCCAGAGTGTATCCTGATACATCTTAATTCATTCAAATATTTGGATCCATCAGTCCGGACACTTAATCCCCTCGACATGGGTCATGGGATGCGTGCGAACAGAAAAGAGTTTAAAGGTGGGATTATCTCCAACTCTCACACCAAAAATGGATGTGAAATGAAAGGAGAGTATAGTTAATCAGAGTGGATTGACCTACCCTTCAGTCCAGTTTGACTCGGACATGTGTACTGTGTCTTTTCAAAATACAACCGGTTTTATTAATATTCTGATTCCAATTCAATTCAATTTTATTTATATGCCAAGTTATCTCATGACACTTTCCATACAGAGCAGGTCTAGACCGCACTGTTGATAATATTATTTACAGAGACCAACAGTTCCACCACTTTGATGAACTTATAAAAAACATAACTAGAACATTATTTTACCATTATTTTATTATTGACTATTTAAGTCAGACCATTTATCAACAAGACTGACACTGAGACACTAATTCATGCTTTTATTACCTCAAGGCTCGATTTCTGTAATACCCTTCTGTCTAGTCTTCCTAAAAAAAAAAAAAACACTAGGCCGCCTACAACTGATACAGAACTCTGCCTATGAACAGTTTGCTGTTGTCTATTTCTGTCTTTATTCTGCTCTGTGAAGCACATTGGGCTGTATCTCTGCATGAAAGGTGCTGTATAAATAAAGTTGAAGTTGAAGTTGGTGACAGTGGCAAAGGAATTTCCTTTAGGAGGCAGAAACCTTGTGCAGAATCCAGATTGTGGTGGACAGTCATCTGCTGGGACTTGTTGAGTTTAGAGAGGGAGAGACACAGATGCAAAGCAACAACAATAATAATGCTAGCTATAATAATGGTAATGATAATAAACAGGAAGGACCACAGCAGCAGGTGCAGTCCCTGATCTTGACGTAGCAATGATCCATGAGAACCTGTGAGACCAGAAAGGAATTAAATCAAAATATTAAAATAGTTTAAGTACAGTCCGCTCATATTGTCAGGTTCAAATGATCATTTCCTTCTTTTCTGGCTGAATGCTGTAAATATTTTGCTGGGAGGCTGTGATGTATGAAGAGCTCATGTGTGAAGGAGTTTAACAGAGAGAGCCTGCTGTCTCTCTTCTGCTGAGAACTGAACTGCTTCTGGATTTGTCTCTTTTTATATGAACCACAAGCAACAAAACTAGAACAAGAATGTCCCCAAATGATCAACCCACTGCCAGCTCAGTCCCCCCCCCCCCCCCCCCCCCCCCCCACACACACACACACACACACACACACATATGTTAAGAGTGTGACCACAGCTGACACTAATAAAAAAAAAACAATGCCCAGTCATTCTTATAACGTTAGTTGAGGCTGGTCGGGGATCTGTTTCCTGTTAAGTTCATTTTGGTCAACAGCTCTAGGTTGGGGATTTTTGTTCTGTGCTAGTAACTCATTAATCTGTGACACACAAGCGCTTCTTTTTACTGAAAGGAATACTTCAGCTCACCAAAATATCTAGAGGCTAGTTATTAAAACTTCCTTCACTGTGTTGTCTGTTTATAAGAAAACTGCAATAAAAACTAGCAACATCAAGGATCAGTTCTTTAAAGGTCTAATGTGTAAGATTTAGATTCTTTAGCAGAATGTAGCAAAAACATGGGATCAACCTTAGAGACAGGGTGAAGAGGTCAGACATCCAGAGAGAGCTCAGAGAAGGGCCACCGCTGATTCACGTCAAAGGGAGCCAGCTGAGGTGGTTCAGAGATCAAAATGGCAGGAATCTGGGGCAGACCCAGAGCTGGCTGCAGGCAATATATGGCCATCTGGCCTGGAACACCATCCTGATCCACCAGGAGGGGCTGGAATACGTTACTGAGGAGAGGGACGTCTGGAACACCCTGCTAAACCTGCTGCAACCACCGCCCATTCATGTATAATCACCTGAAAATAATGACGTTTTTATGACCTTAAAATGAGCCCTTCATACGTACAGAGGGAGCAGAATGGTGCAGTTAGTGCTGAATGCAGGCCACTCTTCTCAGCCTTTCATTATAGTGCACACGCAATGATTCTTATTTTCAGGTGATTATACTGTACACTAATAAAATAATAAAACATAATTATGCATGTTATATTCCTTTTCTGCCACATTCTGTAAATAGAGACCACTAAATCTGACTCACTGGACCTTTAAATACTTGAAATAAAAACATACTTTATGTATCAAATGTATCAATTATAACTGCTGTATAAACCACAAACTAATTACCGACTGAATAAGACTAAAATGAAAATAGAAACATCTATGATGGTTTTTCCAGCACGGTGCAGAATATTTTACTGCTAACTACCAAAGTAGTCAAGTAGTGTGTGTAGATGTGCTGTGTGTAGATGACGTGAGGATATTATTGCTTTCACAGCAGCCGTGGTGCTGCTTTTGTGACTGAAGGCTAGGTGTGTTAGCTGAATGGATGCTGAACTTTGTTAATGACTTATTGCTGCTGTGCATCTGTGTTCCGCTGCTACTGCAATCACCTTACCATTTATTGTAATTCATTGTAATTGTACAATATGTTTGTGTTGATTGTTCTGTACATGTGACATCCATTGCACGTCTGTCCGTCCTGGGAGAGGGATCCCTCCTCTGTGGCTCTTCCTGAGGTTTCTTCCACATTTTTTCACTGTTAAAGGTTTTTTTTGTGGGCAAGTTTTTCCTCACTGGAACCGAGGGTCTAAGGACAGAGGGTGTCACTCCCTGTACAGATTGTAAAGCCCTCTGAGGCAAAATGTGTTTTGTGACTTTGGGCTATACAAATAAAATTTGATTTGATTTGATTTGATTTGAACTGTTGTTCCATTATCAGCCCGTGCACAGCCTCAAGAGTTCATCATTAAATCACTCATAAAACATATAATGCATTTTATTCATTCTATGTTTTATTGACAACATGTCTTATTGCTTTATTAGTATTAGTATTTATATTTATTGTTATTTTTATTGTCAGTTTTATTTCTGGACTCTGGATGATTTCATTCGCCTCAGTCCTCAAATGTTTTAATCCTGATTCAGTCATGTTTTGTAACTTTATTTTGAAAAGCATTGTATAAATAAAGTTATTGTTATGTTATTACTGAACCCCCCCCCCACCCCCCACCCCACCCCATATATAGCATTATATGCCATATATAGTCATTATTGCTACCATCTCCACTACAGCTTTGTTGGTTAATGACTTATTGCTGCTGTGCATCTGTGTCTCTCTATCTCTATCACAGGTTCCACTGCTACTGCAATCACTTTACCATCTATTGTAATTCATTGTAATTGTACAATATGTTTGTGTTGATTGTTCTGTACATGTGACATCCATTGCACGTCTGTCCGTCCTGGAAGAGGGATCCCTCCTCTGTGGCTCTTCCTGAGGTTTCTTCCACATTTTTTCCCTGTTAAAAGGTTTTTTTTGTGGGCAAGTTTTTCCTCACTGGAACCGAGGGTCTAAGGACAGAGGGTGTCACTCCCTGTACAGATTGTAAAGCCCTCTGAGGCAAAATGTGTTTTGTGACTTTGGGCTATACAAATAAAATTTGATTTGATTTGATATTATGTTATTAGAGAGTCAGTGTCTTATTAATCTCTGTATGGTCAAATGATAGAGCTCTGAGAGTGATCAATAGAAATCCAGTGGAGTGGGTTAGGAACCAAAAAAAAGAAACACCTGTCACAGTGACAGGAGGCAGGAAGAAGAAGAAAAAGACTGAGACTGAGCAGTGTACAGTCAATATACGCTGTCTTTTTAGGAAGAAGCAGGAATCTCCTAATATCAGAATTTGAGTCTCACCAGTCAGATATCTAACCCAGGCTCAGCGACGCTGCCTGCTGGGTGTGTGTGTGTGATAAGAGGCTGAGGAATTTGAGCAAACAGCTGGAGCGACTTATTCTGTCACACTTTGATTAACATCACGCTAATCAGGAAGCTGCTCGTCACAAAATGACCAGTTTGGATCTGCTAGCAGACCATCTTCAAATAAGGCTTCAAGAATATTTTTTTCTTGATTTCTACAAGCGCTGCTTTCATCTGCATTCATGTCATAGCTTCATTTTTTTTTCCATGGCTGCAGCCATGAACTGGTGACCATGGCGTGATAGAGAGGCTCTGCTGTGGGATGTTTATGCATGATGTTGTTGCTCTTTCTGAATGTTTATGGCATGTGTCAGATGACAACAGATAAATGCTTTAAGAAGATGTGTCTTCACATTCCACTTTTGACACGTTGCCGCACACATAGCACTGTGTCCACTTGTTGGAATCTGAATCCCAAAGAGCTATTTACAATACAGAACAAATACCTCCACTGCGATTATTTCCATCTGCGCCTCATTAGTTACACTGGAGAGATATTTTGTTGTTATTTGACTTTCTTGCGACTTTCTTGTGTAGCCTTGTTCTTATTTGGATTCAGAGCGCAGCCTCTTGATTGTGTGCTGAGGTGTTTGTGTATTGGCCGGCGGTCAGAGTGTAACATTTGCAGCTGCACCAGCATGATGCCTTTTTTCAAAACTTTTTAGTCCAAACTAAACAAATAATTACAGCGTGAGTGACCTCTTTCTATTTTGATGTGAAACATTTCCTATCTTCTCTCCCTGAGGGGCTCCATCCTTTGATTTATCTACGCCTGATGGGAATTTCTGTAGAAACTTGCTGGAGAAGTTCATGCAGCAGTTACTGAAGCCAGAGCGCAGAAAGTAATAGAAAGAAAATGATGACAACATTTTCTACATGACCTTTTAATGAAATACGTAAGTAATAAGTTAAAAAGGGAAAGGAAAATGTTTTTGTAGCATGCAATTTTGATGATACTGATATCAATAAGAATTCTAAAAGGATGCTGAAGAACTCTATCAGGTGCACAATAGTTGTGTACTTGAGATGAACCTGCCTCCTCATTCTTCCCCACCGTGTTATGTTATGTTTCCCATCATGTCATCCACACAGATGTTCCATTGTTACATGGGTGAGTTTGGGGGCTGCATGTGTAAGTAAATCAACATGGATAGTATCCTTGGATATACACAGTGATCTACACAAGCTGTACAATCAATTCAAAGATTTTGACAGAAAATATGAGACACTGTGTCCATTGGCATCAATCAGTAAAGACTGAAACACAGTTTTGGAATTTCCTGCTAAAGCATAGGTCTTTAAACATACAATGTCGTGGAATGTTTACTGACTGATCTTGGGGCCAATATAGACAACGGCATGGCTTACTCTTCATTAGCTAAAACCATTCTCTCTCTCACAGCAACATCGTGTCATCTGAAATTGTAATTTCACTGAACTACATCCAGATCTATCTTCAAGTCAACATCTCTCAGTCTAATCTTATTTAATAGACAATAATGTGCCGCACAGACTAGTTTCAAATGTTACTTCACACAACATGAATTGTGGTTACTGAATGAATGAATGAATTTAGCTGTCTTTCAAACAAAACTCATTTTCTCAAAATGAAATAAAATGACAGTCCTGTCATTTGTCTGCTGCCTTCCTCCTTTTTTGTGCATAGATCTGAATTTCTTCCTGTTTTGGAATGATGCACTCGATGCAGCATGTGCAATGTTTGAGATGGGGATTACTTTATTTGAAGACGGTCATGGGGTTATCTCAACAAATACTCATCCAGTATAACTGAAAGATAATCACACAATGGGAAAAGTTCCCATTAGTCTACTAAGACTTTCTTCCAAGGTCCCTGTGGGACTTCTGACATCTGCACCGGTTGATGTTCTTTGGAGGTCGATGGCTGACAGGGACTGCATTTTGAAATCAGTTCTTCAGCACATTTATTCCTGGAAACCGGACTTTAGCTGGTTTTGACTATGCTCTGATGTCCTTCAAGAACAAGGGCTCTCGATTGTAGTGTCTCTGATATGATCAGCCTGTTGCCCCTGAGGATGAGGCTTCCTTCTTCAAGGGCTGAAAGCTACTCTGACATTATGGAATCCTTTAAGAGTGGTTTTAAGAGTGGTTTGCCTTGACTTTGTGGATGGACGGCTTTGGGTTCTGAATTATCTGCAGTAAAGCTCATGTGCACTTGTATGTCACCGTCATCAGCGATTGTTGATGAATGAAGTGTTTGTGGGTGTCCAACAGGTCTGTGTCTTTGAGCATGTTCAAGCGTCGGTGTGTTTGGTTTCTGATGACCATTCAGCACCTTTTTTGTTCTCACAGCAGCTGTCTGATTGCAGATAATGAAACGTGGGCTGTAGTTAGATATCCTGCATTGAGGTCTAGTTTTGGGGACGTGTCATGGACTGTGTATCGCTCTCTCTGTGTTGGGGAGAACTCATTAACCTCATCATTGATCAGAATTATTGCTTTTACTTGAAGACACGTCACTATAATAAGAACTGATCTTGGAGGTGGCATCCTGGGTTTCAGGTTAAGAGAATTAGTGTCATAAAACATTAAGTAGTCATTTAAGTGTCTCTGTGATGCAGGTTCATTTGTCTCCTCACTGAGCAAATGCTCTTAAGGGACGCTCTGTCTGCCACAGTAAATCTGAAGTTGACTTGGCTATGCATAGAGAATTATGACCCAACTTTGTGGTTCCCACGAGCTCTGCAGAGATACAGAACCATTTTAAATGAATTGTTTATTCGTATTTAGCAGCCAAAGAGAGATATAGCTATAAGAGAGTGTTGCACTTATATTCATCTAATCTGTAGGAGCGGTCAGTAAATCAATGTGCATTCTCTCATAGTGTCACATCAGTACTTCCTTTTACTGCATAACCGCAACAGCAAAATAAATACAAGTCATATTTTAAAAAAACTCGCTTTGTCTCGAAATGCAGATCAAAAATAGTTTGTGCTTCCACTCTCTAGCCAAACACACCTGTTCACCTGTGCTCAGATGACGTCTACATATAGAGTTAACACCCCCTGACATCACCATTGCATCATCATCATCATTTCAGCAATATCACGTCAACATGATCAACAGTATTTCATTATGATCAGCATAATTTGATAGGTGGCAGCTTACTCACATGAATATGATATGGAATGGGTAAAACACAAATCAGTGGAATGGATTCAACATAATCTCTAAATGCAAGGTAGCAGTACAGCTGCTGACAAACCTACATCCACCCCTTATGTCTTACTGGAAACCCCCCCCCCACCCACCCACCCACACACACACAGAGTTTTCCTAGTTACAAGCACATAACTTCTGCATGTCACCGTGTCCTCCTTTAAGAATTTGGATTGGTTCTGCAGTGCCTTTATTTTTAACTCTTTAATCATTACCATCCAGTTTTAACAACAAAAGCTGGCTGATTGTCCTTCGTCTGGAAGCAAAGCATTTAAAGACTGGCTGTGCGTCATTCACAAAGTTGCCAGAAACACAACATCAAATGAGTGATTATGTTGCTCTGTATCTGCCAGATATGTAAACAAGCAACTATATGCCGTCACCACATCTCATCAAACGCTGTTTACACTCCCCAGGTTTAAAGAATACATCTTCCAGTTTGAAACTGTATGAGTACTGGTCATAAAATGGCTATATATATATATATATAACTTGGAACCTGGGAGCTATACTTAAATAGTAAGTTACTGTATCACTTGTTAATGTTACATTCTTCATGTGATGATAGAAAAACATGCCAAGCAGTATGAAGGAAAATCTCACATCCTTTAATCATTCTCTTTTTTTATCAGTGAGTCTTTGACAACAGAGAGGCCACTGTTCCTCTGCTCGGCCTGAGGTTAAATCAGCTCTTCAATCTGAGGTGGTGAAAAGAAGCTGTCAGGATCATGCCCAAAGTGTACTGGTGTGTACGAAGCCATGTCGGTCTATGAAGAGCAGATGAAGAACAGAAGATGAACAAGATTGAAAAGACGGGGATAAAGTTACAGTCAAGTCATCTGTTAAGACCACACACTGTCATCCTGATTCAACTGAATTCATAGCAGACGTGTCCAACGAACTGCACATTATGATCCAATTGTATTCATCGATTTTAGTTTTGCTTTTAATTCAAATGAAACGGCTTGTGGACTGATGTGTCAGTGTTTTTTCTCCGTGGATCAGGAATTTTTCCAACACAACCTTTGCTATCAAAATATGGCATTGTCTTCTGAGGGAGACTTTATATGTTTTAACCATGTACTGTAGTGTGTTAGGATTGAGGACCTAAAATAAGTGCCGGTAAAATCACAGAGCTTATTTGTCCAGCAACTCGAGACACACAACAATTTGCAGACTTTTAGACTTTTTTTTGCAGACAATTACTGAATTTTCAAAATGTTTTTATTTTCTTTGTGTTTACAGGGACGGCAGAAAATTAAAAGTAATTGGATCAGAGTTAGCTAACAGCTCATTTGCATGTGTTCTCCCTGGGCAGGTAGGCAAATACAACCACAACACAATAAACACACAGAACAATGCAAAACCCATCAATAAATAGAATCAGTGTGATAAACATGAGGCGATCACCACTGTGCAGAGTCAGGCTGGTTTTAAACACTGTGCATATGCATAAAAAAACAGACAATATTACTGATATTAAATAACATTGCAAAGCACTTTTTTTATTCGGACACCACACAGTCACATCTACAGTACACGCATGATGAACACAACACATGCTTGCTCAGATTAACCCCTCTGATCCCACACCAACATTCACACGCAACAGGCCAGTTTATTCACACATAAACCCACAGATGAAACTATAACAAACAACAAAGTACATCCAGTCCGGCCCACTACCACAATCAACAGCCCTGAATCTAAATCAGCATCATAGTCTTTATCATCACAAGTCAACGCTCATATCAGACTGATGTGCAGATCACACACACACACACACACAGCCAACAACAAAACAAGCACAGCTGCGCAGTTAAATTAAAAGTAAGCAACACAACAGGCTTGCGCCTACTGCAGCCATACCATAGATAATGACATGTAGGTTATGTAAAAAAACTGACTTCTGTTAGTGGTCCTTGAACGTCCCAAAGACTGCATCACACTTTCTGGATGAATTCCTTTGCAACAGTGGTCATGTCCACTTGTGCCAGAACATCCCGGTGTACGCGGCTGCACATCAAGTCATTAAGCCTTCTCTGTGTCATAGCTGAATGCAGGTATGTTTTGATATTGTGAACTGTTGAGAAAGATCTTTCAGCTGATGCTGTAGTGCACAAGCAGCTTTTCCACATCCATCACAGCCCTGAAGTCACTCTGATCAAAACGACAACTCACTTCATTATTCAGCAAGTCCAGCACCTCAAAGTATTGTTTTCTGTAGTACTCTGATGGGCTCCCCCACCCCCAAGACGTTTAGGGAGCATGCATTGCCTGGGCAACTGTGGGCCTTCTGTCAAATCTTTGGAGGCTTCAGTCACTGACTTGAAGAAGCTGTCAAATGCTTCATCTGACCTCTGCCAGCTTGCCTTACAGCGACTGCACTCTGTGCATCTTGTAGCATTGTGTCAGTGTCAGTGCCTCACAGTCTTGGAGGCATAAGTTTAGGCAGTGTGCCAAACAATGCACAAACATAGCTGCAGGATTGTGCACTTTAAGTGACCTCAGCTCCGTCATAAGCCTGCCCTCTGCACATCTCAGGCAATACATTGCACCGTCTCAAAATGTCATTTAGCACAGTGAAAATTGTGTGTGGATCGGTTTTCGGCAAATCAAAAAGACCCACAAAATGGTCACGCACCGTGTACGTGTCATCCACCCCGCAAACTACAGTAACAAGCTGTTCTATGTTAGAAATGTCTCTGGTTTCATCCGCAAGTATTGCAAAGTATCCATCCTGAATAGATGACAGAACCTTTTGGAAAACGTCAAGTGAAGTCAGGTGGATCATCACATTAACAATGTCTGACACATGTAATTGTTCTCCTTGAGCCACCGTTTGATATGGGGACAGTCCTCAGATCTCAGCTGCATCAGCTTGTACAGGTTACTGCACTGTGGGTTTTACTGTCTATGGATAAACCTTGGCTGGCCAAAAAACTCAGAAGTTAGTTGTTCTGTTAGCATCTCTCTGTTGATCCTCTGGTTCGCTTGTAACTGGGTAACTTGGTAAGCTGTGTGGCCATGCTGGGCTGCTGTGACAAACACCTGAAAGTGAGCCACACACTGTGATGTTTGCTGCTGGTATTGTTTGTTAATCCCCAGGCCTCTGCTTGCACAGCAGCAACACTGCATGCAGTAAAGTTTCCTGCTTGTTTCACACAACATCGGCCAGGTAAAATCTTTGAACCACTGATATTGAACTGATCTTGCTCGTTTCGAAGACCCAGTCCCCTGTACCTTTTTGGTCTTCATCAGCACAGCAGGGTCATGAGGTTGGTTAGGCTTTGTGAGATCCCGTGGCTCTCGGTAGCTTGGCTTGAAGCCAGAGGAGAGCAGCTAGCTTCGGCTTGGCAGGTCGTCAGAGTCCTTGGTGGAGATGGACGCCCACATGTTGAGGCCACAGTGGAAGCTGGAGTAGTATCCTCATTTTGATTTGCCTGTTTATTTGCAGGTAATGCAGCCAGCTGATAAACAATGCACACTCAGTTCAAATCAAAATGCAGCAGTCAATGGGACTTTATTATCGGCAGCAGTTGGTGAAAGTGAGTGAAGGTTTGTGGTGACTAGTATTGTTTGGCTCGTAAAAACACAGATACAACTTGTTCATATAAAATAGTTTGTCAGAGTACAAAAGTGACCAGGGCCACGGCCCTCCCGGTTCCACAGTCTGTGGACTGAGCAAAGGTCGTCTTCCAGTCATCTCGAGTAGAACTACTGACAGCCGCTGCTAGAATTGACCATCCATCCTTTAAGAGGAGAGAGTGCAAATTAGAATACTACAGTGATGATAATCCCTTGGTGCATTATCCAGTACTATTAGGATTTGCTCATAGAGCGAGTATACAGGATTAAAGGTAGTCACACCTGCATGTGACCAGGTTGTTATGCAATAAGACAGGAAACATCAGAGTGAGTGCAGAAATCATAGCAGCTAAAAAAGAACCAGAGCCTGATGTTCTTCAAATTCAAATTCAGTTCAATATTGCTGATGACCCCACTCTGTTTTATACTGCCCAGATATTTGTGTGTGTCACAGATGTGATGACTTCACATTAATCAGGATTCATTGAATGATCTATCCTTGCAGTGAAATACATGCAAACTGTTTTTTTATGTGAAGTCAGGTCAAGAATGAGTTACTGAGCCAATCAGGCATCTCACTCATTGCAGCTGTCAGTTTGTATCTCACATGTAAAGATCACAGTACCATCAGAGGCTAGAGGCTAACATCTGGACATACTTGAGGAATATCATTAATGTATATAAGAACACACTTACTTCCTCTTATTTAAGTAGGATTCCATCCAGGTCCTGAAAAACACATCATGTGACTGATGGCTATCTGATGTTCAAAGAAATTTCTTTTTAGATTTTTCAGAAAGCCACACAGAAAAGCACCATAGACAACCTCAACTAATGCAGGTGTCTAATGGCATTAATCCTCCATGTCTGCAGACATAGAGGAATAATAATAATAGCATTAATAATAATAGCGTTCTTTTAGAGTGACTCCTTGGTAAGTGCAATATTCACTCTCTTGATTTGATCTCCACCAACTCCTGAAAAAATATCTGTCCCTTAGTATTAAATATAGAAATGCTCCACTGTCTATTGACTAGCTTTATCTGTATGCAGCCTGGTGCTGAGCAGGTAGCATACAGTGGGCTGTTCAAGCTTTTTGCTGAAAAGTGTGAACCGAAGCAGTCAAGATGTAGGTCACAAAACCAAAACAATGAGCTAAAAGATTACTTCACATTACACATAGTCCATTCATATATTCCTAATGTAAAAATATTGATTGTTGCAGCTTCTGGAATTGATAAGCATACTATGATAATGGTACATAAGATTGTGCTGAACCTGAATGTTCACAAAGAAAAACTGAAGAATGATTTATAAATACAACTACTTACAAAAGGTTTGGGTACAGGTAAACTTCATTTCACCTTCTCTAAACATTTGAATGTCCAGCTGTTCAGTGTTTCACTACTTCTTGCATAACATCCTGTTCTCCAACAAGGTGATCACAAATCACAACAAGCCTGTGATCCATGAATAGACCACTAGATGTTCTGCCTCAATGACAGTTTGTATTTAAACAGTCCTCTTCATCATGTTAACACCTAACAATCCATCAACAGCACCTGGCCAGTGTGAGGCTTCAAACAGGAAGTTACCACTGAGTGTCACAGAGTGTCATCAACACTGAGACATTAAAAATCTTTGTTGTGGTATATGCACCACTGTTGTAATTTTTTGTCTCAGTACATTGTTTGAAATTACCATTGCATGCTTCATTCTTTCACTTTCATGATATATGACATGACATATCACTGGAGCATGAACTTTTTATATTTTCCATAAATTTCACCCCAAACCCTCACTAACTTCTTGCGAGTGGTGTATATCCAGTCCAAATAATGGAAGGCCATAGAACTTTGCACATTTATAATTCAGTCATTTGCTAACTTTGTACTCAATTTGTACATTTCATAGTTGGAATTGTAGATCGTCGTTTCAGAGCAGTTTTCGTCCATGTTGGCTCCAAATGAACAAAGCCTCTGAGCTAACCAAGTGCAACAATAAGCGTGAAACGTTTTAAATTCATGTTGTGTTGTTCTAGACGACTGCCATCAACTAGCTTGCTTTTGTTTTTTATAATTTCCACATTGTTGTCAGTTGTTGTATTCAAGTCAGATGTGCTTCAGATTAACCATGTAACAAAAATAAAGCTAATATTGGATCTCCCCCTAGTGTTCACAAAGCATTACAACTAAAGAGGTGGCACAAGACGACTGCTCACAGAGCGGAGCAGCGTGTACATGGATGCTGTAACATCACAATAAACAAACATTCAGTGTGTGAAATTGAAATCACATTTATTGTTTGTTCTGGAGTTGATTCACTTAAAACTTAACCCTTTGTGTACAGTACAGTTCTTTCCTCAACTGCATCTTTTTCTTCTTAATCATCATTGTCATCTCACTGTCTTTTTACACTCATTTACACACACGCACACGCGCACACACACATACGCACACACACACACACATACACACGTGCATACATACGTACACGCACACGCACACACACACACACACACACACTCACACACACACACACACACACACACACACACACACACACACACACACACACACACACAAAACAGCCAGTTACACCAGCTGAGGCTTAGGTAATCTTTAAAAGGGGACTCTAATGCACTGGCCTCTGAGCCACGTCTTCCACAGTAATGCAGCTGCAGACCTGCAACAGGCTTACAGCATCTATTACCCTGTGAATGCAGAGAGAGGATCATATCTCACCGTGCAAAGTGGTCCCCTTTAAGGCCTGCTTATTAGAGTCCTTTGATACCAGGACGTGACAATCACACTAAAATGGTTTTCCTCATGTTCAGTCACACGCCAGCTCTCGACCTGCAACATTCTCACCAGCACCAAAGTTTCAGCTTGGAGAGACTAACAGATAAAAATAAAAAATACTCTAAGATTCACCTTGCAGGACTGCAAATACAGAAATGCACAGAGCAATAAAAAATACATAGCATCAAAGGTTTAAATCAAATCACGATAGAGGAATTAAGATCACTTATTTTTTTAACTACCTTGCTAATAGAACTGCTGAAAGCTCTACTAGCATCAACAGTTTCTTAAGTACATGTAGTTATATAGTATGTATCTATACTCCATAAAAGGGTTTGGGTATTGTTTGGATTGAACAGTCATCTTTCAAACATGGGCAACACCGGAACAAACTTTTAAAAGGTCGTCAGCCTACACGGACCCTTTAGTTATTGCTTCAGCTGTGGGTTGGTGTGAACGCACTCTGAAGCGGTGTAGAAAGAAACAGACTTCGGGAGCCTCAGGAGCCCGAGGTCAGACGTGTTTCTGAGTTCACACAGTTCTGAAGCTGCAGTTTGGTTTGTGTTCATGTTTAATTGGGAAAATCTAACCCTACAGTAACAACATGAAGTCCCATGAAGCCGCTCCAGGAGCCCGAGTCAGGGGGGGAACTCAGCGGTGTGTGTGTGTGTGTGTAGTGGATGCAGACCACCGCTGGTTCAGTCCATTGTTCAGTGTGGAGCCTTGTGGAACTCGATAGCTGTGCAGAGTTTCCTCCACCATCAGGTCCAATGTAAACAGCTTTTACAGAGGCAAGACAAGGAAGTAAACAGACTCTTTGGCACATCCTAACGTGAAGACGGATGCATAAAAGTCCTGATCAGACTACGTACAGACAGGATCCCCTTTGAGCGGAGCAGGTGTCTTCCTATCAAGCAGTTTGACTTCTGTCTGTCTCTTTAAAATGGGAAACAAATGCACATTTGCTATGTATGTACATGAACATACAAACTACCACTCATACACAAACACACACACATTGTGCACCAGTGTAAAAGTGCATCGCTGACCTATTTGCAAACATTCCAAAGTTCTACTTTAGCTTTAAAATGACCTAGCTTACCACATTCAGATGCATAATAATAAATAAATAAGAATTTGGGTTGAAAAGGCAGGAAGGAAAATGGCAACACTGTGAATGGAACAAGTTGAAATGTGTAACCTTGAAGGTTTTCTATGGCCCCGCTTCTCCAAACCAGAGAGGGAGAATCAAGAGTGACTGCCTTCAACACAGCGGCAGCCCTGTCATTAACATTAACGTTACAGAAACATAGGGCACATGTTTGATTGTGTATGAATGTGTGCATATATTATATTAATAAGTGCTTTAAGCTACATTCAAACAAAATGTATATTTGGGGGTCAGTATTTGATTAGAAAGTTAACTTCAGGGGATCTTCCCTTTTTAGGTGTGCTTCCACTTCTTGCTCCTTTAACCAATCGGAATTAGTCTTTGTCAAATTTCGCCCCAGTCAAAAAGGCGTTTCATTAAGTGCTCAGTGACTATGTCAACATTAAAAGTGCCTCTTTTAACACTAAGTGTTACCACATGTTTGAAGTCTCGAACGTGAGACTAACAGGATTAGAATTAGTCATTTAATCTCAGTCAGGACCTTCAGGTGAGGCCAGCGCTATCAGCGTGCTGATAGAAATGGTCACAGGTCAAAGTAACGTGCTGTTAAGAAGGTGACGGGGAAAAACTGGACTAGACATGGGGGTAGTGAAGTTGGCTAAAGGGCTACATTAACCCATAAATCACCCAGTGAAGGGGAGGAGAGGTACAGCAACTGTCCACGTCATCACATGGACGTTCAGTATGAACAAGGCAAAACACAAAATATCGGTTCATCTCTCCTCATAACCTTGGACACTTCCTACAACCATCCATCCCCAGTGCACAGAAGAGCCAGGGGAACTCCGTTCCCATGGTAACAGGACTTAGTAACAGTCTCAAAAGCTGCTTCAAAAGGTGCTCAGAGGGCTCTTTGGAGGGGGAACACTCCTCCTCAACAACACTTTGTGAAGGCTGAAGGAAACAAACGGATGGACTAAAGAAATCAGAAAGACAGGAGACAAAAGGGTCACATGACAGTGATGGATGTGACCTTACACTGTCTGCGTGGGGAGGGCAACAGAAGTGGGAGATGGGGCAGGCTGCTCCTCTGAGACCTTTACTATCTCTGTGGCAGTGACAGGTGGAGCACACTCGGTCGGAGGCGTAGGGGAGCGGCTGCTGGGAGCTGTGGTGCGGGTCGGGGTGGAGGCGGGGGCGGGTGTGGTGGAGGTGGTGCTAGAGGTAGAGGTGGAGGCTGGGGCGGAGGCCTGGACCAGGGCTGGGTCATCAGCTGGGGTTAGGGGCTCGGCAGAGGCTGCTTTGGAAGCGGCAGGCTTGTTGTAGTTCATCTTGAGGATGTGCTGCTGGAGGTGTCTGATCCAGTCCTCCTGCACCGACAGCGGACCGTGAAACTCCACCTCGCAGAACCTGACATAGACAGAGGGCACATTAAAAGTGGGAGATATGCAGAGTAACACCAGCAGTAGTCTACATCTGCTGTGGCTCCAGCTAAGCTTTCACACAAAGCAATAAAATACAAAGTGATGGTGTTAGATTCAGGGACCTCCCTCTGGGAGCGGCTGATTCTCTTCAAACTTTTCTCCTGCAGTTATATTGGAACTTAAGCACTCATTCATGTTACCTGAAAATCCCAGGTGATTCACTACCCTCAATATAGCACATTAGCAACTAAAAGTGGAGTAGTGCTCGGCAGGGGGTGTGGGTGGGGATCACTGCTTGGGGATTATGAGACTATTTCAGATTTTGCCAGACACTTCTATTAATGCTGAATGTCTGAAAATATCTAATGTTAAGGGCTTGGGGCATTTTCTCTCGGGTGCTGGGAAGCCTCTAAACACACATGCAGATTTCACTCACCGGCACTTCAGGGTGTAGAACTTGCCCACCAGTTTGACCAGTGGGTAGGAGGGTGGTTTGGGCACCAGGGCGGGGACGGTGCCTGTGCGGGGGGGCTTAGGAGGGCCACTCTCCCTCTCTGCTCCATCCGGGCAAGACGGGTGCTTCAAGGGCCGACGCTCGAAACCTTAGGAGGAGGAGGAGGAGGAGGAGGAGGAGGAGGAGACAAACAGGGTTGGTGCAAATTGGAGCGGCACCAAAATACTTGTGTGCATCAGTCCAGCTTATATTATTAGTTCTTGCTGAAAGCCAATGAGGTGGAGTTTTTTTTCAGCAGATGTTTGAACTGCTACTCATTTTATTGTGTACTCGCTGGGTTCATTTTGTATTATGCACATTCTTCAATAGGTCTAATGTGAAACTGTGGCTCTTTCATAGTAATAATGTGAACCAACTCAATGTCACAAAATAAAGGATAAAAGGCAGCTCACTGTCACTGAAGACAAAGGCTGGGTCTCCTAACATCTCATTTATTTCCCCTGATGAAAGCTCTCGGCTTCAGTGCTTTTGTTTTTCTTTTAGTATCACAGAATCTTCATTGTCCCACAGTTAACCCCGCCACTGTGCTCAGTCACCTGTTTTTAAAGTCTACAGTCATGATGCAGTAACAGCTCTGTGAGGCTGCTAAATGCTAATGTCAACGCTGGTGTTTAACAGATATGTTTAGCACTATTTTAGTTTAGCATATTAGCATGCTAATATTTGCTAATTAGCTTTTAATATGGCTGAGGCTGATGGGAATGTTTTGCAGGTAGTGAACTGGTAGAAAGTATCCAACAGATAATAAAAGTCAATCAAGCAGCAACCTCTGTGGTTGGGAAATGAAGCAAACACAGGAAGTGCTAAAAACTGCAATTCCTCTTCTCATCCACTTGAGGCTGGCTCCAGAAGTGAGTCAGTCTCCATAAGTCCTCATGTTAAATTGTCCAGCTCAGTCCTTGCTGTAGTGACCCAGGATTTGAATCCGACCTGTGGCTCTTTCCCACATATAAGTCTCCATCTCTCTCTCTCCCCCCACATTCCTGTCACTCTTCAGCTGTCTCTATCAAATAAAGCTTGAAACGGCCAAAAAAAAAAAAAAACAGTTATCGTCTCTATAGCTACTTTCCTGGTTCATGAAAACTGTACTGAGGGTGAATTTTTATACAACTCACCTGTTCAAATTATATCAAGGCTTGAAGTTATTCAGTGTGGACGCTTTGATTGACAGGTAGGTGACATTACAGATGGCTTGCAACCAGGTGTGATTCGGCTCAGCTCAGGTTTGCAAATGATCCACTGCTGATATTAAGTTTAGTCAACATGATGGCAGCCAGCCCCACACACAGTGCTTCAGAAACCTTCGGGTGACATCATGCATGCTCCCTCCACTCTTTTTACTGTCATCAATGTCAATACATTTCACTGAAAAGCACAAATGTCTGGTTGTGCTATTAAGAAATGCCAAATGGAACATCTTCTGGAAAATTTATGTCTGTTCAAGATTTCATGACAATCCAAAATATATTCTGGATCTCAACATGGATTTGTTCAGATACTATTTTAGTTTGAACCAAAGTGGTGGACCAAGTGTGGTTAAAAACAGCCTCAGAGATTTTTAGAAATGGTTGCCTTGTTGTTGAACTCCCTCAAGAATAAATTGAACTGTAGAAACGTACAGGAGTGGGTGTATAATACATGCAGGCATATGTGCCTAACTGAGTGCATGAAAGCAGGAGCATATGTTGTATCCTCACGTACCTCTGGGCAGGCGGACATTGAGCTCGCTGCGTGCCACCTGTGCTTGAAGCGGGAGGTCGCCAGCGAGCCGTGAGAGGCTGGGACTGCCGCGCCCGGGCCTGATAGGAGTGGTGAGTAGATTGGAACCGGTTTCACCATCGGCGGTCTTGGAAGAGCCCTGGCTGACCTCGCGGCTCAGTGGTCGCACCAGGCTTACAGCCAAAGACGAAGACCACTGGGTGGAGGAGGAGGAGGAAGAGGAGGCCTTCTGCGATGAGATGGGGAGGATATGATCAGAATCCGCTGACGCAGTGAGAGGTGAGCTGCTCTTCTGGAAGACGGAAAGAGATGAGTTTCCTAATCAGAGTTATACCCACGAGAGCTGCCATGTGCCCGTGACACTACCTTAAAGATTAAGAACTTATTGTACTAGCAAAGTCATTATAAGGCCAAATAAATATTTAAGAAATAAAATATTTCTCTCAACATTCTTTGCTTCAAATATTTCAAACGCTGAAATTTGCAGAGAGTTTAGATGGGAAGATTAATACCTCTCTCGTGTCTTGAAGGTAAAATATGAAGGAACTGTCAGTAGCTGGTTAGCTTAGCTTAGCATAACGACTGGGAACAGAGGGAAACAGCTCTCTCCACAGGTAACAAAAGCTGCCTTACCAGCACATTTAAAGCTCACTAATTAACACAGTACTTTTACTAATGTGAACAAATCACACACATTGTGATTTCACACAATGTGTGAAACCACAAGCTAAGCTAAGCTATGCGTCTACAGCTTCATATTTATCACATGAAGAGGTGATGAGGTGCCATCTAACTGTCGTCAAGAAGGCAAATTTAAAATATTTTACCAAGTACTTTTTAAATGTATTGTCTAAATTTCATATCTGATGGTTATTAGTTGCTGCTGTTTTTTGATTACCCTATTTCTATCAAAACATAAATTGTTGAACTATTCCTTTTAAGCAAGTGCCTCAGTATTTTAAAATCTATGTCGTTAAGTAAGTTGATATGCATGGCAGTTATCTGGACAACATCTACATCGAATAATTCATCTGCATCTAATTAAACATGCCCAGATATGCCCCATATATTTGTTTTACAATTAACTGTAGCACAGTATGTGTTTTAATTTACATTTACATTTAGAACTGGTAACCTTTCATTTGCACCTGTCATTATTAAAGCACTAATTAGGAGCCTAATTAGGATCTGACAGTTTGGCAATTAAGAGATCGTTATGTGCTGGTGCTGTGCTCTAAAGGGCCAGTGTGTAGGATTTAGTGGCATCTAGTGGTGTAGTTGCTGATTGCAACCCCATCGCCTCACCCTCTCCTTCCGAGCATGAGGGAGAAACTACCACTGCAGATGTGGTGGACGACCTGACACATCTGTAGATATAAATTCTAATGTAACAAAAACATAATGTTTTTATTTTCAAGTGAATGTACACTAATGAAAACACAGTTATGAATATTAGATTACATTCCTGCCAGTTTTTTTTTTGATCTAGCACACTGGACCTTTAGCTCATCTGTACCAATGAGCTTTAGACAGTAAATGAAGGCTTAAAGGGCAATAAAGATTTCAACCACAACTCACTGTCATCAAGTGTAATCTCTGATAATAATCATCACATAATGATAGTTATGTGTAAAGTATCTTTCATCTGCTAATGAAGGCCAAAGCTCCACAGAGAAGCCTTGAGTCAAGATTATTTTACACCAAGAAAAAAGGCAAAGCAAAAAAGCTCACACACTTTTCACTTCTGATTTCTGATTAGAGTTCGTCTTAGGACGTCTCTCACGCTACATTAATGGCGTTATTCTTATCAGTAGTTAACAGTTTGGTGACATCACGCAATTCCCAGCATACAGCAGCAACGCTCGACTTCACCCAGACAGAGGTGTGAACCGCCGGGATTAAAAAAAAAAAAAAAAACGTGATGATGTGCAGGGTGTGGAGGATACGATCAATATCACCATGTGCATCGAAATAAACTGGAGCTATTTGGACTGTTGATCGGTAAAAACAGGTAATCTGAGGATGTCACCAGTGAACTGAATTATGATGGACACTTTAACTATTGCACCACGTTTTTCTTTTTTTTTTTTAATTAAATGGTATTCATTTATATCATTATTGATGGTTATTGAGGTTACAAACACATTGGACAAAAGAGCAGCACATCACTGACTGAAAAACTATCTGATGATTTCTCTATTATCAGTGGTTTCTAATTCATTTAGGTAATTGACGGATCAATTGTTGTTCTATATGGTTAGGTCTATGCAGTCAGTCACCAGTTGGTTTTTAAGAGCCTGACAAAAAAAATAGAGTTGAGATTTCTCTAATATGAAGCAATACAATTACAAGGACATTTAAAAAAAAAGGTGATCTGTTCTGTATGTGTGTCACATCACAGCTCGGGGAAAAGGTGTGACAGTGACGCAAATGCACCAGAAACTAATTCAGGAGGAAGAAAAAGAAAAGGGAAAAAAAGCGTACGTTTTTCTTCTATCAACAGCATGCCATAATTTATCTGAGGATGAAACATAAGCTGCCAGGCACCCTGGTTACTATGGCAACTATCAAGTCAATAGCTGAGTTGTTCTGGCATCTGTCCTCACAGTGATTTTTGCTGGGTGTAAAGACACAGGATCTACAGTAAGGCTCAAAGCTGTTAGACAACACGTCTGAAGCTTTCCAAGACACAAAATGTCTGTCGAGCCACCAGCCGAGGCATGTTAGATCTGTGAGCATGACGCCTATTCAAAGACACCGCGAGGAAAGTGAGTGTGTCAGAGAAGTAGCACAGTAGGTTATGATCTTATATTGTAGAGTCGCTTAGCTTTGTGGGAGGCACACTGATATTTTACATTTCTTTGGAGGAAAAAAAAAACATTCACATTTGCAACAATAGACTATCTGCCACAATGTTATGTACTAAAATAGTCCTGTAATAAAAAGCTGAGAGTCTCTGCTGCTTCTTTCTTCTAACACACACTCACAACCATGAGTTTTTAGTTTGCTGTGTAACTGACCGCCACAAACACTCCCAGCTTCATGCCACTGTTTGCTGTACGTGACACCGGCTGCTCTGCTTAATCAGGGAGTATGATGCCATGACTAGTGATGTGGCACCAGGACTCTGTCAGGGGCACGAGGTCAGACTCCATGGACAGCTCTGTCAATAAAAACACCTGTTATTGCTGTAAATTGAATTACCAGTGTTGGAACTGACTGCCTCTCCTCACCTTCTTAAGGGTGGAGCGGCTTCCCTGCATGTAGCTACGGTGCATCTCTAACACCTTCTGCGGCCTGCTGCGCATCCAGGCGCTAAGTGTCTCGATAGGAGATCCATTTACACACCACTCGGTCACACCAAACTGCCTCAGGTGGGCTCGTGCATGGCTGGCCAGAGCCTTACGGTTCTCAAAGTAGAAGCCGCACAGCTCACAACTGGGATCTGAAAAACACAGGAAAGGTGGAAAGTGAAGGAGGGTCTCCTCTTTGAGGATAATTATCAGCATAAGAAATAAAAGTCCTCACCCTGGTGTCCGTGCTTGTCTGGGGAGGGTTTCCTTTTGAAAGAGAAATCATGTGGCAGAGGTGAGAAAGTCTTAAGCTGACGTGGCGGTGAGTGGCTGGTCTCTGCTGATTGGGCATCCTCAGACAGAGGTCTTTTCGCCAGTGGAGAAATCCTGAAGAACTTCCCTGAAGGTGGGGTAGCAGACGCGCCCACGGACCCCAGGCTTTGCTTGGGGTGCCTCGACCCTGACTGCAGCAAACTGAGGGGGGATTTGCGGAATTTGGAGGACTGATAGCCTGAAACACCCAGACCCTCTGAACCGCCTGTGTTCTCCCATGGGGGACTGTTGGCTCCCTGGCTCGACTCCTTCTTCACTCCCTGCTCTGACTGAGAGGAGGCGCCTACACCTCTCTTGTGCATTACCTCCCTCAGGGTGTCGATGGGCGAGCCGTTGACAGACCACTCGGTAATGCCCATCTGGCGCAGGTGGGAGCGTGCATGGCTGGAGAGGCCTTTGCGGTTCTCAAAATATTCCCCGCAGAACTCACAGCGAATATCTCTGGTAGGCTCCACTTCATGAGCCATGGCTGTGGAGAGACCAGAGAGAAAGTCAAAGATTATTTTCAGGATTCTGCTAACAGTACAGACACATCTAAAGCAAATATGCTGTAGGAAATTAGTTTTATTTACAAACTACAAGATGTCAGTGCACGCCTGTGAATATACAGGAACAGAAAAGTGTGTGACACGAGGACACAGAGAAATTGATTTTCAACTGTTCACACCCAAGTGAGAGACTCATTAGTTTTTGAACACAGATCTATTATTCTTAAAAGCATAACTCGCTGCACTTCACTTGCTCGTTCATTCACACATTTGCTCTGATGCAACTGAACACTCGGACCTGCAATCAAGTCATCTCAGCAAGTAAGTGCTAAAGACTGAGGGTGTTATGGAAGTGCATCGAAACCAAGTGCATCCCGGGAGGCGTCCATTAGGCTGAACGGTAGGATTGAAAGCCATGACATACACACTGTGTTAGCACGCTTTGGATAATTATTATATTATGTACTGTATCTGATACTAAATTTACAAGTATGTTTTGAGAATAGGGTGAAAATTAGCTTAGCATACAGACTAGAAACAGGCTTTAAGAAAATCTATCAGCACCTCTAACTCACTAATTAACACATTAAATATTGTTTGTTTAATTACCCAAAGTGTAAAAATGATAATTTGATGTTTTACAAGAGGTTTGTACTGAACTGTTTCTAAGTAACTTCCTTGAGTCACCGCTGGTTACCTGTCGTGAGAGTAAAATAAGTGGACTTGTCTAAAGTGTCGATTCCTTTAAGTTGTTAAATGAGGCCCAGAGACAAAACTTTACCCAGGTTGAGGGGGAACACACTGTCAGAGCTGCTCCAGTTGACAGCTTCGCCAGAGAAACCGGAAGATCTCCCCGCAGCTCCAGGCGTAGTGACCTCCACCTGCACTGGCTCAGGCTTCAGCTTGAGGATGAGTCCGCTAGAAGAAGTTGTAGACGGTGGAGCTGAGCTGGATTTAGATACCGCGGGCTGAGGAGGGCTGGAGGGCCGGGCAAAGGCAAAGGGCAGACGATTGAGGAGGGTAGCTGAAGGAGAGGAGGAGGTCGACAGTGGTGATCGAGGAGGACCTGGAGAGGATGGAGGTGGAGTTTTGAGAGGTTTCAGGGGAAGAGCGCAAGGCAGGCCCCGTCTTGTGATGATCTCCCTCAGGGTGTCGATGGGCGAGCCGTTGACAGACCACTCAGTAATGCCCATCTGGCGCAGGTGGGAGCGTGCGTGGCTGGAGAGGCCTTTGCGGTTCTCAAAATATTCCCCGCAGAACTCACAGCCTATTTCCTTTGGAGGTTCACCTGAGGGAGGGGAGAAGTGAGCTGAAATATACTCAAAAGAAAAAGCAGCTCACAGAAACAGATCGAATTATTACAGATAAAGCCACTTTATGTGAAGGATCTATCCTGTTACACGATAGCCAGGAGGGTCCCATCAATTGTGTGAAACAAACACTCACTGTGTGGAAGGGCCATGAGCTCCCCACTACTGAGGCGGAAGACCCGCATGGAAGAAGACTTGAGACGCTTGGCGGGTGGGCCAAGCAGAGGTGAAGCAGAGGAAGAGGTAGCTTTGGATGTCGACCCACCCCCAGCTGTGGTCACCTTATAGAGGAGGGAAGAAGAGGAAGAGGAGGAGGAGGAGGAGGAGAGGCTCAGCAAGGGGGACTGCTTTGGGGAGGAGAGTGTGCTCGTGACGCCCCGTGGTTCAGCGTGGCCGTCGAGCTGCAGTGCACTGGCTTTGTGCTTGAAGTCGTCAGTATCGATGAGCTGGTTCAGGAGGTCGATGGGAGAGCCCTTGGATTCGGAGTACTCCACCCCAAAGTGCCGCAGGTGGGCTCGTGCATGGCTGGAGAGGCCTTTCCGAGTCTCGAACCAGGCGCCACACAGCTGACACACAATATCCTTGTTGGGGTCCACCTCAAGAGCTGCTCACCAGGAAGAAACAACTTCAGTAAGACTCGTAACAGCAACAAACAATTCCACTTTGTACAAAGTAATCGGAGTAAGTGATGACACTTACTGAGGTTGAGAGGAGCGTCATTCTCCTGCGGCGCCCAAAGTGGTTTGGTGGTTGTGATGGCAGCCGGACCAGAGAGGTTAGAGGTCAAGCTCTTCATTCCCCCAGCCTTGTGTTCCGGGGAGCGCAAGGGGGAAGACACGGGCAGCAGAGAGGAAATAGGGGCTTTCCTCACTACTGAGGAAGGGGAGCCAGAATGAGGCAGAGCGGGAGAGGCACCAGGAGAAGGTGTAGGCGTGGAGGAGCACGACGGTGGCACTGCTTTCGCTGCTTTGGCCAGGACGGAGAGAGGGATGGGCTTCTCGTCTAAGTCCATGTCTTCTAAATCCTCATCTTTCTGAGGAGCAGGCGGGGAGGAGATCTTGGCTGAGAGGGGCTCCAGAAGAGGTGAGCTTATTTGGCCGTCTACGCTGCGCTCCTTGGCAATCTGGTAGAGGAGGTCGATGGGTGCCCCGCTGCTCTCTGAGACGCTGATGCCCAGCTGGCGCAAGTGAGAGCGGGCGTGGCTGGAGAGACCCCGCCTGGTCTCAAACTGAGCTCCGCACACCTCGCACTTCAAGTTGTGGACTGCAACAGAGACAGAAACAGCTTGCTGAGACTTTATTTCAGGAGGCAGTGTTAGCGTTGACACCGCGACGCATTCTTTCAGGATTTGAACTGAGCGCAGCGTTAGCACCAAGTCTGCAAAGCAACAGCAGGTGGCTGAGGTTCTTTTAGAGGCCACACAGATCCCACAGGACGTGTCAGCTCACTTACCCTTCCTGTCTGCAGGTTCACCCAGTCTGCAGCGACACCAGCCAAGTGTTAGAGGTGCTCTCATTAGCTCCTAAATACATTTGTCTACCTCTCAGGTTTTTCCCTCGGGACACCCCCCTCTGATGTAGTGTCACCACGACTCAACGCTGACCTGAGGTCAGTTTTACAATTCCCTCCCTGACAGCTATGATAAGGCTCTGCTGTAGCAAATCCGATCCCTTGTCAGCGCTCAGTGGGTCAGACCCTTCTCTCACCCTTGGAGTCTGCATCCTCCCCAGGAGAGAGACCGTCTGTTTCCCCGGGGCTTGAGTTCAGACCGTCCAGCTGCAGCTCCTCCTCATCCTCATCCTCAGCTGCTGCTTCCTCCTCCTCACCTTAAGAATGACAGACATGGATGCACACCAGTGCAGGGGCACGTTAATTAGGCCAATTAAGAAGCTGTGACAATGAATCACCTTAAAATAAATAATGGCGCCTGACAATCAAATCTCACAGTGTGTGTGGATTTGTGAGACGCAGAGCAGATAAATCTGTCCTGTGAGCTCATTGCCTATAGAATCTTTCAGTCTGTGGAATAACAGCGAATTCTAAGCACTGCTGCGAGGAAATGATTCAAGTAATGAATCCCCTGTCAGAAAAAAAAAGAAAAATCAGAAAAAGTCAGAATTGCGCTCCTGTGTGAAACAAACATGGCAGTGCTGGTTCCCCGCAGTCAGGCATTCCTGGGACAAAAGTGCCATTTTCTGCGACAAATCGCTAAATCAAAAGAGACGTGGAGACAGACAATGCTTTTTGTCTGGTGGGCGGCTCTGCGCTTGTCAGTTCATCTCCTGACTGTAAAAGAGCGGCGATGTGACACCTCGGAGCGCAGCGTTATAACACCAGCTATTAGACCGGAGACAATACTCCAGCGCACACACACACACACGAGCATTTAGACAAACGGAACAAAGTAGCAAACCGCTAACTTGACTTTGTGTGGACTGCGCGCACGCACGCGCACGCGCGCGCACACACTGAGGGAAAAGTGAGACTTCCATTCGACTTGGTTTGAGTTGGAATCAGATTACTAACGTGGTGCACGCAAAGTTAGCCCTTTTCCTCCGTTAGTTTACATCCAGGCGTGCACTCCAGAGCACAGCGTGTCCTCTATCACAAATCAAAGCTCAGTAAAAATGGCGAGGATTGGGCAACTGGAGGTAATTTTAGAGATCCTGCTGCATTGAAAATACTGGACGTCATCCCAGACGTGCACAATAAAACCCCCTTACACACACACACTGGACCAACAACATCAGAACAGCGGGAAAAAAAATCCACACAATTTATCCGCGCGTGCAAAAAAAAAAAAAAAAAAAAAAAAAAAAAGGAAACACCCGAAACAATGACCCGCGCGCTGAGCTGCTGACATGCATGTCACGGGCTACCTGCGCGGCTCCGCTCTCTTGGCGTGCTCTCACATGATAAAGAGTTGTTTTAATGGCTGTTGTCTGGCTCCAATGTGACAGAAGATGCGGCGCGAGACGCGCAGTGCACCGCCGCCGTGTGCGTGTGTGATCCGAGGAGGGCACGCGGTGCACACAGGAATTATAACAGCGCGCGGTACTCACCGGTCCGCAACCGCAGTGCATCGGACTCCCGGCAGCTGAGGCCAGACAGTTTTTTCCGCTATTGTTTGGGTCTACGGGGAGGTGGAAGCAGCCATTTTGCCCCCATATGCACCGCTAAGCTAAGGCGTGACCAATCGAGTGGAGGCGGAGGTTGGGATAAATGCACCGAGTGCCACATCAACCACGGGCATCAGGGACTCTCTGTCTCTGTCTCTCTCTCCTTTTCTCTCTCTCTCTCACTCTCTCTCTCTCTCTCTCTCTCACACTCACACACACACACACACACACACACTCTGTTAAGGCTGATTTTCTCAACAGCCACCATCCTGATTCAAACACTTCACACACAAGAAGCAGTAAGAAGCAAACAGACAGATGCATTTAAAACAACACAGCAGCATCTGAACTCACATTTCCCACTGCTTTATGCATTTGTAATAGTCTTCTTCATCCCTCCAGGTATCATTACTGAGGCCTATAAATCCTGTGCCAAGTTCAAAGTGCAAACACTGACAGGGTCACCAGGTAAGAACTATCAGACACATCAGAACCAATGAGAAAGGGGCATTCTGCACATGAGGGATGGATCAATGATGAGAACTTACCTCCACACTCTTCTACCCCGTCCTCCTCCTTGCAGTGTTGAGAAGATGCTAGAGGCTGTGAATCAGAAGCACTCAGCGTCCTTTCACTTGTCTCCCCTTCTAGCTTTACCTCAATGATTCCCTCCCCATCCTCCTCTATCTCCTTCTCCTCCTCTTCCCCCTCCTCGCCCTCCTCCTGTGAGGACCCGGGGCTCCGTGGGGGAGCTGTGGGGATTACAAGGTCGGGCCTGCTGGAGAACAACTCCCTCAGGATGTGAATCGGTGATATGGTGACGTCCCAGTTAGTGATGCCAAAGTCGCGGAGGTGGGCCCGGGCGTGGCTGGACAGGCCAGCACGGGTGTCGAAGCCAGCGCTACAGAACTCACAGTGCATCACGCTGAACGTGTCCGGGTCAAAGTTGGCAACTATGGAGAGGAAAGGCAACACAAGTGGGAGTTCAGACATGAGACTGGCTGTGCCGTATGACACTTGACAGCTGTGAAGTGACAAGACAGCTGTGCTGTGTTCCAAACTTGTTGGCTTGTGACCCCTTGAATCAAAGCGATCTGTTGATTGCTTTGATTCACAAGCTGATCTTGTGACAAACTCAGCTGAAGAATGATTTTCTGCCATCCTAGCAAAGTGGCCAAGGACAAAATATAATGTATATGTTGAAGAGTGGTTGAAGCTAAACTTCCTGTATGTTTCTAGTTGCTGATATTCAGTTTGAAATCACTGGAATACAGTTAGAGTTCAGTTTATGACAGGTATGGTAACACTGTAATGTAGTTTTTGAGTGCACACGGACAGAAAAGGTTGTGGATCATTCATCAATCATCTGATTACTCTGTTATAATAACAATGCAAAAACCTGAATTATTTTTACAAACCATTTACCAACTTTCTTTAAGTGCTTATATACATGAAAATCCTGGAGAAAGAAAGTTTGGTCACATTGGGAGTATTGCTGTAGGAATGCATTGTACTGGCATACCACTGCCTTATAAAGTTGTTAAAAGCTAAAGTGTTAGTAAACAGTTATTTATACAGTAATTACAGAGCATCGTTAGAATTCATTTGTAGCATAATGTTCTTTCTTTAAGGGTTTGGCTTTGGGACGGGAAAGTCGGTCTGACAGTCCCACACTTTGGCCCAGACTGAACAACTGTTGCCATGTAATTTAGTACTGGGTTAGGGTTAGGGGACATTTCATGGTCCCCAGAGGATAAACTCTTTTGACTTAAGGGATCTGCTGTCTTTTTCTCTAGCACCACGTGCAGATTAAAATCTATGATTTAGGGGTGTTGATTAGCTCACTTGTAAGAGCATTCGCCCCACCATGTCATTCCCCATCTCTCTCTCTCCCCACATTCCTGTCACTCTTCAGCTGTCTCTATCAAAAATACAGCTTGAAAAGGCCAAAAAAATATTTTAAAAAAAAATCTATGATTTTGAGTCAAGTGTCTCAAAAATATTGGATGAATCAACATTACATTTTTGCTTCAACACATTGATGGACCAAAAACTAGTCCCATTCTTATTCCCATTTAAGTGTTATTAAGAAAATGTTAGATGGTGAACACAATTAACATTACACCATTATTCATTGTTTTTTTAGTTTTATGTGATTCATGCACACACATAAAACTAAAAAAACAAGATGTTCACCAAGTGTTCCCAGATGAGACGTACAGTAGCTGACATTAAACTATGGTTTAGCTGATACACACACACACACACACACACACACACACACAGACACACACACACACACACACACAGACACACACTACAGATCCATGCAACAAGCTGCTGACCTTTTTTCTTCTTCTTCTGATAGGAGAACTTCTTCTCAATGGCATTGACTTCCTCAGGGGATATGAAGTGACGCACATTGTAGCTGACGCCCACTCGGTTCAGGTGGCCTCTCACGTGATTGGCAAGCCCGATGCCATTATGAAATCGATCGGGGCAGTAGGGGCATTTCCTCTCCACGCTCTTGAGCACCTCTGCGTCCTCATCAATCTCATCGTTGTCTTCATCCAGGATGCCCTCTGACAGGAAACGTTGCACGCATTCCTCATCAATGTCGTCGACATCATCGTCGCTGTCAATTTCTGCGGGAGCAGCAGTAACCCGACTGCTCCGCCTCAAAAAGAAAACCTTTCCATCTTTCTCCACCTCCAGCTTGTCTTCGTCCTTCACGCTCTTCTTCCGAGGGAGCGATGATGTAGCTCTCTGCTGTGCTAAACCATCGTCTGTAAAGAAAAGAAAATCAATGTTAAATAAACTGGTAAATCCAACTCAAACTCAAACAGTATGTGTACCTTAAAAACTGTATGTGCATTATGAGCTTTGGCTGAGAGCTCCTGTAGGACTCATTCATTTAGTGGGAGTAACACTGTGGCTGCTAATTGAAACCACCTCATCCTCTCCTTCCTAACATGAAGGAGAAACAATGGTGGCTCCACAACACACAAAAAAGACCCAGGTTTAGGTTGTCCATTCTGAGCTACTATAGAAACATGGTGAACTTCATGGACGTAGGGTTGCAAAATTCTGGGAATTTTCAAATTGGAAACTTTTCATGGGAATAAATCGGACTTTATGGGGATTAACAGGGTTCATGGGAATAAACCAGAATAAACATAATTTTACAAAACTGAAGGTTGGTCCTTAACAGGGAACTTAAATATAGTTGGCGATATCTGCTATTCCTCCACATGCAAATACACTGCAGGACTATTGAGGCCACGCCCCCTACCTGCACAGGTGATTTCTGTACCTGGACCACACTTTAGAGCCCAGAGCACACAGAGACTATTGAAGACACACATTTGAGCTGGTGGACTACATAATATTGTTCAATAAAATAATTGACAAAGCACTTGATAAAGTTCTACTTACAAATAAATCTGTTGTAATGTTTTTAATTGTTTTATTTTGCATGTCTGCTTATGAGAAACAATGTTTAACAATTGGTTATATTTATGTTTGGATATAAAAGTCCCTAACTTCCAATGGAAAGCTTCTGGAATGTTGCCAGAAATTTACCAGAAACTTGTCACCCCTTTGCAACCTTACATGGAAGTGGATATAAAAGTTTAATTCTAGGTAACAAAAACATAACTGTTATTTTCAGGTGCAATACACTTATTAGAACTTAGATATGGATATTATATTCCATTGATGGCATGCACCTAAATCTGACACTGGACCTTCAGTGTCTGTCTGACCTTAAGATATGTAAAAAAAAAAAAAAAAAAAAAAAAAAAAAAAAAAACATATTTACTGGAAGAGCCACTAAAGTTACATCCTTTTGTTTAGTAGGAAAAAAAATGGCCTTTTATTTATGTTCTGATATTATTTATGTGCAAAGTAAATGTATATGTTGAGAGTGGTAGAAGCTAAGCTTATGTTTCTAGTTGCTGATATTCAGTTTGAAGTCACTGGAATACAGCTGGAGTTCAGTTTATGACATGTATGGTAACACTGTATTGTAGTTTTTGAGTGCACAGAAAAGGTTGCGGTTCATTCATCAATGTGCAGAGCAGCCAGCATCAAGCTGAAAGTGGACCAAGTTGAGATGTAGGACTTTAGGAAGTTTGGACCACCTTTCATGATGCTGTACATGATTAATATTTAAATAAATCATTGTTCAAGTTTCCTTGTTGCATTGTGATTACACAAGAAGACTGAAGTTTCATCAACAGAATAATTCTTGTTTGTTATCTAATTGTTATCCAGTTTTTCAATGAATCTGAAGACTATGTCAGGAAAATGATCCAAAATAACAATACTGAGAAATTTAGGCTTTCTTTGAAAGGTTTGTATATAAATCCTGGAGATGGAAAGTTTTTGTCACATTTCAACTTAATACTGTAGGAATGCATTGTACTTGCAAACTATTGTCTTATAAAGTTCTGAATAGCTAAAGTGTTAGCAAACAGCTATTTGTGCAGTAATTGCAGAGCATCATTACCATTTATTTGAAGTGCAATGTTCCTACTTTAGTCTCACTGTAGTTAGTGAGACACTTAGTCTTACTGTACTTGAGCTTTTTTGGCTGAAAGCGGCTGTCTGCTGCCAACTAGAAACTGTAGCTGGAAGAGCTGCGCGCAAACCAAAAAAAAATATTAGCAGGTCAGAAAAGCTAAAATAGTTAGCTTAAAGATGTACTTTCCTTCAGCTCTGAGCGTTTTAGCAGTCTGGTGATAATGCTCTTTAGGTTTGTCACTACAAGCAACACATTTCACATACACATGGTCATTTGAGCCATTGTTTATAATAGAAATATTGATTAGTGCAGCTTTAATCTTTTCCGTATGATCAGGTTTTCTGTACATTTACAACACAAAGCTGTGAGCAACAAATCAATCTGCGATCAATCAATGTTTCATCCAAATACTCAAACTGAGGACTCACAATAATCTAGTTCGAGCACATGCAATTCCTGATATCACATATTGTAACAACAGAAATTAGAAAAGGTGACTTAGTGTAAAGGTCTTTAGACTGACACTGATTCTCACCTGTGTTCGATCGTGCTCTGGTGTGTGGTTTCACTCCTACAGGTGAACTGGCCTCTTGTTCAGAACACTCAGTGTCATGCTCTGTGCTCTGATCTTCATCCTGCTCTTCTTCTTCTTCACTCCTGGGCAGCTTGTCATCGTCCAGCCTGGGATGAAACTTGTCCAGACCAGTCCAAGTCTTCCCTCTTCTGCTGAATCTTCTGTTCCCAACACACTTGTAAACTGCCTGGCTTGTGGGTCGAGCTGCAGCGCTGTCTGATATTGTGCTGTCCTCTGAGGCAGTCACTCCTTGCTGGCCTTTGCCTTGAGTTACATCAGGCAGGGATCCAGATCCAGCCTCAGAGAGATGGTCAGAATCTAAGGTGGGTTTCGAAATTCGAGCACCCACATTAGACCTTGAATGCAGGCCAGTCTCATCAGCCTGCGCCCCACTGATGGAGACCTTTCCTGGGTGAACAAGTTTCTGGTGTTCCCTCATTACAGTCTGACTTGAGGTCAGGAAGGCACAGTGACCACAGGCCAGGGAGGTGGAAGCCAAACATGACGATGAACCGGGGGATGGGGAGCGGGAGCGGAGAGCAGGTTTTTTCCTGTTGTGGGTCTTGGTATGATTAGAAAGTGCCTGGGAGGTTCTTGTGCTGAAGTTACACTTGGTGCAGACAAAGCGGCGGCGGTAGGCAGAAACAGCTCGGGCCTGAGCTGGAGTTCGAACTGAATTCGGAGGAGTTGCGTCTGAGTCAAGAACTGCTGGGTCTGCGTCTGGTGTTGAAATTGGGGCTGGAGAAAGAGGTGGAGATGTGACTATTTCTGGGTCTGACTCTTTGCCTGGAAGCGAGGCTGCGCTTGCATCTTGCATAATAGCTGGGTCTGGATTTATATGCTTCACCACCTTGCTGTCCAGTTTCTGAATCTCTCTTTCTTTCCCATTTTCATTCAGTTTCTCAATCTCCCCCAAGATCTTTAGACGGGACTCCTGGTGCCGTTTGTGGTGGTCTGCCAGTGCGAGCCGATTCGGCAGGTTCCATCCACACTCGACACACCGAAAACGGCTGCCCTTTCCTAAACGCCTGCCACCCCCCGCACCACTCTGACAGTGCTCAACTATGTGCTCCTGCAGGTGGACCTGCTTTTTGAAGTAAATGCTACATTCCACACAGGTGAAGATTTCATTACCTGGCAGCACCTCACTTTCTTCTTCTTTGTCTCTCTTCCCTCCTCTGTCTCTGAACTTAATCGGCTCTTCTAGAGCTCCCTCTCCAAAGTTGACTTCTTCGAAATCATAAACCCCTCCACCACCACGACTCAGCTGTGTGGATTTTGATTTCTGAGGACTCACTCTTGCCTGCTTGCCAGTCTCAGGCAATGTGCGTTTCAAGGTGGCAAGTCCAGAGAAGGGCCTGAGCAGCACCCTCTTCTTTCTGCACCGCTGAATGAATGTGCAATGAGCCCAGGGGGCAGGAGGGGGGCTCTCTGGGTCCGAATCTCCAGGGAAGCTGTACACATCTCTCTCAGGCTCCTTCACTTCTTTTCCCTTGGGCCTTTTCTCTCCCTCAGTATTGTCCGCCTCCCCCTCCATTTGGCAACCTTCCTTTGGTTTTACTTTGGCCAGAAACAGCTCAGCTCCCTCAGATACATTCCAGACTTTGCTGTCTGCCACTGTGGAGAAAAAACACAGGAACTATGAATGGAGGGAGCCTTAAGATGAAAAGAAAGATATTAAGTGTTGAGGCAGATTCTGTTTCTTCCTTATGGTGCTTACATTCTGTTGGGCCAAGCTGAGATGTATTTGGCTCCTCTGTCTTTGTGCTCTCATTGTTGTCGCTGTGCCCCTCCATGGGAGTGGGCGAGTCAGTCTTGCTATGCAAGTGCTGCAGTTTTCCAGGTTCTTGGTCATCTTCACTATCAAGTCTGGACAGCATCGGAAAGGAAAAACATTACACAACATTTGTAACAAGTGGAAGCAGCATCTCTGTCTGAAAAGGCCAAAACTACACACCAACTACCAGTGAAGACACTGAGGTCATAATCTTGATTATATTTAAGGGATGTTTGAGGAGCTCATATAAAAACACACGTAAGGTGAGTATTTTCCATGATGATTCCAGAATTTATTTGTGGGGGGTTTCAATGACAGTATAAAGAATGAACAGTCACCCAAAGCTCAGAATATGTGGTGCTGGCCACCACCAGTGGACCTGAGGTGGTCCAAATGACACCTGGTTGCTCAAACAAGCCTCCTGTAACAACACCTACCTGCCTATCAGAGCAGCCATGCTGTTAAATCTACATACTATAACATAATATAACGTGAACAGGTGAGTTGTATATAAATTCACCCTCAGTACAGTTGTCATGAACGGGGAAATTAGCTATAGAGACCAAAACTGTTTTTTGTGCCAGGCTGTAAACATGTTTATTTCTGCTGTGAAGTTGGACATTTGAACATGGGGACTTATGGAGACTGACTCACTTCTGGAGCCAGCCTCAAGTGGCTGTTCAAGGAAACTGCAGTTTTTCGCACTTCCGCATTAGAGCCACAGAGGTTGCTGCTTGGGCACCATATGACCTCAATGTTTCTTAAGTCCCGACTATGGCCATGATTACATTTTTAAGTTTACAAGAACATTATCTGCCTTTGCTGTGTCGAACTGATTTAACCACCACACATCTCACTACTCCTCCTCTTGTACCTCCTCCTCCTCACCTGAGTCCAGAAGAAGGAGATCCTGGGCTGTGAGCAGCCAGACCGTGAGGGTTAGAAAAGTGCTGTAGCTCCTCCTCTGACACATAACAGTACACAAAACACACAACGACAGGAACATCACATCACAGCTCAACAGTTACAGTCCACAGCCAAAGCTTAGCTTACATAGAGAGAGAGAGAGATGAGAGACTACATGCAGACTGAATCACATTTAAAACAGTAAGGGGACAACAATTATATGTCACATAGATTAGCTAGATTCAGTGCTACTTCTAGCTTTGCTGTGTGATCATTACTGCCCTGGAGAAGAGTGCAACAGGTTTCCAACAGATATTAAGCCATTTGTTACCATCTAGTGTTTCTTTCTCAGAGTCAGAGTCCCAGCTTAGGGAGGAAGGAAAGGCTGAGGACCTGAATCTCCTCTGTGCGCTCCTCCCCGGGTCTGCACTGGGCTGAGAGCCCTCGTTCTGCTTGGAGCCCTCATCGCCAGCATGGCCCCACAAGCACTTGGCTGACATCAGGCCGTCTCCCACATTTGGAGAACATGAGGACTGGAGGCGATGATGAGAAGCATACATTCACAAGTCTTATCGTCAGATGACAACCATGACGGCGATGATGGTGATGCTGTCTTACCTTTAAGGTGCTGTTGAGGAAGGTGACAGGGTTTTGTGCTGAGTTAAAGGGTGGGGGCCCATAACTGGTCCCTGGGGTGACAGGTGGCCCTTCTGGCTCCATGGTCCCCCAGAGAACAGTATGGAGTCCCACTGGTGACCAGCCTGCCTACATTGTGCAGTCTCCTCTGCCTCTGGAAACATAAAAACACACCAACAGATTCAAAGTTCCTCACAGCTTAAAAGTTTCAGCCAGACTCTCCCAGTCTGTGTTTACTGTAGTAAGTTGCATACAAGATGTTTTTGTATCAGCCAGCAGATTGGAAGAGAATCAAAGAGCAGATTAGACAATATGAAAGTGTCAAATATGCAGAATGGCTCGTGTTTTGGCTGTCCTCAGGATTTTTTTTTTTTTATATTTATTTTGCCAGCTGCAGTTTTCGGACTGTCTGACCTATTTTCACAATATGTCTGCTCTTAAAGAATGAAATAGGGCGCCCAAATGGTTACATAAATAAGTGGCCTTTATATTCAGGCCCATGTCCTCTCTCCTGCTGCCCCCTCTAAAAAGCAGTAAAACGCCCAGGTACGTCAAGGTGTCCCACGGGTTTGGCCTCTGTTGCTTCAGAGAGGACGTGGCTGATATCGATCCCGTCGCTGTCAGGTGACTACAACAACATTACATCCACGCACAATGCCTTTCAGACCTCATACGCCCATAAGCTGCAGTTTTTTTTAGTGCAAATACTCACTGGAGTCGGCCTGGTGTGCGGGTCGCAGTGAAACGCTGGCTGTCTAAACACCGTTCGTCATAGTTTGAGGACGGAGCTGCTGAAGCTTTTACGCCCCGAGCCGATGCTCGCCGGAGGCTTCGACTGCTCCCATGGACAAACTTGCCGTGTGTTAATCGCTGCTCGGGCTTTTTGCATGGATCCCTGGAAGATGCCAGGCAGAGGACTCCATGTTATTTGGCTTGCAGGCACGCCACGGCTGCGTACGTAAAACGTCGACGGGGAGGGTGACGAGAAGAGTTTGGAGTGGAGCTCCGGAGTCAAGTTAAATAAGTTGGAACTTTGACGGGCTGCTCAGATTTAAACGCGTTTCTGTTCGTCAGGCTAATGTTTGTCTAATGCTTTGTGTCGCAGAAGGTTTTTAATGACGACGACACTCTCCCCTGCCACAAATATGAGGCTGGACAGAGCCGACATGTCACCGTGACACCGTTTATTAACGGCTCACGTTATTTCACGTGAACAGGTGAAGTATTAATCGTTAATTATGCAGATTTAGTCTCAGCTGGCGTCGCCCGCTGACCCCACACACACCCCAGTGACGTCAGTCAGCTTTGTATGAAACACATGATCGATGTCTGTCTCACTGTGACGTCAGGACAGCTGTGTTGAGTTTGTTAATTAGTTTGTGTGTGATAATTTCCTTAATGCTGGAATCAATAAATGTCTGACTGATTATTAGACGGAGCTCTGGCGCCCTCTACAGGCGCCCTCTACTCTGTGTTTGTCGTCAGGGACAGTAGGCTGGGAAAAGTACTCGGATACTTTACTCTGGTAAAAGTAATGACACCACAGTGTAGAAATAAAATACTTGACTACAAGTACAAAGGTATTAGTGGGAAAATATATATATATATATATATGTACATACACACAGTAGACACAGGTGTTAGCAGAGTCCAACTGGTGCTGTGGTGCACGTGGTTAACTAGACACCTTATTTAATAGAAGAGAGCAGTTGGAGATGTGTCTTGCTCAAGGACACCTTGTCAGTGCCCAGTGAACTGGCACCTCTCCAGCTTTTCAGTCTTCCATTCTTTGGTGGCATACTGGACTTGAACCAGCCACCCTCCAGTCCCCAAGCCACGTCCCTACAGACTGAGCTGCTGCCCCCCCAGTATCACTGGAAACACCTGCATTGACTACTTCATGTCAAAATGGCTGTGTTGGCAGCAGCCTGAGTATTTAGGTTGGTCTTATGCTTCATGACCTGCCTAAAAGTTAATGAGGGGATAGATGTAAAGACAGCTCAGTGGCTAAAGGTTGGCCTTGCTACAGCTCATAGGTCATAGCGATGAGGGGGACAACCCTACCTACTCTGAATGGATCCTAAGTCGTCACAAACTAAATGTGAAGACGGACACCTGTATAGAAATCTAACACAAATCATAGAAACATAAACTCAGATCAGTTTGTTGTGTCCGGGCCTGCAGGTTTGACCAGTGTGACACGGACAGGATCAGTGCATGGGAGGAAATAGGATCCTTTCACTATGTGTCCACTCAGGTATTTTTATATATACACATGTAACCTGTAACTAAAGTTATCAGATAAATGTCATGGAGTAAAAAGCACAATATTGAATAGTAGTGTAAAATATAAAGTATAGAAAATGGAATTACACAAGGACAGTATACGTTCTTGTAAATGCAGCACTGCAACAAGCATTGAGACCACACTTAAGTGAAAGTTATAATATCACATAATAAAGCCACTTTAAAAGTATTATCTGCATCTTTAGGTATACTTAATGTAAAAGTACTTGTTATGGTGAAGGGCTTATTTAAGACTTACTGTATATTATCTATAACTGCTTATCCTCATCAGGGTCACTCCCATTCACACTCACATTCACACTCACAGACAGTTTAGGGTCACCAGTTAACCTGTTAAATTTCATGTCTTTGGACTGTGGGAGGAAACCGAAGAACATGCATCTCCACACAACCAACAACCTTCATGCTGTGAGGCAACAGTGCTAACAATTGCATCACCATGCCGTCCTGTTATTACGTAATACTGGATGTTATTTTAGTTCTTCATTCACATTCATGTAAAATGTGTGAACCGTTTTTATGTCGCGTAAACCAGTCAATCACAGTGCACTGAATATCAGTTCAATTATTTCAGATGTCATTTGCAAATATTTGCTATTTAGTGATTAGTGATAAAGATGTCATGAGATTTATAAAATTTCACACAGCACACAGCCACATTTAGGAAAATTAAGAATTAAGAATTTATTGTATTTATTGTGTCAGTCGTGGTTTGTCCCGGCTCCTCCTCAGTTTCGTTTCTTGACCTCCTGAAATGAAGAAAATGAAATATGAAAGAAAATATGTGTAACAGTCAGACACTCGTGAAATAAGCATTGAGATCCTTTCAGTAAATAATAGTAGCAAAACAACAACGTAAAAGAGCATAGCTGGAGTTACAACAATAGTCATAACAAACCTTTTTTTAATCACACAGACTCTAACTGAGTTGTGGTCGTTTGGAAAACAGAAAACAGAATTACTCCAAATGCCAAAGTGTTCCCACAGCGGCTCAGCCTGCCCTGACTGTCTAGACATGTCCAAAAAGAAGGATTAAGGGACATAATGAGGGGTGCTCCACCCTGCTGACAAGAAGCTGCAGAGTCTCGCATCCTTGTTTGCTTTTAACTTTCCTTATTCTGTTGTACCAACTGGACCACCAGCTTTCCATCAGTTGACATTTTCTATGCCCACATAACACCTGTTCACATCAGTGCTCATGTACGTACCCCAAAGTGTTCCCAGCCTTTGATTTCTTTATAGAGCGCATCTCCAGGACAGGAAGTGTTCACCACCTGCCTGTGCCCCTGTACGGTGTAGTCGGCTTTCAGTCGTCCACCACTGACAGCGCAGGATGTCAACTTCTTTCTCACCAGCTCCATTGAATGCTGGGAGGGCAGCCTGGCCATGTAGTCTCCAATGAAAGAAACACCGTAGCCTATGGAGTTGTGTCCGAGGGTGTGGGCTCCTTGTGTGTGCCAGCCTCGGCCCTCGTAGATGTACCCGTCCGAGCCTGCGACGAAGCTTTGGGAGCACAGAGTATGTTTCACATATGTGTATTTGACATGTAGAAGAGACCAAACACCCGACTGACTTTTACCTGTATCCTATGTCATCCCAGCCTCTGTCCTCCTGGTGGAAGCGCTGCATGGAGCGCATGTCTGCAGAACACTGCTCGAAGGTCAGACAGGGCTGACTCGGCGTGTGGGTGTGGTGGATGTACAAGAAGGAGAGAGGAAGAGTAAGGTTGGTGGGGGTCCCTCTGTATGGCTCTGCACCCCACATACAGCGAGGTATGATGGGTGGGCAATCTGCAAAAGATGAACAATGAAGAACCAGAGCTGGTTACAATCAAGTGGATTATTCTCACTTTGAAAGTTTCCAGAATTCTTTCTCTCCTGTGGTTTGGTCTCATGCTCACCCATGTACTCCTGGACGAACTCTGTCATTCCTTTTTTCACCATGTCCATCAGCTCCTTCCTCTTCTTCATGTCCATCTTTGAGCGTCCCGTCAGTCTCCGCTGCAGCTCTACTGATTTCACCACCTGTCTGGACAGCACCACAGGCCTGACCAGCCCTCTGAAGTTCTCCCTGCGACGTCGGCTGATGAGGCGCGGGGCAGCATCCAGCCCTCTTCTGTCCAGGCGGTGGCAGTAGTACTCTGTCAACATACTGCTAAGCTTGAGCGGATGTCTGGATTTGGCCTCCGACCCTAAGATCACGCCGTCCATGCCTCCATTGAGCTGAGCAGTGGTGAGCACAGAGGGGCTGTCCAACAGGGTGAAGACTTGAGGAGAGGTCAGATTGTCCCAGCAGCCATCAGGTCCCAGTAGCGGGGTGTGTGGAGAGCTGGGAATGAAAGAAAAGTCCAGGTCTTTGGCCAGAGTGAGCTGGTACAGGCCCCGAACACGCTCCCTAGACTTGGAAAGGAAACCAGCCTCGATGCCCAGGAGGAGCGGCATTAGGGCAACAGTGGTGCCATCAGAAGTCAGGACCACACCCTCCTCTTTGGCGTGTTCAGTCACCCTGTGATGGACAGCCTTCCTAATATAAGCCGAGAGGGTAGCATCCATTTCAGGACCACCAGAGTCAGCATTACCAAGGAAGTGCTGAATGACTGCATCATTGAGGCCAGCTGCTCTGCGCAGCTTCTTCAGCATGGCTACTGGATCTGACCCAGGATGCCCGTCTTCCACCTGCTTCACCGCCTTGATGAAGTCATCCATGTGGAGGGAAAATGAAGCTGGACAGAGACCATGTGGATGTCAGTCACTTGAAAAATAAACCTAAACAACAACCTAACCTTAAACTGAGTTTGTATCCCAAAACTACAGATAGTCACCTTGGCCATAGTTGTGAGGGGAATGGTGCTTTGTGACAAATGGATGTGGGTGTTCTCCAGATCCACAACCCATAATATCTAAAGCATAATTAAAAGGAAATGTGCAAACCAAAAACTATATTAAGTAATAATAATCATGATACATTTAAATAAATAAATAATAATAATAAAGCTTCAGAGTGAGGAGCAGCACAGCTGATCCTGTGATTTACCATTTTAGTTTCTCTTTGCATTTTTCTTTAATTTTTTTTAAATTTTTTTTTATGCCACTTCTGTGTTGCAACACACTGGGGAAGGACGTGTGGGAAACAAGTGGTAGAGGAAGTATACGGATCATTTACTTCAGTAACAATATGAGTAGAAGTATTAAAACTGCATTGAAAATGTTACTGAAGTATGCAGGTACAATCAGATCAAATAACTCAAATACATGTCCTCAGTAACTTCCTTTTAAGTAATTAAAACAAAAGTAGGAAATCCTCATGTTTGTGAAGCTGGAAGCATGAAATCTTTTCTGATTCATCAATGATGAATAGCTTCAGCTGTACTTGTAAATGATTTGTATACGAAACTCTAAAACTGTAAAGTAACTAAAGTCAAATAAATGTAGTGAAGTAAAACAAAAAAGTATATTACTATGAAATGTAGTGAAGTAGAAGTCTAAACTGAAGTAAAGTAAAGTAGCCCAATTTGTAGTTAAGTACACAGTGATCCTGGTTCAGTGTTAAGTGAAAACTGTAACAGAAATCATGTTGTGTCAAAGTGAAGCTTCACACAGAATTACAGAATGTTGAACCATGCTGATATTTCAAATTGTGCCGACTTCTTGAAACACTGCACGCCTTCCTGTATTCAGGTGTTCTCAGTAAATGGTACAGATGCCTAGATTTCAGTGCTACACCTTTAGCTATCACTGATAAGAAGACTGATTAGATTACATATTTCAGCTGTACATACACGAACAGAAAGTAAATATTTTAGCTCCTGTTTATGCTCAACAGAATCATAATTATTCAGTGAAGGATACACAAGAGGGAGACACGATTATAATCTTAACTGAAGATATAATAATAATAATAATAGTCAAACAGACAAAAACATAAAAGTCAGAACACTTCCCTTCACTGTAAATCATCTTCATCTGAAGGTGTTTCCACTAAATCCAATAAAAACTGGTGACAACAGAAATAGATGTGGATACCTTCTGCATGTGTGCTGACCAAGACCACCAGCAGGGCCAGGATGTGTTTCCAGCAGGCTCTCTCCATCCTTCAGCTCCAAGCTCCGAATGTGTCTTACCTTGTTTCCTCTCTCTCATTTATAGGAGTTCACAGTAAGTGGGTGGTTATGCAACACTTGTAGACATACTGTAGATACGCCTGCGTTCACTCTGCTGGTGGGGCCGACTAGGAAATGTGGGAAATTAGCACCTGTGATGTGGGCAGTGCAGTGCAGAGCTGCTTGTCCTTAACGCTCAAGGTCTTCCCGTACACACACAGTGTCGATTTGACCGAGCTGGACATTTTCGAGAAATTCTCAAGTTCTGTAATAAATCTCAGTCAGCTTATTTGTGTCATTAGCATGGCTGGTGCTTGTGAAACCTTCTGGGAATCCAATCAGCCAGTGGAACTCTCCACTCCTGTCCAAATCATTGGCAGTCCTCTCTGAGGCAATAAGCACGTTCTCAGTGATCAGAAAAACATCACAAAGAATGGCTGCAAAACTGGGGAAGTCCAAGAACCACGAATCACATGTGTGCTGTGTGGCGGCCAGCATAAATCTGTATTCATCATTTTAGATCAGGTTTGTGTGTGACACTGACACTGTTAGAAATGCAGCTCTGAAAAAGTGCAAAAAAACAAAACAAAAGTCACAGATCAGTGAGCTTACAGCAGCCCTACACTGACAAGAACAGGAAGTGGATGCATGTGTGTGTGTGTGTGTTTACCTTTTATATGTGCATAGTTTTTGTTCTTGTTTATGTCTGCATTTATGTGTCAAGTCCTCTGTTCTGTTTTTACCTGTACCTGTGTCTATATATATTTGTACTACGATACTACAAGAGTAACTGGAGTCAAATTCCTCATGTGTGTATACCTGGCGATTTCAAGTGACTCTGATTCTGATCCTAACACTAACAGAGGTTCATAACAACAATAACATGTTTATAGGAAACATGTTGGTTTATTTATTTATTTGTTTTATAAAAATACAAAAAAAAGGTTTTCTTTACTGCTGATTGATGAGCATCCTGTCAAATAAGTTATTACAACAACAAGAAGAAACATTGCAACATTACAAAGCACAATATAATACAGCTACTACTACTCATAATAAAAATAATAATTATATTTCAGTACACTCTAAATACTGTGTGTCTGCACATAATTACAGAATGTTGAAAAAAGATGACTGAACCATGCTGATATTTCAAATGCCGACTTCTTGAAACACTGCACGCCTTCCTGTATTCAGGTGTTCTCAGGAAATGGTACAGATGCCTAGATTTCAGTGCTACACCTTTAGCTATCACTGATAAGAAGACTGATTAGATTACATATTTCAGCTGTACATACACGAACAGAAAGTAAATATTTTAGCTCCTGTTTATGCTCAACAGAATCATAATTATTCAGTGAAGGATACACAAGAGGGAGACACGATTATAATCTTAACTGAAGATATAATAATAATAGTTAGTCAAACAAACGAAAACATAAAAGTCAGAACACAACACACAAATCCAATAAAAACTGGTGAAAACAGAAATAAATGTGGATACCTCCTGCATGTGCTGACATGTGTCCTCCGGTCCGGTAGGTGGCGCTGTGTAGTTTAACTCTTGGTCACATCTGACGAATAATAAAGAGGAAGCTAAGAAGAGGAGGAAGAAGAAGAGCACAGTATCTGATCTGTCTGTCTCCAACAAGGTTCGTTTCCATCCAAACACCTCACTGATACACACTAGCATGATGATAACATCTTATCTACGTTGTATTTGTGTTTTTAATACGTTTGCTTTCGCTCTTCTCGTGGCTCAAGTGCAGTCATTTGAACAGGAAGTGCCAGCTAGCATCTTTAGCTCGCGAGCTAACAACCAATGTTGATCAGCTGTTTGGTTCGAAGTGTGTGTGTGTGTGTGTGTGTGTGTGTGTGTGTGTGTGTGTGTGTGTGTGTGTGTGTCAGGCTGTGAGATTATTCTGACGTCATATCAAGTGAACATGATCATGTGTTTTACATGGAGAGTCATTAAATCTGTTTATTGGAGTGAGTGGTTTACAGAGCATGTCTTCATTATCAGCTCAAGTTCATTTGAGTTAAATAAAAAGTCAAATCTTCAACTTGGATCTGTCTCAGACAGTTTGCTCCAGTTTAAGGTGCTCCACAGGCTCCATCTATCTAGGAGTGGGCTTGCCAGGATGTATCCAGATATGGATCCGACTCGCTCCCGATGCTGTCAGGCTCCAGCTACCCTCTATCAGATGTTCTGGGCCCGCCCAAACTTGATACAGTTTTGTGACAGAGAGATAAGCCCTGCTCCTGAAATATTTGGTGTGGCCCCTGCTGGGATGGCGGTATCTGGTGCACAATTGGACGCCATCGCATTTTCATCTCTAATGTCCAGACGCCTTATTTTGTTTAATTGGAAGTCAGATATGCCTCCTACACAGGCGCTGGGTTGAAGATGTAATGGCACACTTGAGAAGTTGAAACACACGAATAGCAGATCAACACAGAGATTCTACAAGCTCTGGCAGCCATTTCTAAATGATTTGAACTTAGAATTCCCTGCTAGAGACAACAAGACGTAACTGATTCACAGGCTCTGTATCTCTGTAACATGTCACAATTCTTTATTTATTTTCCGTAATGTATGTTTTTTATCTTATTATTCTCTCTCTAGCATCTGCTGTGGCTGCTGTTTGGGGTCTTGTTATTTGAAGTATTTTATTGAAAGTATTGAAGTATTTGAATAATAATATTAATGGAAATCAAGATGAGGCTTTATTTTCTATTTTGACATTTTACAGACTGAACCATTTATCTGACAGTCCTGTGTCAGTTCAGTTTGCCTGCAGACAGACTCAATGATCTTCTAACTGCAGGCCTGAATTCTGTATGAAGCAGTCAACATGATGGATGTGGGCTCTTCAGTCACCACTGCCTCCTGTTATTTATATTTTCACATTTTTTTCATATTATTATTATTATTATTACATATATTCAGGCTATTGTGGCCAAGTTAAACAGTTAATTTATAATATTTGTCTACTGTGAGAGGATTTTCCAAACTGTTTATCCTGTTGTAGTTGTCCCTCTTGGTGTATTACAGTCATTGTACAGTCATTCCATTCCATTTGTAAATTGTCAGTCTTTTAGATGGTTTTGTTTTTATTTGACTGTTTTCATGCACTTCATCTTAATCACACATATATATGCCAATGCATGTGTATGTGCAGAAAAATACGTGCTAGAGATCGTGATTTACTCTCCGTAAAAAACACTGCAGGAACAGCAGGTGACAGCACTAACTCATTTCTAAAGGATAATGATCTGCACGTGTGTGTCAATCGATATTAACCTTCGCTGTGCTGTCATCACTTCCCAACAGAAAATGGACACACGCTTCACTCGAGGGAAGTCCAACATCTTGGAGCGACCCCTGACCCGACCCAAGACTGAGGTCAGCGTGAGTGCTTTTGCCCTCCTCTTCTCAGAGATGGTGCAGTACTGTCAGAGCCGTGTGTACTCTGTGTCCGAGCTGCAGACACGCCTGGCAGACATGGGCCAGAGCGTGGGGGCCAGCATGCTGGACGTGCTGGTGCTGAGAGAGAAGAACGGGAAGAGGGAGACCAAAGTGCTCAACATGCTGCTTTTCATCAAGGTGAGTGACATGGACAACACCGCTGACAGAGTTCAGTAACTTTGACCTTTAACTCGAACAGTTTATTTCCTTCAGGTGAACGTCTGGAAGTCTTTGTTTGGGAAGGAGGCCGACAAGCTGGAGCAGGCCAACGACGACGACAAGACTTATTACATCATTGAGAAGGAGCCGCTGATCAACGCGTACATCTCTGTGCCCAAAGAGAACAGCAGTCTGAACTGTGCTGCCTTCACCGCGGGCATCGTGGAGGCCATCCTCACACACAGCGGCTTCCCCGCCAAAGTCACTGCCCACTGGCACAAAGGCACCACGCTCATGATAAAGTTCAACGAGTCGGTCATAGCTAGGGACAAAGCTCTGGATGGCAGATAAGGAAGCCTGCAGAGAGTGGGTGGATAAAGGTAACTCATCCAGGTCCAGTTTCCCTGTGGTGACTGGGTGACTTTAATGGACGGATGACTGCATCACACTGAGCCACGTCTAAAGAGGAACATGCAGCTAGTCGGTTCAGTCTTCATGTTTTCGTGGATCATCTCACTCCTGTTATACCTCATCAAGTGACACAACATTGATCACTTTTGATTTGTGCAAACATTGGATTATACATTCAGTACATTTGATTATTTTCAGCATTATTCCTCTGAAACATTTATATTAAATAACTTAATAATGTCACATTGGGCTCTGGAAAATCAGGATTACTCTTTTACACGATTTTTAGATTTTTATAGACTAACAATGAATCGAGAAGATAATTCATATTTAAAGTAATTGTGAGGTTCAGTCGTTGCCTCAGGTGAAAGTGAATCTGAACAAAGCACTACATGGAGGTCAGCTAATTAGAGCACTCCTGCTTTGTATCGTGTTAATGAAACGCGGTGTCACAGTACCTCATCACAAAGAAGGTCCAGACTCATGAGATCATTTCTCTGCTTCATTCCAGCTCAGCTCCAGCTGCATGTTTCATCTCTGTCAAATAGATTCAGAATCAGGACTGTAGCTACTGTTGATGACACTGAGGTCATATGAGGCTTTTCAGTTTACGCTGTATAATTAAAAACTGTAAAATGTAAACATGATGTTTTATGAGCTGACTCCAATATTTTAGTATTGACATTTGATGCATTTGATTAATTTAAAGCCACCAAGTTATCAGATAAATAAAAGAGCAGCATTAGAGCTTCAGGTCAGCCATCAAGTCGAATCAGATCTGAAAAGAAATCCAAATGTGGGTAATGAAATACAAAACTTTTTGGTTTCTGGTTGGTGAGGGCAGGGACATCCTGTAACATGCATTACCATGTTTGACATTTTGAAATATTACCTCTATATTCCACTTTGTGACATGCATTAGGTGAGAACATCACCACCACTTTGTGGTCTGGATAGCAATTATGAAGTGACAGCCAGTTAGCTTAGCTTAGCATAAATACTGGAAACGGGGGAAACAGCTAGCATGGCTCTGTGCAAAGGTAACAAAGCCAGCCTACCTACTGTAAGCATGGTTTTTACTGGGGGTTACATGTCAGACTAGCTGCTTCCCTCTGTCCCCAGTCTTTATGCTAAGCTAGGCTAACTGGCTGCTGGCCATAGGTTAATATTCATCACGTGAGTGCTGTCAGTCTCCAACAAAGCAGATGACCTCAGTCCTTCAATCCTGGCTGCAGCCCTGCCCTGTGTAGAATGTCTATTGTGCTTATTCATATTAATAACTGTTTATTTGTCTGTTGAATTAAACTGTGGGTTAAAAAAAAATCTGAATGACACGTGAGTCTGAGTCATTATTAGCATTCATTACCAAATATTAAATACGTGATGACGTGCTATCTAATACGATGGTACAGCTCATCCTCTCCGAGCAGCAGCGTAGTCATTAGTCACGTGGTGTAGCGTCACATGATTACCAGGAAGCTGCAATCTGTTTACCTATGTGTCATCCAAACACTGCGACACGGAGCATCTCTGTGTGATCACAAGCTTTCATAACATGAGCCCGATCTCTGCTCCAACTGTGCCGGTAATGTCCTCCATCCTTCCCGTGTGATCGTCTACGCATCCCAGCCATGGCATCTTCAGCTTACACCTGCATCCAGGACAGCGCCACAGGTCTGTCAACACACCGAACCGTGTCTCTCTCTGTGGCTTCATGGCGCCACCGACTGTTTTTCTTTCTCTGCATTGACCAAAAATTCATATTTCCACAGATCAGGTGGATCCGTCTGCGGTGTCGATATGATTCGTTTATGTGATGTGTGTGTGTTTGTTATGACCAGATCATTTCATTCACTGAGCAGGTTCCAGTTAAAGCTCGTCTCATTCATACTGATGACTGACAGACAATCAATCAAAGCTTAAAGGACCAGTTGGCCAGTTTGACACACATTAACCCTGATGATGTCATCATCCTGATGATGTCATCACCCTGATGATGTCATATTATTGATTGGACGCATAAGACCTAAAATGTTCAACAGAAAGGCTGTGGAGTCTGAAAGAAGGTGGCAAGAGGCAGATTATTTTTGCTCTACGAAACATCAGAAAGCAAATCCTGAGGTTCAGGTCAAACCAAATACTTAGTTTTATCTGTCCAATGGCTTAAAACACAAAGATATTCACTTTACAACAAAATATGATCTTGAAAAGCTTCACTTGCTCATATCTGAGAAGCAGGAACAATCAAATGTTTCTGTTTTTTATTTTGAAAAATCACAGTCTTCAAATAATTATCAGAATAATTGCAGATTCATCCCTGTGAAGCTCAGTGTGGTGCCTCCAAACACCACCATCCATGGCTGTGAACTGAAACCAATGCAGAAGTGCCAAAAACTGTAGTTCCTTGAGGAGCCACTTGCGGCTGGCTACAGAACATGTCACTCTCCGTAAACCCCCATGTGAAATTGTCCCTGTCATTTTTTTAGATTAGCTAGGAGGCAGAAGTGGCAGGACAGCCAAAATGGTGGCAACCAGAGCCAGAGATTTTGAGCTTCCAAACCGTTCTCCAGAGACCATCACGCTTATGCTGTCCATTCCCTTTGCTGTCAGTGTGGTGGCTCTGGCTGCTGCCATCTTGGCTGTTCTGCCTCTGCCACCTCCTGATCATCCAAAAATTGGCAAAGAGGTGGAGTGTGGGCAGACCCAAGGAAGGCTCAATGAAGCCTAGTTGTTCAACATGTGACAGTACCCACCTGTCAATTGCATGTTAGAGGTTCATCTCTTTATAAAGCTGTGGGCTTCTTTGTATTTTCCAGAGAAGGACAGGCTCCTCTCATCCGGGAACTCCTATGGGTCCAGGGATCTTCTTGGGGGTGTGAGCCCCCGTCCCACCAGTCTGGTGGGGTCCGAGCCCCACCAGAAGCAGGAAGAAGAGGAGGAGGAGGCACTGAGGAGGAAGCTTAAGTACTTCTTCATGAGTCCCTGTGACAAGTATCATGCCAAGGGACGCAAACCCTTCAAACTGGGCCTGCAGCTGCTGAAGATCATCATTGTGACTGTGCAGGTGGGTGCAGCTTCACTCTATGATTACACCAGAACATGGTGGATGCTGTTTGTTTCAGTCATAACTTCTGTGCTGTAATGCTTTGTCTCTGCCTCACAGTTGGTGCTGTTTGGACTGAGCAACCAGATGGTGGTGACATTTAAAGAGGAGAACACAGCTGCATTCAAACACCTTTTCCTGAAGGGCTATCAGGACAACACTCCTCAGGCCGTTCACACGCAGAAGGAACTGTACAGCCACATCTACTTTGCCATCGAACAGGTATCATCATACAGCAGTGAGTCATTATTGCACTGTCTTAAAGGGCTTAAGATTTATCCACCTGACAAAAAAACACACTTCCTGGAGACCAGTGAAGGCGAGCATGCTGATGTTCAGCAGGTGTGATGACACATTTGCAGCCAAATGAAGATATTAACCAGAAGCTCGGTCTGATCAGTAAGAGTGAGGATAAATATAAAATCATGACGATGATTTGCACACATGATAATAACTTTTTAATTTTTAATAATAATATTTTCATGAGGGCCCTGAAGCTTCACTTTTTGTTGCTATGATCTGATGACTTCAGCAATGAGGAACAATCAGGCTACATTCATGATTTTATTGAGAATCATTCAAAAGTTTCAGGGCGTTTCTGTAACCATGGTAAGTCTCAAAATGACAACACAGGTCTGTGACACTAGTTACTAGTTACATGACACTGATACAAATTAGAGGAGACAACATATTCTTTTATTTAAAAGAATATGGGATTAAACGGGTTAAACTTGACAACTTGATAACTGATAGTGTCGCAGACAGCAGATAGGCAGAGAGACAGAGAGGACACAGACACCAGAGACAAGCAGCACCGCGCAGCACTTCAGACTATCAGGAAGAAAGCGATAAATCTGAATCCCCCCCCCAGCAGGTGTAAGACACCTCATAGACCAGTTCTGCCAGCCTCCAGCCTTGGCCTTGTGTAAAACAAAGTAGAAAGAAGAAATTCACCTCTATCCTATTGGAGTGGATGTAGAAACATTAAAATGTTTTTGTTAGATTTGAATGTGATTGTTCATAGTTGAGTTTGTCTGCATCCAGGATTTGATGTCAGTGAGGCAGTTGGAGAGAGTGGAGTGAGAGGCGGAGGTGATGGATTTGATGGAGATGTAAAGCTAGATGTCGTCAGTATAACAGTGGAAGTGGAGACCATGGTGGTGAATGATGTTGCCAAGGGGAAGCAGGTAGAGTATGAAGAGGGGAAGACCATGCACTGAACCCTGGGGGATGCCTTGGGACAGAAGTGCGGTGGAGGAGGAGCAGTTGTTGGTATGAATGAATTGTTGTCAGTCTGTAATGTAGGATTGGAGCCAGGAGAGTGCAGTGCCAGTGATGTTGAGGGAGGATGGAGGAGGTCAAATAAATGATTCCAAAACACTATAATTATGTCAACGGAAAATATTCTGTAGAGACCCAGCATAACCTTTTTCCACCAAATGAGTTCTGGTTCTTTAATCGGTCCTGTCAACAATTAATAATCTTATTACTGGAATAAACCTGTGGGAACTGTCTGTAGCTGAACAGGGTTGACCTGTGCTGCTGTAACTTAAATTTTCAGAGGTGGCATGTGGGTAAAAACACCGCATGAAACAGTAGCATTTGGTCATGAGAGCATGAGAGTTTCAGTCACACAGTTTACATTTGAAGGTTTTTCCACCCTGCAATGAAGATAGTGAACACTATTATGTTCTGTCGTTTTTGATGATAAGTTCAGTTGTAACTCCACCTCTCCACTTTCCCCTTCAGTACATGGCTCTACCTCAGATCTCACTGGGGCGCTATGCCTACGTGTCGGGCGTCGGTGTGAACGGAAGCGCACTCTCTCTGTGCCAGAGGTTCTACAGGAAGGGCAGCATCGACCCCGTCAACGACACCTTTGACATCGATCCCCTTGTTGACACCAGTAAGGATGACTTTTCACCGTGGTGTTTAAATAAACGTCCTCCTAGGTATTTGACATTAAACTGCCAGCCTTGATATTTATTCAGTATTTTCACTGCCCTCAAGGAAATGACTGTGTCAGTGAGTCATTGTGTTGCTGCTCCAACATAGAGGAGCCAGAGGTGGCCTGCAACTGTGCCCTACTTTCAAAGGCTGGAAATAGTTCCACATCACATAAGCTGTTTTTCCATATACTTAAGTAGCAAACACACTATGTTTCTGCTATGGGAACGGAGTTATTTGCGTACACCTGCTCATTTGGCAGAGATGACTTTTGGCAATACGTGATGCATCAAAAATAAAGTAAGACAAATAAAAATCTCCAAGGAGACGATGCATGCTTTGAGGAAGAACAGTCCACACTCCACGTGATGTGGGAAAATATGGTTTTGTATGTTTTTAAAACTTCCCCATGGGATATTTATAACTTCCTCTAATGCTATTTTCTGGTTTATTTCCAGAGTGTCTTGGACTGGATCCACCAGCTTACGGCTCCGCTCCAGAAAACACTGACTACAAGAATTTCACACTCATGTTTTACAAGTCAGCTTTTTTTAAACAGCAGACATAAAAACATGTTATTATTTTTCTTTACAGCTGTTCACATTGAACTCTCTCTGTGTGTCTCCAGGCTGATCAATGTCACAGTGGACTTTCAGCTGAAAGCGATCAACATTCAGACCATTCTAAACAATGAAATCCCCGACTGCTACACCTTTGCTATCACGGTGAACTAAATAATATTATACTGCATGGTAGCACAGGATTTTTTCATTTCTATACGTCAAAATGAACAAAATGTTGAGATAAGAGTGGTTTGTGGAGCTTGGTTGTATATTTACCCGGTTCTTATTTCTCTCAGATTGTCATGGATAACAAGGCGCACAGCGGCAAAGTTAAGATCAGTCTGCAGAATCAGGCATCCATCAAGGAATGCAAAGACCCCAACGTGTCAGGACATGGTGAGTGACTGGAGGAGGATGAGCTGCAATGGGCACAATGATTTGTATAGATATTCACTCATCTGACTCTTAATATTAACTCTCGTTTTCTCTTGCGTCAGCGGAGAGCTACGCCCGGGAGTTCTTTGACGTGTTGGTGGCGTTCGTCTGTCTGCTGTCCCTGCTGCTGTGTGGCCGCTCCATCATCAGAGGCATCCTCCTGCAGCACGTAAGACAGCGCACCAAAACCTGTACATCCCATTCCTCAGTCTACATTACATCAGACTGTTTTAAAGGTTTAAACTCATATTGTTTGCATCCATGTTTACCTGATAGCACAGTCTTCTTCTTCTCTGCTTTTGCTGGCATCTAGCTCTGTTTCTTTTTATAATACCAACAATATTTCAGCTGTCGTTGATTGGAATAATGAGAAACCATTGGCAGGAATGTGTATAAAACAAATAAACTATATCCAGATACATTTAATCTAATTAGAACAACAACAAATAACACAGGGTACCTCATCTATCAATTCAGTCATGTCATCCGGTTCATGGTGTGATTCACTGATAGTTAATAGACAACAGCAGAGCTGTGTGTCACAGAGGAATGAGATGGATCAGGCTAAGAGTAGAGATAATGCTGTTGATGTGAAAATATCAGTTTGCTTTGCTTTCAAACTCTTTTTAAGTGGTGACACACGAACAAAAATGCTCTGATGTTAGCAAGGCTGTGTCTCTAACCCAAGTCTTTGGTCTAGTTCAGTAAAACTCACATGGCTGGCTTTGTTGGTAGCTTCCTCAGTGTTGTTAAAGAAATGAAATGCTGGGTGGATGGGAACCACTGCTTCAAATGAGGGGTCACAAAGGGGCCAGACTTTTCACAGTGGGGCTTGGGGTACTGCAGGAAATCTGAGTATTAGACACTTCATGAGTTGCATTCTGTTGCCATTTCTGCATGTCATACCCACAAAAAGCAAGATATACAAGTTCAGCCAGCAGACACATTGTTATGTATTTATTCCTTTAATTCTTTCAAAGTCAAGTAAGGGCTCTGAAGACACTTCAGTGGATAGTGCCACCTGTAACTCCACCCTGGATCTGCCCATGCTTTATGACAGCAGGGGCACAAAGTGTAATATGGATTAGACTGAAGTTGAATTTGACCTCTGACAGCTCTGAAAGGACTGCAGCCTTCCATGTTGAGTTTACTATGTACTTTGAGAAGTGAACATTATTGTGAATATTAATGAAACTGGTACATAAGCCTCCATTAAAACCACCACTTTGCTAAACAAAAGACATAGTATATTTTTATGAAGATTGCAACACAGCATAAACAGCTTCCCTTTTATTAATGGTCTTTCATCTCCCAAACCAGGAGTACGTGCAGTTTTTCAAACACAAACTCGGCCGCAGTGTGAGCTGGGGAGACAGAATGGAGTTCATCAACGGCTGGTACATTCTGCTCATCATCAGCGACATGTTCACCATCATCGGCAGCTTCATCAAAATCGGGATCGAGTCCAAGGTGACGTCAGAAAAATGCTGACACAGCTTTTCCAGCTTCTCATTGCAGCTCTCTTAATTAATTTCTGATAATCACTGATTTCACTGTTGTGATTCAGACTCTGTCATCATATGACATGTGCGGAATCCTGCTGGGAACCTCCACCCTGCTGGTGTGGGTGGGAGTCATCCGCTACCTCAGCTTCTTTCAGAAATACAACGTAGGTGAAAGACACACACACACACACACACACACTTGTAAAGGTCATGTTGGTAGGAAGGATGTCTGTAGATTTTACTCATTCAATGTGTCTCTCTTCATCTCACAGATCTTGATTGTGACTCTCAGAGCTGCTTTTCCAAATGTCATCCGCTTCTGCTGCTGTGCAGCTGCTATTTATTTGGGGTATTGCTTCTGTGGATGGATCGTGCTGGGGCCCTATCATACCAAGGTACTGTACACACGCACTCTGCTGTGAGCTGGCATGACTCATTCAGACCACATGGACATGTCAGCCTAATTCTCATGAAATGCCCCGCGGCACATCATCTTTGTATCTATGTATAATTAATGAGAAAACAAAATTAACATTTATTAAATATGAATTAGGGTGGCACTGTGGATATATTGTTTGTGCTCGTCATGTTGGTGTGCTGTGTTCTGGTAGAAAGAGGGCAGTCTAATAAATCAGTACTGCCCTGATTTAACTAAGCTTAAACTTATACTCCCACCATGTAAGAAGGAGCGCTACCACAGGTCCTTCATTCCAAAAGCTGACAGACTCGCTGACAGATATCAGCATGACTTCATGATTTCTGTCACTGTATTTCTTATTTATGAGCAATTTCTTATGAACCTTTTGTACACAAGCTGCTGCGATGAATTTCTTTCTGGGATCATTAGTCTGACTACCTCACTGTACCGTGCTGTACTGGCTAGGCATCATATGTTAACAACTGCGGCTAGTCAGTTCACAAGCCTTAGCTGTCATGTTGTAAATAATGACTGGAGAGTCTCTGCTCCTGCCAACCTCATGTTGTATTATAACACCGACTTAGCATTAGCCTGGGCAGAGAGAGCTCATCTAGCCTTCTCTCTAGCCATCTGGGAAGATTCTTGCAGTGGAACAACAACTAAAAACAGGTAGTACTACTCTTATATAGAACTGAAAATCAATTCCACTCTGGAACCAAAGATTACTACCCCGCTGAACCTGTATAACATACATACCACAGTATGTATGTTATATTTATGTGAAAGCTGCATCAATCTTTCATCTGTAACTCTTGGCAGGAATTTAAATTTTAAAAAAGTGTATTTCCCAAGAGGTTAAACTTTTCCCATAACATGTTGAGAAAGCCTAGGCCTTTCACCTCAGTCTCATTTCCTCATTTTTTTATGCACACCACGTTAATATTGCTTGCTTGTGTTGTTATGTCTGCATTGACTCCACATATACAGTTCCGCTCACTGTCCATGGTGTCAGAGTGCCTGTTCTCCCTGATCAACGGAGACGACATGTTTGTGACCTTCTCTGAGATGGAGCAGAGTGGCACACTGGTGTGGATCTTCAGCCAAGTCTACCTTTACACCTTCATCTCCCTCTTCATCTACATGGTGCTGTCCCTCTTCATAGCACTCATCACTGGAGCCTACGACACCATTATGGTACGGCTTCATTTAGTTCCGCTCTTGTTTCTGTGCAGATTTAGCCAGTGTCGGACATCAGTTAGATACTTAGGTTTCTGACTAAACACTAGCAGAGCTAATGGTATTAGAACAGTCTCAGCTAACATGCTAAACTGTGCTGAGCCGCTGGGATAGTCTTAGACTCTCACTGAGCTTATTGTTGTGAACACAGGGCTTAAAGTTCTCAGACACCATGAATGATATCAGGTAGAGAGCTGTTTTAAATTCACATAATACTTCATATAATACCTCCTGGACAACTTTTCAAGCACACAGATCTTTTCTTGCTTCACACCCAGCGAACATTATGATGAAAAGAGAGACAACAGTTGGAAAATAGTCCCTGAGTGAAACAGAGGAAAGTTTAAAATGAACCTGCAACTGCTACAAAGAGATTATTTCATTCATAGAATGAAGTCAAGTCCAATTTAATATATTATATTTGGAAAAGGAACGCCAGGATGAAGGCGGACTGTTGATGTGCAGGTTCTTTTTTTGGTTAAGAGCTTGGATATTTCATATGAGATATAGTACAGCACTTGTCTTTTTGTATTTCGCTAAAGGGAGCAGAGCACAGAAACATGTCGAGATATCCGTGATGAGATCAGTGTGTAGAAAATATTCAGCTTCTTGTTGTCCTTCTTCCCATAGGCCCAAACAAAGGAGCAGGTACGCGTTTCTGATCTGCACATGTTCATCGCCGAGTGCATGGACACACCCAGCTCTGGCAAGTTCCGTGGGCCTGAGGGCTCATCGTGCTCCTTCCTCTGCTGCTGTGAATGGTGAGGAGGAGAAGTGGATGCACCGAGAGAATAAGCAGTGTGTGTGTGTGTGTGTGTGTGTGTGTGTGAGAGAGTGTGAGAGAAAGAGAGAAAGGGCACGGGACTCTTGATTTTTTTTTTTTCTCTCTTTAAAGCACGATATTTCCACTCCAGTGACAGCCCGCCACAATTGCACTCATTTTCCAGATACCCTGCAGGGACGATAAATGCCTTGAGAGTGCACAGCCTGACCTTGGACCACGTCGTCCTCTGTAGTCCATGTATGAATTTTGCATTTAAATTTGTGCTGGAAGGATAGAATGCACTGCACAGTTACAAGGCCAATTACCTGCTTTTTTTACTGTATGAATAATTTATTGTCTCCTCCCGAAGTCAGTTTGTTAGGGCTTTGATGACTAGAAGCATTATGCCAGTAAACATATTTATTGCTGTAGACTGGGTCCACTAAGTAAAATAGATCTACATTATCACTTGAATGACCCACAGTGTACAGGCTTTTATTATTTTAGTGTTGACCTGTCTACCTTGGTTTTGTGCCTCTTGATTATGTATATATATGTATGTCTCTAAATCCTCACAGCAGAAATAGAATAGACACGAGACAGCTAAGCAAGCTGAAAAAAGATGATTAACTGCTGTATATATGCATCAGCATCTGCAAGGTTTTCAGTCAAGGCTGTTCCCCCACTCCTGATTTCATTCTTCGCTCTCCTCATTCCCTTTGTTCACGTCCTCCTCTGAGGGAGATGATTGCTGCACCAGGAAGGACGAGCCCTGCAGCCAACCAGTTAGTTATCAATATGTATGAACTGTTCCTGTTGGAGAGCCAGATGACTGTGCTAATGCACTATGACGCAGAACCTTTTTACTGTTTGCTTTAAAGTGCTTTGTGCAAGGCTGCAAAATAATGTTTGACTACAAAATGTTACAATATTCCAGATGGGATGAAACAAAGATGTGAAGATCTCTGCATTAACCATGGACAGAAAAGATTTTTGTTTTATAGCTTTATTGTGAAGGTGAACTTAGGCAAAATAGAGGGTATGATCAAACTTAGCAACAAGACTCTTGGCTGTCAGACTTCCAGACTTCCAAGCAGTTCCAATGACAAACATCATCAGCGTTTTATTTTATTAATTTAGCAGTAAGAAATTACAAGTCATAGATCTTTTTTACAGTGCACAAGTGCACTTCTAATCCATCATTTTTTAAGTATGATCGTCTGCTATCACAGGCACATACAGCATGTGTCATCAGCGTAGCAGTAGAACTATAATTTGGCCAAGAGATTAAATATAAAAAGAGAAAAGCAGTAGACCAAGAACAGAGCCCTGAGGTACTACAATTTAATGTAGTCTTATTATAGCAAGTTTCTATTCAGTATACCAGCTTGTAGACCTCGTTGACTGTTTTGTTTTGGTAGAAAGAGGTTCAACTGAATCCAGGAAGACTAGAAAGGGCTCGACATAAGTCAATGGTACAACTTTAAACAAGTCTTGTCGCTGTGGTGAAAAGTCAAATGCAGTTAGGGTTGAAGGATCCACGTGTAAATGCATCAGCACCAACATTATATAGATGTTGGTATAGCATCAGAATTGAGTTTTCCATTCCAAACAGGAAAAGTGGGTACATTGGCTGGAGTGAAGGTTATCACACCAGCTGGCCTTAACTAGCTGTCAATGCAGTTTGGGTTTTTTCAGTTCAAATGAATTTATCATGCTATTTTTCCTCTTAAGAAATGACACAATACTATCTTACCTTATTTAGACCATGTGTAGTTACTGTATTTTGGCTTTGTCCTGTTAGTTGGCATGTAAGCAGCTTAGAGAGTTGTGTCTGTATTTTATATAAAGACTTGGACACTGTCAGTGCACTGACATTGAAGACATGTGTCCAAGGGTCATAGGTCTTATTTGCTTTATCTGTACAAGCGAGGGCATTTTAATAAACCAGCAGTTCTTCATTTACTTTCTGTAAAGACAGATTCTCTTCAGAATATTAGTCTTATTATAGAAACTCACTGAAGTGGGAAAGTCATCCCAGCATGCTGTGTGGAAACATAATGGTCACTGTTCAATGCAAAATGGATGTTCTCTGCGCAAACACTGTATCAGGACTAAGCAGTACATATTTAATAGCTTACTGACAGCTTGACTTTTAATTAATATTGTTTACGATCACAGAAATGTGTTTCTTTTAATGAATGTTTGTTTACATTTACTTATTTGCACGTAATGAAGACGTACTGTCCACACAGCTTCATCTGATTTAAATGGATCACATGGGAGCCGTATAGCACAAAGGAGCAAAGCACTGTATATTTAATGCATCTGTTAGTGTTCTCCTGACACTTGTGGGAAGGTTCTCTAATGCTACCTTGATTTAATGGTAACAGTAACAGTAATGGTTATTGCTCAATACATTTGTGTCTTTATATTTGGTATACTGTCTTAATTATTTTACTTCTTTGATTTTAGCAGATAGCTAAAGGGAGTTTGTTAGTGTTTGTATAGGAGGAACTTGTACAGGTTTTTACTCCCATTTGTACTGAATCTTTTCTGTGAAGATGTCACCTTCTCACTGAAAGTATGTGTCTGCAAAATAAAAATCAGGAAAGACTCTGACACTGATTTGCTTTGAATAGTGTAAAACAGTTTTTGTAATTAACAACCCTGTTGTCTAAACTAAACTGGACTATAACCAGCTTTACATGCTGTCCTTAATAACATTAACATGCTTATAGTGACAGTGCTAAAATGCTTGTGTTAAGCAGGTATAATATTTTGCAAGCTAACATTTCCTAATTATCACCAAACACAAGCTCAGCTGATGGCTGAGCCATTAAAAATCTGATGGGCATAATTATCTACACCAAATATTCAAAAAAAAATTGGACACATTACATTTAAGACCACAAATGTCTGTTTAATGGAGCCATGAGAGAAAAAGCCTGGCGATCACTGAAGTCATTAAGATACGTCAATGTTGAGATATTTCACTGAATAATTGAAAAATCTGACATGTTGGTGGGAATAAAATCAAAGGACCACTAAAGTGGACCACAGACATTTGTACAAGATTTTGTGGCAAACCGTCACCAACATCATCAACAACAGTTACTGAGATCTTTCAGTCTGTACCAACATGGTGGACTGACAAACTGACATAGCAGAGCTCTATAAAAAATCTAAGCTTATAAAAATGTACCCAGTGAAAATGAGAATAATGAAATAGTTGAGGCCATCACGATGCTGAATTCCCATATTCCATATTGAACACTCCATACTGTATCTCTGTGGTGCCAGAGGGTCTGAAAAACTTGTGAAATGTGGGACTGTAAACTAATATTTATAATGAAGCTGTGTGAGGTGTACTCTGCAGTGTACTCTGTGTGTGCTGGCATCAGCTGCTATAGAAAATGATAGATGAAACACAAAGCTTGATTGCATGAAACTGATGAGGTAAGGCCCTGTAGTGTGTTGTGGTAGTAGTCTGACTGCCACCACTAGAGGGTGAGAGCAGGCTCTGTCGACAGCCACCAGCCAACCAATGAGAGGAAATCAAAATAATCCAGAAGCAATAAAGAAATGAAAGAAGCCTGAAATACAGGTGCTTTGGAGATGAAGGGAGACATTTGTTACATTTCTTAAAGATAAAAAAGCTGAGTAGAGTACCTAACCTTCAACTCTAGCATTATCAGCTTCATTGAACATGAGGCAAATGGATGCAGAGCCAAAGAAGACGCACTGGAGATGCAAATGGATAAAAATGAGAGAGCATGTGGGACAGAGGAAGATACAATATGTGCACACTCACTCCTCTTAGTGCGGTGGAGTGATATGACTGTCCAATATCCTTAGTACCTGCATGCATTATTTACTCAAGGATGCTACCAGGGCAGAGAGCACTTAGAATCAGACTGACAGAAACTGACCGGCCTGCCCTGAACATTATCGAGTTTCAGGTTAAAGCTGGTTAAACAGTCCCACAGAAGAAACATCCAGGAGAGTCAGAGGCTTTTCTCATCCTGGTTAAATGCATTCAACATGGCAACTGTGACATACATGTAGAGGATTAAAGGACGAGAATATAAACCAACAGGAGCATAAAACCTGATGTTTGCATTAAGCTCATTTATATTCTCTGCACAATATAGACATACATATACTGAGCTCACATAAAATCAGAACATATATGATGAGCGTCCATTAGTGAGCTTCACTCACTCCTGCATCATTCTTCACGTGTTGCCTGATAGTGAGGTAGCATCCTGCATGTTAATGATATGCTGCGCAGGCATGTTGTGCTCTTCAGGGAGTCCATGCTGAGCAGCAGCTGCACCCGCATGTGCAAACCTGTATCTGCCTGCTTTTTGCACACACACACACACACATGCATTTATAAGGTAATGATATTAGCCTTATTAGAGTGTGAAGTGTTAAAGTATATAAATTAAATAAACCTTGTGCATGTTGTAGCCAGTTGTGTTAGTAAGGGTTTTAACTTAATATTGCTATAAAAAGATGGCAACTGTGTCTGATGTGATGGGTGTGTCTCTCTGTGCCAGCTGCTTTCTTGGCCCGACGAACAGGAGATTCAGATTTCTGTGCAATCTGACTGTACATGAAACACAGTGAGAGCATGCCTGTATCTGCTTAAATAACTAATGTGTTGCGTTGGAGTTTGTCAAAGGTATCAGACCTCTGACTGGAGGCCAGGTTTTAGGGCTTGACTGAGCGCCAGCCCTTTTGTGCTATGGCTGCCCCAGCTGGACTGCGGGCCGGGGGGAAAAAACAATGAGATAAATAACACGGGAACTGTGCGGCGGGGTACACAGCCCTACCCCTTCCTGTCTCCGCTGCTGCACACCACCGCCTGTGTGAAAAAAAAAAAACACCTTCCTCTCTTTGTTGCGCCTGGTTGACCATGCCAATATGTCCATCAGCATCAAGCCAACAGGCATCCAACCCCCCCAGAGTCCCCACCCTCTTCCTGGTCTCCTTCCATGTCTTTCATACACTTGCACACACACACACACACACACACACACACACACACACCTGCAGGCATACTGTCTGATCACATGTTCATACACACACACAGCTACAGTATGAGGATGTGATTTTTAACTGCATTCATTCTGAGCAGCTACTTTGAATAAGCTGATTAATCGTGCAGATATTTCTGTGGGTGTGACTTTATGATTCAACAGCAAGACAAGTAGCAAAACAAGCAGCAAGAAAAAGAAGCTGAATGATGGGAGGTGCCATCCTGAGCTGATGGCTGATCAACTTCAGAGGAACACAAACAAAACTTCCTCTGGAAATCTGACAGAGAAAGATAAAGACAGAGCAAGAGATAGCATGCTTTTCTTCAGTCAGATGCACGTGTGCCGTATGTTTTCAGTTCTGTGCCACCCTGAGCTCAAACGAGCAGCGCAGGGGCCAAATCTCCCCTCTGCAGCACTTGGAATGAGAAGAGTGCACCACGGGCTCGACTTGAAAAGAAGCCCATCCAGAACGGAGCAGTACACAAAAGCCTGGCTCATGTAGACAGGGGCAGGCGGCTGCCGGGAGCTGAGCAGCAGCACACCAGACAGACAGACAGACAGACAGATAGACAGACAGACAGGCAGCATGCCCACCCAGACTGTCTCTGATGAAAAAAACTGTTTTGGTAAGGAGCACAGCACACAGAAACAAAAGCTTGCAAGCCACGAAACAACGCCCTTCAAGATCTAACTGTGACTGAGAGAAAAACACACAACTTAACTGAAAGGATATCATGTTGTATATATATTAATGTCGAGCTGGTGAGCTCATCCTTTTCAATTAGTGTTATCCACTCTTGGCCATCTTTTAGCAGGAAATTTGACTTTTAAGACAAAGAAATGAATATATATATATATATAGAGGTAAGGCCTTCAATCTTTCATGAATATTTACATCCTAATCTGAAAATAACTTGCGTGACACTCATTTGTTATGGCCAGAATCAAATTAAAATGACAATTTTGCAATCAACAGGTCTGAAATGTGTTCAGAGATTTGAAATTCTCAATGCAACAGTCACATTGGAGGCAGACAATGCAGGCAACTTGATGCATGTGAGGCAGCAGTAACGCACCGTTAATGTGTGTGTGTGTGCAATCGGGCATGGAGAAAGGAAGAAAAGGGTTTGAAGAGGAGAGAAAAGGGGGTGCAGGGGCCTGAGAGGGGGGGGGCAACAGACAACCAGGAGGAACTCGGAGCAACAGAGTAGGGTGACTTGCAAGAGGTGACATCATCCTTAATTTGAATAATCCCCCAGCCTGGGAGGTGATTGGTTGAGCTGAGAGAAAGCAGAGTTCTCCTGCTAGCCGCTATTCACCCCTTTCAATTTCAGCATGGCGCGCTGTCCTGATGAATGCTGCCTTCAAGGACTCATAGTAACCAATGACAGCATGGTAGTAACCTGTTATTTCTGAGGTTGTATGCTGTACAGAAAATGGTTTGAATAATTCTAAAATAATTTTCTGGTAACAATAACATCTTACATAGTGATCAAGAAGAGTTGTTCTGATTGTGTGAATCTGGAACAAGCCTATTGTGTAATTATTTTTTTTTTTTTACCAGAGGGTAGTGAAACCTAGAATTAAATGAGCCCAATAAAAATCAATTGACACAGGCTCTGTGCTCTCTATGGGTCATTTGTGTATTTTTATGTACTGTGTTCTCACAGTATGCCAAGTGTGGCCACACCAGACATAATAAGCTAAACAGCTGTTCCACCCTCCATTTATCCACTGGCCATTAAACAGGCTGGTAAAGCAGAGAAAGAGACACAACCCTAATTAACATTATGCAAATGACAGCAGTGGCCATTTGACTGCACTGACAAATTTTGTTTTGTACTTAGTCATTCGTCAGTTGAAAATGATTCACCTACCACTGAGTGCTTTGACAGGGTGGAGCCATACAATGACATCGCTAATGGTCTAAAGTTAGATTTGTCATACAGGTGTAGCTGATGTACTTTAACACTACATATTCCTGAACAATTTTGCAATTTTTGCATGGTAAGGTCAGTTTACTTGTAAAGGTTAGAGCTATAAAATTAAAGTTATTAAATATCTCAGCCTCACAATTCTGCCAGCTTATTGAAAGTGAAACACTAAACTGGTAGAGAGCCGCTTTAATTGAAGTACAACAAACCAACCAAGTGCACTCACGATCATTTTCACTATCAGTTAACCTGCAGACGATTTTCCTGAAATGTTAGAGAATAGTTACATTTATACCAGACTATTTTTTTTTTTTTGACCAGGACCAGTAACCTGCAGGCTATAGCATAAAACCCCAGCTAAAATAGTTTCATTCAAATTTGTGAATTAGAAGTGCTAATAAAATTCACATTAATATGACTTTTATTCTCTAACATTTCAAGAAAATTCATATTAAATTCATACTAATATAAATTTTATTAACATTAACATTGAATTAATATAAGTGTCAATAGTATGATAATGGTAACTGGTAGACTTTGTTAAAGGTGCGTGTGTGTAAGATTTGGGGCCTTTATTTTCTAAATAAGGCATATTCATAACTATGTTTTCATGTATGACCTGAAGATATGAATCTTTTTATTTTTGTTTTTTAAACATTCTCCTTTTATATCTACAGTGGGAGCAGGTCCTCTTTCATGGAGGCCGCCATATTGAAACACTGTGTTTCAGTAGCCCACAGTACAGTACAGTAGCCCAGAACAGACAAACTAAATAGTGACACTATGTTACACTAAGAAGATGAGGGTGATGTGAAGAGACTGCAATAGAACGATTAGACCACTAGATGCAACTAAATTCTACACACTGGACCTTTAAGTATGGAGCCAGGCTAGCTGTTTCTCAATTTCCACTTATTATACTAGGAAAAGCTAACTGCTAAGGCTGTAGCTTTATATTTAGCTAGCTGGCTTAAGGCTGATGATACCATGAATGACCTCTCACTGAGCTAACGTTATTAATCATGTAATCATCTTGTTATTATATGACTAATAGATTAATTGAGCATTTCTTTAATCTCGGCAGTTGATACACATGATGATTGGGGGCCGCAGTATGTAAGTGGAGCCTGCTTTTATACATGCCGGCTCGTTTTCACCGTTATAACTGCTCAAGACAACCGTGGGTCTTTCATACACTTTTCATTATTCCGACATTTTCATGAGCACATGAAGGCAGCGGCTGCGCTGTCCTCTCCTCCGCCTGTCCATCCATCCGTCCGCCGGTCTACTACCGTCTATGTGTGTGAGAGAGAGAGTGAGTGTGTGTGTGTGAGTGGAGTGAAGCGTCATTCTCCTCCTTTCTTCCTTTCAGGGAACGCGCATCACTTGAGAGAAACGGCGCCTGAGAACCAGAAGTTTCTTCTTCTCTGTCGGCTCGGCTCGATTCGCTCCGGTTCCCCCCTTCCAAGATACTCCTCCGTTTTTTCCCGGTTTCATTTTTATCCTCATCCTCACTTTCTTTTTTTCTCACTCGAGGAGGGTTCAGCCGGGGTGTAGCACCGAACACAGGGCGTAGCTGGAGAGGATTTGGCTAGCTCCGCCGCTGCACTGACTGGGTAAGGGCGACATTGATTTAGCTTCAGCTAACATGCTAACGTCAGTTTGTAAGCACCGGCAGGCTAATTAACGTTAACCTTAATGAACGTTACGTGTGTCGTGTGTTAAATATTCGACTCTCTGTCGTACTTACCGCGTTATTACTTTATGTTCCCCCCACTGTGACACTGGACCGTTTTCTCTATGTTGTCTCTTTGTGTGACTGAATATTTGTGTTAAAATGTGTAAATGCTTTGCTTTCACTGTCAGCTCGTGTGCTCGTGTCTGAGCCGCTCCGCTCCTGTTGAAAGCGCTGATGGGGCGGTGGCAGGCTGGCTGGCTGCATGCTCTCTGGAAGCGCTCAGCAGACCTGTTAGGCTAACCCTCACACACATTCAGTCTTTTTCATTTATCCCCCCTTTCACTAACACACCGTGCATCCTCTTCTGTGTCACCATTTTGTCTGCCTTTTCCCTCCATAAACTTTTTCCCCCCTCATCTCCCCTCCTTCTCCATCCTCTAGCCTCCATCGCGGATGCCCATTGTTCTGTTTCTGTGACGGGCCAAGTGGCGCTAGTGCTGAGAAATGTTTCAGCCGCCTGATGGGGGTGGTGGGGTGGTCTAACCGGCACATGCAGAGCTGATCATTTTCACAGATGCCCTCTCTGTTTTCTAAACTGAGAGGCATCTGTGGCATTATAAAATAATGATTTCTTTAATCAGACCTCGGGGGGAGTGTATGAAGCTGAAATATCTCACAGAGGTTTGTGCACAGACTCATGCTGGCATGTATAATCAGAGGTGATTAATGTCACCCCCCCACCACCACCAAAAAGTGATCTGCCTTTGTGGTGTGAGAAAGAAGCCACAGCGGCTCCGTCACTGGCTCTTTTTTTTGGTGAGCACAACAAGACAGATTACACTCCTCTCCTGTAGAACAATGGGGAGGAGAAAGCTGTGCCTGCTCCCAAAGCCTGGCCAAACAGCATTTAATAAACTACAATCATGCAAGCATTGGAAATCTTTATCCTTAGCCCACATCGCTGTTCTCCCCTGAGGTGCAGCAGACAGCGACATTAAATTGTCTCAATCCTTGTGGCCGCAGTGGGCATGGGTGGGTCAATAATGTGTGGCCATCGACCATAAGATATTGATGTCATCCTGAGTAAATGGCATCCCAGGGCAACTAATATGAGCGCTTTCAAGGCTCGGCCACGCAGGGCTTGGAGAAACTCCAGGACTCTTAAGTCAGAGGTGGGCTAAGCCATCAGCTAGTCCCCCCTCCAACCCCCCCTTGTACATGGATGAGAGAATGGCTGACTCACAGTGTTGGTGGATGAGGCAGGGAAATGGAGGACAGACAAGCGGCCTAATGCAATCATAGGAAATTAAATTTAGCAGCCATTAAAAACCACGCTCTGTTTTTATGAAGTTATTTAAGATGATCTTAAAAAGCCTGTTAGGTGGAGGATGTGGTTTATTGCCTGAGGCGTGGATTTGTCAGGAACTGGACTTGAATGAATGAAGCAGAGGATTGTAATAGTGAAAAACCAAACAGAAAAATGTATGAAATATGTTCTATGAAAAACTGGGTAGAATCATCTCTGTTTCATTGTGTGGTGGACTGTAGGTTCGTCTGTTGTTCTTAACAGGACGTATCACTTTGTCTCCCGTCACAAGCAGATCTGCGCTCTGTTGGACGAGCCACAATCAAGGGTGTGTGTGTGTATGTGTGTGTGTGTGTGTGTGTCTACAGTGTTAGCTGCCCATCGTGATAAGAAGCCAGACTGCTGCTGTCTGAACCAATCAGAGAGGGCGTACACTAAAACATATTAATAAATAGCTGTTAATGATTAGAATGATTCATAATGAGTAGATTGTAATTTATTTATGTTCAAAATAATAATATCTAGTATCATCTAAAGAGATGCTTATTGATACTTGATATTACTTGTCTGATATTACATATTGAGTGTTTTCTGTTCATTTCCTATTTTATTATCAGTCATTTATTATAACTCCAGTTGAAACCATAATTCAGTTCACTGACTCATAGTTCTTGATAAAAATATGAGAATGTATTGTTTTTTCAAGCATATATAATGAAAATGAAAATATCTTAACAGGCAGTTTGCAGATGCTGCATTGGATTAATGGAACTCTGGATAATATAATTTATGTATGATTATATAATATAATGTTTTCTGACATTTTATAGAGAAATGCGTGGATCAATCAGAAAATGGTTGTTGGAGTCATAGATGATGAAGATAATTGTGATGATGAATGTTTAGTTGCGATCTCGATCTCGTTCCTTGTCTGTTGTGATTGTTCTGTGTAAACGTTACTTCAGCATGGTCACAGAGTATTTCCACGTTCTTCATGAAGGTCATATTTTAGGGCAATTTAAATTCTAATAAGCTCTTTTGCCTCCAGCTGGCCTCTTAACCCCGAGAAGGCAGATGATTGTCCCTCTAATAGACCTGTGTGTCAGCCTGCCCTCAGCCTCAGGACTGCTTTGGGTGTGTGTGTGTGTGTGTGAGTCACACTGAAATCCCCCCAGCTCTCAACTTCTCAACTGTGACAAGGGCAAAGCCTGTGCCTCTGGTCATCAAGCTTTTTTCAGCCTGAACTCGTGATCCTTCTTGATGCACTTCTTGACGCCATTAATAACGACCACCATCATCTGTGGGTCTGTTTTAATGCGCGGCAGCAGCAGAATAGTTTGTTGTTCACAGATAATCAGAACTGAACAGAGACTCTACGTCTGGCTGAATTTCCTTCTCTGTTTTCTGGGTGATTGAGGTTTAAGGAAACTGCCAGCAGCCCAACAGCAGAGATAAAGTAGAGATAAACTTTTCTGTCGTCTGTGCTCCCCAAGTCATGACAGCAGCTTTGGTTGTCACAGTTGTCAGGGCACGCAGTCGGCAGCTGGCGGCGTGGTTTTGAGGCTGTATATGCCAACAGCTGCAGTAATTTGCTGTGTTTGGACGCTCTGAATTCCTCTGGTGGGAGGATGGATAAAGGACATGGTTCACAGCCCTGTTGCTAGGTTCAAGACCAATTTTTTCATGGCACAGTGTGTTAGCGGTGCCTGGTCGTTTGGTGTAGTGTAGCCTTGGAGATGTTAGAAACGAGGCCAGAAATGTCGCTCGCTCACTCGGTCAGTGGTTAGCTCTGCCCGACCACCTGTGGCTCACACATATTTGTGTCATGCGCTCCCTCTTTACATTGGCACTGCTGTACGTTTACTGCTCTGCTCCAGTGGCTGATGTGGTCAAGATTATGTCAGAGGAAACCCCAGCCTGTCCTCACCACGGCCACGTGTGGAATGACAGGTATTTCTGCCAGACGCTGGCGCTGACAGAATGATAAACTCTCTTTACCATGAGCAGCTGTAGGCTGATTTATTTCTCTGTCATATCAATTCCTCCTGGTGACATTTAACTCTGGACGTGCCCTGTCTCAGTGTGTTTGCATGCTGTCACAAAGACTCATCATCAGCTCTGTGTCAAGTGCTAAATGCACGTTCTTTCTGATCACGGTGGACGTGGTGAAAGTGAAGTTTCTGTCATTAGCAGGCAGATGTGCTGTTCTAAGGCCAGGCGTGTGGTTTGCTCTTAGAGAGCTGCCGACCTGGTCAGCCATCCAACCTGCTGCCGCCCTGCGAGCGAGCAGATTCCATCTGGAACGTGCCTTGTTCCACTTCAAACAGGAGGACATAATCCTCTTATGAACACTGTCGTTCCACTTTGTACTTTGCGTGCGTGCGTCCGTGCCCCTGTGCAAAATCTCGAGAGAGATCGCCGAAAGCCTCTCGGGTGTGTTCCTGTCATCCTGTCCAGATGCCATGGTTCTGCCCTCTTCCTCCCGTGTCTGTATCTGGCGTCATTGATCCGAGCCACCAGCTGGTCCTGGGCTGGCCTGATCTCATTTACCCCCAGAGAGGAGCTCGTTTGTGGGCAGACGGCCCATTATGGACATGATCCAGCAGCTCTTCAAGTTACAAATTAGCCTTAGTTTCTGTGTTGCCACTCTGTCAGGTCCTCTGTCTATTTCCTGCTTACCCACTTGTCTCTGCCTACCCATCCCCCCTCTCCCTTTTCATTGTCCTCTCCTCAAACCTCGTCCCTGCTCTTATCTCCCAGGGGAGTGAGCTAACAGCATCAGAGTAATGCACTTCCTCTGCCCGCCTCTGTCTTTTTCTCTGGCCATCCCATCTGTGGAGCTGCTAGCCTGACTCCCCACTTCCTCCTGTGCGATCAATATCCACACCGTTGAGCTCAGCGCTGCCCTGCTGTTTCTCCCTGCAGGCGGTGGAGCTCAGCCAGGCTGTAGTAGGACCCTCGCCGATGGGGCCTTGTTTGTAGTCAGGCTCTGTCTCTGCCCTTATTGTTTTGGGGGGCTGGCGGACCCTCCAGCCCTGCCAGCCCACAGCATTGTCTAGTCTCTGGGACACACTGACGCCTGCCTTTCTGCTGCATATCCTTCCCTCGTTCTTTCTTGTCTTTCTTGGGCTTCTATCTGTCTCTCTCTCTGTCCTCGTAGCTGTGTCTGTGGACTGTTTGAGGACTGCCGAGGCCGACTGTACAAGATTAGCATCTCTCTTTGTCCAGGGTTAACAAGCTCTGTCATGTGTTAATCTGCCCGTCCCCAGGGGGGCCGAGTTTCTCCGAGCCTGGACGCACCATGGGAAGGACGGGCTTTGAGTGTTGTGTGTGTGTGTGTGTGTGTGTGTTGTGTGCATCAGCTTGTTTGGTGTTTGTAGGAAGGAGGGGGTTGGTGTGAACGCACACAATGCACAGCCCTGATGAGCATTGGCATTCTTTCCCATCTGTGGCAGTCCTGCACGCCTTTCTGCTGTTTGTTACATTTTATTATCACAAGAAATGTGATGAGGAAGAAGAGGAATGCTTTTATATCGTCTTGTAATCCTTTAATTTCAGTTGAGGACATTGTAAAATCTCTGTGCGAAGCTCCCAAGAGTTCTTAGGATTAGTGCCAGCCTTTCTGATCACATGTTTCTGTGATCCAGGTGTCTGTCACACAATCTGCTTCTTCTTTCTCTCTCTCTCTCTCTCTCTCGCACACACACAAACAAGTAGACAAGTAAACAAGAAGACACAAAAAAAGACGTGTTCCTTCCTCCCAGCGGGGCCTTTGTTCCTGCTCACTTTGTCTCATTGAGCATCACCGCGGCGCACTGGCCCACCTCAAAATCAATTGGTAGGAATGACAGCGCTGCACGCCGTTAGGGAGTTCACTTGACAATCAGCAGGCGGGGAGATCGGTGTGTTTTTGTTTGTTGATACCCCGCCGTGTGCGAGAGGTAGGTCTGAATAACTAATGGCATCACAGCAGTGTTTTTCCTCACAGTATGTGTTCATCCAACTTTTTATGTGTTTTAAATGTGCATGTGATTAGAAATGTCAGAAAATGCTAAAACATGTCATTATTATGCTTATCTGAGGTGGAAATATGAAGAGATCTAAAGATCTCTCACTGTTTGGCAACCACAGTCCAGATTAGAGAAGATCTGAGTCTCCTACAGTGGTTACTGTACACTGACAGCAATCAATGAGAAGCAGCTTTAGCCCCTGGATGTGCCTCTAAGCCTACATACAAGCTGCCCTACCTTATTGGTGAAGGTTGGTGCAGAGTGCTGAACAAAGTGCTTCACTTGTTCGAGGGGAAAATCATTTAATCTGTATTGCTGGTTACAGTAACACAGACCCTGAAATAAAAGAGAAATACATATTTGTATCTTGATCAGAAAGATACATAAATACATTACATAAATCATGCCTTACTGAACGTGGTTTTGAGCAGGGTTAGTGCATTAATAATACAGCATTTATAGAAACATTAATATTTTGTTATCCTACCATTAAAGGTGTTCCTGGATTAATTTACATGGAATTCCATCTGATAATACAGATTCAATTATATATTTTGCCTAAAACATGCAGAGGACAGTGGAGCAACAATAATGTTGCTTGAAGTTACAGAGCACTTCTAACCAAAGTTGCAACAGTCAGGCAAAGGCGCAGCGTTGCCTAATTTACCACATTTTTTGACATTTGCTCTTTGCATAACATTTTGATGGAAGCCTACGTTCTCTGTCTCTCTCTCTCCCTCTCTCTCTCTCTTTGTCTCTCTCTGTCTCTCTCTCTCTGTGTCTCTAACTCTGTCTCTCTCTCCCTCTCTCTCTCTCTCTGTCTCTCTCTCTCTCTCTTTCTCTGTCTCTCTCTCTCTCTCTGTGTCTCTCTCTCTGTCTGTCTCTGTCTCTCTGTGTCTCTCCCGTGCTCGCTCGGCCCTCCCACAGTCTGTGGGGAATGCCATGGTGAGCAGCGGGCTTTGTTTGGAGTTTATTTGTGTGCAGGACAGAGGCGGTTTCCTGACCTCAGGTCGGGGGTGTTTGGAGAATGTGTGAGCTGTGATTAGCATCAGGTTATCCCTCCCAGCTGAATTTAACTGGCTGTCATGTACCTTCAGACGACTCCCACACACAACACCTATCAGTTCTCTCCATCCGGACCTACACACATCCTGATCAGGGATGTGTTTGGTAACAGTCTGCGGCTCTCAGAGGTTTCAGTTTCCAGAGAGCAGCGGTGAGCTCCTCTGATGTGTTGGAGCTGAGGAAGACACAGTGACATGCAGAGAAACCACCTGCTAAGTGTCCTGACAGAGAGTTTGATTTGCTGTGATCCTGAACTGAGTGCTAATGAGGAGGTTTAGTTTATAGATGACATGGCTTTCTTTGAACTATCTCTTTACTTCTTGTGCTCTACCTGTTCTACCTGCTCACGTGTGATGGTAGTTGTTGCAGCTGTTAGTCTGTCTGTGTTTTGCCAAGGTTTGGCACAATGTAAATGAAACATTCAGCGTGGAGCGTCTCTGCTGCCCATCAGAACTTTTGATCCAGTTCACTAAGAAATAAAGATGGATCTCTGTCTCTGAAGTCCTCTGTAGCATTCATCTCTCTTAGTCCTCTCTGCCAGCCACCGTGTTCCCCTGGTCTTAACTCCACCTTCCAGTTACTGATTAAACATTTCATGAACTGATGCTGGATTGGTTTTGACAGTTCTGATTATGGGTGCTGCCCCATCAATTTAAGAAATGTAAATCTTTCTTTCAGCTTTTTTTTGCAGCATAGTTTTAAGCAGCATGACATTGTTCCAAATCTGGACGCATCATTCTTAAGTTATTGTGTCGTGAGGACACAATGAAATTAAAGCACCAGCGTGTAGGATTTAGTGGCATCGAGCTGTGGAGAAACTGAGAGAAACACTTAGTAAGTAACTAAAACATAATTCTCTGATGATGGTCATCGTACACGAAAATGAAGGTAATGCATATTATATATTATATTACAGCATGGACCTTTAAGGCTGTAACCAATCACTATTTCCGTCACCGAGTTATCTCCTGCCCAGCTTTTGTCCGACTGCCTAATGAATAATCTGCTCCATTGTCAAAATGATTTTGGTTTCATCTTCTGTCGATCATCTAACTGATTCATTAACTCTGTTTGAATCATTTTTGGTGACTTTCTTCTCTGGTATGACATAATTGAACTTAAACTTATCAAAAGAATGCATTGTGTGTGGGTTGTATAATGGAAGCTGTGAGTCTAAGTAGCTCTAAATGGGGTGTAGAGTTGACTGAGACTACTGTTGTGATTTAGAGTAGGTTGAATGGACAATCTCAGGCACCGTGCCAGCATGTGGCGTCTTGAATCTGACATTCACCCCCTTGAAAAGAGGAGGAGTGATATACAGACAGACACGCGTGTGCGCAAAGACATACTCCCGACTTATTTGAGTATTTTTGGTCTCAGTCACAAGTAAAACTGCATCAAATCCGGGCGGCCCGCTTCAGTCCTGCTCGGCCCTGTGCAGCAGTGCCGTAAGCAAGAGAGCAGTAAATTATTGAAGCAGTTCTACTTAAAGCTCGCAGGGTCGGGTTCCTTGAAGAGACAAAGGAAGAGACATTTAAGACATCGCCAGTTGTTGTCTTTCCACATGAGTCCAGTATAAGTTTTAAATTAAACAAACATCCATTCAGAGCTTCGTCATTTATGATTTTACACGAGGAGAGGGGCTCTGGCTGTGACGCTTTACCAGCCAAAGAGCAAACTGTTTGCTGCACACTAAGATAAAAGCACGTCAATTGCAGGGTCACAGGCCGCTCAGCGCTCGTTAAAACTGCCTTCAGAAACCAGAACCACAGAGATCCTCAGGCCGAACCCTCCTATGCTTTGGTTACGTCTTAAGTGTTTCTGTCAAGCTCATGCGGGTTCATGTCAGCATTAACGGAAGGCTACACGGACCACAAAAGCTCACTTTCTTTTTGCATCTTTTGTACCATCCCCAACCCCCCACCACCGCTGCCACTGCCTCCTTCCCCCACAATCCCTCTCTTTGACTACTATTTAGAGTAGGCCCCGGGGATAGAAGAAGGCTCACAGAATGCATATGCGCACACGTGTACACAGTTGTGTACTGTGAAAGCAGAGCTGTACCACAGTGAATCATACATGGCCTTGGATGGTTGGTTGGTCGGAGTGAGCTGGGGGCATTGTGATTTAGGAGGTGAAGAGTCCCTCTCTCTACCCGACGGGTTGTGATTAAGCGCGAGCATATCTGACATTAAGCTAACATTTAGCTCAGTCACACACACGGCAGCTTCTTAATCAGCCTTTACACTGTGTCCTCTCTTTCTGTTCTTTAAATGTAACCTCCAGCCTGCAAACAGACATGTTTAGTGGATATACTTCCCCCACCCTCTGCACACTCACAGCAGTAGATTGTACTGATGCAAAAAAGGGGGTCGAAGTACCAGTTTAGTTTTTTGTTTAAATATGCTGATGACCTGATTATTCAAGACCGGCGTGCGAGCGTCTAGACAGTCAGAAAAGCTCAGATCCCTCAGCGGAGTTGGATGCCTTCCAGTTATTGACAGTATAGGCCCAAACACTGCTGCTATGTGTCAGGGATACGGACGCACACACACACACACACACACACACATTTTGTTAATGTCCCAGTGCGCGTATTAGGAAGGGATGATGCCTCGGAGGATGAGCACACCTAGGCCATCATTAACTTCCTGCCAGAGGCCATTTGAGTTCAACAACAAGAATGGATGGCCTAAGAGCAGACTTTACAGAATGTCTTACTTAATATCAAATAATGAACTTGCACAAACACATTCACAGAGTGCATACATCAGACCTACAGTGTGTTTCATAGCAGTGTGTGTGTGTGGACAGTGAGGATGGAGTGGGGGGGTTAGAATGGTTCCTTCACTGGTTTTTCCTGATCCTGTACTTGGACCTCCGCCTGTGGTCTTTGTGTGGTTTAGTATTTGTGTGGGTTTCCTTTGTTCTCAGGCACTGTGTAGCTCATCTTTGAGGCTTGCAGGGAATTCGGAGTGGGACGCTGCCTGGAAGCTGCAACCACATGACTTGTCCGACACACTGCTAGGGCCAACAAAACACATTTTTGCAGAGTCAACTACATTTAAAATTTCACAGTGAAAAATCTGCCAAATCTTATATCTTCCAAATCTTATATAAAAATCTTCAATCTTCTATCTATCTTAGATAGATAGATGGAGTATGTAATACTCCATATGTATATGGCAATAACTTGTGCAAAATATGTCCATCAGCTCAACTGTTCCAGAGCAAGTCTCGTTATGGCGGTTGGTAGGAATGACCTCCTGTAGCGTCTTTCTTACAGTGGAGCTGCAGGAGTCTGACTGAAACTGCTCTGTTGTTTAAGCAGGAGGTCATGCAGTGGATGGGAGTTGTTGTCCATAATAGTGAGCAGTTTGTAGAGCATCCTTTTTTCCACAGCCAGCTGCAGGAGCTCCAGAGCAGCACAGAGCCAGCCTTCTTGATCAGATTGTTCAGTTTTTTGTGTGGCTGGCTCTGATGCTGCTGCCCCAACAGATGGCTGCAAAGGAGACTGCACTCGCAACAACAGACTGGTGGAACATCTGCAACGTCTTACTGCACACATTAAAGGACCTGAGCTTCCACAGGAAGTAGAGTCTGCTCTGTCCCTTCCTGTAGACAGCCTCAGTGTTGCATCTCCAATCTAGTCAGTCCGGTGCGTGCCCAAGTACTTATAGTCCTGCACCTGTACGTCCTTACCCAGGATGGAAACTATCCTCCTGAAGTTCACAATCATCTCCCTTGTTTTGGCCACAAAGTGATCAACCAGATTCCTGTACTCGGGTCTAGGGAGGTGGTCACCTGAGGTCTTAGATGGGCCAAAACCAGTTTCTCCAGGACTTTCATGACATGAGACATCAAGGCAACTGGTCTGTAGTCATTGAGCACAGCTGGATGTGACTTCTTAGGTACCAGAACAAGTCAGGATATCTTCCACAGCACCGGAACCTTCTCCTCCATCAGACTCAAGTTGAATAGGTGCTGTAGAACCCCCCCTAACCCTAACCCTAACCCTGTTGTGGGGGTCGGGAGATATGGAGGGTCATCAGAAGTGTGGGAGAGAAGAGGCTGTGGGGTCTGTGTGGCTAAGAGAGGGGTGAACTGAGGCTTAACTTAAGGGCACCAGCGAGACTCCCACTCCACTTCCGCAATGCTCAGCTTTTGTTTTTTAGCTGAATGCTGAGCAGAACTGCAGCTTGGTGAAGTAGGTATTCTCCTGCAGATCCTTTGTGTGTCACTCAAGCCAGAGTAGGTCAGGACAGCTGCCTGGTCTGAGGTCATGAGCAGAAATCCTCTGTGGATTACACCATTTTATGTCCTAAACATTTCACATGGCGCTCCGTAATGAAATGTCTTGAAATGAACCTAATGTAGCTGACAAAGCCATCTGTCTGGAATCTGCTGCTGGAAATGTGCGCTAACTCACCAGCCAGTATGTATCAGTCCGATGAATACTGAATTCTGTCCCCTATGGGTTGAAAATGCCAGCTCATGTTTTACAGCCGAGGTTGCAGCTTTGATGGAGCCAAAGATAGTGCTAAAGAGGATTTCCCATCCAGGGTTTGCCCTGGTTCTTGGAGGAAAGTATTAGAACAGTTGGATGGATGGTAGGCCAATTTTATCAGCCGATATTGGCCTATCAGAGATACACTGTACATATATAGGTGTAAATGTTATTGATCTGAATCATTTTTTACAGGAGAAAATGCAGAAAAAAGATGTTTAGGATCATTATGATCCATTAATTATGATCTATTTTTGATCTATTATCTATTTTTGTGTAATACATTGTCCTGTAATGAAACCTAAAGTGATGCCATCCCACTCTGACCCTCTGGACTAATGTAAATCCACCATCGGCAGCTGTGCTCGAGGTGCCAATGAACCAGCAAAACATTTAACCCTCGGCCTCTTTAGTGGAGCTGCTTTATCAATAATGGAGATAACTGGGGTTGTGCCGCCCACACACAGTCCAATATGTGTGTAATTGTATGAATGTGGAGCGGGGCGGTAGAGCTGAAGGGGGTTTCTCAGCAAAACTGTCCATTGATAAGTAGAATAAAAGGATTGTTGAGGAATTGAACTTCCAGCTCTTAGAAAACATGGCAGCCTCTGAACAGGCTGACTTAGAACGTTCAACTCTCTTCTCAAGTTTTTCCGCTTAGCACCCACTCACTCAGTGAAAAGTTTAATTAAGTTTAATGAAAACCTGTAATAGTATTAATCGGTTAAATGATTCAGTCGGCAGCACTGCAGTAATAAAGGATGAAATTCAAGAAGGTGTAAAGCTGCTGGAACACACTGGAGAAGCAAGATGGAAAATACACATCATAGCTTCATAATTATTCATGGTGGTCACAATTACTAAAATCTAAATGTTTCCTCAGCACTACATTGGAAAGTACACAGAGATGTATGTACAGGGTCACTGGGTCAGCTAACAGCTAACGTGGATTCTGTTTGTCTGTCTGCTGAAATACGAACAATATTACAGTGTGTCTCAAAATACCTCCACCTCCAGTTTCTGTGAAGAGTAGATAAAAAGTCTATTTCTTAAGTAGGTTCCTGCCCTGGTTTCCAGCCTGTTTATGCTCACCACTGACTGATGGTCTTAATGACGCAGGGCCGGAGTGAGCAATAGAGCCTGAGAGAAGTGCAATCTCACAGCTGTCTGGAGACTCGCAGGAGAAAGAGAAATGTTCCTCTGGCTGTAGTGTGCAATCAGGATTTATCACACACTATTTTTCTCACACAGTCAAACACGCACGCACACACACACACACAGCAGTGTGGGGTAGTTTGGAGCTGAGCAGTGAAATGAGCAGCCTGGACAGATGCTTTAAGTTTACTGTGGGAAGAGAACCAGAGTCTGAACGAGAGAGGAGGGAATCGTGATTGGACACAATCTCATTTCCTGGTTCACTGCTCGGTCAGATTTGGTTCCAGCATTGATAGCTGCACCGGGTCGTAGTCAAACAGCAGTGTGCTTCATGTGGGTGGAGTTTGATATGTCAAAACTTTGTCCTGATGCAGTCAGCCACATGCACACACACACACACACACACACACACTCAAGTAATGTCCTTTTACCTGTTCAGGGCTGTAGGTGATCTTTCTTTTTCTTTTCTAGGATGAAGAAGGAATGACCTGCCCTACTCTGCCAGTGATTGGCTTCCCTTGATGTTCTTACAATGACTCAGACTTCTCATGCCTTCACATAACTTACTCAACCAACAAAGGCAACAAGCACCGGCCAATCAGAGGCAGATCTGGGCGAATCTTTTCTTCCATCCTATCAGAAGAAAACTGGCGAGATTTAGTCACATGCAGAAACTGTCCAATCAGAGCTTCTAAAATGATGAAATCTGACAGCAACAGTTGTCATTCCAGCTTGCCAGCTTGACAACTTAAAGTAATGACACCATTGAATAAGTGATAAATCTGCGACTGTTTATATTATAGTAACCTGCATCCTGTGCAAGAATGGAAAGTTTTACAGGCGCAGCAACAGTAACTAAGGGAGGCAGAGCTGAGGTTAAACATTCATGATGTTTCTTCAGACGCCTGAACGTGAGCGCGGCGTGTAAGACAGGCAGGCAACCACAGGTTGTTCTGAGACCAAAAATGAAAGCAGCCTGTGTCGCAGCACCTCCCTCCCTCACACCAGCGTCCAGCCACTCTCCTAAAAGCTGCGCCTGGTTGTGGTTAGTGACATAATTAAGCCAACTGTCCACGTTCCCTGGCATTTAAAAACCTCCTGTGACTGAAGGGTGCGGTGCGAGTGGCTTCTCGCAGCTACCCGCCGTCTCCCTCTCAGCCTCCTCGCTTGTTTTGGGTGGCGTCCTGTTGCACTAGCTCTGCTCTCGTGTTGTTTGGAATACATGGGTATTTTTTATCTTAGTTCCTCTCTCTCTCTCTCTCTCTCTCTTCTTTCTCTCCCCCTCTGGCCCTGCTCAGCTGCTCCGGCCATCTGTGCAAAGGCAAACAGAGAACAGAGGGATGGAAGGAGAGCGGTAGTGGTGGGGGAGGAAAGGACATGGAGCAAGGGGAATGGTAAGGAGAAAGGGAGGATCAGTAGAGAATGAAAGAGGGCCTTTTGACATGTGAGATTTAGTTTAGAAGATGAGTAAAGGATGATGGAAGAGGGAAAGAAAGACGAGGAAGAGAATTGTTTCCAGAAAGCTAGCAGCATAAAGATGATGTCTGTCCTCTAGAAATAGGACAGTGAGTGTGTGCATACAAGTTTAGGTCAGTGGAAACTAGGATGACTAGTGATGTCTGGATTTTAGAGTTAGACCAGCAAACATGGGCCAATAGTGAGCTCATTCTATGCCTTGTTTTTTCCCTCTCTCTCTCTCTCTCTCTCTTCTCTCCCCCCGTCCCACCTTCCCTCTCTGTTCCCATGCTCCACAGGCCAAGCCTCTTCCTCTGGGCCAGCCTCTGTGTTGCCTCACAGTTTGTCTCAGCGCTTAGCTTCCTGCACGGGCAGCTCCTCTCTCTGTTTGTAAACTTTGACGAGCCCAGTTTCCTGCTACCCACCACCACCACTTCCCTCAACACTTCTGTCACACTTGTAAAATACCTATCCTCTTCCTCGCATCCTTCATTTGAAGGGGTGAGGGGAGGAAACAGAATAAAAGACAGTCGTCTCATGTTGATGCAGACACTTTATGACAGCTTGTATTACAGATGATTTCCCTTCATCGGGCGTTGTATGCCTCGCATCCCACTTCTTGTCTTCAGTTGCTCATTTGTGTGTCTGCTCTCTTTGTGACCCATGAGTCAAACTGTCTATCTTTGGCTTTACTGGCCATGCCTTGACCCACTTAGAGAACACATCCACGCCTGCCTCACCTCAGCCTACTTTTCTTTATAGAACCATTCTATCCTCATCATGTGAAGCTTCTCTCATCCATGTGCAGATTAAAAACTTGTCTGTGTGTCTTCACGTTGATACAGGTGGCACATTCTGTGCACATGTGTGCAGTTTGCGTGCTAAACCTTTCTGCTCTCCCTTGAGTGTTCCATCCCAGAAAACTAGTCTTCCACACTAGTGGCTCTCGTGCCATTTTGTACCAAGGAAGAAAAACAAACCCGTAGCAACCATGCTGGCCAAGTGTGTCACTGAGCTTTTCAGTGTCACAGAGGGGACCGTTTGCCTCCGCACTGCAGTTGCCATTGAAATAAAGGAGGCTGTTTGCAGCAGACATGTCCTCCCTCTGCACACATATTGAACTCATCTTAAAATGTGTTGAGCAAATGTCTGTCCCTCACAGCACGACTCATGAAGATGTTTTTTTGCATGACCGCCTTTAATATGACAGTTGTTGTTGTTCTCCATGAGTTACATCCTCCTGTTAAAGCTCTTATATCACGGCACTTCCTGTTCTATTTCTGTCCTAACAAATGATTTGTCTGCTAACTCTTGGATGAATAAAAGTGTTTATCTGTCTGTGATGCTGAAGCTGTAAGAAGGTACAAGCCATAGCTTTATCTGACTAGCTCCAGCAACATTCCTGGGGCTCTGTGTACTGATAGAAGAAAGTGCCTTACATGTCTGGTCTTGCTGTTGACTAACTGTGTTGTACTGTATATCATCCTGTCTCTCCCCAGACCACATCTTGCCATCTTCAGAAAGCCTGTAGACCTTTGACCATCCTGTGAGATTTAAGTCCATCAGCCCTGCCCCGCAGAGACGGACAGCTACCACTAAAGTGGAGATGAAGCCGGATGGGGTTGTCACGGCAGCACTGGAGCCAATGGAAACGTTGGAATCCAATCCAGTAAACGAGGGAGCACAGGAGCCCAGCGAGGCTGCCAGTCCTGGTGGAGAGGAGATGCCACAGCAAGCTGCAGGGGAAACGGGCCAGGTGGCACCCCAGCCAAACCAGGCCAAGGAAACCCTGGCTGCCAAGTCCAACAACAAGTCTTCAGGAGACTCCAAAGGCAAGACAACCAACAAGACCACAGCCAAGGCAAAACCTGGCACCACCAGTCCAACCAAGACCACGACTGGCTCACGGCCCAACACATCCCAGAGCCGCCTCTCAAATGGCGTGTCCAAGCCCCAGACCAACGGAGTGGCTAAAAAGACCCCAGCTGCTGGAGTCACAAAGAGCACCCCGACCACAGCTCCCACCAAAAAACCAACAGGCCCGGCCGGAGCTCCAGCATCCAAGAGCAAAGTGGGTGAGAAGAAAACTGCAGGGACTGCTCCCATAACCAATGGCGCAAAGTCGACAACTGGAACAACAGCAGCCAAGAAGACCCCGTCCACGACCGCTAACGGTGTCAAAAGCAACACCACCACAGCTGCCGCTACTAAAAAGGCCCCAGGTCAGTGAAAATGTCAGCGCCAAACCAAAAAATGAGATGAGTGTGGTTCAAAATGTAGGCTGTAAGTCTAGCATGAAATGTCTTCACAGCTCACACTCTAATGAGGAGTGTTCATTGTAATGTGATGACATGCAGATATATGCACATAGATGGATTCAGCACACATATTAGACATGCCAGAGTGGCTGCTGCTGATCTAGAAATGCATTTGCCCCATATCCTTATGACACACACAGATATGTCTGCCTGACCTACATCTGTGATACACATTACTGTTATACTATATAATGCTGGGCTTCACATATTTCTTAACGTGTTCTCTCTCCTCTCCTTCAGCTTCCAAACCTGCCTCTGCGACCCCCACCAAGCCCAGCTCCACTGCCTCACCCAAGCCCCCTGTTTCCAAGACAACAAGGTAGGTGTGATATTTGTGTAGAACTGAAGCCTAACCCTCGCCGACATGTGCGTCTGTGCACATGGACGAAGGAGATTTCCTCTGTGTCTGTAGGAAGCACAGACAGCTGTCTGTAATTGGTCCTCTCCTCAGACCTGTTTCAGGCACAGTGGTCTCCTTTTATTAAAACCCTTTCCAACGGAGAAAATCTGCAAATTTGCTCCAGAACAGCAGCAAATGAGAATAAATTGCCATATACATAAGAACTGTAGGGAATAAGGTCAGCATATAAAACTCCTCAGTGCCAAGGGAGAAGCCGTTGGTTCAGAAAGGCTTCACTTGGCTGCAGGTTCAAAGAAGACCCTGTTTAAGAAAAAATACCCTGGAGGAATTAGGGACAATGATCCCCCACATAGAGACTTGGAAGGACTGCATATAAGTAGGCCAACAAGCAGCCAATGTCAGAACAAGCCTTGAAGGAATGCCTCACAGGGTTTCACCAGAGAAAGCATTATTTTCATACAGCAGCATTATTAATAAAAACAAGTTTGTGGTTCACAGACAGGAGGAGGAAGAATTGAGAACAGGAGAATGCCCTTATGTTTTTGTTTCTTTATCGTGAGCACTGTGTGTGTGTGTGTGTGTGTGTGTGTGTGTGTGTGTGTGTGTGTGTGTGTGTGTGTGTGTTTTTGTGTGATCAAGTCAACATGTGTTCCTCTCCTGAGTCACACTGTGGGCATGGTGTCGGGTCCTGAGGTGACTTGGCCACAGACCAGGACAGGAAGCTGAAGGAGGTCTTTGTCTGACACAGCGGTGATCCTGATCAGATAGAGCCTTCAGGAGTCTGACTGTTCTTTCAACAGAGGCTCACCCGCCATCTCCTCTTCTTCTTTGTTTGTTTGTTAGACCAATAGCCTCTTTCTTCCATACAGTTATGCTGTGATGGTGTATGGTATGATGTGTTATGTCATCATGTTGGTATGTGTGTGTAGACACTTTGTTCAGTCAGAAACACTTGCGTCAAACAGATCCCAAATTTATTATCACACAGGAAGTGGGAGAATAACTGTAAAGTGCAAGCAAGCAAGGAACGTGCTTTAACGCTTTAGTTTAGTAGTGAGTCTGTTGGGTAATTATGGAGCTACAGCTAGCAGCTTCTTAGCTTAGCTTAGCAGAGGGAAACAACTAGCCTAACTCTATCTAAATATAACAAAATCTGACCACCAGCAGAGTAAGTGTAAAAAATGTCAAACAGAATACTGACATAGTTTGCGTAGTGATATTAGGACGATCTGGGAGGCAGATTCTGCCCCTAATTTAACCCCTAAATTCCACCGGGCCCGACAGCGACGCATTCTGGCTTCACCGCCATAGCTAATCGCGCCTGTTCTAGACAATGCTTGTAAATTTCACCATGAGCGATGCGGCGCGTTCCAGAAGCTCGAGACGCTCCGCTCTGCGGAGAATACACAGCTGGTCTATATTTTATAGAAGATGCGTCAAACAGCACAGAGCTGAGAAACGACGTAGAGAATCCAAATCCAAACACGACATGCTGTGCAGACCAGACCATAAAAACAGACCACAGGGAAACTCCGAAAACACGTAACCTTCTTACTCATCGCTTACTCTTATAGTAGAAGCGTGTAACACAACACAAAATGGCCAAATGTGAGCAAGTAAACACAATCTGGCGTTATGAAGCTGCTAGGAGAACGCTGAGCTGTGCCTGGTCAAAGACAACCTCTGCAGATGAACCTCTGCAGAAGAAACGCACTGGTTGAGCAGCTGTATTTGGTAGGAAAGGCCGTGCAGTTGAGAGTTTACACAAGGAGAAGAGAATCCATCTCTCCCTCCACACTAAAGCTGGGTGGATGCTAGGCATCAGCACATAGTGAGTGTCAGCTGATAAGTAACAGAAATGATAGTACACTTCTGTAGTACAGAACTTTTTTAAACCGTCTGATTTGAAAGAAGGTCTCAGACATGTCTTATTGTCTGGGCTTCCCTCCAGAGGACACAGCTCTGGCCATCAGCACAGTCAGATCAGCCAAAGGATACAGTCATAAGTCTGCTTATTTTTCAGCATGTTCCCTGTTTTCTTCTGTTCAGTCATTAGCAACAGACAGTAAGGTGTTTCATCCCTCAGGTCCCCTCCCCCCTCCACATGCCACATGCTGGGTAGCAGTTGGATTGTGGAGATTACGCTCAGATTACAGCTTTATACAATGGTTGATGTGCCAACATCTCATTAAAAAGTATTACACAAGGGTATGCTGGTAATCACCATGACAGTACAGGACACTCAATATGCGACCTTTCTGAACTGTCATGGTGATTTCATTCATAACCTTCATCGTGTTCACTCAGTTCTCTGTGGAACATGAATCACCATGTCCAAGTCACATTAATACAGTTCTATACAAATATCTCAAGATCATATTGAATGCAGTAAACTGTGCGACAAGTTCTTTATATTCAAACATGCAGCACATATAATATTTGTCATGGCGTACACAGACAAGTTAAGTGCATGCTCTTAAATTTACAGACATGACCTCACACTGTAAAGAATCTGCTGTGTTCATCACTTTGTAGAATTTTAACATCTCTCTCCAGCCCATCATTCATGTTCAGTCAGCATGTCATGCATTGACAGAGTGCCTCCACTGTAGTTTGGAATAATCAGCACATTTTGTCAATATAAATTAAGAGGGCTTTGTTTTTTTTCCAAATGACAAATGGCTGGAAATATACAAATGTCAGCTAAAATCTAATAATAACTGTTTGCTAGTGAATGGGTGCTGCCCCCAGGACCAAATATTGCATTAAAAGGGCAGTTCTTCATTTTAGTCTTCAGTATTTTTGTGCATGAATAAAACATGTGATTAAGACGTCTGTGCCTGTCCTCTATCCCTGGATATAGTCCAAGGGGTAGAAAAGAAGAAAAGCTTGATGGATCCTATCAATATTCTCCGTAAAGTTGACCCCGTGCTCCCACTCAGACCCCGTCATACTCGCTCATCAAGTGATGGGTTAGGCTGTGAAATAAAAAGAGCTGCTTGCTAACACATTTGTCAAAAGACTGAGCTGAAAACCAGCCGAGGCTAATACTGTAATGAGGTTAAGATTGGATTGCACTTTAGATGCAGTATTTGTGTTGTCAGTGTGAGTCAGTAAAAAGTTTTGCACAGAGCAGACGTGTTGCACAGACAAGAATTCAGCCTGAATCTACATGAGGGAGGTCTAACATGACTGAACTAACGCGCGTGTGTGTGTGCGTGCACGTCAGCATTTGTATGTGATGTGTTTTGACAGAGGCATACATTTCTGCTTTAATTAGATTTTGACCTTTTGCAGCTTCACTCAGTTCTTAATTCAGGCCTGCTATCAGCAGAGTGGTAGAGAGCTCGACAGATAACATTAACTGATACACACCCTGCCTCCACTGCGGCTGTCACACACACACACACACACAGTGGGTCTCTCAATTCACTCTGAGGTTCCATTGATTGAATTCCATCTGCAGCAGGTTCCAGTTATTAGACAAATAAAGCACAGAGCCAAAGCCTGTTCACTAAGTGACATCAATCTAATTTTGGGCCACTCATGAGTGTTTTGTTTCTCCTGTTCAGCTGCAGGTTTTAGCCAGATTAAATTAGGTGTTTCTGGCTAAAACCTGCAGCTTAATTAGCCTCCAGCTCGTTTGAAAGGTTGTGAATAAAAAATGTTTTTTAGTTTTTAGTCTTCGGGCACTCTCTGTGACTGTGAAGTGAAACCAGTGCAGAAGTAGTTCCTTGAATGGCCAGAGCTGATTTCATGAAAACTGTACTGAGGGTGAACTTTTATAGAACACACCTGTTCAGATCACATTCAGACTTGGGCCTAAGTTCCACCGGGCACAGAAGCGTTCTGTATGCATGGCAGCCATTCTAGTCACTGTTTCAAACCCCACCAGAAGCACTGTAGTCTGTTTTTTGCTCTTATTTTTTTGGTCTTTCCAAGCTTTATTGATAGAGACAGCTGAAGAGTGACAGGAAATGCCACGGGTCACGATTCGAACCCGGGCCAGCCCCAGTGAGCCTTCGCATATGGGGCAGTCGCTCTACTGACCGAGCTAAGCGCCGCCCCACCACGGTCTGTTTAAAGCAGACACACAGGGAACGTACGCGCCGCAGCTTACGTCCCCAGTAAGAAAGCTGTTCTGTTTTTGATCAATCTGCACAGAGCAGCTCAAGCTGGCAGGAAATGAATCCAGTCTTTTCTCAAAATAAAACTTCCTGTGCAAACTTCTGGCCATAAAAACAGCCAAAAGAGAAATTAACTATTAACTATGTAGCATACTAACATATTTACAACATATTAAACCAGGAAAAAATCTGAGCATGTCTGACGGGCTAAACACTTCTGTAACGCTCCTGGTTTGAAGTTGTGTGGAGGATGGACCAAAACAGCATTGCCACCACAATGTGACAGAGACGTGCCCTGTGTGGTTTCTGCATTAAAGTTATGCAGAATTAGGACTAGTGCTGTAGTGTTACACTAATCTCACGATACGATACATGATATTCAGCCAACAATAAGATTTGATACTCTGACTGGACAGAGAGTCTACAGCTTGCAAATGCTGGATAAAATGAATCTGTTTCCTGACATATCACTCCTCAAACAGTACTAGTAAAGAGTTTTTGAATGAAAATATTATTTTTCAATCCCTTTGCCTGACATACATATGCAGTTTTTCAACCAAATATGTGAAGAAGAATAAAATAATTGCCTTTCTACTCTGTCTAGTAACGTTTGTCCATTCGTTGACTGCGCTTTCAGTCTGTCGAACATCAACAAGGAAGTGTCTCAGACACAGACACAAATCGAACATCTTCATCTCATCCCCAAATCTCAGGAAAATGGTGCAAAAAGCACATCTCTCCATCAAAAACCATCTCGGAGATATTCACAGAAAGCTTCAGACTTTTTGGGCAGATCCACCCAATCCTAAATCTAAAGTGATGGGAGCACTTCTGCTTTTAAGCATGATGGTGCTGGATTTATATTTGCCACCATTCTCTTGAATCTCCTCACTCTGACTGCGTAAACAGGAAGAGGAAGACGTCTGTGTAAAGAGTATCTAGACAGGTAACTTGCTAGAAAAGCTCTACAGTGAGACTAGTGGCTGGCTGACCGGATCACTATAAAAATCTATACTTTCTGAGGAAACAAAATATCGACGTATATTGCAGGATCGATAAAATTGCTCAGCCTTAATTAGGAGTGTGGCAGCTTTGATTGCTAGGTGGGTGCCTTGGCATCATTCAGCCCACCTGAGCTCCACCCATTCTCCATCTCTTTGCTCAGTTTTGGAGCCGGCAGAGGCAGGACTGCCAAGATGGAGATGGCCAAAGCCACCACTGAGCTTCGTTATGGAGACTACATCCATGTTTTATCGTCTGAGTGCACTTCACCTGTCTACTAACTACTGCGATGGGTCAGTTAGAGTTTTGAAGCTGAGTCAATGCTAATAGATGTTGTTTGCATCCTAAAAATGATAACAGTGTAGTGAAGTGTGATAACGACACACTGTGTGTGTGTGTGTGTGTGTGTGTGTGTGTGCTCGTGGGCACCTGCTGTTTGAAGCTGATTACCCACAGCACGCAGTCTGTGACAGGAAACATTTGAGGCTGATTAGTGTGTAAATGGAGAAAGTAGAAAATCATTACAGTTGTCTGAACATTGCATCTATGCATGCTGGGATGTATGCTAACAGTCCATGTGTCAGCTTGTGTGCATGAATATGGACCATTTTTTATCCTGGGCAGCTGCAAAGATGATTCATGTCCAGTTATGCATCATAATCGGGGACTATAATGCAGCGTGCAAGCCGCCCATCAGGACAGTATGACACGCTGTGCGTACACTATATACAGGCGGTGCATCAGTGTGTGAACGTATGTGCTGCTCATAGTAGGAGCAGCATGTGATTAGGATGCAGAACGTGTTCTTTTGCCGGTCTGTAGCTTGGTATGATGCAGCGAGGTAAAGGAGGAAAGGAGACATATATGTTGGCTCTCTGAACACGTGGCACGCTCGCACGTGCCGCTGTGCTGCTTCCTCCCGGCTGGCTTGCTGCATCAGGATGGAGTAAAATGAAAATGGTGGCAGTATGGAAGCTACACGGCTAAATAAGTCATGTGTCCCTGCTGAGCTCCCATCAGTGCTGCCAGAGATGCAGGCAGAGTGTGAAGGCTGTGAGATGTGTGCATGAATTTGTGTTTGTGTATGCGATGGAGGGAGAGAGAGGCAGAGGGTATCCCTGTGTGAAACAGAGGAAGTCTTACCCTTCACTAGACTAGAGGACAGAACAAGGGTACTGAGTCCTTTTTGCACAATCTCGGAGGAAACGGGGCGAGCGTGCTGCCAGGCGATCAGGTGCTTTTCCATTTTTGCCGTCACTCTCCTGCCCTCCACTCAGCTCTCCGTGTTCCCACATTAGTCATGCTGTTTTCCTCAGTGATGGGCCCTCGGGGATGATAAATTTTTATTGCAGCGGATTAAATGCAACCCTCCTCATGATCTAACAAATTACTGCTGATGTAATGGTCCAGCACTGGTGTGTGGGTGTGTTTGTGTGTGGTGAGCAGTAGCCCGGGTCCTCGCCCCAGACGCTGCTCCACCATCCAGCCCCAAAAGCAGACGACATGTTGCGCAGGCTGTAAATCTCCTGTCCTGCTGCGGGTGTGGTCGATGTCGATGTGATGCGGTCTTCCGCTGCCATGATTCTTATAAAGGTTCAGCTGCATAGCCAATTACCAAATGGATTCAGTGGGAGTCTGGGGGAGGGAGGGAGGGACAGAAGGAGGCGTGTGTGTTTGAGTGTGAGACAAAGGTTTGATGTGCATGGGTGTGTTTGTGGGTGTGTTCACATGTAATGGATATCAGAGAAAACACTCTGTGGAAAGCAGTTTGTGTTTCACTCTACCACACTCACATGTCAGCTGCTCTACTTTCATATTCTGCTGATACTTTAATTGTTTTTTGATTGTATTAAAAGATAATTCATAATACAATAATACATAATTATATGAACATATCTGCCTATGAGGCTGATGAAATATTTTAATAACCAGGATATTTTTCTGTACTGTGTTTATACACTGAGTTCCAGCTGGCTCGTATTGTCCTGAGCTCTGATCAGCTTCATTTAACAATAACATCTTCAGAGCTCCTCTGGTGACGTGACGGTAACCGTCCTGAGTTGGCTCACTTTAACCACGGTGAGGAGACCGCCTCTGTATTTGGGGTGCTTAATTAACTCAGCATCATCTTTAATTTGCCTGCTTTGCTCTTCAGAGGAGAGGAGGGAGGTCCTCCCACCAGAGTTAGTCGTTTCATGCTGCAGGGAAGACTGCCTCCATGCTTGCTCATCTCCTACTTACTCATTTAGCCCTTTCATGGCGTGTCTCATTATTGCGATCACAGCCTGGCTCTTGTTTTATTGTAACAAAGCAACACCAGCAGCCATCCATGTTTTTACACACACATTCACTCACACAATACATTCATATAAATGTTATTAACATTTAATATTAAGCTTCACTTTTCCTCGCCTGCAGCAGCTCACTGACAGTCACCTGATATTCCAGCTCCAGGCTTTTCTGGTCATTTGCTTTAACCCCAATTCATAGTTGTGTTTGTCTCAGCCTGGCCTGTGGTGAAATATGAACAATGAACACAAGCTGCATCATTTAAAGAGTGCATTTACTCTTACAGTCTCCTCTGTCATTCAGCTGCCAGTGAGCTTAATCACAGAATCGAATGGAAGTGCATGATTGCGTTACAGAGCGTCACCATGGCCAAGTGTTGTTGAACAACCTCTGATCTCAGAACAAAAACCTTGTTTCCCTGTGGCCTGGACTCTTAAATTCTGTAATGGGTTTTCATCTGTGCAGACTGCCTTCTTCAATAAGCAAGAGGAAGACACTGATGGAAGATAATCAGATGAATATTCGCTCCCCTGTCTCCTCCTTCTTCCTCAGCGGGCTGGTTCATTTCCAGCGTGCCGTAAATCGCCCTGTCTTTCTGGATTATCCATATTCCTTTTATCAGACAGATTATTGTGAATGCTTTTTGTGAATATCTCTTCTTCAGCACACTTCATCTGCAGTACCACTATCTCCGTTTTTTAATTCTCCTCATTTTCTTTCCCTGTCATTCTTTTCTTATCTTTTACTCTCCAATTCAGACACCACAGACTCAAACGTTTACTTTCAACAGTTGTAGGATTAAAATCTCACTCACTGTTTCTCCATTGAAGCTTAGCACACTGCAGGATGTTATTGAGAAGAAATATCAGTTGAGATTTATTTGCTCAGACTTAAATGTCTGATTCGAGCCAATGATTTACTGTTCAAAAGGTTTTTCCCTTAGCCAGCACCGCAGTTCAGCCAAGGACATGTCACCACCGTGCCAGTTGATGATCATTTTCCTCGCTCCGTCTCTTGTGTGCTTTTTATACTACTCCATTACAAAATTATGAGAGGGCTTTGTTTTGCCACAAGAACGCTAACACGTTTACTAGCATATTTCCTGATCAGCGTTTTTCAGCCTTGCTGATTTTCCAGTAAACACTGTCAGCAGTAAATGGATGCGTCATAGATGAGTATTAGTGGTTTTTGCATGGCCGGAGGAGTTTTATAGACATGATCCAACAATCTGAGTATCAGTAACACACCTTTCACTGTGCCTAGAGCCAATCCTACATGATGTGGATCAACAGTAAAAGCTTGTTTGAACTTCTGACATGAACACACCCCTATTGTGTTGCCACCCGTTGCTGTCTGGCTTTAATCTCATTACCACACCGTCTTCCATTACATTTGCCAGGTTGTGGATAGTGTGCATTAGTTCAGTGCCCTTACAGAATGAGCGTGCTTTGAACACAGCCTTTGGTTCCAGCTGGGGGATTTGGACAAGTTATTTTTGTTCTCCTTTCAGTATTAAAGATTAACATGGTCCCAGCCATCTTCACTCTCCTGCTACCTCCCTGTTCTCTTTCTGCCAGTACTCGCTCAGTTCTTTATTTAGAAACAGGCAGTTAGTGCGAGCCCAGGAGATTGCACACCACAGCCTTGTCAGGAATACTAGATGTAGGTTACTTTGCTCAGATGTGACTTGGAAGTCAGCCTCTGGTTGAGGCAGGCCTGACAGAGCAGGCATACTGATGCATACTGCCCCAAGCGTCATTCCCCTCTGGGCAGAGGGGACAGACTATAGATCAGGACGGGACTGTGGCTTGGACGTCCAAGCCACAGTCCACCCCATTCTCTGGGGTCCATTGCGACTCACCTCCCAAACTGCTTCACCTCATAGTCCCTCAGGGTAGTTTATCATGAGGCTGTGGAAGAGTGACTGTGCCTATTGTTACAGTTTAGATGCTGATACACTTAAAAACTTGCCATAAGTAAGTTCGCGTGAGAAGCTGTCAACACTGGCTGCTCTCTGAACATCAGGCATTAAAACTAAAAGCTGCCTCATCGAAAGCTTTCGCCGTGCACTGCAACGACTACAAGACTCGTCCCAGAGGAGCTGAGAGGCCATCCTGGGTCATGCATTTCAAGCATGTCAGACAAAAAGTCGGGAACAAGACTATGAAGTCTAAAAAACAAAACCCTACAAAAAATCAGACAGCCATTGTCAAGACTTCAAAAATAGGAGTTATGTGTTCTGCCCTTTTTACAAGTACTCATTGGATTTGGGCTGATGTCCCATCTAGGGTATTTAGGTCAGGCCTTGCACGCTTGTGCAGGTCTATCCTGTCCTTATGCCTACATACCATTGTATTGTTTTTGAGTCTGGCAATCTATGCAAGCAGTCTTGCTTGTGTTTGTGTTGTTTCCTTGGGTATCCTCTGGCAGTAGAAGTGACTAATGAGTGAGATGTCAGAGCTCACTGTCACAACTATTGTGAGGCACTGAGCATTACATGATGTTTGCCCCGAGCTGTGATTGGCTTGAGTCACCTCTAATTAATCTTAATCCCTTGTGCCTTTTGAATGAAAATCACCATCTTATGGAGCTCACTGAAATATGAATGTCTCATATCTGAAATATCACGAATGATTGTAACAGTAAGCCTAGAGTAGACCAGTGAAGAGCTGTTCATGATTTGAAAAGATCAAATGTCTCTTTGCTGTTGTAAGTCATGGTATTTCTCAAATTTTATTCTTTGTTTTGTTTCTACAGGACGTCAAGTGGCACGGCATCATCTCGTCCTACCACAGGCTCAACCCGACCACCCACTAGCAGTGCATCCAAGAGCTCCGTAGCTACAGCCAAACCTGCCACCCCTAAAACCTCCACCACTGCCAAGCCTGCTGCCTCCAAACCAACCTCCACTACACCCTCTGGTGGCAAACTTCCAGCATCACAAACATCCAGAAACACAACCCCTGTGAAAAAAGGTAAAAAGATAAATTATAATGCATTCATGCTTTCAAAAAGGTTTGACCTGAAGCCATCTCTCTTTTCTAGTTCAAATCAGATCCATCCATTATTGTTTCCTTGGGTTTTGTTTCCCTCCAGATGTTACCAAACCAGCCACTGCAGCATCCAAAAAGCCTACAGAGTCCCCCCTTACTCGCCCATCCTCTGCAACTAAGTCGGCAAAACCTGAGACTCCCAAATCAGCCTCAAAATCAGATGTCACCACCAAAAAGCCTCCTGCTAAGGCTGCAGAGACAAAGACACCCAACCGCTCCAAAACACAAGACAATAAGACTCCTGCCAAGGATGCCTCCAAGACACCTGGGTCCAAAGCGACCAAGACCTCCAGCCCCAAGAAGACTGTGGGCAGCAGCACCCCAACTCCTGTGAAACGGGGCCCCAAAGCTGCAACTCTTGCAGAACCTGCGAAGGAAGTAGCCACTGCTGTAGCTGCTGCTGCAGCTATCGCTACTGCAGCTGCTGCCATTGTTGGACCAGAGGAACCAGAACCTGCTGCACAACCAGTTGTTGAACCATCTGCTACGCCAGAACTGATGTCAAAACAGACTGAAGCATTACAAGAAGAAACTTCACCAGAACCAATCCCTGCACCAGTGTTAGAATCGGTGCAAGAACCAACACCAGAACCCGTACGAGAACCAACACCAGAACCCGTGCGGGAACCAACACCAGAACCCGTACGAGAACCAACACCAGAACCCGTACGTGAACCAACACCAGAACCCATACGTGAACCAACACCAGAACCCGTACGAGAACCAACACCAGAACCCGTACGTGAACCAACACCAGAACCTGTACGTGAACCAACACCAGAACCGGTACGAGAACCATCACCAGAGCCAATACGGGAACCTACACCAGAACCTATACGAGAACCAACACCAGAGCCGATACGGGAACCAACACCAGAACCAGAACTAGAAACATCTCCCGAGCCTGTTCTAGAGGTATCAGCAGAGGCAGATCTAGAAGAACCTATCTCCAGTCCCCAGCTGGACCTCAAATTCGAGGAGTCTGCAAATGACTTGGTTCCTTCTCTGGGAACCACTGTCATGTCTCCTCCTTCTTCCCCACCAGGCCCTGTTTCTCCAGTCCAGGAGCCTCAGAATGCCTCTTCTCTGTTGGACATGGATATCCAGTCTGATCCCTGGGACAGGAGCGAGGCCCAGGCTCCATCTGACCTTGATAACAGGATGACCTTCCAGACAGAAGAGGAGAAGGAGAATAAAGAACAGTTTGGAGGAGAGATGGAGGAAGAAGAGGAGGAGGAGCAGGAAGAAGACAAGGAGAACCTGTTCATGCCTACCTCCACAGCTCCATCTGCAGGGGCCTTCAGTATGATGACACAAGATCATATGTTGGGTACCTCACCCATGGATAACTTCACCTCAGGGCCCCTGATCTCCCCTCATGAAAAGGAGGAGGCAGTGGAGAAGGCCGATGAGGAGATCAATGAGGATGATGACGATGAGGAGGAGTATGAAGATGAGGAACAGAGAAGACTGGGTCATCAACCTTCATCCATGGAGTTCCAAGTCAGGTCCTCAGGGTTTGGTGGTTCCGCTGGGTGGCACGGTGATGACCTGCTGTCTGGGTTGGACTCTGAGGACATGAGCAGCTGCACCAGCAGCCAACAGCAGGGGGTCTCTGACCTCAGCAGCACCCAGCACACCGCATTGTTAGAGGGCACCCAGAGCTCAGACGCCCTGATCGACTCAAGCCTCCGTGGCTCTGAGGGAGACTGTAACCTAATGGGATCTCCCAACGTGGAAACCCTGGCCAACGAGGAAGAGGAAGACGAGGACGAAGAGGACGAGCGGGTGGATGACATGGACCTGAGTTCAGAGAGGGTGGAGGAACATCACAAAGTGTTCCAGCAGCAGGAACAAGGCGAGGAGGAGGAGGATGACGATGTGGAGATGCACAGTGAAGGAGTGACGGAGAGCTGTGGGAATGTAGATGAAGATGACTTTAATGAGGAGGAGCGTTTAGACAACCTCAATCGTTCTGGTCCTCCACCATGCGCCCCCCCTACGTCCTCCTGGGGACAGACCAACCCCTTCTCTGATCCCTGGGCTCAACCAGCCTCACTGCTCTCTGCCTCCTCCCCCAGTCCTCTATCTGACCATGGTGCAGTTGAATCTGAAACGCCCACTCTATCGCCTGCCCAGGCACGTTTGGACAGCAGCACCCCTTCCTTTGCTCCTCAGTCAGAGGAAGAGCCCATGCACCATCAGTCAGCCCATGAGGTGATGGAGAGCTCAGCCCCTGAGGAGGCTCACGGCCTGCTTGCTTCCTCAGCTGTTGGCATGTCCCAGCCCAGCACTCTGTGCGGCGCAGCTCTGGCCACCCATAGCAGTAGCGAGACAAGCACCCCAGAGGAACTCCGTGATTATGACAGCAGCTCTGGAGTGGAGTCCCGCTCTGACAAACAACAGACCCCAGTGCCTGCTTCAGTCCAGCCTGACATGGAGCAGGACCTGGGTATTCACCTAGAGAAAGGCGATGGAGAAGAGGAAGAGGCTGAGACACTCCCTGCCGATGAGGTCCTAGGAACAGGACCCCCAACTGCTCCAGCGTCTGCCCCGTCTTCCCCTACAACCTCAGGAGATGAGGCCAGCGACACAGAGGGTGAGATGCAGATAAACGACCCTGATGCACCTGTAATGGATCAGAGTGCTGGATTCGAAAGCCCCACTCCCACCTGCAGTCTGCCTGCTCTTGATGAAGATGAAGAGGCAGTAGACACAGCAGCCGGAGAGGGCGATGAGGACGGAGGTGGGACAACCCCTCAGTCAGCCAACTCTGTGGCATCTTACGGCTTCGACTGCACCACATCCAACTCAAACGCCCACTCCATGGCTGAGAGCTGCGGAAAGAGCCCGGGGATCTTCTCCCTGGAGAACGAGGAACAGCTGCCAGAGGAGGCCAAGGACCCCTCCCTCATCAAGGAGCTGACCCTGCCATCAGCTGCTGCGGCTGCCCAGGCGGAGGACCTGCTGGGCAGACATGTAGACCTGATGCCTTTGGGCCACCCAGGAGAGCATCAACCCAGTCTCGATGAGTCCCACTACATGCTGGGGGGAAAGATTGCAGCAGAGCACCTGGAGGAGGATGATCCATTGGAGACCGGTCACCACCTTGGGGCCCAGGAATCTGGAGACACCAGTGACAACCAGCCACCCTACTACTCTACCATATGTGATAAGACTGATAGTTTTCTGGCAGGTAATGTATAAGTCCCTCCTTTAACCCTGGAATGCACCTTTTCCCTGCAACCCTCCCCTTTACCTGTTGTTCGTTTTCTCTCCAGTTGGGTTAGACGGCTTAGATGAAAAACAGGAGAACAAGATTGTAGTAAAAGATTTTAAAAAATGAACAAAGGAGATGGAAAAAATGACTGTAGCAATTTTTAAATGAAGCCTCCCTCTTTCATACTGTTGGTCGTGGTGATGAGTGTATGGCTTAAACTCCTTTATGTACAATAGCTACTACCATTTTCTAGTAGAATGTTCTTTTTAAGTAACACTGCATATTCTTTATCCCCTGACGGGGTATTGACTGATTGGTCCGATGTGACTGAGCTTTTAAACCGAAAAAAGAAAAAAAAAACAGATGGAAAGAAATGGACTCATTGTGTATTTATCCTACTGTTTTTACCGAACAAATGTCAATGACTTTTTGTTTTTTTTTTGGTTTGTATTTGCTTATTTGTTGTTTTTTTTGTTGGTTGTTTTCTGTTGAAACCTGGTCCTCCCTACCCCGTGTACACACGCTTCATGTTCAACAGCACCATAGCGATAGTCAAATGCTCCTTTTTAAAAGTTTGTGTTCTTGTTTCAAGACTTTTAGCTATCAAAATAAAGGCTAGATATTAACACGGCTGTTTTGCCCTTACACATTTGTTGAGGTAGGTATGGGAGTATTAGATTGCAGTCGGTGACGTTTTTAATGTGTGCTTCGAGAGGTTCTACGCTCTTCGCATAGGTTGTTAAGGTATATAACGTGCAGTCACGTACAGTATGTGTTTCAGGCATTTGGTTTTAAGTGGCTAAGCTTCAAGCCTCAGTTAGCTGATCATTTGTGTTCCAGAGGAGAGTAACAACTAGCCTTTTATTTGTGATGAGACACTGCATTGTCCTACATCGCTTTACACTCGCTGAAACCTTTTCATAGTGGGCGTTTGGTTTACTATTTCAACAGTATATTGCATGTTTAACTAACAAAGACTGTGTACTACCTTGAATTTGAAACAATTCTACACTAGACATGTTCATAAATGAATGGTTCACACTAGGTTATCTTTCAAAATTCCATTAAAACATCATTGCAAGGCATTTTGTTCCTGTTTCTTATTTCCCCCGTGGATCCAGCATGCCTGAACTTACTGTCCCTGTGTTCAAGTTGCTGTATGTGTGTTTACACTACTCATTTCCCATGGCGTCTCCTACTCCTCACCATGGGAATAACTGGTAAACAGGAAGTGATGCAACCGTTCACAATGGTGTATCTGCAATGGAATTTTGGTCAAATCAAAGACGTAATCCAAACGGTGTCCCGACTGCCCCGTTCTCCAGCATGCTTATGCCTTCATGACATTTTCAGATTGAGCAGTAGCAGACCAGCACAGTCAAAGCACATCCTGGGGCTCTTACTTAAGGAACCCTGTGGATGTATTTTCTTCTCAACAGACATTTGCTCAATAGACAAGCCAAATATTTAAATCTTACACTGTCTGCACAGCTTGCAGACTTCTTCTTTGTATTTGTTGGTGTATTATGGGCACCAGCTGTCGATCAGCCAACATACTCACAAACTGTGAGTATGTAAAAACATACATCTCTGGTAAAAACATTCTTAATGGTCAAAAACTTTATGGGGTACCAAACACTACACCATACGTATCGTACATGTTTTAATATACTCAAGGTGAAACCTCCTTAGATCTGAGTGCATCCTCTGTTTCACTCACGCGCACACAGATATACGGTAACAGCCCCTCTATAGGAGCTACTTGGATGTATGTGAATGTTGAAGCTCAAACACTTTTCTTCCTTTCATTCCTCGTTCCTCTGACCTGCCTGCACCTTCTCACCAAAACCCTGACATGGAACCCAAAAACCCACCCAGACCCCAGAGTCAGTCTTACACAGCCCTTGCATAGTTTGTGTTAATATATTCATGAGACTGAGTACGTCCACGTTAAGGTTTGTGTTTTGGGACAGTATACAGTTACATAGGCTCAGCTAAAACAAGCTGATTCAGCTGTTTTTTGCATCATTTTGATGACATGGTGATTATGCATTGCATTACAGTACATGCATTATATTTGTTACATTTTTAACAGACTTTACTTTAGTATCGTCAGTTTTTGTGATCTTTCTGTTGGTTTAACCCTTCATGTTTTTCATTTGTCTCTTCAAATACCTGCTGTCTGTTGTACTGTGTATGTATGACTGCTGTCTTGCATGATACCCAACGTATTCAAAGAGGACAAAGCAGCAGATATCTGTGTTGTAGTTTACGTTACTAAAGAAAACCAGTTAAAAATATATATGATTCTATCAAAGAAAATGTGTGAGAGAGAACATGGTGCAGTGACTACCGTGTGATTTGTAGAAACAATGTCATGGATGTCACTTTATTTTGAAAACCCCTTTCTTTTTGCGTTCCTCCGCCGTCTTGTCAGATTTCTCCTGAACCCTCTTCTTGTGTTGTTCCACCCGTTCTGTTTGATGCATGCATCTCTAATGGATGCACAAAGTGATCTTGACTGTCTCACAGGAGACGAGAAGACAGATGAAGAGGATGAAGATCACGAGCTGCAAACAAACTCCCGAGAAGACAACTGGAACCAGAACCACACTACCACTGTACCAATAGCCAATGGCCACTACTTGGCATTGGTCCCAGGCAACAGGCGGCCCATCGATCCGACTCTTGCGGAACATTTCACAAAGATCACGTCTCCACCTTCTTTGATAGAGGCCAACGTTGACAGCCACACTGGTGGAAAACAGTTAAGGAGGCTGGAGCAGCACCAAGAGAAGCTGAGAGAAATGCAACACCGTCAAGAACAGGAGAGGCAGAAGAGGCAGTGGCTGGAGGAGGAGCAGCTGAGGCTGGAGCAGCAGAAGCAGCTTGAGAAGCAGCGCAGGGAGCTCCTCCAGCTGCAACTACAACAGCAGCAGCAGGAGCACCGGCACCGCAGACAGGTTCTGCAATGGCAGCTGGAGCTGGAGCAGCAGTACCGCATGCAGCAGAAACAGATCCAACAGCAGCAGCAGTTGAGGAGGAGCCCCACTGGGGTCATGGTCTCCCCATCCTCGGGGCTCTGCACCATCTATGAAGCCATGGAAACCAGTGACGAGGAGGACGAGGCCAGAGAGCAGAACAGGAACATACAGGTTGGAAGGAAGAAGGTGGCATCCACCCAGAGTGCCACACAGGATTTCCAGAAGCAGCTGCGACCTGTGCCTCCACAGGAGCTGGAATGGAACAAGAAGGTGGACATGGTCCAGCAGCTCATCAACCAGTCCTTGATGCTGTCTGGAGACGGAGGCTGCCCTCCACTCCTCCTCCTCCCTGTTGGGACAGGGGGCACCTTAAGCCCCTTGGAGAGCAGCATGTGGCCCGATCTTCTCAGCTCTCCTCAGTTCAGCCCTCCTGCTGCAACAGTCACTTCGGTCAGCAGCTACTCCCCGGACAGCCAGGGCAGCTCCCCGCCTGGAGACTGGACTGTGGTGGAGGTGGAGACCCAGCACTGAACACAACTCATCAACAAGTTCATCAACAAATGAAGTTCAACCTTTTGGAAAATATGAGTGAGGAGAGAAGACAGATACCATTCTTTGTCTGTAAGCTACAGCCAGGAGCCAGTTAGCTTAGCTTAGCATATAGACCAGAAGGAACAAAGTCTGCTTGCCAACACCTTTAAAGCTCACTAATTCATATGTTATCTTGTTTATATCATGTAACAACAACACTTAACCATTTTATAGGGACTGGTTATGGAGTAGTTGCTTGGCAACCAGCAAACTCCATGAAATTCCTGCTAACAGCCAAGAAAAAGTCCAGCCCTTTAGATTTGAACACTTCAGGTGAGCATCAGAGGTGCTGTTAGGTGTACTTTGGTCCCTTCAGCTGGAGCAAAGCTAGCTGTTTGCCCCTGTTTATATGTATTATATGTATGTATGTAGCCTGTATTTTATGTATGCTAAGCTAAGCTAGCTGGCCGCCGGTTGTAACTTGGTATTTTACAGACAGACATGAAAAGTGGCATCAATCTTCTCATCTGACTCTCCACCAGAAAAGCAAATAAGCATATTTCCCTTTAATTACGTACATCTGTGTCTGCACTGGAAGAAAATATCTATAATTATTGTCAAACATCACACGTGCTGTCACATCTGAAGCCATGCAGGGATTTTAAAGATTAGAGCAGTGATCACTTCATATTGTTATTAACGCCATCACAAGTCAGATGGTCATGTGACCATCCAAACTGGACTACAAATTGATTTCAGATCAGCATCATTATTCTTATTAGCATAAATAGACCGTAGATGCAGTGTGTCATTGATTCCTGTTAGTCAGACATGCGTGTCAGACACTGTGACCTCGCATTAGAGCATGTTTCCTGACTCATAGCTCGTCACGTCATCAGCTGTCTTACTGTCTCTGAAATGCACCGTAGCTGCTTTAGAACCACTGTTATCATCTTTTATGCGTCACAACCAGATATCCAGACCAAGTGTTGGTCACCCTCTCAAATGAGAGACTGAGCTATGACAAATTGCACTTGTTTTTTTCTCTAGTTGTTGTGTAGGTAGTATTTATACAGGTAAGTGTCAGTGCTGTTCATGGATTTAAATATTTGTGGACTTATGAACCCAAAGAAAGTGTTAAAGAATACTTACAACAGCCTATTGTCTATGTGAGATAGGAGTGTTTTGTGAAAAGGTCTGTGTGTAGACGATACTGTGATACAGTCACTCCCCTCCCACAACCACCAATGTCTGGTCAGTAAATGTTACAGTGACTTCACTGGACGCCCAGGTTTTCATGGACCTAATGGAGTCATCTGTCACAGAGGAAGAAGAGGGGGTGAGAGAGAAGAAGGCCGTCCTTGTTCTCCCGCGATGAGCAGGGGCAAGGAGGGGGAAGGCTATATGGGGGGTTGCTGGATGGGTGGGGGGTCAGGCTGGTGGTGGTTGTGTGGGGGGGCTTGTTGTCCTCCCTCTCACATTCCAAAGCTGTAACCTCATTTCCTGGGTCGGCCAGTGCTCAGGAGTCTCCGAGGTTACAGATGATGTCATGGTGGGGAGAGAGAAAGGAGGATGTCTGAGATGAGACAAAGCACCACTCTAGGCAAGGCACACCAGCGGGAGGTGGAGGGGATGGGAGGGGGGAGGAGGGGAGGTGGGTGAGTCTAGTACCAACACTCACACACCCATGCTCAAGATATACCATGTGATCACTGTAACATAAGACTTTCTTCAGCACATGCGCCTTGTGTTGTGATTTGTGCTCGTCCTGCAGGAAGAATCAGGTCAAACTTATCAGGATCTCATATTCATAACTGTGACTTTAAATATCTGGCGTGTGTGTGCGCAGAGGAAAAGCACCTGTGTCTTTGTCTTTGTGTCTGCTCAAGGTAGGTGAGGTCAGCCCCAGACTGCAGACAGAAAAAAAGAACACTGCCACCTGTTGGCTGCAGAGAGACACACACTGACCTGATGTTCAGTGTGCAGCGTCACTGTGATGCTGATTTACAATAAATCATGAGATCTGTGTTTTATCCTCAGATCTGTTCTCTAATAGACTTTATGCACTGCTACTGTAAGTCAAATGCACACTTTTATATGAAACTGAGCAGTCACGTGGATCCTAAATGAATATTCATGACGTTTGAAAGCAGCATGTACAGGATATAGTTTTCTAAATAATTTATACTGCAGCTGCACTCTGCGTGTTTTGTGAGATGTCTGTGTAAAACATTGAAGATATAGATATATATAGAGAGAGATATAATCATATTTAATAGTTTTTACAAGTTTATCACAGCCTATAACCTCATACAGTAAATATATGAACAAGCACAATATCAATGCATGCCTTTATGAGAGTGAACCTATATGTGCATCCATATATGATGATAGTGGACAGTGCCTCATGGACCTCCATATTCTCGTGTAACCTCATTTTCATATCATTAATATTTAACGTGTTTACAATTTGAATTGTTTTGTGAATTTTCTGTGTCAGTGGCCTGATCCGTTTCAGTATGACGTGAAAAATCACTCGCTCCGAATATGAAATAAAATTGTTTGTTGTTGGACCTTTAATGTTCACATTTCATTATTAGTGAGGAAATAATATTCATGATGTACTTTACAGAACAATAGATAAGACTGAAGTAAGGACATAGTAATGATAGCAGAGAACAGAACAGACAATAAAAGAAAGAATAAGATTAAGAATGGTTTTGTTTTTTGAACATCAGGTGTGTAGCAATCAGTAATGTAATAATGTCCAATAATTGAATAACCTGCCAATAATGTAATACGCTATTATGTTATTGGCGAAATATTAAAAAATAATTTTAAAAATGTAATAACTGCAGCTGATAATGTAATAATGCACACTTTGTGCAGTGCTCATCATAGATTTTATATAGTGTGTGGCATAGTCGTCAGATTCATTCATCATACTATGCAGCACTCTCTCCTTAATCATGGCTGTAAGAGCCAATTTGAGAATTATTTGTTGTACAAAATCTTTATTTAGAATATTGTTTATTTGATTAGATATTTAAATTCATAATTTCATGTATGGAGAAATATCATTTCATTCATTACTGTGAAGTGCATGTATGTATGTATGGTAGTTAGATCACTTAGTAGAATGTGCTACAATTCAGGGAGAGAACAGTGGTCATGTGACCTACATGTGTTTGCTCTGTGTTAGATGAAAAAGACTAATCAGCCTAGTTATCATTAAGTTATTACATTATTGCCTTGTTATCGCGTTATTGGCTTTATTACGTTCAAAATGGCCAAAATGTGTATGTTATCGTCAGGTATTACATCAGCAGGTTGTTATCAGCAGCAAGCTTCCTGAACTCTATTTCAATTCAATTCATTTCAGTTTATTTCTATAGCACCATATCATGACAAAAGTTATCTCATGACACCTTCCATTCAGAGCAGGTCTAGACCGTACTCTTCATAACATTAGTTATGTTATATTAATGTGTGTGTGTGTTTACAGGACGTTACACTCTAGTCTTCAGAGTGAAGGTGTGTCCCTGTTGGCTGTGAGAGGGTTTCTGGAAAGTTCAACTTTTTCACAGTGTTCAGTGGAAAGTAACTAAGTACATTTACTCTTAATTAAAGCCTCCTCCCTCCACAGCACACGGTCTATCCACACACACGTTTTCATTGATGTTGTCTAATTATCTCCTCTCATGATGGATGAACACAAACTACATTTGACTGACGTCTCTCACCATTTCTGTCCATCTCCTCTTATCATTCAGTCCACAGAGCTGTCAGTGACTTCAAGTTACCTCCCGGCTGACTGGAGGTCTGGCCAGCCTGTGTGGGTGTGTATGGCCTTAGAGTATGTTTCAGAGTACTTTAGTTACTATTTAAGATTACACATAAACCATCAGGTTTCTAAAGTGTGATGCATGAAGACAAATCAAAGGTTACAAACTGTCACTGCTGCCTGTCTGTGAGTTCCACCAACGAGATTTCCCTCTAAAAAGTTTGTAATTTAACTTTTGCTAAATAACAGCCTCTATGGTAAGAGGTGACGGTTAAAGGATGATATTACTACCATGCCTAAACACAATGAAACAATAGCAGTTAGAGAAGTCATGCAATCAGCAAGCTAACTCAGTAATACCCTTATCATTAACAACAATAAGCCAAGTGGTCATACCATACCAAATAAGGCTGCAGCTAAAACCGTTAAGTGTACTCAAATGAGGGAGTGTGTGATTTATTGCTCAAGAAGGAATGTCTAATCCTGCTTCAGCAGTCTCACTTTAAATTACCGTCTGAGGCCCAAAGAGATCAAATCATCCACTGAAAAGACGAAAAACTGAATCCAGGTTTGTCCAGCAGAACAGCTCCGTCTTTTTTAGAGGCCTGAAACCTAAAGACCACGTACAGTAACCATGTCCTCTTTTTCCTCCTTGCTAACTTTCCTTCTACTCTGCAGAGATGTTGGACTGTGTGTTTGTCACCTGTGACTTCATATCACTGCATGGCTCATTCTTGGAGTGGTTTTAATGTTTCTGTGTGAACTTGTGTTTGGCAGTCACAGAGCTGAATGCAGACATGTGGGACATTCATTTCATTTGCACAGACAGCTGCAGATACTTTTAAAAACACGGACATGCTGTGTACTTTAAGCAGATCATATCTTTACTGCTTTCTGTCGTTTGATACGACCAGCCTTTAAAAAGTGTTACTGTGCTACACAACTGATCTCAGACGAGCTGTGCTGAGCAGATTATTCTAGTCCGGAGAGGTCCAGCTGCAGAGAAGAGAGGAAACAGCAGAAGTCAGGTGAGTTGGTGAGGACACAGGTGGGGTTAAGTTGGAGTGGTGGTGTAAAATGTACTCCATACATTCATACACTGATGGCATTAGCTGCCATGCAAGGTGCCAACTGCTCATCAGTTTGAGGAGCTAACCACTCACACACATTCACACAGCGATGGGAGCAGTTTGGGGTTCAGTATCTTGCCCAAGGACACTTTGACACGCAGACTGGAGGAGCAGGACGACCTGCTCTACCTCCTGAGCCGCAGCCGCCCTCATCTCAGAATGTTTCTTTCAAAGTTGTGTACTCTGCACCACACTCAGAAACAAACAAATAGAATTACTGCCCACACACATAGATGCATGTAATATAATATCTGTAGTTTAATTTGAGTTGAAGTGTCTCACACAGAGCAGACAGAAGCTGAGGGGCCTTCAGTGACATCTGTACAGAGTTCAGACTCCGAACATTTACTTCAGAATCAGACCGAGTGGTTCTGTAATTCCTTGAAAAACATTTGTAAATAGAGATCAGTCACTCCTCTTCATGAGTGAGTTTGTGTTTGAATCCTTCAACATACATCTCAGGTGAAGAGATGAATCTAAAGTATGTGTTATTAACAGAAGTGATGTCCTAATATGTAGCAGTGTGCATGGCTGTCTTTTTTTAAGCTACCACCAGGAGTCACCAAAGAGACATTATATATTCTACACAGCATCATTAACAGACTCAGTCCAGCCACACTGCACTCAGTACTACACTGTACTGATAACATGCAACCAGAGCTGGGTGTCATTCCCATGATGCCCTTGGTCTGAGGGCGTCTCCCTGCATGGGAAGATAAATCTATGTCTCTTCTGAAGTTTCCCCCTTTTTTATATTTCATAGTATCATATAGTTAGGGCTGGCTCAGGCCTTCCCTTGGTTATGCTGACATAGGACTAGACTGCCGGGGTTCTATATATTCCTCCTGCTGAGTTCAAACAGCGGTTACAAGTCATTTTCGTGCATTTGAAAGAATATTTGAATTGTACATTTTAAAACTGAGGGAGCGTCCTGCACCACCCGACTGCTGGCACGTCACTCCCACATCTGATTCTCTCTCTGTGCAACCATGTTTCAATTATTTATACAAGAAGCCATAATCAATCACGTCACACTAATGAACATTTGTTTGGCATCAGTCAGGAGTTTTTCATTCTTTTTTTCTCTTCATTCTTTTTTCATCGGTGGTGGAAGAAGTACTTCCGTCCTTACCACACTGCAAAAATATGTGATAAGTAAAAGTTCCTGTGATACAGAATGATATCACTGAAGCATCACTGCACAGACATATTTAACCTCTTTATTTATGATTTATCGGAATGTTATACTGCTGCTCAGTGTAATGAGACTAACATTGAACTGATCTAATCTAACCTCTTCTATCAAGCTCCTCTTCTGTGGAACAAACTATCATTCTGGGCTCTGGAGGCAGACAGTTATGCTGCCATAGGACTAGATGGGGGACTAGTAATGTGGAAGTAAACACATCAAATATTTGTGTTAAACAATACAATGTACTGCACTGAAAAATAAGTTGCTGAAGTCTTCTTGTAGTGTATCGATCAGTAAACGTTTCAATACAAATCTACAGAGACTATGACAGTGACAGGAAGACTGATTATCAGGTGTGCTGATGAACACTTTCAGTAAAGTCTACCGCGACATAATGTTACCAACACAAAGTGAACAGTCTTCATCAGATGAGTTCAGAAACAAAAGACTGAAAAGACAAACAAAAGATTGAAAAAATAAAGTTTCAGGGCATTAGAAAGTGAAGCCACAGAGCCGGGTTCTGAGTTTAGGTTTGATCTTATGTCTAACACGTAGCAACTGCTGGCTCGTTTCCAACAGGCAACAACAGAGACAATATTTGATTTCTGTGGTTTGAATCATGCAGCAGTCATCTCCATCTCACACCAAGCACACTCAGTGTCTTTTTCCTTTTTGTGATACTAAAGTAAGTACATTTGTTACATATTCTTTTGATTTGTTTCATTCGATTGAATATAATTATCTATCTCCACTTGTAGAACAAGTTAACAGTAAAATTGTTATTCCCTCTTCAACACAGGGAGTGGCTGGACCTCTGCACAGTGTACCAGGTTGTAGATTTGTTCATGTAGAGAGCAGCGGAGGCGCAGTCAGAGGAAACAGCAGTGTAATAAATCCAACTGGTTCCAAAGGTTAAACACTGAGGCTTCTTATCAGCGTGGGTGGGAACGAGAAACCTGCTGCAGCTACACTTACATTCTTTTTCCACACCAAACTCCAGCTTACATTTATTTGACTACATTAGACATTCATATTATGTTTGTCTGCTCTCACATGTTGGCCCAGAAAGGTCAGTAAGTGCTAAGTAAGTCTTGAAATAAGTCATGCCCGCAGTCTTTAGTAAGGTAAGGGTCAGAGAACACATAAACCTGAAGCCACATGAGCTGCTGTTATCACAGCAGAAACAGCTCCTGCTTTATGAGCTACCTGAAGGGCCAGTCTTCTTATAACCTGTTTGTTTTCTGTGACACTCAAATTCAAGTGAAGAAGATCCAGATTCAGGCCACAGAGCAGGACTCTGTAGACTGTGAGGTGTACCCTCTGATTCTGAATGGAGAGCTGACACCTGTGGTCTCACATAACCACCCATTACATTCCATCAATAATTCAGTTATGAAATCTGACTGACCGAGTCAGGCCCAATACATTAAACAGTGTTGTAGTAAGTGAGCTGATTTACTCATTTACTAAGTAACAAAGGATGTAATTCATGTCATAATGAAGGTAGTCCTTCCATGGCTGTCTGTCTATCTGTTTTAGGTCAGACTGCTGAGCAGTGAGCTGAAATGCTTATAGGCTGCATAAAGGTGAGGGGGAGCTGCAGATTCTGCAGAGTGACCTGTTCAGTGTTTTCACATTGCCCATAAATCATTACTGTCAATTGTAGCTGCTTTAAAGGGAAGCCAGAGAACAGTATGTTAACCAGGAAGTTCCAAAGCTGAAGGAAGTGTTTCTGTTGACATTCAACAGCATGTAGTCATGAACGATTAACAGTGTGTCAGACTTTCAGGTTTAAATGTGAGATGACTGCATAATGTCATATCCCTTCACTTAATGAATGTTAATGTTAGCAGTGGATCTGATCTGACACTGATGACTCCATAATTATTGTCAGTTAAGCTTTTTGTAATCAGACGTTACACTGAGATAAATAAGAAACCTCACAGCAGTTCAGTCACATAATAAGACTCACAAACATTAAAACATGATTAGAACTATAAGGTCCCTCAGATTTTTACAGTCTGTCCCATTTTTTGCTACAGTACCTCAGATTCCTGCGATGGCTCACACCTTTTTGATTCTATTAAACTGCTCTTGTTGATTCATATGATTTCTCCTCCAAACAGTGACGTACGATTGGTCTAAAACTGGAACTCTGCCTGTTGATCTCAAAGGACTGAATCCATGCTGATTAAAACAAAACATTTATTAGGAAAATATACATTTGAATAAAACACACTGTAAAGACTCGACATGCTAACAGTCCATCATCATCAATTATGAACAATTTGAACACACAAACAGTAGAAAAGTTGAATGCCAGCCGGAGCAGACTGTAGACTGTGGGCAGACTCTCATCAAGTCTCTGTGGGCAGAAAATGAATGAAAGAACGTATTATTAAAGCATGTGATCGGGGTGGAGAGGAGTTTTGACTTCACACAGATCAGAGGTGGTCACATTAATGTGTGGACGATGAGCTTTCAGGGAAGTTTCAGGTGAGCCTGCTATTGTTCAAAGTGAAGGGCTTGTCTTTTAGTGCGGTTAATCATTCATCCTGTGATAAGCACACTGCTGCTGCCACAGCTCGGCCTCTTATTTCTGCATTTATACAACATCAAACTGAAACACAGAGAAGTTACACTGAGCCACAAGATGTGGTTCATATTTAAAATTCAATAAAATCGTTTATAAAAATGGAACTTAGAATATATAACTAATATAACTTCACCTAAATTGTCTTAAAATGAATGAAGTGTCAAAAACTCAATATGTCTGACACACGTTTGTTTCATGATGATCAAACACATTAATACAATACAAGAAATGAATCATTCACTTTCAATGGCATACAATAAGAACAGCAACAAAGTCTATCTTTTGTTGGATGAGTGTGAGCCTGTTGTTAGGAGCGTGTGAGGAAATAATAATAAATAAACACATGTGTACCCCGCTGGTGCTGCTTACAGCCTGCCTGTCACATTCTGCTCTGACTCTTTTTAGGGTCAGAGAAATGAAAGTTCGAGTCATCAACCTGACCGAGGTCTCACCTGCGGCCCGGCACTATGCGCGTGAAGTCTCTGTTGTTGTCTGCGGCATCTCTACGTCACAGCCCGCCACCGTGGAGACAGCAGTGTGCGGGGTATCTTCGCGCGGGGTCACCGTTGCCATGGCAACGGCCACCTGGCCCTCCCGCGGGGCCGCAGGCGCCCCGGCGCCCGGTCTCTGCGCTCGGCTCGTGCGCGTGCTCGACGGTGCTCCGTTCCTGCGAAACGAGTTCCTGATGCCGCTGGACACGCGGCTGGAGAGGCGCCTGACCACGCCACTCAGCCCGCCCTTGTCCTTCTTCAGTAACCCGACATCATCCTCCAGCTCCGCCGGGGGGACCTCGATGTTCCCGGAGTACCAGAACACCCACCAGATGAGGCTGAGGAAGATGACGATGGCACCCGCGTAGATGAGCAGGTCATAGAAAAACACGTTGACAAACACCCCGATGAGGAGAACCAGCAGCCCCACAATGTCAAAGGCTACTGCGAGCCAGAAACAGCACACACAGCGACCCAGACCCCCGTACACCTGTTCCATGTCAGCATGCAGTAGGCCGGCCTCTATGACTCCGAAGAGACGCGGAGGTCTCTGACAGTACCTGCTTACTTCCCGGAGCCTTTGTGCGGTGGCATTGAGTTTCCGAGCCGCTGTAAGGTGAGCCAGGTGAGGCGCTCAGTCCCGCTCAGGTCGCCTGCTGCAGTCTCAGAGAGGAGGGGCGTGGTGCACACAGGGGGAGGGGCTCCGAGCGTTACCTGGCAGGTAAGGTCGTCTCTTCTTCTTCTTCTGTGGATTATTTGATCGAGCTGCATTTTTAGGCCTAGGATACTACCCAGAATGCCCACCACACATAATCTGGCGCGGTGCTTGTTCTGTTGACAGGCGGAACTAAGAGGAGGAGAAGTTACTGTGTATTTCACCTTGATTATTTCATTCATTATTCATTATTCATTATTTTATTAAAATAATCAGTCATCATTTCTGCAAATGATGTGTTGGCTTAGATCATTCATGATCAGCGTTCATGGCTGATGATTTTATTACAAATTATTTTCTTTACGTTTCAATATAGCAGCCACAGCGCAGTGTTTCATTCTTGATTGTAACCACCAATCTGTAATATATAATCTTATACTGCCGCTGTCACTATGGCAACGGTTGATAAGGCTCACTGTAGGTGCTGAGTGTAGATTTGACCCCACAGAGGTGTCAGCACAGGTCACATCAGGCTGATGCTTCGATGCCAGCCTGAGTCGATAGCAGTGCATTAGGTTGGATCAGTATATATATATATATATATATATATATATATATATATATATATATATATATATATATATATATCTGTCAAAAGGAACAACACACACACACGCACACACACACACGTTTTTTTTTCTCACAAACATTTCACACAGATTTACGCTCGACTCGTAAATAAATAAAAACAGACTTTCTATTTCCAAATGTGTTTCCACTTCATGAAAATGGATGTAATGAAGAGCTCTGGGTTCCCCAGAACTAAATGTGTGAGCATGTTTATTTCTGCTGTGTAGTCAGACATTTTAACATGCTGTTTAAGGAACTGCCGTTTTTGGAACTTCCTGCTCTGCTCTTCATGTCACAGCCAGAGGTTTCCCGCTTTGCTGTTACACTGAAGGTTTGAAACATCATCCCAATCTCAAATGTGACATTTCTTAATAGAAATCAGTTGTGAGGTTACAATCAGTGAATTGAATGAAACCACATCCACGCAGTGCTGATGAAGCAGGTTAGTTGGGTATTTAAAGAGGTACTGCACATGTGAACGTGTCTTTTTAGTTGAAAATGATGAATGTACCGTGATGATCCACATCCATGTCGTTCACAAACGTGAACACACTCTAATCAGAAGTGGGTAGCCCACGACCCCCAGCCCCCACCCTTGAGTGGAGCCTGTGAAAATGCCCATTTTCAAATGCTGAGACCAAACGGCGACCTCTGATTCAGAGCAGAAATAAACATGTTTACAGCCTGGTACAAAAAACAGTGCTGGAGGAGACCACCGGGATGGCACGCATACACACACTGCAACAACACAAAACACACAAGCAATGCAAAACAACAGCCCTGTAAACAGCTGACTAGCTCTGTGAAGCTCACTGTACGTAAACCACCAGTGTGTGTGTGTGTGTGTGTGTGTGTGTGTGTGTGTGTGATGATATCTTTTAAAGAACAAAACTGAATTCAGACAGTGGGAATAAATGATTGACAGGTACAGCGGATGACATCACATCCTGTGAATAAAAAAGGAGACAGACACACACAGACAGTCAGGCAGTACGTGGTGTGTGCTGTAATAACAGTCTGCTGTTTAAACATTATTCAAGTTCTGCATGTGTGCATCAAAATAAAAGCACTCATTCTGAAACAGTTCCTTTCTCTGCGAGCAGAGAAAATACTGGCTGCTAATTCTGACTAGTTTAGTCTTAGTTATCTGTGCAGTATATAAATGAAATCTGGAGTATAGTGCAGCACTAACATAGAGCTGACTGTGGCCTTTAGGGGAGCTGAGGGCTGCAGATAAAGAGGTGGAGTGGGTCTCCATCTTTAATGTCCTGGTCAATAAGATGCAGCGTATCTCTGAGGATGCACGTCAACTTTTCCTGCTGCACTGTCAAGAGCTTGTTGTCTGAGACACTTTTACCCGTCCGGGAGCACAAGGCACAGGGAGAGTGATCGCCCTGCAGTGTTTTCCTCTGCTCTATAGTTGAGTGAGGGTCTGAAAGAGGATTCAACCGGAATCCAGCGTTGTGATTCTTCACATAGAGAACAATTAACCAGGAGGCTGAATAACACCAGCTTCACAGTCAGTGTGACAAGTATGCAGAACACAACAACAACCATCATAACTACATGAAAAGAAAGACATGAGGCAGATTATAAAAAAGTCTGAGATCTATGTCCCCTCGTTTAGTCCCAGAAACACCAAATCATCCTATTTATATGATGATCATATTTATATTTATATATTTATAAGTCATCAAACTCAACACGTACAGGTCGTCTACTAATCTGATCAATCCCCAGCTCCTTCAGTCTGAGTGTCCAACCCCAAACTGCTCCTGATCATCAGTGTGTGAATGTGTGTGAGTGAGATATGTTGATGTATGTAAAAGTGCCCTGAGTGCTCAGACAACTAGAGAGGTTACATAAGTAGAGTCCATTTGAAAATCCAACAAGTTGCGGCCCACTACCCGTGGTGTAGTGGGTTAAGCGACCACCCCATGTGTAGAGGCTACAGCCCTCGCTGCAGCTGGCTCCGGTTCGACTCCCACATCGGACGTCCATTTACTGCGTGTCACTCCCCCTCTCTCTGACCCCTTCTTCCTGTCTATCTTCAGCTGTTCTGTCATTAAAGGCATGAAAGGCCAAAAAAAATAATCTTAAAAAAAAAAAAGAAAATCCAACAAGTCATCTGTGAAGACGCCCTGATAGACTCCACACACTCCGCTGTCTGGAGAGGCTGATGTTGTTGTGACAGTTTTGGATATGGCATCATCTAATTATTGTTTTTATGGCATATTTACTTTTTCTCTTCAACATGTGTGTACAGTCAGATGAGGTGGAACACAGCATCTGTGTTAATACAATATGAATCTAATGAAATGTTCTACATTTCATTACAAGTCATTTTCATGCATTTGAAAGAATATTTGAATTGTACATTTTAAAATTGAGGGAGCGTCCTGTACCACCTGACTACAGCCCCAGTTTGATTCCAGCTGTGGACCTCTGGCTCGTCACTCCCACATCTGATTCTCTCTCTGTGTTGCAAACATGTTTTGATTATTTACAAAACGCCATAATGAATCACGTCACACTAATGAACATTTGTTTGGCATCAGTCAGGAGTTTTTGGTGATTCTTACCACACTACAAAAATACTTGATTACAAGTAAAAGTTCTTGAAAATGTTACTAAACATACATACACTAAGTAACAGCAGTATTACAGTTCCTGTGATACAGAATGATATCACTGAAGCGTCACTGCACAGACATATTTAACCTCTTTATTTATGATTTATCAGAATGTTATACTGCTGCTCAGTGCAATGAGACTGAAACATTGAACTAATCTCATCTAAATCTTCTTTTATTGTGCAGGAGATTATAATACTGTATGTTCAGTGTCATCATGTTCATGTCCAAGCTTTGGTCCGTGCAGGTTGATGTCAGTTGCCATGGCGCGTGTGCAGAGCGAGTGTTGAACGGATGTCTTCGTTTACCTTCATGTTTGCATCAGTGTGTGTGTGCACTGGTGAGCTGAGCTGTTGTCTCAGGATGTTTTCTGCTGTATGAGCATCGTGCACACGGACAGATGGACATGATGCAGGTTAGATTAGGTCAGATCCTTTCAATCGCTGCTCTTTGGCCCGGAGCTAAAGCATGTGTGTGTGTGTGTGTGTGTGTAACCAGTGGTCATGTTGACCTGAGAACAATCAGAGATGGATGCATTTCTCTGCCTCAGTAATCCCGTTCTAAAGGATTTATGCAGCAATGGGCACAAAGGCTTATGGAGAAGATGACAAATAAATAAATAAATCAGCCATCGAGGACACCATGACACAGATGGACAGCATGGCTGCTGTCAGGGAAACACACTCTGACATATTCATCAAACAAAATGGAGGAAAATGAACTCTTCAGTGTTTTCATATGAGGAGAGATTCCCACCTCGTCCCACATAGAAGCACTGCTATGTCCTGCAGGACTGACTGCTTCAAACTTCTAATGACAGTGTGTATTATGTTCTTTAGCCCATGAGGTTACAAACAGTCACAGGCCCTGGAGGGTTGCAGTATTACTGTATTACTGTGACTTACTGGTCACACAGCAGTTAAAGTGAGGTCTCGTGTTGTGATCGCTGAGAGAGACACAGCTGTACAGATGCTGTAAATGGATTTACAGAAATGATAACTCTTTGACTGACGTAATAAACCACAGTCAGACATCGCACACCAGCTGACAAAAGAGAGACAAAAACTGTAGTTTTCATCATTATGTGAACATCTTAACAGGAGAAACAGGTGAGATGTTAAAAGCATGTGAAAATATAGATTATTTGTTTAAGTGGTGACGGATTCTTCCGTGTCAGTGGTCTGTCACTGTGATGCCCACTTTTTAAATGAAGTTTTAAAACTAGGTTCAGGAACAAGGACCATGCCCAAGTTCACATGAACTTAAACCGTTCACTCCCTCTTCAACTCAGTTTTCACATCTCTCCACCCTGAACCCTCTTTCTTTTCTTATCTCCTTCCTCTCTTTCATTCAAAAACAGGAACCATGGGGAGCTACAGACACAGTTACCCCACACAGTCTCAAGTCCTGGGTTCCATCCAGTCTTCCCGATACCGGTCAACATCCATCCACCAATGTTTTCTCCTCCATTCACCTTCATCCCTACAACCCTCGTAACTTCATCCCGTCTTCTCTCCTACAGGTCATCATCTTGGTGCATCCATCACTTTCAATAAATCCATCTAAACTTAAATCTATATTGGCGTGGTCCTTGTTAGTGAAATTATTACTTAACTATTACCCACTGATAGCTGATGAATCTGCAGCTAATTAACTTTGATATGTGCTTCAACATTACAGAGTTAAGTTGATTAATAGTAGAATTTCATACTGGCGAACACTAAATCCTTTAATTTAGTCCACTTTTGCCACATCTGTCATTCTTTAATGCTTTTTAAACCAATAACAGTATGAGAAGTTTGAACAAATACTTTATTTAAGCTTTAATAGAGAAAGAAGCAGGAAGCGGAGGGCTGTGATCCAGGACGATGTAACAGAAATAGAACAAAATGAAAGTGTTCACACTGAATCAGAAGAAAAATGCCTGATTCCTTTTCTGACATTTAAACATGATTTAATGTCTTTGAGGTGCTGCATGTTTGTAACTCACAGACAGAGCTGCTTTTTTATTTTCTACACTAATATATTCAAGCTAGACTAGTTTGAATAAATGAATAAATCGAGGATTCATTATCTCATTCTTGGCACTGCATAGATATCCAATCCAGAATGAAAGTGTTTGTTTACTGTCATGAAGCTGAACTGACTATCTCTCAACGTTAAAAGTCGATCTTAAAATATTCACACAGAGCAGTCGGACCAATAAATAAATAAATAATAATAAAAAAACAAAATGATGAAAACATTTTGAGACTAAATGACCTCACTACCTCTAAAATCCTGGCTACAGCCCCCCTGAAAATTCCATCAACTCATGAACCCACCAATCAGAAAAGAGGCTGACATGAACACAGTGTGAGTGCATAATATATGAAACAAAATAATTATCAGATTCCACTGAAACAGCTGAGATATCCTGACAGTGAGTCAACACCTCCACAAACACTGCGTCCTGCCCTCCGTGATGTTCGTTGATGTCTGTCTCGCTGACTGTCTCACCCTGCTGTACGACTGCTTTGTGCTTTCGAGGCTGATGGTTCATGGGCCTCAGTGTTCCCTGTCAGTGGTGTTTGTGCTCCACCTGGAGCCCCTTGCCATGATGGACCTTTGTGAGTTCACTGTGCTCCAGGCTCTGTTTGAGCACGGGGATCCAGACCAGGCCGGTGACCAAGAACATCAGACCCACAGAGAGGAACAGCGGCCCCAGCAGGTAGGGGACATTTCCCACGTGGGTGAAGTAGAGCAAGGACAGGGCGGTGCCTGATCCAAACAGCAGCGTGCCAACACCAATGGCCAAGATGGGTTTAAAGAAGAGGAACCAGCAGGATGGAGCCGGACCAGCGTGACGGCGAGGTGACTCCCCATCGCGGACAGGGTTAAGCGGTGCAGCAGCTTCAGTGTCCTCCCCTTCCTGGGTGGATGGATCTCTGGTTGTGATGGTGGTTGCTGTGGAGAGCATGGTCACTCTGGAGGACACCACACACCACAGGTCAGAAAACAACAGACACTATTCTGACAGTATTCTAGACGTGACTTGTCTACAAAGACCCAAACCAACAATGTTTAAGTGTGTTTTTAAACACACTCTATGGCTCTCTGGATCCTCTGATGCCGTAAATCTTTGCACTTCATAACCCAACAACAATAAGAGTCGCTTGCCAAAAGAACAACAACATGAATGACATTCACCAGCTCAGCTGGACTTTTTTCGCTACACTGAGCAAATCATGTGAGTTTTTATTAATGAGCACTTAAAGGAAATAGTACATATAATGAGGACTATTTTCAGTGGCGGATGAGTCCATCTTTAGTACTCCTGTGTGTACGTGTGTTTGTGGTAATGAGGGAGCATGTCAGCCACAGCTCACTGATGTGTTTTTAATAGTTTTAACTTTCCCCTGCAGACTTCATTCATGTGAACGTTCAGGAAGCGTTCCATTGTCAGTCATTAGTAACAGCTGTACTTTTCATATGAGACAAGTCCAAGTGTCTGCTGGGAAAAAGGTCAGTGGAGCTCTGTGGTGCAGAGGAATAACATCCATCAGACAGATGGTTGGGTCAGCACATGAGTGTGTCATACCACCACAACCAATTCACTGTGAACAACTACAACATGACAGCCTCCAGGCACAACAATCAGTTTTCACAGGAAAACTGATTGTTGTGACTGGTCTCTTCTGAAACATGACAAACTCAGTGTCAGCCACTCATCAGCTACATTAAACCGACATATTAAATATTGTTACAGTATTAAATGATGAAAGGTTAAACAGTCGTCTCGCTTACCTAAAGCCTCTCTTTCTGTGCGTCTCCCCGGGCAGCGACCACAGACTGACCGCTGCTGGACAAAAGCTCTCATTAAAGCCACACCCAGTGGACTGAGCTCACCCACCACCCACCACCCACCACCCAGACTCAAAGGATACAGGCCTAATACACAGTAATATTCTAATATTATAAAAGTATATAATGAACAAAAATGATACTCATTTCAAGATCACAGGCCAAAAGGCTGTTAACAAAATGTCAGAGTCTAATTATGAAGTTTGTGATGCTTTTGTGTGAAAATGCAACGCGTCATGGAGCCATCACGGAAATATTCAGCAAAATGAATAAATACAGACACACTTATTTAAATGTACTTAGTTACTTATAGCTGAGGTACTTACTAATGTTGACTGCTACATATTGAAAATAGTCATACCAGCTAAAATAAACTTCCTTAAAAAACAATGAAGTGTTCTGTGATCCTTTAGCAAAACACAATAACTGATTCTGATGAAAATGGAAAAACACAAGAACCAAAACAATCATTCGAAGCCTAAAAATTATTCTCAATTTTGAATTCTTCATGGTTCCATTTTATATCTCCGTCCTCTGCTCATGGATATATCTATACTTCAGCTTTGATCTATTTATGTAAAAATGTAAACGGCTCTTAAAAACGTCACGTCCACCTCATCAGCTGCAAACTGCCAGAGCTCAGATTGCTAAACTCCAATACACTCCAGCAGAAATCATCACTCGGTATCAGTGAGCAGAGCAGAGGCTCCACCTGCTGGTGTTTGCTCTCCATCAGTTTAACAGGTCTGAGTGATCCAATACAAGTCAATCAGGATCAGGAACATCAAACTGTGATGGTCACACAGCTCCTGAACAAAACCTTTGATATTCATTATCCATCAGCTGACAAACAGTCTGGCTCTTTTATACAACACTTGCTTCAAGTGTCTGGTGTTTGTGAACTTTGTGAAATATGAAAGCAGACACCAGGAAGAGCTCTGAAAATGAACACACTGTTTTCCCAATTTATTATTTTATTGTCATAGTTGTTTGCTTTAATAACATTTGAACACGCTCAAGCACACTGCCAGAACGCCACATGAGAAACCAAAAAGTGGGTAAAAGCAAAGGGAGACATGTACACCCAAGATAAACATTTTGGTTTCAACTGGTTAAGTTCTTTCAAACAATTTCTTTTGCAATTTTACTTCTGAAAATCATTTTCTATATTCCAAGCAAAACCCTGGTCCACATCTGTTTACAGATATAACTTCTGCCATTTGTCATTGTCATTTATGAAAGCAAGAACAAAAAAAATATCTGGAAGAAAATAAATCATGTACTGATGAGTAGACCAGAGTAGGGAGGTGGGGAGAGGTGGAGGAGGGCTAACCCAGAAATGGCATAGCTGAGCTCTCAATATGAGAAAGCTGACTCGTGTGGACTTCATCTTGGTTTGTCATTTGCTTAAAAACAGGTTCTTTTTCACATGAGTTTTTTTTTCTGAAGCTGATCTTCGGCACGCAGAAGGGGGCGTGACAGGGAGGTGCCGTCGCCGCTGACAACAGTGTGGGCGGGTTATGACCGAGCTCCGCCCGCTCCTTCTCACCAGGAACTCTCAGGCAGCAATGGAGTCTTCAGTCCCGCTCAGCGACCAGCTTCAGCACCTTACCGATGGCGATGGTCTTACCTGAGACACAGAAACAAAAACCACCATCAGGACTGTCTCAGATTGATGAGAGGTGGGCTTCAAACATAAATCACATCCACACTGTCTGTACCTTCGTCTCGTAAGGTAAACCGTCCCATCTGAGGAAAGTCTTTAAAGGTCTCGAGGCAAATGGTCCCTGCCGTGCGCAGACGGGCGATGCAGACCTGGTCCTGTTTGACGAATCGTGGTCGTGTCTTGCTCTTCTCTCCTGACTTCTTGTCTACCAGACAGATTAAGGCCTGCAGACGCAGCCAAGAGCAACAGGAGGTCAGCACATACAGGCATGATTTGTTCAGATTCTTCAACATGATCTGCTTCAGTCTGACAGTCCAGTTCAAGTCTTACCGTAATTTGCACTTCTTCAATGCAGGTGTGAATGTGAAGGACTGCGTTGTAACCTGGACAGATGATGGATTTGTGTTCAATAATGACAATCTGTGAGGAGAAGAGTGACAGTGAGCATGAGAACGTTATTACAAAGAGTCAGATGTGTTACACTTCAAATGTTCATCTGAAGTTCATCCAGAGTGCACTGTAATCAGTCACTATAACAGCATCGGGGTCATATATAGCAGCACTGGACTCTGACACTGACCTGGGCGTCGAAGGTGCGCCCTGAGTGGCAGAGGTTCTCAGCGTTACACAGGATGAAGCCGGGCAGGATCTCCTCCTCCTCGATGCCCTTCAGCCTTAGCTTGAGGTTTTCACCCGGGCCGGCGTCGTCCGTCTCCACGTCATCTGACAGGAGACTCAACACCTCCACCACATGCTGCATGAGAGACGGCATGGAGGGAAACATCGAGGAAGAAGAGGCTGTCATTATAGTGGAACAGATAACAGTAACAGATGGTCCAGTGTTTCTCTGAATGTTATACATCTTACCCTGTTTGGCATCATGACAAGCTGCTGTGCTTTACTGATGGAGCCTGACTCCAGTTTGCCCAGGATCACAGTGCCCATGTCCTGAGGACAGAGTGACAGAGTCAGCCCAGTGTGCAGAAATCAGGCTTCTCTCATTCAAACAAACAAAAGTGTGTGTACCTAAACATTAAACACACACTCCCTCCGCTCTGAACACAGTTCACATCAAAACACCAACAGTGAGCTCAGGGAGTCAATCATTAACTAGCAGGGCCGTCAGTGTGATCATTTTAGCAGCTCAACCTGTCGTGATAACAGTAATCAGGTTGTTCCTGGCTCACCATGAGAGCACATATGCAAAGCATCATGGGTCAGAGCTGGGCTGTACGAAATGACAGCTATTCATTTAGCTCAGCTGTAAACATGTACAGCAGTGACATCAACATACACTGAATGAATCCAAAAACAACCGGGAACAGTTCACTGCATCAGCAGCTCAGTGTCCTTTCAAAGTTATCAGACTAGCTTAGTTTCTTGAAACACACACACACACACACACACACACACACACACACACACACACACACACCTCAAGGCATCAACAACCTCAGAGGTCACCTGGAACTCCCCACCAGTCAGTCAGAACCTCGTCATCAAACTAAGCTCGTCCAGCGCTCTCTCAACGCTCACTATGAGCACTGGTTGCCATCATCATTCTGCTGTAGTGAGGTTTAAAATGCAGAAGTTCTACTTGTGGTGGACCATATATTATATTGGTGGGTTGTATTAGTACTAGTGGGAACGATGCAGTAGAGCGTGCTTCTCCAGCACCAGCCACATGTGGAATATAATGCCAGTGGAGGAGACCGCTGAACTGGTGTTTCTCATTTTGGCTTTTTCAGTGTACTTTGATTCACCTAAACACACCTCAAGTGTTACAGTGACATCAACATGACAAACACACCTGAAGTCTGTGTGAACTTGCTTGGCAGCCTTTTTATGGGATTGGATATGAACAGGAGACAAAAACACTCTTACCTTGTATTTGTCTACGATGGGCAATCTAACGGGGCCATCGCTTGATCTGTTGAAATTTGGCAAACTGTCCAAGTGTGGAATGAAAGGTAAACCTCTGAAACGGCAAAGACAGACAGCAGTTAGTAAAAGAGGTTCAGTACCATTCACAAGGACACTGCTTATCATCTGATTAGTACACAACCCGCTCTACCTCCAAGAAGAAACTGATTGACTTACGTGTACCAGGAGCACATGTCGGTGGGCTCCTTCAGGTTGGCTCCTGTCAGGCCAGAGCACGGCATGAAGTGAATGTCTTTCTTCGGGTTGAAGCCCACCTTCTTCAGAAATGGCACTAGTTTCTCCTTACACTCTTCATACCTGAGGGTTTAACAACAGGAGGGACGTCAATGTCTCACGACGTGTGCTGAGATTCATCGCCATTAAATACATGAACAATATTCACCTGAGGGCAAGACACAGTTCAATACAAATAGCACTAACAGCTGCATTCAAGTGTGAAGGACTGCGTCACTTGTGTCAGGAAATCATGGAAATGTCATGGAAATATTGCAAGAGACTGCTAACATAGCAGCAACATGCAGCAGCATATTAGCTGCCACCACAGTGAGAAGCAAAGTAACGTTACGGCACCTCGTGAGTGAAAATCACAGAGGAGGCAAACCACCCTGCTGACAGGCTTTGCATCTCCTCTCCCTCATACATGTGGTTTGTTGTTTAAGAGAGTTTCTGTAAAGAAAGCTCCTCTAAGATGTTTTTCCAACAAATCAAAGATCATTTCACTTGGTCACAATTTGTCTGTAGCTCATTTTGATTTAAAAAAAAAAAAAATTGTGAGAAAATCTTATTGTGAACTGATCGAGTCATGAGTTGAGTGTATCATTACATCCCTACTAATGAATCCTATTGGGTCAGTTTTAGGAAGACTTTTCTGATCTCAGCTTCTAATGTGACAATAACATTTTTCTCTGCTTTCTGACAGTAAGCTGAACATCTCTGGGTGGTGGACAAAACTAGATATTTGATGGCGTCAGCTTGACGTTATTCGCCGTTTTCTGGAGCAAACAACTAAAAAAATGAAAGGAGAAAAATCAGTAAAAAACAGTTACAGGATGACTCTGTTTCTTTGTGTTTTTACAAAACACCTCAGACTGATCTTTAGAAGTGCTGAAAAAGACTCCTGAGTTGTAAAATGAATTTATTTCACACACAGATTCATCACTTAGTTTAATGCTCGTGCAGCTCTGCTGTCTCTCGTTAGGCTCGTGTTAAACGCTGCTTATAAACACTAAAATGGCTAGATATGCATCTAGGAATTCAAGTGTCCTGTAATCCTCTTCCTAAACACACACTAGGTTTGTGTACACATGATGTTAAGTCAGATTACTGCAGAGGAACAGTGGCCCAGCATGTTCGAATGTCCTGTCACAGTTAAACTGTTCTGTAATGAGCTTTTTCAGATCAGTTGTTATGATGTAAATGTGATCCATGAGGTTGTGGTGTCAGGTATGGTGTGCTGTCACACACTGTTGGATCGTTGTTACCCACCTCTCCAGGCTCCAGCTGACCGTAGGATCATCCATTTTATTCACCAGTACTATCAGGTGCTTGACACCGGCTGTTTTAGCCAACATGGCATGCTCCCGCGTCTGTCCACCCTTCTCAAAACCAGTTTCAAACTCGCCTTTCCTGGCAGAGATCACCTGAGGGTCGACACATTCATTTAGTGAACGCTATGAAACAACATGGCAGTGAACATCGAACAAAAAGGATCATATCTGAATAAAACCTATTAGATGTTACAGTTTAGCAAGTTAAATACAGACACAAATCAACTGAGACAGAAATTCAGTTATTTACATTGAACACTGACATGTTGGGGTAAATCAGATGTGAATATTTGCTGATGGCCGTGGTTTGCTGCATGTTTTGACTTCTCATGTGCCTTCATACATGAAGTGCCATCTTTAACACACTGTACATAAATGTTTTCAGAAGGCTTCCATCAAGAACTAAATGCAGACTGTGCACAATCTAAGTGTGATCTTGCTGAACTTGCCCTTACTCATTAGAGGAATAATGTCAACAGAAACTATTTTACCATATTAGAAGTTATTTTTTTGATGAGGAGACAGCACGTTACGCACACACACACACACATCGTGACACACTGCTGCAAATAAATCCTGGCATTGGTTTCATATTTTAACCCACGAACAAATTTAAGACTGAAGCTAACTTTATTAATGTAACATTCACAACGTTCAGGATTCTATTTGTAAGATCCGGCTAAATCATATTTAAGACTTTTTAAGGCCGTCACTTCAGATGATTGGATTTCAGCTCACCATGTTCAGCACTCAAACTGGCAGGATGAACAGGCTGCTGCTCGTGTCAGTGTCAGAGATTTACATGTGACAAAAACCAAAACCTGAAAATATTTGTTTCAGTGATGAAAATAATAATAAATAATGTTTATTGCTGGAGTTCTTGAGATGCTGCGTAGATGTAAACAGGGCTGTGGTTGGGACTATAAGACACAATGTTCCATGTTAACAGTTTAGCGACACCTGTCATTTTCTGGACTCACCAGAACAGCCAAGTCTGCTTGTGATGCACCTCCGATCATGTTGGGCACAAAGCTTTTGTGGCCTGGAGCGTCTAGGATGGTAAAGTGCTTTTTGTCTGTCTCAAAGTATGCTCGGCCCACCTCCACCGTCTTGCCTTTGTCCCGCTCCTCCTGGTTGGTGTCTAAAGCCCAAGATAGATACCTGGAGACAGAAACATGATGCTATAATGTTGATTTGGGATCTAGTGGGAACTCAGACATATACACACATATAACACTAATGGTTGAAGCTAATATTGGCTTAGCTGAACAGACGTTTCCTGACCTCCCGCTCACTCACCAGGTTTCCCGGTTCTTCTCCTTGGCTTCTCTCTCGTACTTCTCTAAGGTTCTCTTGTCTACCATGCCTGTTAGATACCTGTTGGAGAGGAAGGGAACAACATGTCAAAGGCCTGGTGTGTTTGATGGAACTTCATTCATCATCAGGACAGCCAGTGAACCAAAAGTGGAGAGTGTTACTCACATGATCTGTCCACCGATGGTGGACTTTCCAGCATCTGAAAGAGAGACACAGACAGGGGTTTAGATTTGAAACACTGTCACATTACTTTGCTCTGTATGGCCACTTTGAGCCAGATAAAAAGTCACAAGCACTAAAACACAGGAGCCAAATGCATCCTGAAGCTTTCGCTCTGGTATTCTCTCTCAGTCTCTTTATGACCACAGTCCAACTGCTCCTGACAGAATGATAAATGAAGCAGGCTGCTAGGCACTGAGCGACACATAGACCCTGTGCTGTGTTAGAATGGTGCATTTACCACAGACAAAGATCAACTAGGTTGCAAGTGCGCCAGTGGTGTGTTGTGCTGTGTGTTGCTCAACACAGCCATTGAAAGTCATTGTCAGAGTGTAGTGCACCTTACAGAGTGTCTGCTGAGTGACAACATGCCGTACTGTTAATGAGTGCACTACAAACGTGTAAGGGGATCTGTGACTGATGACGCAGTGTGAAGTCTAACTGACAGCTGGGGGCACACACTAATGTGTGTGCACACTGGCCAGCTGAGGAAACAACACGCAGCATGGAACATGAACATGGCAGCTGACTGACACATCAGTACATTAGTGTACACCCTCTGCTCTGTGAGCCATCAGACAAACTGCTGTTTGTGCTCCACATCACTTAACAGCAACGACTTCAGAGTAACTTCAATATTTCTTATATTGAAGTCTCATCCACAGGTGTATGCACTGACCTACGTGCCCAATGAACACAACGTTGATGTGTTCCTTCCTGGGGGCGTCTGGCTGTGTGGGTGGGACCTTGGGTGCTGGTGCTTCCTCTTCCTCCTCCATCATCTCTGGGGCCGTCTCCTCTGTTGTTGCTTGCTCCACTGGTCCCCGGTCGCCACCTCCTGGCTCCTCCTCGTTTGGCTCAGCCTCTTTCTGGTCCCATGGCTCCTCTGTGCTCATCTCTGTGTCACCGTTCTCCACTGGAGCTGCAAACAAAGTCCACATCATTCAGAGTCTCTTCCTGTTAACGAGCCACTTAGAACAACTCAGCTATGTGAAATGTAGACGGAGCTCATTATTTAACTTGCCAACAAAGCAGAAAAACACACAGGTGAACATCAATAACCAGCAGCAGGTCTGAGTTTAACATTTTTTCCGCTGTGTTCTGTTACTGGAAGCATTCTCTGAGCTGGCTTTGTCACTAAAGACCTTGTTTACTGTAAACTGCTGTGATCAGTGTTTTGTGGAAAAATGAAAGACAAGAAGCAAAGGCAAAGTCAGACACTTTGCACTAAATAAACTCAGGAATTAAAGATCTTGATCCATGTCAGAAAACAGTACAGAGTACCATGGAACTACTGCGAAGGAGATAGATGTTCAATTCTGGATATCCTCTGACAGACTTTATTCTTTACCCTGTCCTGTGACTGAAGTCTACAACTGTCAGCAAGCAGCAGCAGAACCAGCAGGACTGGTACAGTTCAAGCTGTGCCAATGAAGCTTTTACTGTTGAACTACGGTCTTGAAGCAGCACCAACATTTGTTAGCGCACGCGTCTGTTGAACAGCTCACACTGTACTGTAGTTGCACCCTTTGCCTGTGAGGCTGGTCATATTCCTGCTCATGCTATCTTTATCCAATCAGAAGTCATGTATGAATTCTGTCTGGCTCCATGCATATTGACAACAGCCTTGTATACAGTAAACCTTCACATGGCTGTTGCATGAAGAGCAGACAGCAGTGACAGCCTCAATGCATGCACAAACTTTATGAAGTGCAGCACTACAACAGAACACCAAAGACGGCAGAGCTCTGACATAAAGCCTCATACACAGTTCAATGTTGCAGCAGAGAACAGATCCCAGGTCAGTTTGTGTCATCACTTCAAATCTGACACACAAAAAGAAGTGAAGTACATGACTGGAAACTTCTCTACATTTACATACTGAAATAAGGTGATTAGAACGCTGACTTCTGCCCATCTGAAAATAAATAAATGATACATTCAGTAAACGGTGAGTGATGCATTGCATGCAATAAAGGCTCCATCTGATATGTGAAAGTTTCAATTAAGCTGAACATTACGATCAAAGGCGACAGAAAGACAAAGCTCCTGTTTAAGACGGGTCCACAACATGCAGATTTCCATGTACGCTGCAGACTCTCACCACAAAAAGGCATGATGAGGTCAAACCATCCCATCATTCATCACCAAGAAGATAAAAGAAGAAGTAGATAAAAATCATCATCTGACAACTATCCGAAATTCATCTCATCAGGTCCTGAGCACTGGGCTGGGAATTACTGCTTTAAATTCATATTGTTTCATTTAGTTTATACACTTTATAAAAAAACACTGTGCACGAGAGGCTGAAATCTTCTGAAGACTCATCCTCAGACAGTGTGTTATCAATATTGATGAAATGATTTGAACCACACATTCTACGCTCCCCGTCTTACTTCATGATGGGCGGCTGTGGCTCAGGTGGCAAGCACCTCACCTCGTTGAGCAATCAGAGAGTGAACCCAAAAGTGAGTGAGTGAGTGAGTGAGTGAGTGAGTGAGTGTACGCTTTGGATAGGAGGCACTGAGCGCTCGTGATGAGCAGTTGGCACCTTGCATGGCAGCCTCTGCCATCAGCGTATGAGAGTGTGTGTGTGAGAATGGGTGAATGTGCTGTAATAAAGCACTTTGAGTGGTCAGTCCAATGTAATAAAATGTAAAGCATCTTCAGAGAAGCGACCACATGTTTCCTCACTCAGATGTTCAGTGTGATGGTGAATGTTGTGACTGAGTACGTTTGAGAAGGAGCTGTTATTACAGCAGCAGGCTGAGCCTTTTTACAACCTGCCACGTGATGTTTAAAGACAAATCCATGCATCATTAGGAAAAGTTTTACTACCTTTAAATAATTATGTGTGCTCTGAATGTTAATTTACAATGTCTACTGTGTGCACAGTGAAGCCAGACAAGATGGCCACACCTCAACTGTGAACATCCAATCACATTTCTGTCTGTCCTTTTAAACTGTAGATGTACTTTTAGTATTTGACTATTTTCAATCGTTAACATGTATGAAGGGTAGCAGCACATTATTCCACTCATCTCACTGCAAGAACAAATATATTTCATAATAATCACATTTTGCCAGTTCACAACACAACTGTTATTGAAAGGTGAGTTCACAGCGAGCCTCTCCAAATGTTCATGCTCACTCTGTGACGTTACCTCCCCCTGAAACAAGGCCATGTCTGTTACAAGTGATAATGAAACAGTGTCCCAGTGAATGTGCCACACGGCCTGAGACAAACAAAAGATAAACTGATGCTACAAACTCACTATTCAGTTTGTTTGTGGTCAAACGCTGAGAAAGGCATCCTGTGGCAGACGTAGATACATGAAGCAAACACTGCTAGAAGACTTCAGAGAGGTGAAAGAGGAGCACTTAGGTAGCTGCTGCCTGCCATAATATCGCTGGTTTGACTTCTTACCCCCTCTCCAGTATTTCCTGTCTGCCTCTGCTGCTCATTAAAGACGAAATAATACCAAAAAAAAAAAATCATCTTGAGTGGAGCTTCCAAGCGAGCTGAACTTCTGTAATTGGGTCTCAGTTACTCAGTAAGACTCACCATATGGGCTTTGCTAATGCTATGTGTTCAATGTGGGCATGCACGTCAGGACAATGAGGCGAGCAGGAACAGCACCCCGCTTGTACACACACTGATACATACCAGCACTTTCTGACACCTCCATGGTGGATCTCTTTTCAACAGCAACTGAAAAAGAAACAAACAGTTAAGTTGATTTGAAATGAGCCTGACCTGTTCAACCAGCTACAGGCCAAATAGAGGAACAGTGTGAGAATTTCTACACTTGGTGTAGGTGAAACAGAAGAGGGATTTTCTTGATCTCCCATTAACACATTTCACTGTGCCCTCACAGGCCGCCTTAAGTCTGGACTGGAGGAACACGGAGGGCTTCAACAGGCTGTCAGGTCAGGTGCACACTCGTTGGAGCAGAAGCTTCCATTGTGGTGTTACTGTCCACGGACAGTGGACAAACAATGCGTTCAAAGCCACTGACATGGACTTTAGCAGCAGTGTCACACACTGTATTGGAGCTCTGTGGGTTCATGTGTGGGACCTGCTCACATCAAATGAAAACGTATGGACCGGTGTGTGTTGTACAGATCTCTGGTCAGCCTTCATGTGCTTCACACTGACACATTTTCTCCCCTCTTGACCAGCAGTGCGTCAGAACATCCACGTCACACCAAACATTCACGTTCCCACTAATTTCTTCCCAATGACGGGCTTAGCTTCTATCACCAGGTGAAGCTGGGCTATTGACAGGGACGGCTTCTTGCTTGGTTACTTTACCGGTTAGAATAAGTAGTTACTTTCTTAAAGCCTGTTTACTGAACACAGAATCAGAGCCGCTTCACCGCGAAACCACACCAGCTAACCAATAAGCTAGCTCGCTAGCCAGCTAGCACCGGTTAGTTGTAGCAGGCTAATGCCGGCTGGTGCCGAGTTCCCAGACTGTTCTGTCAGCGCTCAACAAGCCGCAGTAACACTCTTTAGTCGAGTGCTCTAACCAAGTAAACAGTATATATGAAGTGTTACGTTAGTTAAAGTTACACAGCGTCGGACAAACCGACTAAATCCCGCTCCACCGAGCGACACAGCGGCTAGTCTGTCGCGCTTCACGGAACGCGTGTCTGTGTAGCGGCTAGCGAGCTTAGCATGTACCCAGCCCAGGCTGCCGTTAGCACCTAGCTATAATGCTAACGCTGCTCCCCAACGTGACACTGAACTCACCATCAGAGTCGACGTCGTCCGAGTACGCCTTCACAGCGAAAGACGGGACAAATTCGGCGGCGTTCACGTTGGGCACAAACGGTTTAGCGTTAACGTTCAGGGACGTGAACGCTGATTCAAGTTGTCCGTCGATCGTGGCCTCCACATCGTCCTCTTGTTCCCAAGAATCAGGGGCAGTGTCTCTCGGGTCCATCGTGGGTCTTTTGGATTTTCACCACTGTGAGAGATTTGAGCTACGCACTTCTTGGTCCACGTAAGTGTCCGCCCAAAAGCCGGTGTTACGGTCACCCCTTGGAGTAAGTGACAGCGTCCCAACTCGAAGTCTGATGTTTGGTCTCCGTTCAGGTGAAATCAAGCAGCCGGTTTGTGTCGGGGAGCCGCCGGAGAGGATATTCGACTCAGCACTCCCAGAGACAGTCCGCGTGAGCTAATGCGTCCCCGTCAGTCGACGTGCTACTTCGCGGTGACCTCTGGGATATGAAGTCTTATTCAAAGGCGGAAAACGAGTGCCGCGGAAGACTCATTAGGGCAAGAAAACTACATTCCCCAAAAGACAAGTAAGAGACAAGTTTACGTCAGTTGTTTCTGACCTTTTCGGGAACCGCAGATTCGAGTCAGGTTTAGTTGTAGCAAATGGAGAATCACTTCAACATGCTGAGTTACACAACTTCATCCACCCACTGATACACACTCATCTTATGTTTGTTTGTAAAGGTGGTTATTCTCAGGTAGAACAATTTAAGGCTCACACTGAATCTCCACATTATTCTGGATCAGTAAAATGCTTCTTTTTTTGAGAAAGTTTTATAATAACGTTACTAAAAGTAATGTGGGAAATTACGACAGTACAACAGTAAATGACTGGGTCCATTATTTAATATAAATATGTTTGGTTTTGTAACACACAAATCATAACCACTGTTTATTATCTGCAGTCATTCATTTTACCCATGAATGCATGTCAACCACCTGTGGGCACAGGAGGTGTATCACAGCTTTGTACTCAGTCATATGAACTGCACCCAGGAAGACTAAATAAATCAACACAACAGGGTACTGGTTTAACGCCCTCAGCCCAACACAAATATGATACGTACCTTTTCATATAAAGCTGCTCAATCATGTCTAATGAAAAGAAATGGAACACGCATTGTGCACGTAACATAACCCATGTCAGAATATTGTGTGGTTGGTTTTTGAGGCATTTCATTATCGGTTCAACTAGTGGAAGCTTCCTATTCATAAAACACGGTGCCCTAAGGTGTAAACTTCACGTTTAAAAGGAGAGTAGCCAACTCTGCTTTCAGATTAGCCGTATATGAAGTGATGTTATCATGGTCATGGTCGGGTTTAGGTAAAAACAACTTCCACGATATAATAAAATGTTCTGGGCAATAATAGGAACACCTTACAATGGAACACACACACACACACACACGCACACACTATCTACAGCCCCCACAAATGGCAAAGGGTTGCATTAGAATGTGCAGGTGTTATATTAACTTTGTCGAACGATGTAATTAATTGCCAATTCATTTTAATAACTGTCAGTACAGAACTGATATTTGTAAAGGTGGGACAAGAATCCCAAGTCCAGTCCTAAACCTCGTACTTAGAGTCCCTAACAAGCCATTATGCAACAAACTGAATGTTAATTAAAAGTGTTAACGGTCAGTGTGGTGAATGTACAGACTATGATTTAAATCAAACCGATCACGTTTGTCTTGCAGATGTTCTGCATGTTGCACTGACAGACACATCTTTCCCTCCTGCTTGTCCAACGTGATTGGCTGCGTGATTCAAAATGCTGCAATCTGTTTTGATTTTGTCGAGTCTAAAAGTCACAAGACTCAAGATTAGATTCTGACTTGAGTCCAAGACGTGTGGCTCAGGTCCACACCTCTGCTGATCAGGGTTACTCATTTTTATTTCTAATGACAGATGTTTTATCTTCTTGTGGTCTTATTTATCATTAAGAGCTCAGACTGCACAAATCCAGATGTAGTCTCACTACAGAGTGTTAGTTTCAATCTGCAGCTGCAGCTGTCTCAAACAGGTTGTCTTTCTATGTTTACACGTCTGTTTAACGTTTAACATTTTAGCCTCACTTGTACAATTCTGTTGTCACACACACACACACACACACACACACACACACACAGCACTTTTTCATATTGTGACTGTAAATTTCTTTTTAGGTATCAATACATTGTTGATGGCTTTTGTTTATTGCTGTTAGACATGAGGCTCACGTACAATTACAAATGTATTTAAGAATGACTAACTGAACCATAAATGTGCCACTTACACTGAACAGTACAGTGGAAGACTGAAAATCTGATGAGAGGTACTTTTAGAACTGAACCACAGAAAGCCTTGGCCTGACGTTAAGACTAGAAAACTTTGAATTTAATCTGAGACAGAATTTACACAAAATACGTCAAAGTGTTTCTGTAGCGTAAACTAAAGGTAGAAAACATTCAAGAGAAAAAGATTCTGCTTATTAAATACAATCAATCATTCAGACAGTGACAGAGGCAGGACCATCAGGACAGTTCATTATATCAAATCAAAAGTTCTTCATCAAACATGTTCTTGGAAGGTTATAAAGTTACTGATTTAGATTTACATTAGAATCATGTAACAGAAATAATAATTAAGAAGACTCTGCTTCATTTACACCACATACGAAATTAAATAAAGAACAGTAGTAAAGAAATTATCTACAGTACAAGTGCAATAAAGCTGAAATAGATTCTTTCATAATCTTCATTCTCACTGCTAATTCATAACTCTATAGTAAATGTTCCACCAGCACCCGGCTTTACGTACTAAAGGACAACTCTGCTCGAATTTGTGTTCTGGTTCTTTGATTCTTTGACATTTTCTGTTGTTTAAATGTTTTTTTGTTACATTCAGGCACCTCCACGGGAGCTCACAGGAGGCATATTCACTCCCATTCAACTCCCAAAAGGCATAGACAACAATGAAAAGCCCTCAATGCTCAGAAGGTGTCCATCATACTTTGTAAAGATGCATCAAAATGCTAAATATCAGGCGACAGATGTTTGCGTGTTCAGAGAAGTTCCCATAACATTAAATTAATATTACTGATAATCTTAAGTGTGCAATCATGACACATTTCTACTTCCTGCTATTCCTGTGTGTTTTTTTTCAGTTACTTTCAGTGACACATTAAGGCCTGTACACAGGATGTTATCACGTCTTGTGTACGGGTACGAGTCATCTTCCAGGTTTGTATATGTCATACTGTGTAAGACATTCTAATATCTCTATAAAGCAGACTCTGTATATGAATGCAGAATCCGTAGGCAAAGCACAGAAGTTTGGCATTGAAAGCGTTCTGGTTTCCATTTGTAGTCAAGCAGTATTGACCAATCATGTCTGAGCAGTGATTTGGTCACATGCACTTAAACACTCCACATGGAGCGCAAACGAGGCGGAACGCACTGGCCGAAATGCAAACCAAGAACTCATCAGCTATCATCTGATGATGGTTTGCCCGGATATTCATTTTCTGCTAGTTAATATCTGGATATCCGCAGGCTAAGCTTTGAAACACTGGTCGTTGATTTCTTTTTTCTAGGATGCCAGTCACAGTGAAGCCTTTAACATTGACCCCATGCCCCTAACCCAAAGCCTAAAGCCTAACCTTCTGGGATATGACGTCAAGAATGTTTGTTCACATGAACTACTTGACCTTTGTGCAACCATCCTAAGAAAAAAAGGTTGAATCCTGACTTGACGATAGCTGATGGATTCAAGATTGGTCTGATACGGTCTTAGTCACAACCTGTGTCAGACCGTACAATATCTGTTTTGACATGTCTACAACAGTCAGAGAGTTTCGTTCCTAAATTACTTACCCTGTCAGTATTTCAAAGCAGGGCGTCTTTGGTCTCCAGTTCTAAATCAGTTGTCGGAGGACGTGTCTCAGTGAAATCTAGGACCACAGTTTGGACTGATGACCACAGATTTCACCACATTTCTCGCACTTCATCTGGGACGGCCAGGACCACACAGTGCATAGAGGCTATTTGGATCTTGGTGTGGTCGCTACACTGTTTGAACTTTGCAAATTTACACATATAGACGTATTCATAAAGTGTACACAACATGCTCAATCATCAGCCTGTGCAAAAACGGTAGTGTCGGGCGGCCTTGCAGAATCAACTCAACTTCTCCCAAAAAAAGACAAACAAACAAAATGACAAAGAAGACTTCATTTGGCCGTCTGATATGGCACTTGGATAATGTTTAAATGGTAATCCAGGACAGGACGGATTCTGACTGGCTTGGGCAGGATGTTTTTGTCAACAAACAAACAAATATTCCTCATACAGTAAATCCCTGTAAAACAATGCTCCTCTGTGACAGAATAAAAAAAAATAATAATAAAAATCACATAGAAATAAAAACGTAACATTACCCTGGCACCCGCTGCATGATCATACAAGGAATTAGATTTAGATCCACAAAGCTGTGGCTGGAGTTTAAACTGAATTCATGGGGTGTTAGAAAAGAGCTCTGACATTTTGAGGAGTTTTTTGAGAACTTTTGGAAAACAGCAACTTGAGAAAAAAGTCAAAACATTATGAAAATAAAGTCTGAATTTTTATGAGAAAAGCTTAAATAAATGTTGAATCATCAGCTGACAGTCTGTCAGGAATGTGAAGTTCTTGGTCTTAATATTTAAAGGACGCTGATGAATGATGTTGATGTAACACCATGTCAGCAGTGCACTGAGTGACAGTTGATGCTCTGCTCATCTAGTTTAGTTCAAAATACAACTTGATTCTCCTTGTACTTGTACTACCTTGTAATAGTATGAATTCTCATTAAACTTAAAGTTTATAACTTTGTCTCAACTAGTGTCAGGTCATGACTTTTTCAGTTTTCTGAACATATTGGCTTCATAATAACAGTTTCATTCTTGTAATATTGTGACGTCTTCTCATGAAAACATCTTTAGTTTGGTAATATTGTGACTTTTTTCTCATGATCTTCAGACTTCATAGTCTATTGAAGGTTTGTGGGGCCGTACTCACATGAAGGGAGTGTTGAAGCAGGTGACTTTCATCAGTAGGCGTTTTTTAATTTAATTAAATAGATCGTCATACTCTACTCCTTCTATACAGATTTATTTTATCATAAATAATTATAGTTAGTAATTGGGCAGGTTAGATATATATAATCTGTTAGACTATTTACAGTGAAGAATCTGAACGTTTTAATTGCAGTGACTCTGTTTTAATATCAAGCTGCTTGGTTGAGTGTTAATGTGAACAGAGTATTAAATAGAGACTCTGCTCTGAACCAATCACATTTCTCTTTAAAGCTGAAGAAATTCTTTAGTCCAACAGGACATCCCAAAGACTGACAGAGACATCAGAGTAAAAAGCCACACACAGCTGGGCTGGATGTCAGCTCCGCTCCATCACGGCCTCAAAGGAAAAATCCCCCCTGAAACTCTTCTTCTGCTGCAGACTGTGCTCCTGTTATCCCTGCGAATACATGGCCAATCACAGATGATGCCATCTGTCAAGACATTTATAGTGCAGCTACAAAAGAGTCTGACAGCACAACTCTTTCCATCATAGTGAAACGTGAATGTACAGGCAACATAGAGGGGGACACTGAGGGCAGGAGAGCCTGCTATAACAGACCAGAATGCGATTCCCTCTCCACGGCTCATCTCACTAACATGTAGAATAACTGTATGTATGCCAGAAGAACTCTGAATGGAAGAACTAAAAATGGATTCTAAAAACTGTGGGAAGACACATTTCTCAGAATGCTGCAGCAACATTCAGAGAATTCTCATATTTGAACAGTTTATCACTAAATCACTGAAGTGAGCGTCACAGTAGAAGAGGATCCAGGGGTGGATTTTTCCATGAACCTTGACATCCAGCAGCCCAGTGTAGCTCCATCAGTTTTCCCTCCAAACCTGGAAGAGTTAGATTCACAATATAACAACACCTTTCCTTTGAACATCTGTTAGTTAGGCTGGTACATTTAGAGGATGGCTGGAAGACATCTGCACCTCCTATCTCCCGCTCTCCTCCACCTCTTGGCCTTCAGGCTGCCTCTCCTCTGAGGTTTCTTCAGCCTCCGCCTGTGTGAGCAGCTCCGGGGTTTCCTCTGCCACAGCATCACTTGCAGAGTGCGAGTCCTCCTCAGATTTAGGAGGAGAGATGGGTGGATGAATGCTACAGCTCGGAGTGGTACTCCCCTCCCTGGGTGTCTCCTCAGCTTGTCCGATGGAGCTGGTTTCACTGAAGGAGTCGGAGCCTGCCCCTGAGCGCCGGAATAACCTCTGACCTGTAAAGACAGGAAGTGCACAAGCCGTGTGACAGATACCCAGAATTCTGAGTGGCATTGATAAGAGGTCAGAGCGTTTGCTCTGCGGCAGAGATTAGACATCAGCTTATCTAACATTAATGAGGTGATCTGAAGCAACAGAGGAGAAACATCTTGAAGAGACTGACTGCCGACTTTGAAAGAAATGACAAGCTTTTTCTTTCCCAGGAAGTGCAAAGACAAATGTTACAGTTTAAGTTTAAGGTCCATATAAAAGCACGCTCCGTTCAAAACACCTGCTTCTTTTACAATAGCAAACTGTCTTGACAGCAATAACCTGAGAGAACGGGAAAAAATGCCTTTGAGAGAACAGAGGCAAAACTGGAGGAAGCTGTCGCAGCTTATCATCTGTGTGGCACCAGTTCAAACTGCTCCACAGCCAGTTATCAGGTCCAAGTACAACTTTTGTGTAAACTGTAAACTTGTCCTCACTAAATGGTTTACAAACAAGTTAGCTTTCGTGCTAATCCACATTTAGCATGTCGTGCATGTTTTTTCTTAGCGGTAACCTCTGTGAATGCAAAGTGAAACTGACACGGGAAGTTTTACAGTTCCTCTTCTCATCCACTTGAGGCTGGCTCTAGAAGTGAGTCAGTCTCCATAAGTCCCCATGTTCAAATGTCCAACTTCACAGCAGAAATAAACATGTTTACAGCCTGGTACAAAAAACAGTTTTGGTCTCTATAGCTAATTTCCCCGTTCATGACAACTGTACTGAGGGTGAATTCATATACAACTCACCTGTTCAGAAGGCTTAAAATTATGAAGAATTATGAATTATGAAGCTTGGACACTTTGAAAGGTGGATGTCATCACAGGATTTTTTTTCAAAATTTATACGATTTATTATTTTATTCATTTTATTTACATTTTTAATCACATTTAAACTAGTGTCAATGAAAAGCAGCACTGCACATTTTGCATGGATCAGCTGACAATCAGCAGTTTCTGATTCACGTAACTTCAGCTCTGAGATGCAGACGGGGAGTGACGCAGACGGGGAGAGCTTGGTGAAATAAAAGGGTGAAAGACAGAAAGACTGCCCCTATTTACCACAGTGGTATTAAACTCTGAAACTGTGGGTGCTTCATCATGTTGGTTTAACACTGGTTGAAAAAACAGAAACTGTTGTTGTACTAATGCTGTGGAAATCTACAGCACAGTACATGTAATTCTAAGGTCTGCTAGTATAGCAGCGTTCATTGAATTGACTGCAGTCAGTGATAATCAGACAATCACAGACAGTCCTACCTGGCAGTCTTTTGGATGAAGAGGTGGGAGTGTCTTGCAGGGACGGCCTGCCGGGCTGGGCTTTGGTGGAGTATGTGACCTCTGTGGAGTCCAAGGAACCTGAAGACACACACAATTAACATGTTTATGTATGCTACACACAAATACTGACACATTTATACACTCTGAGAGCTCAGAGATCAGCATATTAGACAATGTGCGATCGTCACAGATCTGTGTGTAGTGACACACTGTCAGTCAGACAATCAACAATTGAGCGTCCTCTTGTGATACGCAAAGGTTCTCAGTTTTTGAGAATCTCTAAAATCCCTGCAATGTAATTTAAAATAACTTTAGCTTTTTCTGTAATATTTTGTTCCAATATCAGCCTGTGATGTAGTCACATTCACCAAGTTAGTTCTGGTTCTTAAACTAGTTTCATTCAGGATTCAACAGTCAACAATAAGTCAATAGTCAATAATAAATAATAATAAAGTGTCCATAGCTGAATACAGCTGGCCTATGCTGCTGTATTTCACCTCTGTCATAATAGTGCTACCTGAGCCTGATATTTTCTGCCATGTGTAAAGACAGACTTCCAAGAGAGGTGATGACAAAGCAGCTCTCTTAGATAACGTTTGACAAACCACATTAGTACTCATGTGACAGCAGACTTTTTGGACTACATAACTCTCTTCTTGTTGTGTTGAAAAGTTAGACCTGACGTGACATTAAAGTGACGTCACAGTGTTTTGGTTTACCTGCAGCCAGGTTGAAGGTCCTGCCCTTTATGGAGCTCTGAACTGGAGAGAACCAGTTTAACACAGAGCCAACCAGAGGAAGCTGTCTCATCATCCCCTGTAACACACACACATACAGCACATTTGAATGGACTGGATTTGTATACACAAGCAAAACCACACAGACACACACACACAGGCACACACACACAGGCACACACACACACAGGCACACACACACAGGCACACACACACAGGCACACACACACAGGCACACACACACACACACACACACACACACACACACACACACACACACACACACACACACACACACACCTCTTCCATAAGTTTCTCCTCATTGGCCTTCTGCAGCTGCAGCTCTGCCTCCAGGATGCCTTTCCTCACCACCTCTGTCATGTTCTCCAGAAGCTACACAAGACAGAATCACCACCATTTACAAACATCATATATAAGGAGGAGGACTGATATAAGTCCTCCATTATTCACTTCTGATATAAGTAACAACAGAATTCAACATTTTCCATTTAGACTCCTGGGACACGTTGATCACAGTCAGCTCTGACATCTGGCATGTGAGAAAAGGTGAGATGGATGTCACACAGCTGTGTGTCTGTGCTGGAGCTCTCAGTACTTCATAGCTTCTGACTGAAATCTGTGGTTTAGTTCAGATTCATTCTTGTGTTCCTGTTGGCACTTTCACGTCAGCCTTATGCTCTCAGTGTTACACACAGGTCTGTTAAAGGCAGAAGTAGACACACAGCTGAACAAAGAATACATATAAAAATAAAAATATTCTTCAGCTGTACAGTATTAGAAACGTGCTGAAGTCAGCACAACAACCTGATTGTCTTGTGAGTCAGTCACATTATCAACAGAGCAGGCAGACCTGGCTGCGTCCTTTAAATCAGCTCATCGAACATGAGTGCCATATCATTGAAAAGAAACATATCCTTGTGTACTGTGACTCCTAAACAAGGTCATAAACAGAACTGTAACTTCTGTGTACTGTTACATCCGTAATGTACACGTTAAAGCACAGCGCCCACTGTCATCTTCACAGTTTTTTGGACGTCTGCCTCTCATCTGAATGCAAACTCATCACAATCCTGGATGACACCAATGACTGCTGTGTCATCTGCAAAGGGCACAATTTTAACAGACGGGTCTGCTGAGGTGCAGCTGTTGGTGTAGAGGGGGCAGAGCACGTGTTTCACATCTGGGTGGTGGATGTGATTTGGGTGAGGTCTTATCAAACCTACAGTAAAACACAGGCAGATTGTCTGCTAGCCAGTGGTTCTCCACAGTGTGGGGGGAGGGCAGTTTCCTGTAGCTGGTGATGTTCTGCAGGCCTCTCCACACTCACAGGGTTATTAGTTTTTCAGCTTTTTAGTGTAGCTGCTCTTTGCTGTTCTGGTCTGTCGTCAGTGTGTTTCTGGCCTGGTTCCACAGGATTCTGACCCAGTTCTTTTTGAGTGTCTGCTAGTAAGTCTGGAAAAGATGAATCAGACAATGATCAGAGAGTCCTAAAGCTGCACAAGGTGCAGAGCCAAATTCATCCTTTACTATAGTGTGACAACGATCCTGTGTGTTTATATGACTTAATGTGCCGTCTGTATTTTGGCAGTTGATGGCTGAGGGTTGCTGTGTCTGTTGCTCTGCTCTATGGAGGCCCAAGGGGGGAGGGTGTAAACAATGACCAGAACAAAGGAGGAAACTCCTGCGGTTCATCCACTGTGTTGGCCGGAGAGCGGACATTCACCAGATGTACTGACAGGAGAACAGTTCTACATCCCTGCTGTCACTGTTCCCCCTGCTGGCAAACCTCAGCTTGAATGAAAAGTGGTGAAAAGTTGCTGAACGTTCAAAAGGTCTTCCCCAGTGAATGTACTCAAAAAGGGAGAGCTGAAAAATGAACAGATGAACATGAACAGGAAAAATACCAGTGCAGCACTGAGGCTGCCAATTCTGTTGTGAAGTTATAGGAAGTGTCGCTACCCACAGAGCTTAATTAACAGTGATATTCTTCAATAAAACAGGTCAAATCAACAACATATAGACATATACTATTTGGTCAGGGGATCAGTTTTAAATATTGCAAAGAGCAAAGATACAAACAGAAGCTGAAAGAGTAAATCACACTGCCACCACTCATACTACAACATGTCAGAGGTAAACAACTGTAGAATGCTGTGAGCTCAGAGGAAAAACTCTCAAACTGTGCCAGCAGCAGCCCTTCATAGCACAGATGGGCTATGATCAAACAAAATATATAAAATGTGACTGTCTGACAGCCTACAAGTATTCTATAAAATAACAGTTACCCTTCCGCTCTCCTCTATGTCCCTCCCGAGAGCAGCTATTGTATCCACCAGCTCCGAAACATCCACGTCCTCGGTGACCATGCCAACAAAGATGCAGCACTCCTCTGTCCCAAACTCCGGGCCTGGAGGGAGAGGAGGAGATGAAACAACAACACAGTGCAGTGAGATACATACTGTGAGTTTATTCACAGGCCTCTCACACGTTAAGAGGTACTAACCAGTGGAGAAGATGATGTCAGTGTCAAGCTCTTGTAGTTTCTTCAGCAGCTCAGTGTTGATTTTCTCCAACTCCTGCTTCCTCCTGCTCTCATCCATTCCTTCATCCTGAGGCTCATACCTGAACATGAAAGCACCACCACTTTGTTCCACAAATTCCAATGTCAATAAATGATTTTTTTTCTACCTATTCTTACCTGACAACACCCAGGCCAGGCCAGCTGAGCTCATCTACGTATACAAGTGAGGGTGAGTGTCGGTGGGTTTCCTCCCTGAAGTCCTGTCTGAGGCACATTGTGGAGCTCATCACAGGCACCAGCTCAGACAGCTTCTCCACCAGGTCGTCAACGTCCTGCTGCTGGGTCCCCAGAACTGGACAGGGAGAGGAGAAAGTATTCACAGCCATGGACTGATGTGCCAGATGTGGCTGGTAGTAGTAATCATATATTAAAATATGTCAAGCGGAATGAAAGTGTGTGTGTGTGTGTGTTCATGATACCTGCAGCAGTCAGGAGGGGACTGAAGCGAACACATGTACCCTCGTCTTCCAGCTCCACCACGTCTACTCCACTGGTGGGAACAAGCTGGACCAGCTGTTCACCCAGCTACACCCAGGAGAAAATTGAAAGCAAAGCATCGACTGATGAGATAAATTAAGTGTTGACAGCAACACAACAAGTTCCATTCTTACTCTTTATAGTACACAATAGTTCCTGCAAAAATGTCTGTCTACTTGACCGCAGCTGCATTTAAACTATAAAACAGTGCACACAGCTGTGACCATGAACAGATTTTGAAATATGGCTGCTACAACTTTTGGTCTTCACCAACTCCTGAGAAAAGATCTGTTTCTTTGGCTGCTAAATGCTCCACTATGTTCACCAGCTAGTGTCTAAGTTAGAGGTTGATGAGATCAGAGTTTGCAGGCTGTCAAACCAAAATAATGAGGTGCTCATCACTTTAACCTTAAACATTTCATCAAGTCATTTCATCCAGATAAAAATATTCATTATTCATAATATTCATTTCTGCAGCTTTAATGAGCACAGGCACAAACAGAGTTACAGAGAATGTTAAAGGAGGGAAAACACTCACCCATCTGTTGAAGGCATCAAGCACCTCTCTCTCCCCAGCACAGAAACCTTCCACTGACCCCCCACTGGATGCTAAGAACATGGGAAAAGGGAGATGAGAGCTGTAAGAATACATGTAGTGACATGATCTTCCTGTATCAATAATTCTTGGACTTTATTCAAAACATTTCTGAGTATGGAAATTTATTCCTGACAGTTGGGAACAGTATATGTAACAATCAAAGGGTCAACTTTTCAGAGCATTCAGGGAACCTCTGTCTGTTTTTTAAGGTTTCATGAAGTGTCTCCCTTACCAGCACTCATTTCCTGTGAAAACTTGAAGAGCACCACAGGAGAGCTGAGTTCATCCTCCACCTGTTGGACACACAAAGACGTAGATCAGGCATCTGAAACTCAGGATCTATATTATCACACTTAACGAGTGATCTGCTGTATGACATGCAAAACAATTACCACCAGTCGATACGGTGTGACGTAAACATGGATTTAACATTTTGTCTACTGAAGTTGCTATATGTTATGTCTGTGCTAACTGTAGCTGTATGTGACATACAGTTTGTGTTTGATTTATCAAACTGGTCTGAATGAAGTGGAGTCCTTGCCTCTCAGTGGAATGGAGCAGCCCAAACCAAAACTACAGCTCCAGATCAGAAGATCTGACTGCCAGTCAGCACCTGAGCTGACACTAGAATAAATATATTATTTAAAAGATACTTTTAGTGCAAACTGATCAACACTTTTACTACTCCATTTTCACTGCAAAATATTACATATAAAAGCAAGTCTGTGAACCATGCAACCAGGTTATTGATGCAGGCAGTACCTGGACATATCTGTGTTTGTGAGTGTATCACCCAGGGTTGGTGTCTCCTGTTTAGCATTGCCTTATTATTTGTGTCAAATTGTGCTATTCCATTTAACCAGAATCAAATTCAGCAAACAACTGATCTGAGTGCAGTTACACAAGGTAGACTTCTTTATTTTTCTGAAGCACTAAGACAGGAAAAAGAACCCATAGTGAAGCCCATCATTGATGACATCCAGGTGAAAGGTTAAGGCAAGCATCATGCCTGGGTGGGGCTGAGATGATGGCTAATGTTTCTGGGGTGTTGATGCGAGGGTCATGAATAATTCACAAGCATATGTGGTGTTGTCAAGTTAGAAAAACAGAAAAATAACTGTAATATGTTTTGACAGGTCTCAGTGCCTCACTATGCTTCACGCTAAGTGCTCGTTGCTGTCTGAAACCCCCTTTTCCAGTGGCAGACTCACACCTACGCATTGACTAGCCATGTGTAAGGACATGTGACACCAGGTAGGATTTCAATTTTTCTCTCCAGCTCAACACTCCTTGGATGCCTTCATTTGAAGCATACTGAGACCTTAAGGGTTTCAATCTATCTACTGCAGGTGGATTAATGCTAGGCAGCTAAAACAGATGACTGAAGGTTCAATCAAGAAGTCCAAACTGGGACATATGAACAAATACTAAGATGTTCTGAACCAAGCAGAAAGAAGTGGAGAAGAAATAAGAAAAGATGTGTTAAGCAAGAAAAGGGCAAACAGAAGATCACTGGATAAGAGGTCTGTACTAGTATTAGGAGAGTTGTAGCAACCACTATGACAACACACATTTGATATTCAGAGGAAATGAGCTCATGACAAACGAAATCTGATAAAAACTAAAAAGGCAAGTCCGACATTAAAAAAAAAAGCACCAGTGAGTCTAAATGTGAGACTGAATAACCAACACCTCAACTTTTCCTTCCAAATGTGTAGCCATCTCTAGAACCAGCATTTGGTTCAGCATCTAGGCTACTGTACAACACATGTTGGACTCCATGGAAGAGGAGCAGACCATGAACATGCTGGAGGGACTATGGAGTATATTCCAACAGGCCTGGGAATGCCTCCATTAGCTGGAGGACATGGCTAAAGAAAAATAGATTTAGACTGCTTTGCTTCAGATCACTAAAATGGATGGATGGGTTTAGATAAAATGGTCAAAGACTGAACATTAACTGTGCAATGCATGCTAACATGCTCACAATGACAATACTAACATGCTGATGCTTAGCAGGTGTAATGTTAACCATGTTCACCATCTTGTTTAGTGTGCTAATGCTTGGATATTTAATAAACCACAGTGACCTCATGTTACCACTCATCCTGTTGGGAACATATCCATCCAATAATTGTTTAGATTATTCAGTCTGGTCAAAAGTGGTCTGACCAACAGACCAACAGATATAACTCTGAGTCTTTCAATATTTCCACCTCTAATAACTGATTGTTAAAGCAATTTTCAGGATGGTGGAAACTGACTCACAACAGTCTACACAGCTGCATCGATGCAGAAAGTTTTGTACCATTTTTCTGCCACTATTTTCATGGTGACCCAGATCCCCATTTATCCCACCAACAAAGCCCAAATGAGCTGCTGATCTTCCGTGCTATGAGCAGAACAGATCTTTTTAAATCACTTAACAAATCAGAGATACGGGCAGTGATGAAAATGATGGAATCAGGACATCTTTCTGTGTCTGGATCCTGAACTTTGTGACTGGCAGAACTCAGGTGGTCAGTTCCAACTTCCAACCATGTCATCCTCAACAAGGGTCCCTGAAGTATGTGTACATAGCCCCCTGCTGTACTCTTTGTACATACATGACAGAAACAGTTCCAGCTCCTCTTCATGTTCACTGATGACATTGTAATGACACCAACAATGATGACCTGGAAGTTCTACCTGGAAGATGTGACGGAGCTGTCACTATGGTGCAAGGTTAACAACCTTTTCCTGAATGTCAGTGAAACTAAGGAGCTGGTTGTGGAATACACTCCTGAGAATTGATAGCAGTCTTGTGGAGATGGTGTGTCCGTGTGTGTGTCTGAGTCCACATCCCAGAGAAAGGCGAGACAATGCCTTTACAACCTCAGACAGCCCAAACTAAATTCCAGAACTTCTACTCTGCTGCTTCCTAACAGGGGGCTTCACCAACTGGTACTCTGACTTTAAACAGAATGGATTAATAAGATGCAACAGCACATGACACATTCAATAATTATTCATGACCCTTGTATTTCTTCCAAAGATAACAAAACATAATGAGTGTGGCGAGGCATTCCTTGAAGTACCTCAAAGAACATGCCTGAGTGGTCCACATCCTAAACAATTAGGAAGAAGTGAACAGTCCATCAGCCAATGGAGACCCAAATAGCGCTGAGCTGATATGAGTGAAGGAAAATGGTCAAGAGTGGCAGGAAGAAAGAAAAGGAAGAGAAGGTAGGATAGAGGGGAAGGGTTGGGTTGGGGGTGGAGGTTGGGGATACAGGCAGAGGCTTGGTCCCACCTACAATAGAGAGCATGAGAGAGCCCAGAACGTCCCGCAGTGAGGCCCCGGAGATGGGCGGAATCGGTGACACCACGCCCTGGAACCAAGGCAACCCACACTGACTATAACTACAGCTATACACACACATACAGAAGAGACTCACACACAGACCTGCAAGCTCGTACACATTCAGATCTGACTGACACAGTGGTACTCAAAACTCAAACTGCAGCCTCAAAGAGGCGACTGTGATGAAACTGAATTTCATCCTTTTTTTACTGAGCCGCTGTAAGTTTAGAGTATCACTGTGTGATGATTCTGATCCCCAACACTCTGGTTGTTCACTGCATCTGGATTACAGTAGTGTTAATGTGCTACTAATCCCAAAGCCATTTTGCTGGGATGAATTCACATCACATTACATCTCAGTGCCTTGGATGGTGGATGCCAGTGAACAAGCCTTTAAGCTGAGTCTGTACCCCAGAGACCGTTTACAGCATCAACACAACTCTGGTTTTACCATGCTCAAAGCCTCGACGAGAGAGATCTCTGTCTCAAGCACATCCTATAAACACAAACGGGTTTTGTCTTTGAACAGCTGGAGATCATTTGTTCATGTGTTCACATAAGCTGCTCTTAGGTTAATGTCATTAGAAAAGGTCTAAAGAGAGATAAAGTATCTCGTTTCAGGGTGGTAATTAAAAATAATGAGCTGTGTGGGTTGTCTCTGACGGCCACAGCTACTCATATCACAAACCTCTTCACTCTAGTACCTGAAAATCAAGGAAATGTATCTATGGTAACGTGTTTGTATTTTGTGGTCTGGTGATATTCTAGATTTGTCTTCCTCTCAACAAATCTCATGTGCAAATAAAACCAAATAAAAATCAATAATGACTGTTTCATGAAGGTTGAGCTCAGTCAGTCTATTTAAACCAGGTGGGCAGCATGTAGTGGACATTGCTGTGAATAGTTGACTGCACCACTACGATGTACAATAAGACTGCTAACGTTAAATAGTGCACAAGTGCACAAGGCATGATATATTTTTTGGATACGCTGTGGTCCAGTCATGGCAGGTTATTTCTCACTTTGTACCATCTTCCTGCGTCTGTGCATGTTTTTCCCAAAAACTCAGCTAAATATCTAAAGCCTGAGAAGCCAGCTTATTCAACTTTTAAAGTAGTAATAATAACATTATGTCATCATTCATGGAAGAGCAGGAAGAGAACACCTACCGATGTTTTGATGGAGACCAGAGTTTTTAGCTTCTGCAGGAGTTGCTGGCTCTACAGGGGAGAGAGATCCAGGTGAAATGACAGACTTTACACATCCAACAAAGCAAAGACTATTGTTTTGTTGCCTCCATAATGACACTTGTGTAGCAAATTTAATTTAATTTAATCAATACTTAAATTCAATTTGAAAATAAACTTCTTTTTGAGAAGATCTAAACTGGTGACACGGTTAGCCTAGCTTAGCATAAAGACTGGAAGGAATGGATATTCTGGCTCTGTCCACAGTTCATCTTTAATCAACACCTTGCATCTTGTTTGTTTGAACACAAACAGTAATGGTGGTACGTGTAGACACGTCTTGACAATAACAGTGCATCCATCCACCCAGCACGTCTGCACAACGTCTCCAGGAATAGCTTAGACTGGCAGATATGGTTGATGAGAACAGATACGGTTTTGGTCTTTTGTACCAACAACACTGTAACAGCAAGACTTCAGCAAGCTGAGCACAGTCAGTAGTAGTAGATCCAGCCCATTATTCCTTCTAATTACACAATCATCGTGTCTCATTTGTTTGGTCTGTGCACAAACGGAAATGTAGAAACAGCAGTGAGGTGATGCTCACCAGAGCGGCGGCGTGTCTGATCTTTTGAACAATTCCATTGTGACCGAGGTATTGCAAGGAGAGCCACAGAGGCAGCGCTCGCAGCTTCGCCACTGGCTGGCTGGAGGTCAAACCTGCTGCCAGAGACTGAGACACAAACCACAGAGCCACAGAGCCAGGAGTCACTGACAGTAAGACAGAGACACTGGCCACAGAGAGCTGAGCCCAATACAACTGACTGATGAAATTAAGAACAGGAAAGTTTCAATCAGTCTGAGTTTGACTGGAAGTTAATAATGACATTTCTTCAGAAAACACCAGGGGACCAAGAGGACAGCCAAAAACATGTATCACTGTTCAGTCAATGAAAGCCTACCAGTGCTGGGTCTTCGTGTCTGTAGAGGGTGACGGCAGTTACAGCAGGCAGCCCCAGCCATTGACCTGGTGTCAGTGTCATACTGTCACTTCTGTTGGCTGCCTGGAAGGAAGAGCAACGCACACACACATCACAAGACAGAGTCAACAAAAGATGGCATTTCCTGGGTGTCTGGCTTCTATAATAAAAGGTGAGACAATAACTCTGGGTGTGAGGCTCACATGTCTCTAAGTCTCTGTTCCAGGTTTTAAACTGTACTTGAACTGTACTGAAATGATCTGTAACGTGTTGGGCTCTGCTCTTTATAACTACTGTTTTAGGCATGACAAGGCTGTGACAGAGAGATGCAAGGAAAGCTTCACAGTTTTCAAGTTTGCCCTAAAACAAGTAGAGTAAATCATCTACTGCAACAGCATTTATGGTGCAGGCTTAAGTGGGTGAGAGTATTTTCACGTTAGGTTACCATGATAGTGGAGGTGACCTGACCCAGTGCCAGGGTTGCCAGGTTGACCCTAAACGAGAAAACACATCATAACAGTAGTAAGAACAGTGGAGTAAAGAAGGTAATCATTTCCATCCAATCATGTAGAAAAGATCATCTACTTCAGAGTAACAGAGTTGACCCACCCCTCCACATGGAGCCACATGCTGTACTGATCACACAGGTCCTTCAGACGACCTAACTTGTCTGTATGTCCTGCCCCAGGGGTACCTGGGAAAGAACATGAATTTCAACAGCAGAAAAAAGTCCCATCAGTCACTATTTTCAACTCCTGTGATGTATGTATGTGTAAATGTTTGGACAGTAAAACAAACCTGCGTTGGCGATCAACAGCAGAGGAAGCTTCCCAGCTTCAACGTCCTCTTTGATTAGTTTGTCCAACAGTGCAACGTCCTGAAAACGACAAACAGGGTATGAGTAGAAGTGACTTCTTTTAGACTCTCTGAAGCTGTTTTTATTTGGATCCTACCATTTGGTGCTGGGATCCAAAGATGGTGTTGCATGGCACTGTGCACAGACTGGCGAGAGGCAGGCCGAGCTATGTACACAGAAACAGACATTAAAATCACTCTCTATTATGTAAGCAGCTGGACGAAACACAGAAAACACATCAGTCAGACACTTTGTATGGACATATACTGGAAGAAGAATATTTCCAAGTACTCAAGTTTGTTGAAATTTAAGAGTAACTACCTTCAGGTGAATGATAATCTCTTGTTTTAAATCTCCTTTATGCAGAATTTGAATATTTCTAAAATTCCAGTGGTTGCATGGCATTGAATCTTTTTTACAAGATTCAAGACAAAATAGATACAAGACAAAACTCATTCTCATTTTTTGGAATATGCGCATGAAATATTTACACAAAGACTGATGTGCTGTGAGACTTTGTGTCTCACCCTTCGTACCTGGCTACACAGGTGCTGTCCCAGACCAGGCCTGCCTGAGGCACTCTGGTAGATGACTGGCTGTTTGGAGCTGAGGACTGCATAACCATCAGAGGCGTATTCTTCATAACGGGCGTGGATGACCAGCCTACACACTTTGACCAGCCCCTCCCTGTCGTCCTCGTGGAAGTATGCTGAACCGTTCTCATACCTGAGAGAACCATCAGATTGGAAAGTAACATTAACCACGACAGAATGTGAGAAAATATCATTCTTGCTCGAATGACTTTTATCCAGTTTTTAATATTTAATATTTATTTTAGATCAAATGTGAAAATAATATACCTTAGATGTATTACACTGGCAATACATAATCTGATAAGGACTTCTATAAGAAATGATTTGACTATATTTATATCATTATCAGTATTTTATATCATTTAAATAAAAACAGTGTTGGTATGAGAACTTTTATTTTTGAAAAACATTGTGACAACATCAATAAAAACTGATTTATTTTTATTTATTTTATTACTGCCCTATGAAAATCATCTCAGCTTTTTTCTCTTTCTATTGATTGATCTTTGTTTTATCTTTAAACCTGCGGTGCAGAACGTTTGTCTCCCCCTTCCTGCAGTGAGAGTAATTACACAGACACTATGAACACTTGCTTATGACATACTGTTTGCCTCCACCATGCTCTTGTAACTTGTAGTTGCTGTAGCCTGCTCTGTCTCTAAGGCTGCTCCCGCCCTTCAGCTCTGGCAAACCAGTCATTGCTGGCTGACATTAAACATATCACTACTGGAACACTGGCATGACACCAGACTTCAAAGGTATGGTCTGGTATACTGAGAAACACAGAGGGATTTACCTGCTGGTGACAGATTTATCAGCACTGTGTCAACTTGTTTGGTCATGACGTGAATGTAAGTCCTGTGAACAGCTTTGAAACACAAGCTCTACAATATTCCGGTGTACGTAGCTATATGCATATCTACTATAGAACATATTCACATACTGTATACATATATATTGTATATACATATGTACATATACAATGTATCAATACAATATGAAACAGGCTCATGTCTTTCACTGAAATGTGTTTGTCCTCAGCCTCACTTTTCATCACCTACATCTTTCACGTAATAATTCTTTCTCTTTGTGGCTGTGATCATGAACTAATTGTGTAATCATCACGTCACTAACACACAAGTGTCTTGTTTGGATCCAGAGGTGTACTGGAGGTACAGGCCTACCTGAATAGTCTACAGAGCCACAGCGTAGTGTCCGACAGGATCCGAGTGGTCAGCTTCCGCAGTCGCTCTCTGTCCAACACCGAGATGTAGGCTGCCAGGCTGTGACCCAGCAAGGCCATGTGACCCTGTTCACCCACATTCTGCATCCTACTGGAAACATCAAACAGCAGCGTTATACTGAGGACAGTCCAGTTGCACCAGTCCTGACTCTGGTATTAGCTTCCTTTCCTCACAGAGTTTTTATCCTGCCTTCTATCAATCACTTCATTTCTGGTCTAGTTTCATACAGTCATCTTCTCTACAACAGTCTGCAAGTAATCGAGCACTGTGCATGTAAAGTAGAACAGTGTGGTTTCTATAATCATGAACTATGAGTAAATGACACGCCTGACATGCCATATCTTGACAGCACGACTTTACATATTAGAAACTACATTAAAAAATTATTCATGTTGTGGATTTGGATGAAGAGGAGTCCAAACACTAAATGTTGACTTGTAACATTCAAAGTACAAACTGCTGACAGCACTCTGCTTATGTAACTTATTTCACTGATTAGTTGTGCTTACTGCTGGCTGGGCTTGTCCTCTTCCTCTTCCTCTTCATGTATGAGGTTGTGAACGAGGTGCAGTATGGTGGCAACATCCTGACCACTGCAGAGGAAACACACAGAGACAGAACGATCAGACTCAGCTTCAGTCCACACTGTGTGAGCCTCAAAACAGACACACTCATCCTCGCACTCAATGTGCCCATCCAAGAGACCACACACACATACACTCTGGTCAGTGACCTTCACTGCCCCACTGACACCCCTGCCCCCAAAATGTCATTTTAACCGCTGTGTTTCAACATTTGTGACACTGCAAACAAATATTTTGTCGCACTGTGTTCAGCAGAGTCAGCTCTCACTAACTCTCAAACAGCCTTTAAATAACGTGTGTGACACTGAGTGCTGTGTCTAATGTGATGAAACTGAAGGATCCAATGCTGTCAAAGCTAAAAGCATCTCAGAACCTGCTCCTTTGATTTTAACCATTCAATTTCAAGTGTGTAAATTCAGTGGCCCCATCTGGAGCCAGCGTTCGTCAGCTCTGGACTACTGTTTGAAACATGGTGGTGCAACATGGCAGCATCTGTAGACATATAAAACTCAATCTAAGGTGACAAAAACAAGGATTCTTATTTTCAGGTAATTATACACTAATGAAAACATAGTTCCGGATATTATATTACATTTCTGGAATGCAAATCTATATATAGAGCCCCCTAAATCTGACACACTGGAACCTAAATCTTACTCCAGATTCATGCAAGTGCAATACGGAATTGCTGGAGTGTTACTTTAAATGCCATAAAACAAAATTTAAAGGCAAAGATAGAACACTTCACTAAAAACAGAGGATCAAAAGAATAAAGCAATTCCACCTTAAAGAGGCCATATCAGGTGACTTATGCAACACATGGTGACAGTAATCAAGTCAAACAACTAAATGGCTGTGGTATGGTCCTTTATGATACTTGAGATAAGTCACATATACATATTTATCTGGACCATTACACCAGGCGTCAGTTGGTTTGAAAGCATTATCTCTCTGAGGAACAGCTTACTTAATTATTGGGGCAGAACAATCACTCCAGAGACAAAAACAACAAACTTTAAACTTCAACCTGGACTGATAACATGACATACAGTGTGTGTGCGTGTGTGTGTGTGTGTGTGTGTGTGTGTGTGTGTCTTACTCTCCCTGCAGGGGTCCAGGGATGCTAGATCTGCTGAAGCGCCATTTCTCTGTTCCTGCCTCCAGCTCTCTGCACAGCACAAGCAAACACAGATCTCAACATGCTCTAAACTGGTATATTATACAGTGCTGCGTTCAAGTGCTAACATAAAAAGTGACATAAAGTCTGCACATGTTTTTTTCTCACTGCTAAGTATGCATAAAAGAAGAAGAAATAGAAAGTTTCTAATCCTACCTATGTCCATCTTCCAGGATTCTCATGGCATCACTCAGATTCTTGCCCACTTGAATCAGCGTGGTGTCCACCATTGTCTAAGGTATGTGTGTGTGTGTGTGTGTGTGTGTGTGTGTGTGTGTGTGTGTGTGCGCTGAGGGAGGAGAGTTAAACAGAATATTAGAATAAACATTCAAAAATGAATTGTGAAAAATGCATACATACAACTTTAGACACACTGATAGAGAGAGAAAACAAAGCCATAAAAAGTGCAAAGTATAGCGAGTTAGATAATCATATCTAGAGAGTCTGTGTGTGAACAGGCCGCACAGATTAGTGAACACATCACTGCCAAACCACAGCCCAAACAGCCATTAAGGTTCACGTGTGGGCAATTATTCCATGACATGGTGCAGCTCATCTTTGACAGACAATATTTTATGAAGACTATCATCGAAGAGGGACCGATCCAAAACACCCCATCGCTGCTACTTGCATTGCATTGAGAGGACTACTCTGGAGTTGTTTGGCACTCGATGAAAGAAGGATTCAGGCACAAAGGAAGAGCTTGTCCAAGCCGGAGAGGAGACCAAACTAACTCAAGATTTAAAGTTATCACACACTACTCAAACATACAGAGGGCAGCTGTGCAGAACAAAGGAGGGCAGAGCAGGAAGTGAACACTGACAGTGTGTCACTGTATGATGTCATTTTGATTTTTTCATTTTGATTGACTGATACACGTTAACATGGAAGTAAGAAATGTTAGAAATGATGTTAGAAGCTGCAGGTGTATTTCCCCTCCTCACCATAAGGAAACCCACCTGTGGTGAGTTATAATAAATACACTTGACTGAACACGGTGTTTGTCAGTGTTTGCCGAGTGTCTTAGAAGAATACAAACAGGAATTTCTCTCTAATACTTCAGATCATGTTATATTTAACAGTTTTGTTTGATGATGTGTCTGGCTAATTATTACTTGAACTACTGATGGCACTTTCATTGGAACATATTTAATATGATTTAAAGACTAGATGATTTCTTTGTTCATGGCAACCATCTTAACAACACTCACACCTTTCTACAAATAAATAAACAGATATATGAAGACAAAAAGACAGCACGTGTTTCTAGTTTGTGGCTCCAGTCAGAACCTTTATACCCAGAACAAACCACCATGTGAACTAATTTTGGAATGAATGTGTACAATACTTGACGGCAAGAGACCACTGTTTGTCACAAACTGTTGAAGTAAAGGTTGTGCAGACACATAATTAGCAAGACAACATAAAGTTGCACAGGAAACGTCATGAATTTCTCTCCACAAGTTCACTAGCTCTTATAGAACTGACTAGACTAGACACACCTCCTCAGTCTGGGGTGTAGGCTTTGGCTGGATTAGCTGAGAACTGAAAGCCAGCCGGCTGACAGAAAGAGAGCCTCCAGCTGGGATGAGCGATCCTGAGAGTCTGGAGCTGTAAAAGGCAGTATTAGCAGACTGAAGGTGTCCAGTTCTCTTGTTGTCTCGCTCCACACAGATGCTGCTAGTTGACTGACTGTGACCAAAAACATATCTCATGTTTGTGGATGGTAGTTCCCACAAACTGCTGTCTGTGACAGGTAACTCCCAATGTTGTCTAAGGGAGGATGAAAACAGCCACGTCCAAAACCTGTGCCTCCACCAACCAGTGGGAATTAAAAACATGATCCCAGGAGCTCTACTGGCAGCTGCTTAACCCTGTTCATAACTCTAACGATGGCAAAGTCTGTCTGACTGTTTAACTTAGCTTCAAATTGAAATATCTCAGGACTAATAGATAGATAGACGTGACATTTTCTATCCCCAGACAATGAATTCGACTGGCTTTGGTGACCGCTAACCTTCCCCTAACCTTCCCCTAACCTTCCTAATGTATTCACTGAAATATCTCCACAGCTGCTGAATGGACTGACTGACTCTCTGGCCCCACCATGACTGACATTAATATTTTTTAAATGAAATGTCCTAAATTTCTGGATGGTTCAGGCACGGCTTCCTTCAGGATGAGTTATAATACCTTAGCACCTTCATTGTTTATAGTTCTTCTTTGCAATTCAATTCTTTTCTTTATAACTAAATACATTCTGTACTTCATGTTTGTGCTGATTAGAATATATCAGGATGCTAACCAAGATGGTGCATTAGAACATTAGACTTCGGCAGTATTTATTTTTTAGAGTATCAGTGATTCCTAGGCTTTCTATGGAGCATCTCCTACTTGTACTGAAGAGCAGCTGAGCTCCTGCATGTTGGAGCCACCAGGCTGTAACGCTAAAGCTGAGCTGCTAGTGATGGGAGCCATTGTAGAATGCTGGACTGAACAAATGACCAACGCTGCGGGCTGCTGAAACAAATCACATGACTAACAAAGTGCTTTTGTAGGTGGAGGAAGCCGTGGAAATATAAAACATTGACAACAAGTCAATTTCAGCTCAGCTTCCTCTTACACCAGCAGAGACTGACCACTGATGGCTCACTACAATACAGAACCTCAATACAGCATCTGTATTATATCTGCTAAAGAGCAACATGTTAGCATTTAGCTCGAAGCCCCACAGAGCTGCTGTGCTGTGGTTTATTTGCCTATGGTCTGAGTCACAGTTCAACAGTGTGATGTAATTTGACTTGAGCAGATGAAGGTAGATTAGCTGCGTGTGTCTTTAGGCTAACTTTTCTTTACAGTTACAAACTCAGCTCTTCTGTTTTAGCACCGGGTGAAAACTGAACAAGTCTCTACACTCTTGATCCGCTGCTGTCATTTCAGGCCTGAAGGACAGAATACAGTGAACCATTCGAATGGGTGTGGACACATTTGCACATTCACTTTGTGTTTACTTTGGGCAACTGCTGACATGAGACATGAAACACAGTTTTATAAAAGCATTACCTATTATTAAATCAACTGGTATGGCTGCTTTGATTGTTCCTACGGCATAAAAACATTACATTTAATCATTTAGACCTTTACCAACTGCTTGCAGGGAGACGTTCTGGATTTGAGGGGTCTCCTGCGTACTGTAAAACATGATGGATCTGTGATGCCAAACTTTAGACAACAACGTACACTGTCACAAGCTGCTACCATAAAATGAATGAATATGGCTACTTGCCAAGTTATTTAAATACATATATTTTGCTTAAAGTTCACAGAACTGACTTTTAATTGTTCAAGTGTCCTTAAAACAGGAGAACACAACTTTGATCTGCATCCATCTATAACTGCTTATAACCATGGGGCCGGAGCTGATCCTACCTGAGATTTTGCAAGAGAAAGGAAGGAAGGAATGAGGAGAGGAGAGGACTTCCAGATATCCAGAACCTTCATGCTGTGAGCTGACTTTGATCTGCAGTGTATCAGAGCCAACTGTATTTGGCTCCATTTGTTCAGAATGGTTTTATTATAGTTTGTAATAGGGGGAGAAGAGTGTGTGATCAGCCTCCTCTATTCCAGAATCCTGATGTGTGAAGAGAGTCATACTTCAGGTCCAGGAGGAGCAATGCGGATCAGATCTTTATCCTTGCAGGGTTGCCTGCGGATCCAGTCTACATGAGTTATGTGGACAGCCCAGTACTACAGTAGAATGGGCTACCTGGGTCATTATCTTTATATAACTGAAGCGAGAGCTGTGACAGTATTCTCAGCACAAAGTCAAACACATTTCTGTTGGGTGTCCAGTTTGGGGACATCAGAATGCAGATCATGTGGTTCTGCACACACACACACACACTGGATTGGTTTGCAGTCGAGATGAGAATTGGGACCTCAGAGTCAGAATGGTAAATGGACTGTACTTATATAGCACCTTTTTTGTCTTCCAACCACTCAAAGCAATTTACAGTACATATCTCATTCACCCATTAACACACATTCACACACTGATGGCACAGCGGGAGCAATTTGGGGTTCAGTATCTTGCACAAGGACACTTTGATATGTAGACTGGAGGAGATCACCTGATTAGTGGACAGCCCTCCTCCAAGCCACAGCCACCCCAGAAGCTGTGCTTCCCCCATAGGGAAATTAGGCTGCGAGTGAATTACTGCCCAAAGCAAGGGATCTCAGGGACCTGTTCATGAGTGGACACACACAGGCGGACCGGTGCTGCATCAGCAGTAATGTGGGCATCACATCGGACCATTGTGATGAAGAGTGAGCTAGTTGATCAACCCTCACTCACGGCCACGAGCTTTAAGTAGTGAGTGAAAGAATGAGACTGCAGATCCAACCTGAGCATCCTCTGCTCCTCTGTGTCAGACGGAGCCAGGTGAGGTCACCTTCCCTGAGAGGTTCCCCCAGGATCCCCCAAGAACAGCCGGAGAGCTACATATATATACCACTATCACTATATGTCATATAACATGATATCAAATAAATAATATGTATTATTTAAGCATATAAAGTTTAACTATAAACATATATAGTTAACCGTTTGTGTGTGTATAGTAATTAAGATTAATTATCATTGCCATAATTAGGTTATTATCATATTATTATTACTAGTATTACTACCATAGCATTTCCACTGTTCTGTTACATACATGCAGGTCATCCTCTGCTATGTGAATGCCGTTGAATAGAAGCTTCGTATCTCCGTGTACGTGTCCTGGTTCTGACAGGTGCGCAGCTGCAGTCATGTTATCAGAGGAGGGCACTCTGTCTGCGGATCGAGCAGCAGCCGTCTCCTCCCGGTACAACCGCAATGTCAGCAGCATTCCACGGGCGGACACACGAGCGCTATCGAAGTGAGAGCAACTCACCGAACACTGACCGAACAGTGAGCTAACGGTGAGCTAACAGTGGGCTAACGGTGAGCTAACAGTGAGGTTTGCCCGCAGCCGGCAGGTCACACAGCCTCACAGAGAAGCGGTGGAGCAGTGAGGCGGCGGAGTGTTCCGCCTGTCACCGCGCTGACACACACACACACACACACACACACACACAGGCTAGCTAGCAGCAGACGGCTGCCGGACGGAGCTGCGCTTACCTTCGCTGCGCGCCGCTGACAGGCGGCCTTGGTCTGCTGTGGACCGGGGTGCAAAGACAAACGCCGCGGCGTGCTCTCTCGGGTGTCCGCTGGAGTGTGTCGAGCTGTAGGAGCTGACACGTATTTATTTACCCCTCCGACTTCCTCCTCAAGCTCCGTACACTCAACCGGACAGTTTACTTCCTGGATAGGCGCGAGACGACGTGCGTTCCACGCTGGCAACGCCGACGTCACGCTCTGGAAGAGAACTGGTCAGTCAGGTGCTGGATGATGACGACGGCGGGTTTTTTAAACATTTAAATTAATTTAATTTTTATCAGTGAACACATCCTGTTAGTGTAAATGAGCATACACCAGTGTGTACATTCACATTTCGTGTGATGGAGCGGGGTTCTTATGGTCGGTGTTCGCTGTCTACTGTACTGTAGGTAACACACTGACTATGTACCGCATATAACCTAGGCTGTGTAAAAATATGGACACAGTACACGTGACATCACCCAAAAGATTCTGTGGTTCTGTACCAGACCCCACTAATCTAAAAATGGGCAGAGACATGAAGTGTGAGGCAGGCCAAATGAAACCTGGTTGCTCAAACAAACCATCTATGATGACATCCACCTGTCAATCAAAGCATCCACGCTCGTAATCCCACATAACTTTAAGCCTTAATATAATGTGAACAGGTGAGTTGTATATAAATTCACCCTCAGTACAGTTGTCATGAACGGGGAAATTAGCTATAGAGACCAAAACTGTTTTTTGTACCAGGCTGTAAACATGCTGTAAAGTTGGACATTTGAACATGGGGACTTATGGACAGTGATTCATTCTTTAGTCAACCTCAAGTGGACGTTTGAGGAACTGCAGTTTTGGCACTTCCACATTAGAAGTTGTCACTTGATAAGATAAGATAGACTTTATTGATCCCACACTTGTTACAGCAGCTCACAATACACAAGGTGGAAAAGAAAATGCTCTCTTTCACCTTGTCTCTGTGAAGCTACACTCTCGATATTTCCCCTGTCGCCTGGTTTAATGCTGTTAGCTCCTCCATCTTATTAGGGAGAGCCGTTCCATTCCCCATGATAACAGTACATGCGGTTTGTATAATCATTTACACTGATACAAACACAATTCTAAAAACCCAAACTATCCCTTTAACCTAAAGAAAGCTGACATGTTGGGAAATGTTGATTCATGTGGGTAGACTTATTGTAATATATATATATAATTCTACATGTTTGCTACTGTAATAGCAACGTGAAATGTTCCTTTCAAAGTTGTTGGAGACATTCTCTGTCTTGTGAGGTTTCATCAGGACTGGATAACCAACCAGACAAAGAAGCAGCAAACTCCCTAATAAGCATCTCACATAACCTAATAATGTGTATGTGGTCCCATTACCTGATTCTGAGCTGGTGACACCTCCACAAAAAAACAAGCACTACTGTCAATTTACACACTTACACATCAACAATAACCAGCCTGTAATATAATAAACACTGTCAGTCACATTTTCTGCATTATGGCCTTCTATTAGTGTAGTTCAGATCATTTGCTTTTGACACTAGTTCATGTACTTTTACTGAAGTGTAATTTTCAGGGCAGAAATTTACATGTAACAAAATATTCTTTACTCTTCCTCTGTCCTTGTTAGGACGAAGGACAGTGTTTCTCGTCACCTCCCATCCCCTCGTCTATCTGCCTCTGTTTGTGTGTGCTGCTGGGTGTGGCCTCTGGTTCTCCCTCTCACCTGTTTGAGTGCCACCTGTTTCCCATCATCCAATCAACTTGCACAGGATAAAAGACTGGTTCAACCTGCCTGATGCCAACATACTGTTCAGTCTCTCTCATGATAACAACATTCAGGCCAGTGAAGTGGATTTTAGGAAACCTGTTTTGTGCTGTCTGTCCAACCCTGATCCTCCTCCAGCCATGTCTCATCTCTGCTCCTACACTGTTCTGGATCACCCTCACCTCAGGATTCACTCTGCATATCCATTATTGAGAGCCATGCTGAAACTCCCTTCTACTTTTGATAAACTGCTTCAACTGATCTTGGTCTTTGGCTTGTGTTTGCATTTGAAGCCACTCTTGATGACTACAGGCCTGTCCAGTGTACCATGGAGTAGTTTAACCCCAAATTAACTATGAAAATATGCTCCTCTTACAACATACACACTGTGGCCCAAGTAGATTTCTGCTTCTTGATTTCAAAAAAAAAATATTTTTGTTTTATTTATATATTTTTTTTTACCACAAAAGCACTTGAATGTACCACCAGTTAACTTTAAACCCTTAAAACTTGTGAACAGAGATGCAGGAGCTACACAAAGCACACGGAGGCAGCATGACTTCATTTCTCTGCAGTGTCCTGGCTTAGTTATGGATGACTTGTTCCTTTTAAAAAAGTTTTCAAGGAGTCTTCCCAGAGTGACTTGCCTCAGAACACCAGAGGAATCACATCCAAACAGCAAAGAAAGGCCACTACACAAACATTAATCTGCCTGTCTGAGAGCTGGTCTTTGCCCAAACACAAGCTCATAAATGTGTTCATTGTTAAACATTCCAAGTGTCTCAGGTGACTCTGACCAAACAAGTCAGTCAATGATACACTGGATATGACAGCTGTGACAGATGATATGATGGGAGATGATTGTTCTGTGAGCTTACAGTAGATTGTGTAGTCCTGCAGCAGTTCATCAAAGGTGTATGCATAATGACAATAACTCTTTTTTAAGCTATCAAGACTCCTTCCCCCACTTCACACAGTGGTGCAATCACCTAGAACTCAATGTCAAGAAAACAAACAAACTGATCATCAACACTTCCAGCATCCACAGCTCAGCACACAACCTCATCCATAACCCCACAATGATCAACGGTGAATCAGTAGAAATTGTGGAGTTCATCAGATTCACCCTGGACAATAAACTGAACTTCGATCATCACACCACTGACATCCACAAACACTGCCAACAGACTCTGCAAACTCAAAGCACTTTCTGCGGCCCCCCCAACTTCTGTTATTACTCTACAACAGCATACCCGTCATCCTTTACTGTTCAGTCTGCTTCTATAACATGTTAACCGCCTCAAATAAGAACATACTGACACGCATCACACAACCACGCCTCTAAAATCATCAGTCTACCCACCCCCGATCTCTCAGACTTCAACAATACAGCCATTGCACACAGAGCTCTCAGTATAGCACACGACATCCGACACCCGCCCAACTCATCGTTCATACTGCTACCATCATGCAGATACAGGATCCTGACCTGCAAACGTGCTTGCTATGGCAGGAGCTTTGTATCCTCTGCTAAAGCAGCCCTAAACAAAGCAGCGCGGTAACCACGGTTGGGGGTGCTATGCACAGGACAGGGAGGGTGTGCTTAATGTGATAAATGTGTATATGTTCTTGTTGCTATGTCGTGGTGTCTCAATGTATCTTGTATATATGTATGTATGTAGGGCATGAACAGAGTGCTTGCCATTCATGTCTGTCAGCTGGACAGCGTGAAATAAGACAGAAAGAAAAGAAGTGGCTGCATAACTGCTGTGAATACCTTCTAATTAGCATTGGGGACAGAGGAGTTGGCAAAAGGCCTGTGCTTGCTCCCGTGGGTGGTAACATACCCGTCTTAACAAACTGAATGCTCTTGCAGCTCCTAGCAGGTTCCTGATGCATGTGCACTTTGAAAGCTGACAGATATTGTTGTTTGATTTCCAGATTCATACGGTTGATAGGTTTAACTTTTTTTTAACCTTTATTTCAGTATCTGTACTGGGGCCTCTTCTATTCAGTCTATATATGCTTCCTCTAGGGAACATTATTAGGAATCACTCCATTAATTTTCATTGTTATGCTGACGACACCCAATTATATTTATCGATCAAGCCTGATGAAACCAATCATTTAGCCAAACTGCAAGCGTGCCTTAGGGATATAAAAAGTTGGATGACCTATAACTTTCTGATGTTGAACTCAGATAAAACTGAAGTTCTTGTAATTGGACCCAAACACCTCAGAAACTCTCTTTCCGGAGACTTGGCCACCTTAGACGGGACCACCCTGGCCTCCAGCTCCACCGTGAAGAACCTTGGAGTTATTTTTGATCAGGATTTGTCCTTTAATGCCCACATAAAACAAATTTCAAAGACTGCATTCTTCCACTTACGCAACATTACGAAAATCAGACGCATCCTGTCCCAAGCGGATGCAGAAAAACTAGTCCATGCATTTGTTACTTCTAGGCTGGACTACTGTAACTCTCTATTATCAGGCTGCCCCAATAAGTCTCTTAGGACTTTGCAGCTAATTCAGAATGCTGCTGCACGTGTTCTGACAGGAACCAAGATCAGAGATCACATCTCACCCGTTTTGGCTTCCTTGCACTGGCTACCTGTTAAATCTAGAATAGAATTTAAAATTCTTCTCCTTACATACAAAGCTCTTCATGGCCAGGCACCATCATATTTAAAAGAGCTCATAGTTCCCTACTACCCCTCCAGGCCACTGCGCTCTCAGAATGCTGGGTTCCTTGTGGTTCCTATAGTTTCCAAAAGTAGACTGGGAGCCAGAGCTTTCAGCTATCAAGCTCCTCTTCTGTGGAACAAACTACCTTTCTGGGTTCGGGAGGCAGACACGGTCACCACATTCAAGAGTAGACTTAAGACTTTCCTTTTTGATAGAGCTTATAGCTGCTTATAGCTGCTGCTGCTGTGGTCTGCTGCTGACGTCCACGCCTTACTGTAAACCCTCTCTCTCTCTCTCTCTCTCTCTCTCTCTCTCTCTTATCATGCATATCAATGTAAAGCAGTTCGATAACCCTTAGAGTCTGCATAAACGGGGCCTGAGTTTTTATTGTTCTGTCAATCATTATCCCTCTCTCTCTCTCTCTCTCTCTCTATCAATGTAAGGCAGTTCGATATCCCTTAGAGTCCGCGTAAACGGGGCCTGAGGTTTTATTGTTCTGTCAATCATTATCTCTCTTACACCTTTTCTTTGGATGTTACTAACTACACTTCTTCCCCGGAGTTTTTGTGCTCTCTCGTCCAGCAGGTTCTCATGGATCGTGGCTGCCGCCGTGGTCTGCTGCTGACGTCCACCATATTTAGCATTACATGCCATATATAGTCATTATTGCTACCATCTCCACTACAGCTTTGTTGGTTAATGACTTATTGCTGCTGTGCATCTGTGTCTCTCTATCTCTATCACAGGTTCCACTGCTACTGCAATCACCTTACCATTTATTGTAATTCATTGTAATTGTACAATATGTTTGTGTTGATTGTTCTGTACATGTGACATCCATTGCACGTCTGTCCGTCCTGGAAGAGGGATCCCTCCTCTGTGGCTCTTCCTGAGGTTTCTTCCACATTTTTTCCCTGTTAAAAGGTTTTTTTTGTGGGCAAGTTTTTCCTCACTGGAACCGAGGGTCTAAGGACAGAGGGTGTCACTCCCTGTACAGATTGTGAAGCCCTCTGAGGCTAAATGTGTTTTGTGACTTTGGGCTATACAAATAAAATTTGATTTGATTTGATTTGAGTATCCATGTATCCAATATTTCACTGAAAAGGAATATATTTTAAAACTCCCAGCACAGCACTTTCACACCCACCATCCAAGTAGGCTACAATCCATTACCTGTGGTTGCAGCACTCAGAAAACTGTCGGCCAATCAGAAGATAGGCTCATTAATATTAATTAGCCAAAATGGAACACAAAACATGTTAATGTTAGTGCTCCAAACAGAAATGTGAGAGAGGAGATGTAAAGCTGTATTGAGATAATTTTTGGTACTTAAAACTGCAAATATCAAAACTTCAAAATAAAACACAGGAAAAGTATCACATATGGACCTTTAATTCATTTGTACTTACGAAGGATTTTGAGTTCAGAACTTTTTGTGTGTGTGTGTGGCAGTATACAAAGTAATACAAAGTAACTGCTTGACCGCTATTGCTGCTCATGCATCTTGATACGTCTGCATAAATGATCTAATTCTGAATTATAAATGTGAATACTGTAAATAGAGACTGTGGCGGTGCTGCTAGAGGAGCTAGAGGAGGAGAGAGAGTCACCAGTTTGAATAAGGTGCTAATGCCTTTGAGAAGCAGGTGGTGCACTGTGTGTAACATTCAACCACTCTGATCACATGACTTCAGATGAGCTGTTTAATGCAGGGTAATCTAAAATGTGTCTTTGATTAAAATACAGCACACAATCACATGTTACATAAATCTTTACTTATTTGGCCCATTTATCATTTTTTCTTATCACTCTGGCACATAATCAGCAGCTCCTCCCACACATACCTTTTATTAACACTTTCTGAACTTTTTCCAGCAGCATGAAATATAACCCTTAGATACACATGGACGCAGTATCAGTAAAGGTCTGTTACATATGTGCCTCTGTTGTCTTTTCTCCTACAAAAATGTAAATAGAGTATGGCTTTAAGTTAAGTTACAGCAAGGACTCTGACACCAGGTATGAAAATCATTTTAATTTAACTATAACAACAATAATCTATATATAATCTCTTTATATTATGGGAAAATGAACTGAAACAAATATTTATTTAGCATTAACAACCTCAATTTGTGAGACAAGCAATGTCAGCTATGTTATATACATTTAAACATGTATTTAAAGCTGCACCAATCAATATTTATTTCTCACTACAACCACATGTAATGTATAGAATTACCAGCAAACCTGCTTCAACCCCCTCAGCTCTACAGCTTTTTAGCCCGATTTAGCTTGTTGTTTTGGTTTTTGGATCCACAAACACAGCTCTGATGAACTCTTTGTATACAACCTGCTCAGAAGCAAACAGCAGACACAGTTAGAGATGAGCTGGTGAACATGGTGCAGCATTTGGACCGTTTACGTCTCACTTAAATATTGGACTGAGATCACAGATCATGTTAGTTCTAAGCTAATGTTAATGTATGCACTCTGATAACTTTATCAAGTGTTAATGGACAGTGTTGTATTCAGAGCTTGTTGCGCTGTGCCCATGTGGTCATAAATTAATTAGTGCAGATTTAAAGATGATAGATATGCAAATAAACGTTAAATAAGGATGTTGTATAGATGGAAAAAGCTGTACACATTTACTACTGAACAACCAAAGCCCTCTTCTTTGTACAATGTCACTGACTGAAGTCCATCACAGAGGCCCATAAAGTGCACTACACATTCGACTCATCGAGATAATTTATCAAAACTAGAAAGCTCTTTTTGTGACATTTGTTATCAAACATCAGCTCTGTCTTCTGGGTTGAAAATAGCTCATAGAAGAAAAAGGCCTTACAGTCCTCACACACTGACGCTAGCTGGCTACACTTTGACAAAAGGCTTGGAAACATGCAATCATGCATCACAAATATTGTATGTCATGCTTGCAAGGCCCCCAGTGGCAACAAGCATTCATCATTTCAAGTTTGCTTGCAAGGGAGGAAACAAACAAACAAACAAAAGGGAAGTTAGGCATTTATAAGCATAATTATATAGTTAATATATTTCTTTGCCTACAATACAAATAATGACATTCAAGTCTTTGGAAGTGTGTCATCACTCCTCTGACATGCAGCTGTTTCAGAACTGAACCAACAAACTACTAAAGGACGTTTTTGTGCAGTTCATATTCAAGTTATACCTAAATATGATTACAAACAAATTCATGCACACGCAGACATGTGTTCCTTTTTTTCTCTCTTCATTCCATATTCTATCACTCACAGCTAAGGTTTAGGTTTTTGGCTCAAGCTCCAGTACGAGTAGAAGAGTAGAGAATAGTTCCATATGCTTTAGGTTTATAAAATATATATTAGGAGTCAGATGGTTTGATATATTTGGAATGCTCACAGAACACAACAGCTTCTAGTTTCATGGCGGAAGACAGGTGGACACATCAGAGGTTCACGCTGGCTGTTTTCATTGGTCCACATTGACTCTGAGTATGTCGATCCTGATGTGGGTGTTACACCTACACTATACATGTTTGACTACTACACCTACTGTGACAGGCAAATCTTGTCTGGAGAGACTGGAGAGAACACACACACAGTCACTGTAATGTTACACTGATATCTACAGCAGAACAAATGTTATGAGAGAATATGATCAATTACAGCTAAGAATACAAGAATAGTGGGGTAGGCAGAGGGTGATTCATGTCATAAAGGGAAAAAAGAGGCCTGGCTGCCTCGTGGTTGTGCCAGCAAAGGTGGAGGGGAACAAACTTAGTGTGGGGCAGCACGGCGATAGCTAAGTCCTCTTTCAGGTACTAAGTTGAACAGACCCCATTCATTTTAGGTGGGGACTGTCCCAGAATGCATCTGACATCCAACCAAAATATTAGATATAATAATAGAATAAATTCTTGTTGTTGTTGAAATTGTTGTTTCCCTCTCATGTCACATGTGTCTTCCTGTTAATCACGCCTCTGTGACCACTGAGCAAACTTCAACTTTGAAGTCTAATTTTGCCCAGCTGCTTGTACCACACCGCCATGAAACTAGAGTCCAATTACTTCCACCTCATATCACGAGTAACAGTTACGTGAGCCTTTTAAGTATTTGGACAGCGACTGTGTCACAGAGTCAGATGATTAGTGTGCTGTGCTGCTGTTCAAAGACTTAACAGCTCCCAGACCACAGGTACCACCTCAAATTCCTTGTTTTAGCACGGTTTGCAGCAGTGTCACTCTGAGACATTTTCAGCACATTAAAAGTTTGTCTAAAAAAGTCCTCTGAGAATAGATAGAATAGGTGCACTTGTATTTAGAGAGACCTCAATACAGCTCATGTCAGATTCCATGTGTCTCTGTGACTGTGTCAGAGACTTTAGAATAGAAATATTCTGTCCTTTCTTGTTAGGTGAAACAGCACTTCAGTCTACTGCAGAAAGAAGTTGGGGAATGCGTTGTGCGATGTACCTGAGGCGAGATCATACACTGGGAGGAGATGCACTTCCTTTATGCATGTATGTGGCATAATGGTGTCAGAGAGGACAAACATTAACCCCCTGCAGCACACAGCACCAGCTCCATCTGTTCATGGCTCTGTTCTCCTCTCTCCTCATCCTATACTTCCTTTCTTTTTCCTCATAGTTCTGAGGAGCGGTGTCATCACCTCTCCTCTGCTTCTTGTCACAGGCATAATGAAGTCTTTGTTGTCTCTGTCCTTCTCTGTCTCAGTCTAGCAGTCTAGTACCCCACCCCGAGGACTTTCTTCATGTGTTCATAAACCACGTAAGAGATGCTGACAGCTGGGATGACTTTGAGGAAGTTGGGGGTGATGCCACGATACAGGCCAGGTACTCCTTCATGAGATATGATGTATTTGAACTGTCCCACCATGGTCAGCTTGGGTTTCCCCTCAGTGATGGCTGAAAGAAGAGGAAAGATGGAGGTTACTGAGGCTCGTATGTGAAGCAGCATCATTGCTGGATCATTGTTTGTCCCTATGATCTCACCTTGTGCTTGCATACGTGTCCGAATGAGAGCGAGGGGATAGGATGCCAGCTGGCCACACGTGCTGGAGACGGTACCACAGCCCAGCAGGACCAAAACTCCTGGATCCGCTGAGTTCACGCAGTACCTCTGGAGCCAGGCGTTCTTCAGAGTCTAAAAATGCAGGGATGCTCACGATAAATAAATGAATAATGATAAATATTTTGTAATGTTTAATACAAATCCTGAAATACATCTGTGTGACTGATTAACATAGATTGATCTGACTCTAGAGGTCTGGACCTTTTAATGGGATTTGTTGATGACTTCCTGCTTTCATTGTTTTTCCTCAATTCAGAAATCTAATTTCAGCCACAGTTCAGGCTAAATTAAATAATAATATAAAAACATATGCAGACACATGTACACACACCTCATACACAGCCAAGTCAATGCCGGCATAAGGGATGATGCCGATTGTGTTTGGCAAGTAGCCCCTGTAGAAAGCCCGGACTCCCTCCGTCTTCAGGATCTGTCTGGCACAGTCAGCCATACCTGAGTACTGTCCTGTCTTCCTTAAAGTGAGACGAGTCTTCAGCACCTACCCAGCAGAGGGGGACAGGAGAAGGTTGAAGAATACATTGAAAACAAGTGTAACAACAGATAAGATGGTCCAGGCTGGATGACTGGACTTGTACTGTGGAGTGTAGTTTGTATGAGTGGTCATTGTACTTGCTCGTGTAAAGCAACACTCGGACACTCAGAGCTTCACCCTGTGAGATGTCAGTGTCCTGATCATTCACACACACAGTCAGGATAGGGTTCACTAAGGTTCTGTGCTCAGAAGAGATCACTGTATAAATAAAATGACCACATCAGAGAGCTGTGCTATTTACACGCCCTGCGCAACAAGTGGATAGCTGATTGGCTCCAATGATGGACTTAAAGCGGCTCAGGACATCGTTAATCCAATGAGACACGGTGCCAACCTTGGTTAATGAGTTTTACAACTGAAGAATTAAAGGTATGCTTGTACTTTCTCAGAACACAGGTATAGCTTCTGCAGCAGAACTTGATTTGCATTCATTTAAAACAGAATATAATAAGCAGTGTTTAGCTTCAGCGTGACTGGCCTTTAATATGTTCACTTGTCTTTATCTTAATCTCAATTTTGCAATTATACAAATCTAAACCTGACCTCCATGGGGTAGATGATGGTCTGGGCGGTAGCTCCTGCCAGAGAGCCAGCAATGAACCTCTCTTGTACCCTTAAACTGCCTCCCTCTTTTCTCCCTCGGATCAGCCACTTGATCTAGAGAAGGAACAGGTGGAGGACATGCAGCATACAGCGTGACAGAGAGGAAGAATTTGATTATCCTCATATGCATGGAAATGATGCAGGGTTCATTCACTTTATCCAAGACAATAGAAGGTTTGGCCCTGAATTAATAATTATTTCTATCTGAGCAAACACTTTGTCACTGATTGACTGGAGTGCACTGACCTGTTCATAGGCCATAAACTTGATGGCAGACTCAGGGGCAATCTTGAGGACATTGATGCCATTTCCCCTCCAGAGTGAGGCAACACCTCCCTCCTGAACCATCCCCCTCAGTCCAGACCACAGGTTGATCCCCCGAGATGCAGAGCCATGTACCTGGACACACAAAGATCAGCCAGGTCATCTCATCACAGTCTATGCTATGTTTGAAATGGCCGCAGTAAGGTACGTGTGCAGGACAATGTGTTCTGCAGGTTTGTCTGGATATGTATCTGATTTCAAACCTTCAGTGGTCACTTGGTGATATTTCATTGGCTTTTTGCAGAAGAAAGAGTGTGTGGGAGTGGGAGGAGGTTTGTGAGTGCAGCTGATCAATACCACTCATTCTTTCTAAATGGCTACTGACATTTCAAGCTTTCAACACAGACGGAGCCAATCTTGCTCTGTGTTTTAGCTGGTAATGCTCCAACCACCCACCTCCACTACCCACCATGTGCTTTGTTTCATTTCTGTAAGTGAGTGTAAGTCAAGATCAGTGCAGCATTTAAGACCCAGAATGAGTTTCAGACTCTGAAAGGACCTAAAAACCGTGATGAGTCACTCCTGCTAGCCTGAGTGGTGCGGTATCAAATCACCTCAATAGTGTGTTTGTGGAGTTTAAAGTAGACTCACACCCAGAGCACTAACATGCAGCCTCAGGACTGAGCTCTGGATTATCTTCCAGGCGGTTTGCTTAAAATTTGAGATTCAAATTGTAGAGAATTTGTGTGAATGTGAGAGTGTGAACACGTTCTCCTATTGCTGTTTTCTGATGCTTACCCATTCTTACATCACTGATCTTAAATCTTATCCATCAGTGGGAGTACAGTGACTCACCTGCAGGAAGACTTTGAGGCGGTCCAGAGGAGCAGTTCCTGTTCGGGACACAGCCCCTGCCATCGCTCCAGCAACCAGCTGCCTCCACACCAGGCCTGACCGCCGCTCCTTCTCTGAGAACTCATCTGGCACCGTCAGCTGTTCCCCAATGTCAAACATCTGTGACAACATCAAAAATGAAAGGCGCTTTATTGCTAAATTGATGTAACTTCCTTTGAAGGAAGTTTCTGCACCATCACCTCCATATAGCACATCAATAAAGACTACGCTGACTTGTTATCACTGTGAGTTACACTACACACGTCCTGCTCCTGTTCTCAGCAGTGGAAAGACACTAATGACTGTCATTATCATTAACTGGAACGTTACTTTCACTGGGCGCTGGTGACTCACATGGGAGTGTTTCCAGTAGTGAACAATCTCCTCCATGTTGTGGAAAGGGTTGAACAGGAAGTGATCACGCCATTCAGTCCAGTTAATGGTCATAGTGCCGTCCCTGTCCATACTGGGGCAAGAACACATACATCACAGTGCCATCAGTCAGGTCACTCAGTGCTTCTAGCATCCAACATCAGACATTTAGTAATAATAATAGTGTAGTATTAGTACAGACAAAAAGGACTTTAAGACCAATCAAACCCCAACTGTAGGGATATCATGAATGACTTGTACATTGTCTGACTCATTTGTTTACATCATTACTGTGATTGGACATAAAACTTGTTACAGTTTTTTTGTTACAGTTAACAGCTGTCGCTGCTACCTTCTCCTCTCCACGTATACTCCAAGAAAGAGAATGATGATGAAGATGAGAGGAGCTGTGGTCGTTTGGGACGCCCCCCCACCTACCCTCTCTTTCTTTCTTTCTTTCTTTCTTTCTTTCTTTCTTTCTTTCTTTCTTTCTTTCTTTCTTTCTTTCTCTCTCTCTCTCTCTCTCTCTGTTGGTTAATGACTTATTGCTGCTGTGCATCTGTGTCTCTCTATCTCTATCACAGGTTCCACTGCTACTGTAATCATTCTACCATTTATTGTAATTCATTGTAATTGTACAATATGTTTGTGTTGATTGTTCTGTACATGTGACATCCATTGCACGTCTGTCCGTCCTGGAAGAGGGATCCCTCCTCTGTGGCTCTTCCTGAGGTTTCTTCCACATTTTTTCCCTGTTAAAGTTTTTTTGTGGGCAAGTTTTTCCTCACTGGAACCGAGGGTCTAAGGACAGAGGGTGATTTGATTTGATTTGATTTGTTTTGACATAATAAACAGAGAGATGCTAACCCGTCAGTAAAACCTTAATATCAGGGAGTTGAAGGTTTGACAGCATTATTCTGGATGCAGATGAACTTGGTTGGTTGGTCAGTTAACTGTCAGCAGCTTCTTCCCCCAGGCTTTGCACTTTCTGTGTCTCTCCACAAACATTAATGAATGGAGGTACTGTTTGTGTGTGTGTGTTTGTGTGTGTGTGTGTTTCAGGCCTAACTGTGTAAAATGACAACAGAGTGAAAAAATGTGATTAACTTTCCTCCAGAGGATTTAATAAAGTGTGCCTTCCTCTCTCCACCTGCAACTCTGCCTCATCTCTCGCACACCTCCTTAAATAAACGACTGCTCTCACCTGCCTCTGCTCTACATGTTATTTTTATTTTGCCTTGTAAAATAATGTGTTATGTAATAATGTTTCTTCCTTCAGTGTTTCGGCTGAAGCGTAGTCCTCATATACTCCACAGGGGTCCACACAGAGTCAAACTGGATGCTTTCAGACCTTTTATGCGCAGTAAAAATCATGGGACCTTGACTTTCAAAGTAAGAGTATATATACAGCTACAGCTTGCCAGTTTAAAGCTGCCTCAGGGGACTGAACCTGCAACTTACTGAACCTGCAATTATATGCACCAGCTAAGACTGATAGGTCTAACCTCATCCACCCTAAATGATACAACAGAACTAATCAAAAGGTCAGAAAGATCTGTACGCACCCTCACAGTCAACACACGGTCCAGTCATGTGAGCACTCCCGTGTAGGTGAACAACTCTACCCCCTCTGAGACCCCAAAACAAGCAAGTTTCAAACTGACTATTTTTACCACTGTTAGAGGACCTGGTCTCCCTGGGATCCCAAACACACACTCACATTAAAGTGAAGGAGGAAGACAACACACACACACTCACTATACCTCTGCAGTATTCTGGAAGCCTGCTCCATGGTGACCTCCACTCCAAGCTGGCGCAGTAAGTGCTGGATCTCTCCAACATCAATTCGACCTATAAGACAGAACAGAAGGTGTTGAGATCTCAGTGTTTTTTCTGTGCATCACAGGAAAACAACAAGTAGGAGGTGACTGAGAAGTGTTTGTGTTTAGTGTGCCCATACCATCATTGTTGCGGTCAAGACTGTGGAACATGAGCCAGAGCCTCTTCTCATGAGCCCGCAGGTACTCGGAGAACTCCTGGAAGTCCAGCAGACCGTCATGGTTGATGTCACTCTCAAGGACTATCTGTCAGGACAGAGGTAGACTGTTAGTCCGTCAGCATGGTGTACAGACAAGTTAAGACTGAGCAGGAAGTGATGGTGGATGTGGAGGTGCGCTGATGAGGGTGTGCGAGTTATGTAGACGGCATGGAGGTGTCAGTGGTCAGGAAGTGTAGAGAGAGGGCAACAGATACACAAATAAGGAGAGGAGAGGAAGGATGTAAGGCAGTGTACTCCCGGTCAAAGGTCAAAGTAAACCACATCTTACCTGCTGCTAACAAAACCTCTCCTCTCTCGATGAGGACAGAGAGAAAGAGAGACAAAGAATACAAAACTAGTTCCTGTGCACACACACACACACACACACACACACACACACACACACACACACACACAAAACACTCCGGCGTGGAAAACATTCTCACTAAAGTACAAGGACTGTACAAACATTTCAAATAAAAACTATAAAACTGCTTTGTCCTTTTGCAGTGATGAAAGTACTTATGAAGACCAGACAGAGATCACATATAAATCCCATTTTGAAATCTTTGTGTTGGTTGTCCATTAGTTTTAGAATTGATTTTAGATTCTCTTATTAGTTTTTAAATGGCACTGACCTATCTCTCAGATATGCTACACAGATATATACCAAGCAGGTTCCTCAGATCCTCAGCAGCTATAGTCAGTGTGGCCCCCATCTCTGGAACAGTCTAGATTCAATTAGAATCTTTATTGTCATTACAGTAATTATTTTTATTACATTACAGAATATTGGAGCACAGCCCTCCCGTCAATGCACAAGGTCAGATAGATAATAAATAACTAAACAAGACATGTGCTTATCAAACAAAAAAGAAACACTATATACAAAATACAAAGTAAGGGACTATAGACAGGACTGTAAACAGACACATGAAGTTATAAATGATTGTGAACACTGTACATATATATTGCGTATGAAATTATTGCACTTCAGAGAAAGAAAGGTTATTGCACGTCTTTTGTGTGGTCAAGTATTACAGCTGTTCTCATTTACAGGACTATGGCCCCATTGTGGAAGCTGTCCCTCAGTCTGTTAGTCCGTGTTTTAACACCCTGAAACGTCTGCCAGAGGGCAGCAGCCGGTGTCCTGGGTGTGTAGTGTCTTGCAGAATGCCGTGTGCCCTTCTCAGATAGCGGCTGCTGAAGAGGTCCTGTCGGGAGGGGAGAGGGTGATCTTCTGGGCGGTGTTAGTGGCCCTCTGTAGTGCCTTTCTCTGTGCCATGGTGCAGCTGGAAAACCACACATGGATACAGTATGTCAGTACACTCTCCGTCTTCACGACCGCTGAGGTGTTGGAGCTACATCTGAGTTCAGTGTCCATGTGCACACCCAGGAACTTAAAGCTTGGCACCCTGTCCACAGACTCCCTGTTTATGCAGATGAGCTGCAGGTCAGTCTTGCTCCTCCTGTATCCACGATCACCTCCATTGTTTTAGAGATGTTGAGGACCAAGTTGTTGGCCTGCCTCTGGACCCCGTCCCTGTAAGCAGTCTCATCACCTCCAGAGATTAGTCCCACTAAGGTGGTGTCATCTGCAAATGTAACAGTGATGTTATCTGGGTGGGTGCTGACACAGTCATGGGTGTACAGAGTACACAGCCCTGTAGGGAGCCGATGTTGAGGCTGAGGGCTGATGAGAGATGGGACCCAACTCAGACTCTCTGTACACGGTTGGAGAGGATGGCTGGGAGTCCGATATGCAGTAGTTTTTCTGTCAGCCTGTCCGGGAGCATGGTGTTAAAGGCAGAGCTAACATCGACAAAGAGCAGCCTGGCATAGCGTCTCTGTAGTTCCAGATGGGAGATGGTGGTGTGGTGTGGAACACTGTGCTGCCTGTGGATCTGAGGGACTGCACCTCTGTAGACATTTTTTAAAAAAACTTTCTTAGCCTGGATTTTATTTACGGTGCCTTGTCATTCTCCAGGCAGGTCGCTGGAGCCTATCCTAGATGACTTAGGGCAAGAGGCCCTGCCTCCTGGCCACTAGTCCTCCCTGGACTAGTGGCCAGCACGTCACAAGGCACACAGAGATGAGGTTTGAACCAGAAACCTTCTTGCTGTCAGTGCTAACCACCATTATATATCAAACATTAACCGCATTACATAATAAATAATAGATCTAAATGACCTCAAGCACTTTTCTCTGTGTTATGTCCTGTAAAACATGTCAGACAACATATCCATGTGTCTGTGACAGGCCAATGAAATCAACCTGTTGATGTTGGTCAGACTCTGCTGCTTGGAGCTCTGCTTTAAGCAAACTCTGAAGAAATGTTCACAGTCACTTCAAACAACAGCTCTGAGCGCTCTGCTAGCCCGTTCACTAATCTGTCCATGGCACCAACATGAACATGTGAACAACATTAGTGTTGAGACTCTTTCTGGCTCTGCATTGATCACATCAAAAGTTTCTGTTTGATGGACATTTCGGCCTGTAGTGTAGTCTTGTAGAGTGATGTCATAACGTGGTCTGAACCATTCTGGGGAATTTAAGAAAAATGAGATGCAAACAGCACCGGTCTGCTGGTGGCCTAGTTCTTAAGATGCACGCTGTATTACTGCAGCTTCCCTAGTTCACTTCTGGCTAGTACATGTCACACTCCCCTCCTTCTCCTATTCATCGTTTCTGGTCTGCATCCCTGTTATAACCTGTCCAATAATACACACATAGTTTGTCAAAGAGATCAAAAAAATCGCTTTTCATTCACATTCACCTTCCTCTGCTCTAAACTGAAGAAACGTGGTTCTCTTTGTGGAGGTCGTGTTTTCAGTTACATGTCTTTGTGTATGTGTTACCAGGATACCTGAAAGAAAACTTCAACAGACTTCAGTGAAATCTGAAGGAATGATGGATTAGCTTTTCTTTTCAGAGACGTTCTTTGTACATTTTTCGTTGAAACCTGTCACCTCTGATATGACTGCTGACTGATTCACACTGTAGTAAACAAGTGCCTGGATTCTATGAATACTTTAGATGGCCTCTTGGGCCTGTTGATGTATGCTTCAGGTACTTTTATTAGTTCTCTGGGAACACTTGTGAACCATTTGAACATAAGAGCCTTCAGAAGTCAGAGAGGTACTTTCAGCTAATCTCTCCATACCACTGAGTGTGTTTTTGTACTTTTAGACTTGGGGAATGAGGACACTTGTGTGAAGTGAATTAAGTTTAGCTGGTCCTCATTTTTTTCACAGGGTTCATGTATAATTAGACATTTATGACATTCATCAGCGTAGTTTCAGATTTCCACAAACCCTGCTAGTATCTCTGCACTGAGCTGTGTGCAAAGAAAGTCTGCTTGTATCTGTGTTTAATGTGACGTCATGCTTTAAAGCACATCAGTGCAGACGCTCACACTCAGGAGAAGTGTTCAAACTGTTTGATAAATACTAGATAAGAGATTATGCTAAATAGAATCATGAAGCCATCTTTTAATGATCCGTGACAAATCAGTTGTCAGCTGAGGTCAGAAGTGTAACAGGTTTGTTTTACAGATCCACTGTTAAAATATTCATCCACAAAGGGTTAGATTCCTCTGCTAACTGGGACAGCTTGTCTTTATATGGTCTTATAATGAGGCCACACAAATTAGTGATTGACCTGCAGGAGGTTGATTAATGACATAAATGACAGTCTCACCTGAGGGACTTCGCTGCTGTTTTATGGTATTATTACTATTTAAAGGGACAGTTTGGGTTATTTGAAGTGGGTTTGTGTGAGGAACTCATCCACAGTCACTGTTATCTCGAGCAGATGGCAGTCTGCATATGCCCAGTGTGGGGAAGCAGACAGGAGGATCAGGTTCTGTTGAACACTGCTGTATGAGATGGAAAGAATATCAGGGGAAATTCCTATTTAGGCAAGATTAGGAACTTCATGGCATCAAGCATTAAGTGGATCAATCCTCAATCCTCAATCCTGAAATTCACATGAGTTCACATGACCTTGACTTTGACTATTCCAAATAAGTTACATATTAGCTACAAGACCATTTCAGCAGTCAGAGGTCATTGATGAGCTTTGAGGCTTTGAAGAGACAACCTGGTTTAAACAACATGGTTTTAAGTTTTTATTAGTGCCTGACTGTCACCTGTAAACATGTCTGGATGTGTTTCTGCTTATTTCTCCGTTTTTTGTTGTGAAACAGCCATCAGACGGACAACACTGTGAAGCAGCACGTTCCTTCATGTCCAGCGATGCTCAGTGATTAGAAAATGTACAACAGTCTAACAACAGCAGCTCCAAGCAGCAGCTGCAAAGTCTGCCAGAGTCTGTCTGAAATGCTGAGAGACACAAATAATCTTCATAACAGTCAGATGATTATTCTGTTTATTGTCTACCTGTTGTCATTCAGCAGTTTTACAAAGGTATGTATATTATAATATTTTTCTTAAATCAAAAGGATTGGACAGGAAGTCTAAATTAAGATGAAAGTGAGATACTGAGTCTTTTGGTTAACAACATTATGAGATACAAACTCACAATTCTTACACTTTTCACTTTGAGTCTCTACGTTTTGACTCACTGAGTGTTTTTTCATTTCTACCAAATTTCGATCTTTTTTGTTTCCTTTTCAGAAATGGAAGTGTACTGGAACAAGAACTCAGCTTTCAGCTGTATTTTTTAAATTCAACTGAAACTTGGTTTGGAAGTTTGAAGCTAAAAGACTGGAGCGGAAGCATCTCTGCTTTCCATCAGTCCTTCGGTGTTAACAGTGTAGTGTCTGGCTTGGCTGTAATGGAGAAAACAGTGTAACCCCACACACACCCTGCCCTCAGCGCTCTCATACTTTATTGAACAGCATTGCTCAGGTGGTGTATTGGTAACGTAATGAGGAAGGACACAGTGAAGTGATTCAGGAGGGTCTGGTTGGTAGGAGAGCTGGAGGGCTGAATTACGACAAGAAAGCAGTTTTTCCTATTCCCAAAATTCCTTAACAGCTCTCACATTCCTGAGTTCTGTCCACCCAGAGAGACTTGACAAAAAGAAGCTCTGAAAATAATACCTGTATGTATAATGATATGATTAAAAGAGACAGGAAATACACTGTTGCCTATAAATCAATACTCTTCCACGCCTCACCCTCTCAATTTAATGAAGTCACATAAAAAGCAAAGATCCACATCTAAATGAACATTTGGTTTGACTGTTCTGGGCTACTGTAGAAAAATGGTTCAAAATGGCGGACTCCGTGGAAAAGGACCTGCTCTCAATGTAGATATGAAAGGCTCATGTTAGGGCAACAAAAACACAAAGATTCTTATTTTCAGGTTATTATATGCTAATGGAAACATACTTATCACTACTATATTCCATTGCTGCCAATAAATACTAATAAATAATAACTAATAATACTAGATACTAAACATTACACACTGGACCTTTAACAGTAAGCTGTGAAAACTGCACCTAGACAGATTTCACAAATCACACACTGCATTCAGACTGAACTCTTTCAAAGGGCCAGTGCACTTCAGCACAGCTTGTGCTTGTGAGAACACTGTTGCTAGGAATCTGACAACAAAGTGGATTGCCTGTTTGATTTTATTTATTTATTTATTTATTGTTACATTTGACAAACTTCACACTGTTCTACAAAAATGAAATGCTGACTTTAATTCAATTTATTATGTCAACAGGTTCCACCTGACTGTATTATTTCAACTCCAAAATGTGAACTGCTAACATAACATCAACATTTAGTTACAATAACTTAACACAATTACGTGGAATCTGTTGACAAAATAAATGTATTTAAAGTCAACATTTGATTTTTAGTGTAAAGTTGAAGTGATGATGAACCTTTGACATTAATATGAACACATGGAAGAAACACACCTCCATACATTACATGTTGAAGTGGGCTGATTTGTTGAATATCATGTAGGACTTTGTTTGCTACCAGTTTACCACTGCATGTATCACTCACTGTATGTCTCCTCCCATACATGAGTAAGCGCGAGCTTTAGTGTGTGTGTGTGTGTGTGTGTGTGTGTGCACCTGTCATAGCATCAGCCTGCTTCACACAGTAATAATAACCCCGGTGGCTGGCTCACCTCCTCCGCCTCTCCCTGGTGTAAACCCCGAGCTGCCAGTCCGGTCTTGAGCTCATTGATGTCGACCCTGCCATCATTGTTCAGGTCCAGCTGCTTGAACAGCTCCGCATATCTCCTCTCTCCGTCCGGGTCCAGAGACGCTCCGCTCTCTCCGTTCTCTTCGCTTCCTCCGAGTCGAGTCTGGGCGCAGAACCGCTCCTCGTCTTCGCCCATGTGAATGAGAGAACGCCGGTTTTCTGTACTGGTCGACCTCTGGTTTCACAGCCGAGCATAACACTGTCAAAACCGACACGAGAGCGACGTTTGTGCCCGTTTCCAGAGAGACCGGACCGCTACATTACACCATAACCGGGAACCGGGATGGCTAAATGGAGGAGAACGGAACGTGACTGCGTTGTTCGTCCGCTTGTCCTGCTCAGGAACTTGCCTCCCTCTCTCCCTCCCTCCGGGATGGATGGATTAGCCGGGCTCTTGTCAGATTAAAGGCGGTGTCGGTTACATGCTCTGTTACACCGGCACGCGCAAATCCAGAAAGTCGTTCAGATGAATTAAAGTTTCCGTCAGAGGAGAAGCTCGTGAAGGAGCTCGTGAAAGCAGCCGGTTTACCGCAGTCTCTCAAAGCGGTGCTGACACATCTGTGCGCGCGCAACAGCCTGATATTAACTGCGTCAGGTCGCACAGCTGTAATATTTATATTCTACAGTCTTCAAGGGGCATAGATTAGACAACGAAACATCAGGAGAACATAACTAAAAAATACATTAACATCCACATATTAATATACCCGCTCTGTGACGCCGCGCGACTCTGCTCATCACGCGGTACACGACATCTTCAGCGCGCACGCTCACAGCGTTTCGCGTCGCACGCTCGAGCGCAGAGAGAGAGAGAGAGAGAGAGAGAGAGAGAGAGAGAGAGACTATGATGAATTCAGACAGACAGACAGACAGAGAGAGACTGATGAAGACAGACAGGTGGTGTTTTGTTAGTGAAAGCAGCAGCTCAGCTCAGGAGTCTCAAATATCAAATATCAGTCTAAATTATGAAGCTATTAAAAGTTATTACGGTGATTTAATAATATAATAACAAAACAAAAGCTCCAATGCACTACATATGAATTGGTTTGAAGTCCATCAATGCGTGATTATTGATAGCTTATTGGCTATTAATAACATTAGGATTAGGATTGAGCTGTGACGCATTGAAGTGCCTGATCAGCATTCACAGGATGAGAGAGAGGGAGAGAGAGAGAGAGAGAGAGAGAGAGAGAGAGAGAGAGAGAGAGACTTGGTGTTTCATACAGATATTAAATATTTGTATATAAAGTTTAGATGTATTCCTGAGTAATTACTGAGCTGTCAGAGGCCCAGTAACAAGCGGAAGTAGAATCACTGTCCCCTTATAAGGTTTTAAATGTTTAAATGGTCCAGGCTCTTAATTCCCAGAGAAAAATGTGTGTGTGTGTGTGTGTGTGTGTGTGTGTGTGTGTGTGTGTGTGTGTGTGTGTGTGTAGTTTTTCTCCAAACCATTTCTCTGCTGCTGTAAGATGTGCATTGTGAAGTGAATGCATTCTAATAAATCCCATCTCACTATTTGTTATTATTCAGATTCATCTGTAGAAGAGGAGATACACAGTAACACAGTCATGTCTTGCAGTTTCCCAGTTTGGGATTAATAAAGTATTTCTAGTCTAATCTGATGTGTGTTGTGGTGATAAATCTGAGTTGAGGAAATGAACTCTCATCCCAGAAAAGTGCAAATATATGATTTTCATATGGTGTGAAGTAACTGCTTAGATTATGACAGACTTCCAAGTGAGGGGGTGCAGCTCATTTGTAGTGTAGTGTACATTATTTTATTATATATTATATTATTAAATCAAAATTATGAGATACAAATTATTATGTGAAAATTATTAAAAGAGACAAAGTATGATGCTCAGTGTATCCCTGTTAAAAGAAAAGGAAGAAAGGAGTTTTTAAATAGACAGTGAGTTTGAGCACATCGTACCAAGTGTGTTGTGTCTGATGGACTGGTACAGCGGACATTTTGACATGCCACAGCAGGAAACTCAGAAAGGTGCATTAAAGAAAAGTGAATTCCACTTAACAGAGGTCCTGTTGTTGTGTTACTGGGACACTGAACGCTTTTTAAATGTGTTTTTTCTGGCTTTGACAAATCAAAATGTCTGCTGTGCAGCCAGTCCATTACCAGTCAGAGAATGTATTCCACCTGCTCATAGATGTTTCTATGAGCAGGTGGATGTGAGCAAAGCTGACATCCATCATCAACTCCTCTCACCTCCTGCATGAGCCTTAAACAGCTCCTTCAGCAACAGACTGCTGCTGCCACCATGTAAGAAGGAGAGCTACCACAGCTCCTTCATCCCAACGGCTGGCAGATTCTTCAGGACTTTATATACTATATATTTATTATTTATGAGTCTTATCAACCTTGTATATACCAGCTGCTGTGACAAGTGAATTAGCCCGGTAAAGTCTATCTTATCTTATTTTATCTTTTTTTTTTTTTTTTTTATCTCATCTCATCTCATCTCATCTGGTAAATAGACATGTATCTAATTACTTAATAGTCTAAATATCTGTTAGAAATATCTCTCAATATATTCTGGAAAGTGTCCAGATTATAAACTGATAGTGATAATGCACATTCCGGTACAGTAGATGGAGGCATCCACCTTCCACGCTGGTTTGTAACGAGGCTGAACATGTCAAACTGCGCCTTCCTGCGATCCGTAGCGGGGTTCCTCTCCCGGGGTCGCTAATGTTAGCTGGTTAGCTCCCTCTGCAGAGGCTCGGCTGCTGAGTCTCACGCCGCCGCACGTAAACATTTTTATAGACAGAGAAAATCTCCCCTAACGACAACGACAGCCTATTCAGACAAGATGCCTCTGCCTGTGCAGGTCTTTAACTTCCAGGTAAGTGTGAAGCGCTGCAGTGTTAAACATGATGCGGTTATCTTCAGTGCCAACGGTGCAACCTTAGCTAGCAGGCAGCTAGCTGGGTTAGCTGCTGAAACGTAGCCATGGTTCAGTTCATGGCTAAACATTTTAAAGCCGGGCTAGCATCATTAGCGCCGTACGTTATATTAGGCACGTGAATCATTTACCAAACATTATGTTGTTGCATTAAAACATATTTTTAAATATGTTTTTGAATTGAATTTGAAGAATTCGGTCCTAGAATTAGTCTGCATTTGTGCTAAAGGTGCTGCCCTTCCCTTACGTTCCACTGCATCTAAGTGAAGATAAGAGCTGATGTGATGTTATGAACTACGTTTTTATTAAAATAATCACTGCTTGGCGCTCGAGAGACCTTTAAACAGTCTTAAATACACCTATCTGTAAGAGTCAGACATTTGAACACAGATTGTGTTAATGATGCTTGGGACTGAAGGCTAACTGACCGAAGGCCTCTGTTGGCTAACAACATTGACACTGACGACAGCAGCCCTGTCGTGACGGTGTACGTCCAAAACAACAAATAACATTATAAGTAAGCTTTCATTGAGGCACACGGGCTGTAAGTCTGCTTCTTCACCAGAGAACAACACAACAGAGAGTGGACTACAACCTGTGTTCAGCATTGTAAGGCTAACACAAGCTAGCATCGCCAAGCCAGCTTCCTGTTATTAGCATAGCAGCTAGCATCACTGCACGTATGGAAACGCAGTTAATACTAATGCATGCTGGCATCTCTTCAATAAGTAGTCGTACAAGAGGTTTCCAAAGACACACAGTCAGCATCATGAGCCTCTTGGCGTGTTTTAAGGCCAAATAAAGCAAATGTTAGCGTAACGTTTGTATGTTAGCAGTAACTGTTGTCCACTGTGGAAATCAGCATTATATAGGATAACGCTCCAGGTCAATCATTTCTCATATTCCCCATACACCAGCTCAGCTGCCATCAGCAGTGTACAGCTGCAGTTAGATGTGGACACTAAATCAATAACACTATAACATAGTTCATTGGATTGCAATTCATTTTGTTGGTGTTTTCTGTTTAATGAATTCACCGTGTGATGATCGAAGCCCCGCGTGGAGAGCAAACTGCTCCTGTGGCATGCTCTTTAACTCTTCATATTGTATGGACAGCTCCTGGTCCTGAATGAGGTCGCCAGGAGCAGCAGAAGTTCAGCCTGATGGGGATGTTTGTTGCTCTGCTGCAGCGCTCACTGTGCTTTGGTTGTTATTGTTCTGCAGTCTCAAACCTTTTTAAAGGTTCCGTCATACAGCGTCACATCAGCCAGAACAGATATTCCATCAGCACACTGACAGCAGTCATCTCTTCCGTGTGACTAAATAAGAAACATTTTTATTGCAGTTACAGTACAGAATTATTTTCATATTCTGTGGGTCATGTCATGCACTGTGATTTTTTTTACTGACCGCTTTGTTTCTCTCAGGGGTCTGTGGAGCCCATGCAGATTGATGCTGACCCCCAGGAAGACCAGCAGAACGCTCCAGACACCAACTACATAGTGGAGAACCCGACACTGGTACTGACCTGACACACATCCGTTCATGCAAACCCTCAGTGGTGGCACACAATCTGTTTGCCCATGACAACAATCATCTGCGTGATGCCTTCGGCAGTGATTCAGAGATCACTAGGGTCTAGCACGGTCCCCTAAACGTTGATGAATCATCAGTTAATCAGTTGTTTTGTCAGTTGATCACTGCTCCAGTACTGACTGCTAGTGAAGCTTTTGTGAGACTTTATGAGACTCACGAAGGCTGTTACAGAACCTGAGTGTGTTGCAGCTCCTCTACAGGTGCACCTGACTGTGCTGTAACTGGCCATAAATAATAGATTATTACTCATAAGTGTAGGTAGGTAAGTTGTACTGACGTCATAAACCCATCCACCTCTCCCTCCTGCCCAGTTGATGTCCAAACCTGTGCATGGGTTACAGGGGATTTGTCCCTGGTGAGGTCTACACTCAGCAGACTGCTTTCCTGTACCAAAATACCAGTGTAATGAATTATGGTCATTATTAGTCTTTGACTTGATTGCTTAAGGCAATTGTGCAGTACATGAAATAAGTTAGAGTCAGTCACTAAACTCAAGTATCACCAAGTTCAGGGGAAGCAGCCGACATCAGTGCAACCTAACAGACTGTCAGATATAATGTCATCACAGATATGTTTCCCTCACCTGTCCCTCCCCATGTGCAGGATCTGGAGCAGTATGCCACCAGCTACAGTGGATTAATGCGCATCGAGAGGCTCCAATTCATTGCTGAGCATTGCCCTCAGCTCCGAGTGGAAGCCCTGAAGATGGCCCTCACCTTCGTCCAGAGGACCTTCAACGTCGACACTTATGAAGAGATTCATCGCAAACTCACAGAGGCCACACGGTATGATTGATGGTGACCATGGTGACATTGATGGCGTGAGAAGTTTTGGAGGAAGAGGTGGTGCTGATTTGGAAACAGATGTGATAGTTAGCAAGCTTAGCAGTGTAATTTTACCAAAGAGGGTGATGATTTATTAGCTCTGTTTTTACCCTGAAATGACACGACAGGAACCTGAGATTTAATGTAATCATTCTGCTGCTGTGTCACTGTGTTTGTTTGTTCTACTCCTGAACCTCAGTTTAGGCGAGGTAACCTGGATTCAGAATATCTGACGTGAGCATTTTGCTGCCTTCTTCTGGATTTGTCTGTGTAAACTAGGTTGGGTGATGGGAGTACACTACTTGTGGCTCAGACTGTATAAAACATGGATGTAGTCTCCATGATGTCACCCACAGGTTTCTCAAGAGTCATTGTGAAGCTCAGTGTGTTGGCTCTGGCCTTTGTACATGTACATGCAGTGTGATAAACATGAATGATTCCACAGTATTATTTCACACTATTTGATTTCTAGATTTGTCAGAACAACTTGTTACTTTAGTTACTTTGATGGATTTTGCAGCTCATTTGTTTCAGGTTCTGTTTTATTAATCAGCTTAATGGAATGTTTAAACTCTGTTTGTATCGTTGGCTTATCTCAGCTTGATTTATGTTGTCATCTATCAGTATGTGACAGAAGATTGCACCACAATCTGATGGCAAATGAATTTCTTTGTCACGGCACCTTGTAATGTAAATAGTTTTGTACGTATTGTTTTTATATGTTTCTTTATTTTGGACGTACAGGGAAGTGCAGGGCGTGCCGGACACGGTACCTGAAGGCGGTGTTGTTCCTCCTCCTTTGGACTCAGCCTGGGCCGAGTCCACCAGAAAAAAGGCTCTGCTCAAACTGGAGAAACTGGACACTGATCTGAAGAACTACAAGGGGAACTCCATTAAAGAGAGCATCAGGTATGATGGACTCATGATGGAGTTTATCAGCATTGAGATAAAAGAATAGAATTACCAGAAATGGTAGCGGAGCCTCTCAAACTATTCAAAACAGATGGCGTGTACAGACGGTGTACTTGCCACCTCGTTGTCTCCCTCTGACCCTCCTTCTGTTCTGTCCTCCCTCCCCAGGAGAGGCCATGATGACTTGGGCGACCATTACCTGGACTGTGGTGACCTCAGCAATGCCCTCAAGTGCTACTCCCGAGCCAGAGACTACTGCACCAGTGCTAAGCATGTCATTAACATGTGTCTGAATGTCATCAAGGTACAGCAGGATGGAAAGCCAATGTTTTCCAGTGTTAGGAATGATACATCTGATATGAATATATTCCTTTCACTTCTGCTTATACAGTGTGTGCCTGTGTGTAAGCACTTCAAGACCACTGCAAAATGATCACTTTCTCTGGTTTTTCTAGGGATTTGTTGAATAAAACCATCATTTTTGTTTTATTCTATAAACTACTGACAGCATTGTCCTGCTGAGTCCTCAGAGTTGGGGAACATCGTCAGAGCAGAAGGAAGCAAGTTTTCCTCCAGTATAACCTCGTCTGATTCATGTGTCCTTCACAAAGACAAATCTGCCCGATCCTATGGTTATTGAGTGACATTCGAATGAGTTGGCGGTCATCCCGGACAGTGGAGAGTCATTCTCGTCCTCTGCCAGTCTGTAGTTTTGTTGTCCCCAATGTCTGCTGCTTGACCTCGATATTATGAACCCATCTTTGAAATTTTAAGGATCCCAGCAACCTGATGCTCACTGTATCTCTCTGCCAGTAAAGCCTGAATTGAATCATTCTTTCAGATTTCAAAAAAAAAAAAAAAAAAATTGCAGTGGTTTCTTATTTTTTTTTAAGCAGTGTGGTGTCCCCTGTGTCCCTAGGTTAGTGTTTACCTCCAGAACTGGTCCCATGTATTGAGCTACGTCAACAAAGCAGAATCCACGCCAGAGATAGCAGAGGTGAGCACCCCACCATACAGCAGAGGGCGGAGTTCTTCATTTCAGCTCCTCCTTCAGTGTCTGGACAGCGTAGACGGGTATCGTTATCATGTTAGACTGCAGGTGTCTCACAATGAGACAGAAAGATGACAAATGCTCTCTTTGTTTTCTTTAGCAAAGAGGAGAGCGAGATAGCCAAAATCAAGCAGTCCTCACCAAGTTAAAGTGTGCTGCAGGTAAGACAGTACTGTGCTGTGTGATGGTGATGTCATTTAGTATGAGCTGTAAGTCAGGTGTGGATCAACATGAACTGATCGCATTGTTCTTTGGCATTTCAGGCCTGGCAGAGTTGGCCTCCCGAAAATATAAACCAGCTGCCAAGTGCTTCCTGCAGGCTTCTTTTGACCACTGTGACTGTCCAGAGGTGAGTCAGGTGAATCTGGAGCTGAATTGTCATGGCGACCACCAGACAGTTTACAAAGGAGGTTAATTTAACTCTGGAAATGCTTCTGACCTGTGATTAGTGTGTAATCGTGTGTGTGTGTGTGTAATTGTGTGTGTGTTCCCTGCAGCTCCTGTCACCCAGTAATGTAGCTGTGTATGGAGGCCTGTGTGCTTTGGCCACATTTGACAGACAGGAGCTCCAACGTAACGTCATCTCCAGCAGGTAGGTGAATCCGTATCATAACAAATATCTGTCTGATAGTAGAAGTCGATATGAATCCTTTTTTTTTTCCTCAGCTCCTTTAAGTTATTTCTAGAGTTGGAACCTCAGATCCGTGACATCATCTTCAAGTTCTATGAGTCCAAGTACGCGTCTTGTCTCAAGCTGCTGGATGAAATGAAGGTGAGAGACAGAGGTCATGACAAGACAGAATATTATGTGTGTATTATGATGATTTTGGTGTATTGTAATGAGTGAATGATGTCTCCTGCAGGATAACCTCCTGTTGGACATGTACCTGGCCCCACACGTCAAGACACTGTACAGCCAGATCAGGAACAGAGCCCTCATTCAGGTGAGACATACCCGAACACATATGCACACATGCAGAAAAACCTCAAAATATCTATAAAATGAGGTGGTGCAGAGCTTTAAAATCAAATGTGAAAAATGTAATTGGAAACTGAATAAATCATGATGTACGAGAACCATGTGACCAAACCTCTGTGTAGAACAATGATCAATCAGTCATCCTCTTGTGTATTCCGCTGCCTGCTGGTTTTATTGTTTTTGGCACCATCAGCTGTCTATTTCCATGAACTTCATGTTCCCCACTGAAGAGTGGTGCATGGAAACACTTCTCCTGATCTTTTGGAAATGTTGTCAGTGTTCAAAACCTGACCACTGTGAACGCATCTTCAGCAACCCAGATGCCAAAAAAGTCAGGATGCTCTATAATGACCGAGATATGACAAAATCTAATAATCTGAATGAATGCAGGACAACGAACGTTTAACGTCTGTGTAAAGGCAGTTCTGAGATTTCTTTCAAAATACATTCAATTTGAAAATAGTTGAAAACATGTGAAATGACTTTGAATGATATATTAGTGAAATGTGGAGTTCAAACTGACAAGAAAGAAAAGTGTCAATAGAACAGCTGCAAAGCATCAACCTGTAAAACACTGTTGGTCAAATATTTAAAGTTGTTGGCTGCATTAGAGAACATGGTTGTGAATGAGGCTGAAATCTTATGCATTATTATTTTTAGCAGGCATCAAGTAACGTGACCTGTAACATGCTTTAGAAATGACAGATTATAACGCATGCTGCAGCTCTAAAATGAACACTTTCTTCTTAACAAACATTTATTCTGACTTTACATGGACTTTAATGTTCAATATTGAATGACTGTAAATGTGCACTCATTCTGAATTTGAACATTACATTAAACATGATGTCTTGTATTCAGTTATGAATATTGTCCAAAAGGATTGGCAAAGGTGAATAATATCCAGACTGCTTTAAATCAGTGTTGGTATTTTATTTCACATTGTAAAGTGGTCCATCCTTTTTGAATTCTCAGAAGTCAGAGTGAAATGAGTTTGTACATTCTTAAACTGAAGTCTAGATTATACTCTCATACCGGTGTGTCACACTACTAGTCCCAATGAGTTGGAGCTACGTGTATTTCTGAGGTGTACACCTTGTGATGAAATTTACATCACACCTTGTGTATATGTAGATGCAGCTTTAGAGTTGGGCTGATAATTGATATAAGCTGTGTGTGTTTTGTTTTGTTTTTCTTCAGTATTTCAGCCCCTACGTGTCAGCAGACATGACGAAGATGGCTCAGGCCTTCAACACCACAGTAGCAGCTCTGGAAGATGAACTCACCCAGCTCATTCTGGAGGGTCTCATCAATGCACGGATCGACTCCCATAGCAAGGTGACGAACACACACACACACACACACAGGCTGACACACGAGGAAACAAATCATTCCTCACTGAACGTTCGCAAACAATCACTCTGACATGTTGATAGATTCTGTATGCGAGGGACGTGGACCAGAGGAGCACCACGTTCGAGAAGTCGCTCCATATGGGCAAAGAGTTCCAGAGACGAGCCAAAGCCATGATCCTCCGGGCTGCTGTGCTGCGCAACCAGATCCACGTCAAGGTACAAAGCACCACGCTTCTCCACATGCTCTCATTTATGAGCAATCATTAGACTACAATCCAAAGAATCAGAATCTGATGACTGTTGATAGTATATAGCAGACTCATGTAACAGTGCTTCACTCGTGTCGCGTCCACCCCTCAGTCTCCACCCAGAGAAGGCAGCCAAGGTGAGCTGACACCGGCCAACAGCCAGACCAGGATGAGCACCAACATGTGAGGAGGACGTCCTCTACAGAGTCTGCATGCTGACTCTGCTGACAGCAGCTGCAGACCGAGGAGGAGAACAATCACCTGATGGTTCATCGACACCAACGCCCCCAACCTCCACCACCCCCACCTCCTGTTTCTCTGCTGAACACAGAAACGACTCACAATATAAAGACTTTAAAGTTCTGAAATGATCTCTGTTGTTCCCTCAGATGATTCGGGGAAATCTTTTGTTAGTCTGTTGATGTTTGGATGAAAGCTCAGCACTTAAGCTGTTCGTTACTGGTAGGAGATGCACTTTGCTCTGCTTACACGATGGAGGCCTCGTTAACCCAAACAAGGTTTTAAAATAAAAATACCTACCAAAAAAACTGACTGCTGCTTCTTGTGATCAGCTCTGTTAATGGAACATCAACGTATTCAGCTGATAACTGGAACTAATCTAGAGGGATTAAGTTTAAGGGTTAAACCTGGTTTAAACCTCTGCTGAGTAATAAAACTCTTGAATCCTGCTGTTGTCCTACAAGCTGCAGTGCTCACCCACCCAAATCTCCCAGATGTCACCAGGGTTCTCTATCAGCTTCAACTTCAACCTGCAGGCCTGGTTTACCTGAGGTCAAAGGTCAAAGAGTGCAGCATGAGGGCAGCTCACTTAAAATCTTTCACCTTTCAATGACGATACTGGAGTCACACCTCATCGTGTGACTGAATCCCACTGCAGCTGTGATCAGCTAATATATCGGACATAGCTGTGGTTATTGTAGGGCCAACATACTGTGCTTAGATCAGAAATGATGATTTTTGATGCTCAGAAGTGAAAAGACAAACTGTCTGTTTGGCAGTTGGTGTCCTTCAGTGCAGTGGCCGTGTTATCTCTGAGGCTGAGATCATTCAAGATTCTTCCAGACATATTTTTTATTTCATATTTTTGGTATTAATGTCTGTTAGGCAGGTAGAGCACCACCTACTGTATGTATGTATGTATAACTGGAAAATCAGAAAGCTGAATCTACATTAATGTTTAGGTCTGGGCTGCCCCACTGTGGATGTACTGTATGTGGACTTGTTGGTGACAGGATGAGGACAGGGTGAACAGGCTATATTCACGGAGCCTTCACTCACAGAAATGTATGCAAAGTTCCTAAAAGTGTCTTGCTTCTGGGGTTTCATTTAGCTTGGTTGGTAGTGCAGCCGCTCCATGTACAAAGGCTCAGTCCAGGGTTCAAATCCGACCTGTGGCTCTTTGCTGCATGTCATTCCCCATCTCTCTCTCCACATTCCTGTCCTGTCTCTTCAGCTGGCTCCAACATAATAAAAAGCTTGGCCAAAAAATATCTAAAAAAAAGTCTTGCTTCACTGTTCTGTGCAGTGAATGTACACAAAGTGATGAAATGACACAGGGTCAGTCGTGGAATATTTTAATTTGAAGCTCTTTCCAGTGTATACACTCTAATACTTTATATTCTTTATAAGGTCCTCTACAAAGTGTCCCTCCAGCAGTTGGTTCAGTCGAATGAAGGCACGTGTGCTTAATTTTACAAACCACACATGGAACTACACACTGAGGACAGCTCTGCAGGATTTAAGTGCACAAACAAATAAAGTGACACAAACACACTGAGTCCAGCCGCACAGTAACACTGACCTCACAAGTCAAACGTGAAAGGCAGGACAGAGCTAGAGGATTCATACTTCTGGGTAACATAATCATACTTTAAAATCAGAATGTTTTTCTGTCAAGGAAGTCGTCTCTCATCACTAATGGATTAACAGGGAACGGTTGGTTAGTCTGGAGGTTGCAGCCTGGTCCAGCTGGATGTGGTCTGAAGGAGTGGAGTGACGGGGTGGAATGGGGGTGGAGTGCGTGGAGCAGAAGTGGAGTTTAGTAGGCGTGGTTAGCCACATACAGAGACTCTTGAGCTGCTGACCCCTTGTCTCCAGAGGACACGTACTTCCCTACAGCCGCCTGGCTGTTACTCTGTGGACACACACAAAGCAAAGCATGATCACAATGTTCAGGACTTTACATGACAAGCTCTGAACTGAAGTCTCTGAGTTCTATTGTTAAATCACGTGCAGAGCCGAACTAGGTCGAACAAGGTCACAGAGCGCTGACTGATAACTACGCCCTAAGAAATAATTCTAACAAAAACATTTACTCGAATTCTTTCTCTCTCTCTGTCACACACACACACACAGGGCTGCTGTGGCCAGATTTCAAGTAGCTAATTGGCTGTGTTATGGAGAAGTGGTATCTTATCATGAGTGAATGTTTTTTTTTTATCACTTTATCTATCCTCCTAGAGGACATGGACTCCTCTTCCTCCTCCCTCCTTACCAGGGCTCTCTTGATGTACTCTTCCTGGCAGGCCTTGCCGTTCTCTGGCTTGCCTCCCCAGGCCTTCAGTGCTGAGGCCTGGAGGGCCCTGCCGAAGGAGAAGGTGAGAGCCCAGGGCCGGGCCAGGGGACACTGGTTCATGGCATTCAGGTTGATGGTGGCCTCCTCCTCGCTCTGACCACCTGACAGGAAGGTCACACCTGGAGGGGGAAGAGAACATGCATGAGTGAGGTCAGGTGGAAATAAGGTACTGACATGAGAACCGTGTGTGCAAACACCTCCATGTCCGTCTCACCTGGCACAGCGGGTGGTACAGTGCGGCGCAGAGCGGTGACAGTTGCCATGGCGATCTCTTGAGCGCTGTACTTTTTGGGGCAGGAGTGTCCGGCGGTCACCATGTTAGGTTTGAGCAGCGTGCCCTCCAGATAGACGTGGTGGTCAGACAGCGCCTTGTAGACAGCTGCCAACACCTGGAAGAGAGAGAGAGGGTCAGACAGCTGCTAGCATGGCAGTCCACTCTTCACCTCATGAGTCTTCAACATGATTTAACAGCTGTCAGAATCATAGCAGCTTTGGCTGATATATTTTATCACTCATACTAACAGCGGTGATGATGACAGACCACCTATTAACTCGTATCCGTCCATTATCTGTAGCTGCTATAAACTCATATTTCAGGTCTTATTGCTGTCTTTCTGGCCTTGTGCCCTGAGTTAATCTTTTTATAGCATACATAATGATCATAGTTCCTTCTCACAAAGTTCCTTTCCTTTTCTACAAATGCTGCTATGGAACAAAGTACTTAAGTCAACAGCAGATGAAGTATGAGATATGACATGAGCAGACATGACCCGCAGAACAGCTCCAGTCAAAGTGAAAATATGCACCACACACACTTTGTTGTTGCCAACTTGTCAGAGAGAGGATAACTTTCCTGCTTTAGTCCGATCATCACGTCAGAGATCACTCACCTTCTCAGTGACGTACTGGCAGCGCTGCAGGTCGTGGTCCCCGTCTGGAAGAATCTCAGGCTCCACGATGGGCACGATGCCATGCTGAGGAGAGGTGGGAGGGAGGGGGGGTCATGACAACAGACAATAGCACTTCCCCTGGGCTTGTGAATCGTGTACCAACTGTTACAGCGAACCTGATGGCTCAACTGTGTACTGAGTTGTGTAACAGCTGTTATAGGGTTACATCACTGCATTGACAGAAGAGGGCTATTTAACTGGACTCTACATGTGTGTGCTGTTTGAATATGTGCTGTGTGTGTGTGTTTGTGTGTCTTACCATCTGGCAGATGCTGGCATAGCGGGCCAGCACATTGGCATTCTCCATGATGGCCAGACTGGACGGGGTGGTTGGGGTGATCTTTAACACACATCGCCACTTGGCAAAGTCAGCGCCGTCCTTCTTGTACTGGGCGCAGCGCTCGTAGAGCCCGTCCAGACCTGACAGAGACACGGCACAGACAGCGGGTTACAGTGATGAAGGGAGGTGTGGAACGCAAAAAAGTTTGTGCCAAAGAAGCACGGCCAAAGAGATCGGAGTGTTTCAGCTTGTTTTCACCATGTTAGTACTTCTAAAAATATTCATGTCTATAAGTGTTCTCTGCTACTGTGGACCCAGAGGAGTGCAGACAGATGTTTGGAGCTCTCATTTTGAAGTGTCTATATGCATGTTGCTATTTTTAACTTAACTGGCCACAACAGATGACCTCCCACCAATGAGCTGAGCTGAGGTTCAGCTCGAGCTTTTTCCTTGCCATTGTCCACAAGTGCTTGCTCGTGATGAAACTGTTTGTCTCTGTAGATTATATTATGAAGAGCACAGTCTAGACCTGCTCTGTATGACAAGTGTCACAAGACTTTTATCTAACATTTATGAATTGGCGCTATATAAATAAAGTTGAATTGCAGTGAGCTGAATTGTATCAGAGGGAGTGTGTTCTATCTGTAAGAGCAGCCAATAGTGCTGCTGAGAAGAGAAGTGTGTGTATTTCATCACTTTTGAGAATGTGTTTAACACAGTTTTGCAAGCAGTAAGCAGCTAAAAGGCTGAATGTCATCATCTGTCCTCAGGCCAAAAGCTCTATGTAAAAAATATAATATATAAAATATATTTATGTTTTATTTCATTTAGAGTGTGATGAGAAACGTGAAATTAGGAACATGTAATTAGAATGAGGTTAATGGAGGTGTTAGTGGGTCTATTCTGTTTCACTTTGGACAGAGGACAGGCTAGCAGTTTCCCCCTGCTTCCAGTCTTTATGCTAAGCTAAGTAAACCCTGATTAATTAAATCTTGACTCCAGCTCATTACTCAGTGGTGTTTGGGAAGATACTTTGAAACTGCTTTTCATTGGTGGTTAGGTTGTGACAGTCGTGTGTCAGCTGCTGCTGCTGACGTACAGCAACATTTAAATCATCTGTGAGCTTTTTAATCTTCACATAAGTGACCATGCAGTGAGAGTATTTAGTCTCTCTGTCCTGATACTTAGTAGACTTAAATGATTAAAATAGCTCTGATGACTACTGGAGATATAATTACATAAAATATAAACTTAAACTTGTAGTGTTCTCCAACACTGCCAATGCTTAACATACATCCTGATCTCTTCTTCTCTAATTGTTTGTTTCAGTTGAGTTTAAATGTCGCTGTGCTGTGTTGTCACAAACACTGTGTTTTATTCATATTGTATGGGTACCTGGTGTTGGTTATGTAAATGTGCAGCATCCCTCCACTACACATACATTCAAAGTAATAGTAATCAGTAATCAATACCATTTGATCAGATTTGTCTAGAGCACACGTTGAGTAATCTATGTGCCCTCATCGCAGTGAACAGCAGCTCTGTACCTTGGGTGGTGGTCTCTCCGTTGGTGCCGGCGAGGGGAACCACGCCCTTGTCCACCTTGATGCCCACCACCATGCCCTTCTCTTTGACCAGCTGGGGGAAGGGCTTTCCATCATCCGTCTTCTGGTAGAGTGTCTCATGGAAGAAGATGATGCCTCCGATGCAGGGGTGGACCCGTTCATCGGCGGTGAAGAGGAGCTGGCGGTAAAGCCTCCTGTTCTCCTCCGTGTTCTCGGCGTTGATGCTCTGGAAGCGCTTGGCAACGCTACCTGGAGGTGCCAGGAGACAGGCAAGACGGGTGGAGTGAGAGATATTATAGGTTATAACAAACCAAACATGAAAACTGAACAAAACTTTGTAGAAGTCTTCTTTCTACAGTCCTTTAAGGAACAGTAGGACTAGGAGCATCTAACAGTGTAGTTGCTGTTCGCAAGCCCCCCGCCTCTCAGTCTCATATTTGTTCTAACTGTTTTTAATGGGATTACTGTAACTGAACTGGACTGTGGTTGGTCATAGTGGTTAACAAGATAAGTGTGATCCTGTTACATGTCATTCATTACTGCCCCCTCCCTCTGTGCAGGTCGCACGGCCTGCTGCAGACGTACCTGTGGATTCATCAGCTGCCAGGATGCCTTTTCCAGCAGCTACGATCCTCTGAGCAATGTCACTCAGCTCCTTCTTCTGCTCAGCACTCAGGAAGGGATACGCGTGAGTCATGTTGACTGGGAGAAAGAGAGAGACCAACGTTAACTTATTTCACTGCAACGGAAACAGAAGCGATCTTACAAAATCAAACCACAAGACCACGACATTATTGTCCACATGTGTAAAGGAAGTGTGAAGAGAGACAGGGAACATTTTATTCTTTATAAACAGTAAAAACCTTCACTGCAAGGCCTGAAAGTACTAACTTACTAAGAGAGTTCTCCACTCTCTTTCTATTCATTCAGACAATTCACACAATATTTCTTCATTTTTTTTCAGTCTTAACACTGCACAACCTGTTTACCTTAAGATTACGCATCCTCCATCTTTCTTACTTCAGTGTTTTCAACCCATGCCACTTTATTTGTTTTCTCCACATTTCAGATAGAGATACTGTTTTACTGTTTTCCCTCCAACACCCCCCATTTATCTGACAAACAAAGATATTTTTAAGATTTTTAAATATCATTGATGGGGACAGAGCCTGACTCTGTGCACTCTAACAAATGTTTAGGCCAACATTCAGGACTTCTGTATTTCAGTTACAAAGAAAAGATCCATCCATTTGAATTACATAGGTTTAATATACATTATCCAATACACTTGATGTCAAGCAAATAATAAGATTTATGTCATAGTACTAATAAACTCTATGTGCTTCCACTACACAGCAGTGCAGTAGCCAGGATTATGCATTCAATATTAATAAAGACATTTGTTTGCCCAAACCCAACAGAGAAAATGCATGCAGTCATTCTGAGTGTATTAGTACTATTACATAAATCTGATTACTTGCCTCACAGGAGAGTGAAGAGAGGAGTCTAACATGGACAGGCCCAGGCTGGACCTGAGCCATTATCTTCATTATGAGAGAACTAAAATATGATGGGCTGGTTTTATTGGGTGACGTTGCCCTGTTAAACTCGTCACAGCTGTTGCTTAAGTTGTTGATTGGTAATTATTTCGCATAAAAAACAAATATTAGTTGAAAGATGTCAGGTCTGTTTCCTGTCCTCTTTGCAGGAGGCAGACGCCTGTTGAGTGCTAAAGTACCTCAAAGCTGGGTTCCAGTATCAGACAGGCTGCTTTACAGTCTCTTTCATGGAGCACTTTGTTACATGCGAATGCAGTCATGTCTGCTCCGCTGGCTGAAGGACGCCTCACTCAGAAAAGTGCGTCACGTCCTTCCCGCTCAGGAATAACTTTACGTTCTCACACGAACTCTCATTTGACTTCAGCAGGTCACCGGCTTCTGACGACCTGTCCGCACTTGTACCCACGACCTCTGACACATGTCAGCTTCTCGTACTACGCTGTAGTAACACACTGTAGTAGTAGTACCGCATGAGTACTGCAGTAATACACCGTAGCAGCTTCCATTACGGCACTTCCGCGTCCTGGCCAAGCCATCACGGTGACTTTGAGTTGGAGTTCCCAAGTTCAAACGGACGGCCAGACAAACTGCAGCCTCACTGTGGCCAAGTGATATGATGTTAAGCGATATTATGTGTCTTCAGGGAGACCTTATCATTTTACATACAATAATAACAGCAACGTGACGTCTTCATTATTAAATAAATAATAAAGACGTAACAGGCTAAACTATGTGAGGTGGACAGGAGTGAAGCTGTCCTCCTCTCAGCTCTCTGATGTTTGAAAGTGTTGGCTGGAGAAATCAAACTCACCAGGCTGATGTAACGTGCGCAGGATGACGGAGACAGATGCAGGAAGCCGCTGCTGCTGTAAAATGGAGAGATGGAGACGGAGAAGGGCGAACAGCGAGCTAGTTCAGAGGGGCGAGACCTCGCCGGGGAGTGTCCAATCAGAGCTCAGCTCTCAGCGGGACTGACACAAAATTCCATCCAGTCAGAGGATGCTAGATTATGTCGTCGAGCTCTTACGGCTCGAGCGGTGATGCTGAAACACGAGGTGTTTTATACCCTCAGCGCTGTCTTACAGGCAGTTAGCTCGTCACCAATCCCTTTTACCTCAAACCGACTTGGCAGTAAAGCCGTTTTTGATTCTTATTGTGATGAGTTGATCAAAAAATATGTCAGAACACATACATTTTCTGAAGATCTTTAATAAATGTACCTATCCTAGAAAGACGACAGTGAGGAAAATAAACCATGTCCATGTTTCAGATCCCACCAAAAACAATGGAGAAGATTACACACACTGGGATTAAAAGTCAGCTCAGCTCACTACATAAATATCATTTTGCCTGTATTCAACATGAGAAAAAACAACACTGTTGACCTCAGTTTTTGAGGTCAAGGTCAAATGAAATCACTACAAATATTATACTAATTTGAAAACATGACAAAGTCCATGAGTGCCTGTAAGTACGGAAAGTCAGATGTTCTCTGCTGGTGTTGAGGCCAGGGGTTCCAACATGGCTGTGGATGTTGTGTTACATCACTGCAAACATCTTGGGCTCATTTTCAAATTCTGTGTCAGGACTTTGGAAGATCTTTGGATCTAACAAATTATCAATAATCAGTAGAGTTTCTCCAGACCCCTCTGAGGATGGCAAGTTATTTAAATGTAGAATAGCCTGATTTACCTCATCATGTCATTGAAGTTGTATTTTAGATTCTAGGCAGCTGTCTGAAGTAATACAGGTTCAAACACATCAAGGTAGCGTACAGAAAACACATTTATTTTAGAAGCCATTGTGAAGGTGACAATGAACGGCGTGCTGGCTGTTGTTTTAGAGCTTCCTCTGGCAGGAGCATCGAGGAAACGCTTGTTGCCTGTAAAACACAGCCGTGGGCTTACATAACCCTGGCTGCCATGCAGTTCGAGGCGTACGTGTGGATCCTCACATGCATGATACGTGACTACAGCATCATCACACTGAGGAAAACCCACTAGTAGTCATTCAGAGCTGTGGCTTACATGTCAGTGTTTCCATCTTACACTATAGTCTTATATCTCCTTTATTTTGAAATGTCTGCAGTTCATCTCATCCTTCACCTCAGAGTCACGAGTGTAACATGTTAAAGTGAAGCTGACTGTGATAAACAACAGATAAACATCTCCATCTTTGATACTTAAATAACGATGTCTTTGCCATGCATGTGTTCAGCTGCCTCACTAAAGTCTGACAAAATCCTGTCACATTCATCACTTGATAAAGAATCATTGGCAGAATAAGGAATGAGCTACAGCCTGTGACCCTCAGTCATTCAGACAGTGTTATGTAATGCAGCATCAGTTGTGCTGCTCCACCACAGGAACGATGCTTTTTCCATTGAGGATACAGAGACACTTTGTCAGCTCACTGAAACACTGATAGATTTTCATCAAAAACAGTAAGAAGTGCTGTTATTTTTAGAAAGGTCATACCTAAATGCTAATTCAGAGGTCTCTCTACCTTAAAGCAACTCTGTGTAACATTTCGACCATAAATAACACATATTAAATTATGCATTGACTTGTAATAAGTGACACACCAACTATTTCTCTGATTTTGTTGGATCACATTTTATGGAGAAAAGGTTTCTGGTTTTCCCTTGACGCCTCAACTCTCTGTGATTTACAGAGTTTCCTGATGGGCAGTAAAGTAAATTTCTGCCACCCGTAGCTGCTGACAACTGGACTGTGAGCTCAGAGCTGTGTTTGTATTTACACTGGTATCACAGACCTCCAGGAAGAGGAGTTTTTCGGGGGGAACCTGGAGCAGGACAAGTGGGCAATGTGATCGGGCTCAGCAGCCTCTAAAGACATAACGGCAGAGGAGAAGAGACTGAAGAGCACAAGAGATAGCTAAGAGAAGTGTGAGCAAGAGTGTTGTCGATCGTGAACGTATCGTTTAATTTGAATTCATCTTTTATATGCCTCTGGAGTAATGAGTCGTCTCAGTGAGTGATTTGTTCATTTTCATGCAGTCCATTCCCTCGTCACATGTTAGCTGCTTAAGTTCAGTCACAGGAAACAGAAGTGTGAAGAAGTGATTAATTTGATGACTCAACTATGCAGTATGAGTCTCTCGTTCATTTGTCACGTGACAGGCAGCTCAGGCTGTGTACACACAGTGGTTCCTTCATACGGATCAGTCTGTCGTTCATTTGTCATATTTACAAGAGAGCTACCGGGCTGCACGAGTGAATGAATGACATAAACAAAATGACTCAAAAAAAATATTAGTTCAATTTACTGTCCAAGAGTAAGTGATCTGAAAAAGACTTGAACTTCCTAACTCTAGTGAGCGAGTAAGAAGTCACTGGACAAGAGCAAATGTGGGACTGACTTTTAGTGGTTGGTGAGAGCTTGGTGAAATAAAAGGCTGAAAGACAGACGCCGAGCTGGGCTGACTGCTGTTGGACTAGTCAGTAATATTAGCTGCTGCTGGGTCTGCTGTTGGTGACCTGGCTGATGTTTGGCTGTTAGCTGTTGTCACCTTGCTAGTTTTTGATCATAAGTAATGTGATCAGAACAAATACTCGAGTACTGCTGTCCATATTTACCACAGTGATTACACTTTGAATCTGGGGGAAGCAAATCACAAATATACTAATTCTACATCACGTGAATGTTTGTTTGTCTATATGTCCTCTGTGATAGATCAGAAAAATGTACCCTGCCTCTCATCCACATAGAGCTAAGATTAGCTCCAGCCCCTCACAAAGGATAAGTGTGTATAGACAGCCTGTGATGACAGGATTATAGAGAAAATAAAACTACAGAGGAAGACATGTCTGCTAGATGCATTTTTGGTGTGTTTGCATGTGACAATACTTCATATATGTTAAGAAAACAGAAACAAAATACAAATAGAAAAAAATATATACATGGCTAAAACCGAACTCTGAAAGACAGAGAGCAGAAGTAGCAATAACTAACTGAATGTGATAGTAAGTGTTACACACATTGGATGACACAATAGAGTGAAATTCCCAGTTAGATATTAGGTGTATCATCATCGTCATCATGCTGCAAACATACTCATTCTACGTTGAGAGAGTGCCACACAAGGAGAAAGAGCATAAAGAGGATAGTGGATACAGGTACAGAGGAGACAGATGTCACTGTGTGTTTGTGTCGATACTTGATTGAGACAACGATGTTACTTTGATTTAAAAAAGTGGTAGTGTCAACTAATGTCTGACTGCACACAGACAAATGAAGACACATGTACCAACTACTGGTGGAAAAATATAATTTCTGTGTCAAAAATATGAAACATCTTTTGAAAACATGAAACAGCTTTTGACAGACTACCAACCATATAGGTTACCCTTTCCCTCTCTGTCTGTCTGTCTGTCAGTCTGTCTGTCTGTCTCTCTCTCTCTCTCTCTCTCTCTCCACACACACTCACACACACACACTCCTTCACCTGCAGGAGAGCTTTGTGACTCAATGTTTGTCTTGGCAACCTCACAACTTCACAAAGTCATAGGTTCATTACCACAATACTCCTCATGGCAATATGTTTAAACTACAGTTCCTCAAATGGCCACTCACCAGTCAGTCTTCAGTTCGTCCCTATGTTAAAAAGTCTAACTTCACAGCAGAAATAATTCAGTTCAGTTTAGTTTTATTTCTATAGCACCATATCATAACAAAGTTATCTCATGACACTTTCCATACAGAGCAGGTCTAGACTGTACTTTTTATAATATTATTTACAGAGACCAACAGTTCCACCATTAGCAAGCACTTGGCAATGGTCACAAGGAAAAATTTCCTGACCCAAGCTCATTGGCTGACGGTTATCCACCATGACTGGTTGAGTTAAAGATAGAGTGGGGGTTAGTTATTCTCTCTCTCTCTCTCTCTCTCTCTCACCATCTGTAAACATACATGTTTCATTAATGCAGGTTAATGCATGTAAACACTGTGGGAAACAGAGAAGGTTATTGATTTATTAATTTATAAATATAACGCAGAAGAAAAGTTCTTCAGTTCACAGAAAAAAAGCAATTCAAATAAAAACTAAATAAAAAAATAGCCATGTCATGCAGAGGTGGGGGACTTGGTTTTGGAACTGACACAGCACTAGATCTTCCTAGATGTCCCCAGCAGTGTTGCAAATGTTGTTGAGCACTTCACGGGCATGGGTATGTGCACACAAGCTAACTTTAACAAAACAGCACAGGAGTAGGGTAAAATTTGTCTAATAAGTGGCAACACACAGTAATACGGACGCTTTGCTCTCACATGCGCTGCATTGCTATTCAGTTAAATAGCACCTATTCAACCTCAGCCTGATGTAGGAGAAGGTCCCGGTACTGTGGAAGACATCCTGCCTTGTCCCGGAACACTCAAAAAGCTGATCCAAGCCCTTCTTTCACGTGACACGTAAATTGTTGTTTGGTTTGCTGAAACAAATCTATTAAACACTAAATATATGTACATTTAATGGTGGTAACATATAAGTTTCACCTTGACATTCATGAACTCATAACAAATGTGTTTCATTTGAATTTGGACCGCCCATTGCGTGTGTGCGAGGCAACGTGCTCTCAGCCTACGCTACGCTCCTGGTGTTACGTATTAACTTGTGACCACGTGAAGTGACGACCATCAGCCAAATGCGTCTGTGGCTGTCATAGATACGACAGATGTTGAAAACAGAGAAAAATGGACGTAGCTGTTCTTGTAGCTGGCTATTTAGTTTTTTACCCGTTAATGTTGCAATGTAAAAGAAAAAAAAACAGACCAGACTCAACCCTGTTTTGTTTTTTCAGTGGGTTTCCACCTTTTTGTGAATCAAAAAAATATCTCTACCATCATTGTCCCTCTCTTTTTTTCATCTCATGGATGCTGTCAGATTATGTTATGAGAGAGATCCTGACCCACGGTACATCTTGGAAAGTGACAAAGACATTGTGAAAGTTACAGATCTACCAGACTCTCACAGCGGGAGATGGAGGCTGTTTTAGCTTATGGCCATGATAACTGGCAACCGTCAGCTAAATACAACACATGCTGAAAACAGGGAAAAGGGATATAGCTGTCTAACGTTACAATGTAAAAAAAAACAGACCTGACTCGTCCTTGCAGTCTTATTTGTGTGAACGCATCATGTACTCCGTAAATGGCCCTTGTGTTTGTAAAAAGGAAGAGAGCAAGTTAGCTCTTCCTGCTAAAGTCTTTAATAAATGTCTAATAAAAAAGATTGAACACATGCTTGCTTCAGTAAATGTGTCAAAAGAAATATTCAGAGTTTTGAAAAAAAAGGTAGTACAGGCTGTGTTGTGAGTTGTTTTTTTGTTCGTAGGTCAAACATAGTGGCCTGGAGGAATGTATCCCATTTCTTTGGCTGTTTGTGGGCTAATTAATCTTGAGTGTACCTGGTTTTTAAATTCTGTCCCCTGGTCTGTAAGAAGTCTCTGAGGTGCACTAAATCTGTATACAAACTCTAGAGAGTAGGCAGTAGGCCAGTAGGTCTGTAACTTTACAATGTTTGTCACTTTCCAAGATGTACCGTGGGTCACGATGTCTCTCATAACATAATCTGACAGCATCCATGAGATGAAAAAAAAGAGATTATGGTGGAGATCAGTGGCGTTGTTAGGCCTGTTTTAGGGAGGCTGAAGCCTGCCTAAAATATTCTGAAGCCCCCCTAAATAGTTTGGTGTTGTTTCTGGTTTCTGGTCCTTGCTGTTAGAGTTCAGTGTGCACTCTCTACCATTTATCTTTGAGGTGACATCAGCTGTTTCTCACTTTACGCATGGATGCACACTGAAACAGGAGCTGAGCTCATTCATGTATGTTAATCATCAGTTGATCAAATCAAATCAAATTTTATTTGTATAGCCCAAAGTCACAAAACACATTTTGGTCCCCCGGCAGTCTAGTCCTATGGCAGCATAACTAAGGGAAGGCCTGAGCCAGCCCTAACTATAAGCGCTATCAAAAAGGAAAGTCTTAAGTCTACTCTTGAAGGTGTTGACCGTGTCTGCCTCCTGAACCCAGAAAGGTAGTTTGTTCCACAGAAGAGGAGCTTGATAGCTGAAAGCTCTGGCTCCCAGTCTACTTTTGGAAACTATGGGAACCACAAGGAACCCAGCATTCTGAGAGCGCAGTGGTCTAAAGTTGATAATAATTTGAATAATAATTACAATAATAATAATCACTCCACCACCCCTATTGGCCTGTAGGAGTCAGGGCAGAGGAGCACAGCGAGTGAGAGGGGAGAGACCTCTACTGAAAGGTCAGTCTGAAGGATTTCACAGAATAGAGTTTGTGACTCAAACAGTCTTGGAATTTTATGGGACTCAATTTGAATATGATATCTTATTTCCTTGGGGCCTTCTAGGCTCTAAAACAGTCTCAGACTGGTGAGGAGAGCTGGCTCAGTGGTGGGCAGAGAGCTGGACCTTGTCCATACTGGACAATGCGCACCACCCTCTGCACAACACCATCATCAGGCAGAGGAGTGTGTTCAGTGGCAGACTGCTGTCTCAATCCTGCTCCACCAACTCTTTCGTCCCCCTGGCTGTCAGACTGTACAGCAGCTCTCAGTGACGGCAGGAGGCACGACAGACAATCACGAGACAGTCACTTTGCAGTTCTTCCTAGACTCTGTCATTGCAATGACTACCTCTGTACCTCAATGTATGTTACTGCTACTGGTATTAAAGCCAGGTGAAGATACTTTATTGATTCCACACAGGGATTTCACTTTCACTTGTTACAGCAACTCACAGTACACAAGGTGGATAAGAAATAAAATAAAATGAAATAAATAATAAAACAAAAGTCATCTGGACAAAAAAAAATAGTGAGCGATCTATATGTGTGTCATATATATCTATATGTGTGATGTCAGGGGTTTCTGTCAGTCTGTGGCGGCAATCAGAGATCACAAACGTGACTTACCGACAGAAACACGTGCTGCGCTGTGTATCATCGCCATCACGCCAATGCGCTTTCATCGGTAGTCATGGAAACAGAAAGGGGCGTGGCCAATGTGCGGTCAGAACCGCGGAACAGAGTTTGAGCTGCTCATTCGAACTTGGACTGGACACAAGGTAGGCTGCTGAGAAAGGTCTTCGTCGGAAACTTGGAAAAGTGGACTGGAAAAGTTGGATTGTGAGCTGAATAAAAACCCAGAGAGAGAAAAACGGATCTGCGGGAAACACAGCCCTGTTTCGGAGCACCTGCTGAGCAGAGTCAGGCAGTGGATCTTAAATTTCAGTAAGACATCTTTTAATGTTGTGCCAAATTTATTTAAACATCTTTCCGAAACCCCTAAATGAGTTTCAGGACAAAGTAATGTTTAATTCATGTAAACTTTTGAATATAACGATAAAAAATCAACAGAATTTGAACTGGCCTGTTAAGAAAACTCTGTTTTTGGTGACACTCGACGTTTAATCGGTGTAAAACAATTATTAGATGGTAAAATTGGCTGAATATAATGAAAATGCGTCAAAAATTGTGTGGTAACTCAAAAATACTTTAAATTTTATTGGAGGTCATCATATTTTAGAAAGTTGTCGATGAAATTATATGGAAAAAGATGGCGACCGTTCCATATTTCGAATCAGGCCAAGAATCTATTCTTTTATGTGTCACCATGGAGATGGAACGTTTAGGAGCAAACATGTTATGATTTATTTTAAAATGTATCCATTTGAATTTCAGCTGATTTTAATGGCACATAGAAACATGCAGGTAAAACTGAGACACATTCATTCACATTCAGAGTTTCACACCTGTGAACTACCTGCGCTGAAAACGCAGCAGACAGATCAGTGTAGTTCTGACTGTGCTTCGCAGATTGTTGTGGTATTTTGTCGGAGAAGCGACGCTGTTGTGCGTATGATTTAATCAACGTGCATTGTTTTATTCTTAGTTAGTGTTAACACTGCTGTCTCTTTTTTTGTCAGAATCTGACTGTAGAAAGAGTTTGTAACCAAAGCTACAAACAGAAGCACACATCATTTATGATGACATTATTAGATGTGTATTATTAATGTGATGTTAATCTTTCATTTGTTAAATACAGTTAACACATCATTACTGCACACACACAGTATACTGAGCAGTACACATATCTTTTGTTGTTCCAGGAGATTGTCTGCGGTCTCCACAGTGCTGATGTGAAACCATCAGCTGAAGGTCAGCTTGTTGTCTGCTGTGTGGATTTGACTGCTCGGCTCTTGATGGAGGAGGATCAACCCGTCAGCTGGTGTCATGGCGCAGCGATGAGATAGACAGGTCAGCAGTTTTTATTCTAATGTTTTATGGAATGATTTTGATAATGCCCTCTGTGCCTCATGTCATGTCTACTTGTTAGGATACTGTGTGTGTGTGCAGGAAAGATGTCTGCTGCTCAGTATACTGCAGTCATATTTACAGCACACACACACACACAAACACACACAGTATACTGAGCAGTACACAGTATACTGTGTACTGAATGCACACAGACATAGCATACTGAGTTTGACACACATTTACTGTGTACACACACACACACACACAGTATACTGAGCAGTACACATATTTACTGCGTACACATTCACACAGTATACTGAGCAGTACACATATTTACTGCATACACACATAAAGTATACTGAGCAGTACACATATTTACTGTGTACACACACACACAGTATACTGAGCAGTACACATATTTACTGTGTACACACATACAGTATACTGAGCAGTACACATATTTACTGTGTACACACACAGTATACTGAGTAGTACACATATTTACTGTGTACACACTCACGCACAGTATACTGAGCAGTACACATATTTACTGCGTACACACACACACACAGTATACTGAGGAGTACACATATTTACTGTGTACACACACACAGTATACTGAGCAGTACACATATTTACTGCGTACACACTCACACACAGTATACTGAGCAGTAAACATATTTACTGCGTACACACTCACACACAGTATACTGAGCAGTACACATATTTACTGCCTACACACTCACATACAGTATACTGAGCAGTACACATATATACCGTGTACACACACACAGTATACTGAGCAGTACACATATTTTCTGTGTACACACACAGTATACTGAGCAGTACACATATTTACTGCCTACACACTCACATACAGTATACTGAGCAGTACACATATTTACTGTGTACACACATACAGTATACTGAGCAGTACACATATTTACTGCGTACACACTCACACACAGTATACTGAGCAGTACACATATTTACTGCGTACACACACAGTATACTGAGCAGTACACATATTTACTGCGTACACACACACAGTATACTGAGCAGTACACATATTTACTGTGTACACACACACACAGTATACTGAGGAGCACACATATTTACTGCCTACACACTCACACACAGTATACTGAGCAGTACACATATATACCGTGTACACACACACACACACAGTATACTGAGCAGTACACATTTCACTGTGTACACACACACACACACAGTATACTGAGCAGAACACATATTTACTGCGTACACACTCACACACAGTATACTGAGCAGTACACATATTTACTGTGTACACACACAGTATACTGAGCAGTACACATATTTACTGTGTACACAAACACAGTATACTGAGCAGTACACATATTTACTGTGTACACACACACACGGTATACTGAGCAGTACACATATTTACTGTGTACACACACACAGTATACTGAGCAGTACACATATCGATGGCTGAAACCCAAAACCTCCTCTCTGCAAAAGGAAAAAAAAATAACGTTGCCAAAAAATGTACATCAGTATTTGTGAGACACTAATACCTAGTTGGCATTTGTTAACATAATAATGTAGTAATACAGTCCACAAACAGTGTGTGTGGTATTGGATACACTTGACAAATAGCATTCTGCAAGAAAAGAAGTTTTTTTTTTAGTTTTCTCAAAAAAGTACATTTTGCAGATAGGAGGTTTTGTGTTTCAGCCATCGATATTTACTGCAGACACACACACAGACACAGTATACTGAGCAGTACACATATTTTCTGTGTACACACACAGTATACTGAGCAGTACACATATTTACTGCGTACACACTCACACACAGTATACTGAGCAGTACACATATTTACTGTGTACACACACACACAGTATACTGAGCAGTACACATATTTACTGCGTACACACATAAAGTATACTGAGCAGTACACATATTTACTGTGTACACACACACACAGTATACTGAGCAGTACACATATTTACTGTGTACACACATACAGTATACTGAGCAGTACACATATTTACTGTGTACACACACAGTATACTGAGTAGTACACATATTTACTGCGTACACACTCACGCACAGTATACTGAGCAGTACACATATTTACTGCGTACACACTCACACACAGTATACTGAGCAGTACACATATTTACTGTGTACACACACACAGTATACTGAGCAGTACACATATTTACTGCGTACACACTCACACACAGTATACTGAGCAGTAAACATATTTACTGCGTACACACTCACACACAGTATACTGAGCAGTACACATATTTACTGCCTACACACTCACATACAGTATACTGAGCAGTACACATATATACCGTGTACACACACACAGTATACTGAGCAGTACACATATTTTCTGTGTACACACACAGTATACTGAGCAGTACACATATTTACTGCGTACACACTCACACACAGTATACTGAGCAGTACACATATTTACTGTGTACACACATACAGTATACTGAGCAGTACACATATTTACTGTGTACACACACACAGTATACTGAGCAGTACACTTATTTACTGCGTACACACACAGTATACTGAGCAGTACACATATTTACTGTGTACACACACACAGTATACTGAGCAGTACACATATTTACTGTGTACACACACACAGTATACTGAGCAGTACACATATTTACTGTGTACACACACAGTATACTGAGCAGTACACATATTTACTGCGTACACACTCACACACAGTATACTGAGCAGTAAACATATTTACTGCGTACACACTCACACACAGTATACTGAGCAGTACACATATTTACTGCCTACACACTCACATACAGTATACTGAGCAGTACACATATATACCGTGTACACACACACAGTATACTGAGTAGTACACATATTTACTGCGTGCACACTCACGCACAGTATACTGAGCAGTACACATATTTACTGCGTACACACTCACACACAGTATACTGAGCAGTACACATATTTACTGTGTACACACACACAGTATACTGAGCAGTACACATATTTACTGCGTACACACTCACACACAGTATACTGAGCAGTAAACATATTTACTGCGTACACACTCACACACAGTATACTGAGCAGTACACATATTTACTGCCTACACACTCACATACAGTATACTGAGCAGTACACATATATACCGTGTACACACACACAGTATACTGAGCAGTACACATATTTTCTGTGTACACACACAGTATACTGAGCAGTACACATATTTACTGCGTACACACTCACACACAGTATACTGAGCAGTACACATATTTACTGTGTACACACATACAGTATACTGAGCAGTACACATATTTACTGTGTACACACACACAGTATACTGAGCAGTACACTTATTTACTGCGTACACACACAGTATACTGAGCAGTACACATATTTACTGTGTACACACACACAGTATACTGAGCAGTACACATATTTACTGTGTACACACACACAGTATACTGAGCAGTACACATATTTACTGTGTACACACACAGTATACTGAGCAGTACACATATTTACTGCGTACACACTCACACACAGTATACTGAGCAGTAAACATATTTACTGCGTACACACTCACACACAGTATACTGAGCAGTACACATATTTACTGCCTACACACTCACATACAGTATACTGAGCAGTACACATATATACCGTGTACACACACACAGTATACTGAGCAGTACACATATTTTCTGTGTACACACACAGTATACTGAGCAGTACACATATTTACTGCGTACACACTCACACATAGTATACTGAGCAGTACACATATTTACTGTGTACACACATACAGTATACTGAGCAGTACACATATTTACTGTGTACACACACACAGAAAACTGAGCAGTACACATATTTACTGCGTACACACAGTATACTGAGCAGTACACATATTTACTGCGTACACACACACAGTATACTGAGCAGTACACATATTTACTGTGTACACACACACACAGTATACTGAGGAGTACACATATTTACTGTGTACACACACACAGTATACTGAGCAGTACACATATTTACTGTGTACACACACACAGATACTGAGCAGTACACATATTTACTGTGTACACACACAGTATACTGAGCAGTACACATATTTACTGCGTACACACTCACACACAGTATACTGAGCAGTACACATATTTACTGTGTACACATTCAGTATACTGAGCAGTACACATATTTACTGCGTACACACACACACAGTATACTGAGCAGTACACATATTTACTGCGTACACACACACACACAGTATACTGTGCAGTACACATATTTACTGTGTATACACACAGTATACTGAGCAGTACACATATTTACTGTGTACACACACAGTATAGTGAGCAGTACACATATTTACTGCGTACACACTCACACACAGTATACTGAGCAGTACACATATTTCCTGCATACACACTCACACACAGTATACTGAGCAGTACACATATTTACTGTGTACACACACACAGTATACTGAGCAGTACACATATTTACTGTGTACACACACACAGTATACAGAGCAGTACATATATTTACTGCGTACACACACACACAGTATACTGAGCAGTACACATATTTACTGAGTACACACACACACAGTATACTGTGCAGTACACATATTTACTGTGTACACACACAGTATACTGAGCAGTACACATATTTACTGCGTACACACTCACACACAGTATACTGAGCAGTACACATATTTACTGTGTACACACACACAGTATACTGAGGAGTACACATATTTACTGTGTACACACTTACACACAGTATACTGAGCAGTACACATATTTACTGCGTACACACTCACACACAGTATACTGAGCAGTACACATATTTACTGTGTACACACACAGTATACTGAGCAGTACACATATTTACTGCGTACACACGCACACACAGTATACTGAGCAGTACACATATTTACTGCGTACACACTCACACACAGGATACTGAGCAGTACACATATTTACTGTGTACACACACATACAGTATACTGAGCAGTACACATATTTACTGCGTACACACTCACAGACAGTATACTGAGCAGTACACATATTTACTGTGTACAACCATACATTATACTGAGCAGTACACATATTTACTGTGTACACACACACACACATTATACTGAGCAGTACACATATTTACTGCGTACACACACACACAGTATACTGAGCAGTACACATATTTACTGTGTACAGACACACAGTATACTGAGCAGTACACATATTTACTGTGTACACTCATACAGTATACTGAGCAGTACACATATTTACTGCGTACACACTCACACACAGTATACTGAGCAGTACACATATTTACTGTGTACACATTCAGTATACTGAGCAGTACACATATTTACTGCGTACACACACACACAGTATACTGAGCAGTACACATATTTACTGCGTACACACACACACACAGTATACTGTGCAGTACACATATTTACTGTGTATACACACAGTATACTGAGCAGTACACATATTTACTGTGTACACACACAGTATAGTGAGCAGTACACATATTTACTGCGTACACACTCACACACAGTATACTGAGCAGTACACATATTTCCTGCATACACACTCACACACAGTATACTGAGCAGTACACATATTTACTGTGTACACACACACAGTATACTGAGCAGTACACATATTTACTGTGTACACACACACAGTATACAGAGCAGTACATATATTTACTGCGTACACACACACACAGTATACTGAGCAGTACACATATTTACTGAGTACACACACACACAGTATACTGTGCAGTACACATATTTACTGTGTACACACACAGTATACTGAGCAGTACACATATTTACTGCGTACACACTCACACACAGTATACTGAGCAGTACACATATTTACTGTGTACACACACACAGTATACTGAGGAGTACACATATTTACTGTGTACACACTTACACACAGTATACTGAGCAGTACACATATTTACTGCGTACACACTCACACACAGTATACTGAGCAGTACACATATTTACTGTGTACACACACAGTATACTGAGCAGTACACATATTTACTGCGTACACACGCACAAACAGTATACTGAGCAGTACACATATTTACTGCGTACACACTCACACACAGGATACTGAGCAGTACACATATTTACTGTGTACACACATACACAGTATACTGAGCAGTACACATACTTACTGTGTACACACACACACACAGTATACTGAGCAGTACACATATTTACTGTGTACACACACATACAGTATACTGAGCAGTACACATATTTACTGCGTACACACTCACAGACAGTATACTGAGCAGTACACATATTTACTGTGTACAACCATACATTATACTGAGCAGTACACATATTTACTGTGTACACACACACACACATTATACTGAGCAGTACACATATTTACTGCGTACACACACACACAGTATACTGAGCAGTACACATATTTACTGTGTACAGACACACAGTATACTGAGCAGTACACATATTTACTGTGTACACTCATACAGTATACTGAGCAGTACACATATTTACTGCGTACACACTCACACACAGTATACTGAGCAGTACACATATTTACTGTGTACACACACAGTATACTGAGCAGTACACATATTTACTGCGTACACACACACAGTATACTGAGCAGTACACATATTTACTGTGTACACACACACACAGTATACTGAGCAGTACACATATTTACTGTGTACACACACACAGTATACTGAGCAGTACACATATTTACTGCGTACACACTCACACAGTATACTGAGCAGTACACATTTTTACTGCGTACACACACACACACAGTATACTGAGCAGTACACATATTTACCTGCGTACACACTCACACACAGTATACTGAGCAGTACGCATATTTACTGCGTACACTCACACACACAGTATACTGAGCAGTACACATATTTACTGCGTACACACTCACACACAGTATACTGAGCAGTACACATATTTACTGTGTACACACACAGTATACTGAGCAGTACACATATTTACTGCGTACACACTCACACACAGTATACAGAGCAGTACACATATTTACTGTGTACAACCATACATTATACTGAGCAGTACACATATTTACTGTGTACACACACACACACATTATACTGAGCAGTACACATATTTACTGCGTACACACACACACACAGTATACTGAGCAGTACACATATTTACTGTGTACAGACACACAGTATACTGAGCAGTACACATATTTACTGTGTACACTCATACAGTATACTGAGCAGTACACATATTTACTGCGTACACTCACACACACAGTATACTGAGCAGTACACATATTTACTGCGTACACACTCACACACAGTATACTGAGCAGTACACATATTTACTGTGTACACACACATACAGTATACTGAGCAGTACACATATTTACTGCGTACACACTCACAGACAGTATACTGAGCAGTACACATATTTACTGTGTACAACCATACATTATACTGAGCAGTACACATATTTACTGTGTACACACACACACACATTATACTGAGCAGTACACATATTTACTGCGTACACACACACACACAGTATACTGAGCAGTACACATATTTACTGTGTACAGACACACAGTATACTGAGCAGTACACATATTTACTGTGTACACTCATACAGTATACTGAGCAGTACACATATTTACTGCGTACACACACACACACAGTATATTGAGCAGTACACATATTTACTGTGTACAGACACACAGTATACTGAGCAGTACACATATTTACCTGCGTACACACTCACACACAGTATACTGAGCAGTACACATATTTACTGCGTACACTCACACACACATTATACTGAGCAGTACACATATTTACTGCGTACACACACACACACAGTATACTGAGCAGTACACATATTTACTGTGTACAGACACACAGTATACTGAGCAGTACACATATTTACCTGCGTACACACTCACACACAGTATACTGAGCAGTACACATATTTACTGCGTACACTCACACACACAGTATACTGAGCAGTACACATATTTACTGCGTACACACTCACACACAGTATACTGAGCAGTACACATATTTACTGTGTACACACACATACAGTATACTGAGCAGTACACATATTTACTGCGTACACACTCACAGACAGTATACTGAGCAGTACACATATTTACTGTGTACAACCATACATTATACTGAGCAGTACACATATTTACTGTGTACACACACACACACATTATACTGAGCAGTACACATATTTACTGCGTACACACACACACACAGTATACTGAGCAGTACACATATTTACTGTGTACAGACACACAGTATACTGAGCAGTACACATATTTACTGTGTACACTCATACAGTATACTGAGCAGTACACATATTTACTGCGTACACACTCACACACAGTATACTGAGCAGTACACATATTTACTGTGTACACACACAGTATACTGAGCAGTACACATATTTACTGCGTACACACTCACACACAGTATACTGAGCAGTACACATATTTACCGTGTACACACACAGTATACTGAGCAGTACACATATTTACTGCGTACACACACACAGTATACTGAGCAGTACACATATTTACTGTGTACACACACACACAGTATACTGAGCAGTACACATATTTACTGTGTACACACACACAGTATACTGAGCAGTACACATATTTACTGCGTACACACTCACACAGTATACTGAGCAGTACACATTTTTACTGCGTACACACACACACACAGTATACTGAGCAGTACACATATTTACCTGCGTACACACTCACACACAGTATACTGAGCAGTACACATATTTACTGCGTACACTCACACACACAGTATACTGAGCAGTACACATATTTACTGCGTACACACTCACACACAGTATACTGAGCAGTACACATATTTACTGTGTACACACACAGTATACTGAGCAGTACACATATTTACTGCATACACACTCACACACAGTATACAGAGCAGTACACATATTTACTGCGTACATACTCACACACAGTATACTGAGCAGTACACATATTTACTGTGTACACACTCACACACAGTATACTGAGCAGTACACATATTTACTGTGTACACTCACAGTATACTGAGCAGTACACATATTTACTGTGTACACACACACAGTATACTGAGCAGTACACATATTTACTGCGTACACACACACACAATATACTGAGCAGTACACATATTTACTGCGTACACACTCACACTCAGTATACTGAGCAGTACACATATTTACTGTGTACACACTCACACACAGTATACTGAGCAGTACACATATTTACTGTGTACACACACACACAGTATACTGAGCAGTACACATATTTACTGCGTACACACATAAAGTATACTGAGCAGTACACATATTTACTGTGTACACACACACACAGTATACTGAGCAGTACACATATTTACTGTGTACACACATACAGTATACTGAGCAGTACACATATTTACTGTGTACACACACAGTATACTGAGTAGTACACATATTTACTGCGTACACACTCACGCACAGTATACTGAGCAGTACACATATTTACTGCGTACACACTCACACACAGTATACTGAGCAGTACACATATTTACTGTGTACACACACACAGTATACTGAGCAGTACACATATTTACTGCGTACACACTCACACACAGTATACTGAGCAGTAAACATATTTACTGCGTACACACTCACACACAGTATACTGAGCAGTACACATATTTTCTGTGTACACACACAGTATACTGAGCAGTACACATATTTACTGCGTACACACTCACACACAGTATACTGAGCAGTACACATATTTACTGTGTACACACACACACAGTATACTGAGCAGTACACATATTTACTGCGTACACACATAAAGTATACTGAGCAGTACACATATTTACTGTGTACACACACACACAGTATACTGAGCAGTACACATATTTACTGTGTACACACATACAGTATACTGAGCAGTACACATATTTACTGCGTACACACTCACACACAGTATACAGAGCAGTACACATATTTACTGTGTACAACCATACATTATACTGAGCAGTACACATATTTACTGTGTACACACACACACACATTATACTGAGCAGTACACATATTTACTGCGTACACACACACACACAGTATACTGAGCAGTACACATATTTACTGTGTACAGACACACAGTATACTGAGCAGTACACATATTTACTGTGTACACTCATACAGTATACTGAGCAGTACACATATTTACTGCGTACACTCACACACACAGTATACTGAGCAGTACACATATTTACTGCGTACACACTCACACACAGTATACTGAGCAGTACACATATTTACTGTGTACACACACATACAGTATACTGAGCAGTACACATATTTACTGCGTACACACTCACAGACAGTATACTGAGCAGTACACATATTTACTGTGTACAACCATACATTATACTGAGCAGTACACATATTTACTGTGTACACACACACACACATTATACTGAGCAGTACACATATTTACTGCGTACACACACACACACAGTATACTGAGCAGTACACATATTTACTGTGTACAGACACACAGTATACTGAGCAGTACACATATTTACTGTGTACACTCATACAGTATACTGAGCAGTACACATATTTACTGCGTACACACACACACACAGTATATTGAGCAGTACACATATTTACTGTGTACAGACACACAGTATACTGAGCAGTACACATATTTACCTGCGTACACACTCACACACAGTATACTGAGCAGTACACATATTTACTGCGTACACTCACACACACATTATACTGAGCAGTACACATATTTACTGCGTACACACACACACACAGTATACTGAGCAGTACACATATTTACTGTGTACAGACACACAGTATACTGAGCAGTACACATATTTACCTGCGTACACACTCACACACAGTATACTGAGCAGTACACATATTTACTGCGTACACTCACACACACAGTATACTGAGCAGTACACATATTTACTGCGTACACACTCACACACAGTATACTGAGCAGTACACATATTTACTGTGTACACACACATACAGTATACTGAGCAGTACACATATTTACTGCGTACACACTCACAGACAGTATACTGAGCAGTACACATATTTACTGTGTACAACCATACATTATACTGAGCAGTACACATATTTACTGTGTACACACACACACACATTATACTGAGCAGTACACATATTTACTGCGTACACACACACACACAGTATACTGAGCAGTACACATATTTACTGTGTACAGACACACAGTATACTGAGCAGTACACATATTTACTGTGTACACTCATACAGTATACTGAGCAGTACACATATTTACTGCGTACACACTCACACACAGTATACTGAGCAGTACACATATTTACTGTGTACACACACAGTATACTGAGCAGTACACATATTTACTGCGTACACACTCACACACAGTATACTGAGCAGTACACATATTTACTGTGTACACACACAGTATACTGAGCAGTACACATATTTACTGCGTACACACACACAGTATACTGAGCAGTACACATATTTACTGTGTACACACACACACAGTATACTGAGCAGTACACATATTTACTGTGTACACACACACAGTATACTGAGCAGTACACATATTTACTGCGTACACACTCACACAGTATACTGAGCAGTACACATTTTTACTGCGTACACACACACACACAGTATACTGAGCAGTACACATATTTACCTGCGTACACACTCACACACAGTATACTGAGCAGTACACATATTTACTGCGTACACTCACACACACAGTATACTGAGCAGTACACATATTTACTGCGTACACACTCACACACAGTATACTGAGCAGTACACATATTTACTGTGTACACACACAGTATACTGAGCAGTACACATATTTACTGCATACACACTCACACACAGTATACAGAGCAGTACACATATTTACTGCGTACATACTCACACACAGTATACTGAGCAGTACACATATTTACTGTGTACACACTCACACACAGTATACTGAGCAGTACACATATTTACTGTGTACACTCACAGTATACTGAGCAGTACACATATTTACTGTGTACACACACACAGTATACTGAGCAGTACACATATTTACTGCGTACACACACACACAATATACTGAGCAGTACACATATTTACTGCGTACACACTCACACTCAGTATACTGAGCAGTACACATATTTACTGTGTACACACTCACACACAGTATACTGAGCAGTACACATATTTACTGTGTACACACACACACAGTATACTGAGCAGTACACATATTTACTGCGTACACACATAAAGTATACTGAGCAGTACACATATTTACTGTGTACACACACACACAGTATACTGAGCAGTACACATATTTACTGTGTACACACATACAGTATACTGAGCAGTACACATATTTACTGTGTACACACACAGTATACTGAGTAGTACACATATTTACTGCGTACACACTCACGCACAGTATACTGAGCAGTACACATATTTACTGCGTACACACTCACACACAGTATACTGAGCAGTACACATATTTACTGTGTACACACACACAGTATACTGAGCAGTACACATATTTACTGCGTACACACTCACACACAGTATACTGAGCAGTAAACATATTTACTGCGTACACACTCACACACAGTATACTGAGCAGTACACATATTTTCTGTGTACACACACAGTATACTGAGCAGTACACATATTTACTGCGTACACACTCACACACAGTATACTGAGCAGTACACATATTTACTGTGTACACACACACACAGTATACTGAGCAGTACACATATTTACTGCGTACACACATAAAGTATACTGAGCAGTACACATATTTACTGTGTACACACACACACAGTATACTGAGCAGTACACATATTTACTGTGTACACACATACAGTATACTGAGCAGTACACATATTTACTGTGTACACACACAGTATACTGAGTAGTACACATATTTACTGCGTACACACTCACGCACAGTATACTGAGCAGTACACATATTTACTGCGTACACACTCACACACAGTATACTGAGCAGTACACATATTTACTGTGTACACACACACAGTATACTGAGCAGTACACATATTTACTGCGTACACACTCACACACAGTATACTGAGCAGTAAACATATTTACTGCGTACACACTCACACACAGTATACTGAGCAGTACACATATTTACTGCCTACACACTCACATACAGTATACTGAGCAGTACACATATATACCGTGTACACACACACAGTATACTGAGCAGTACACATATTTTCTGTGTACACACACAGTATACTGAGCAGTACACATATTTACTGCGTACACACTCACACACAGTATACTGAGCAGTACACATATTTACTGTGTACACACATACAGTATACTGAGCAGTACACATATTTACTGTGTACACACACACAGTATACTGAGCAGTACACTTATTTACTGCGTACACACACAGTATACTGAGCAGTACACATATTTACTGTGTACACACACACAGTATACTGAGCAGTACACATATTTACTGTGTACACACACACAGTATACTGAGCAGTACACATATTTACTGTGTACACACACAGTATACTGAGCAGTACACATATTTACTGCGTACACACTCACACACAGTATACTGAGCAGTAAACATATTTACTGCGTACACACTCACACACAGTATACTGAGCAGTACACATATTTACTGCCTACACACTCACATACAGTATACTGAGCAGTACACATATATACCGTGTACACACACACAGTATACTGAGCAGTACACATATTTTCTGTGTACACACACAGTATACTGAGCAGTACACATATTTACTGCGTACACACTCACACATAGTATACTGAGCAGTACACATATTTACTGTGTACACACATACAGTATACTGAGCAGTACACATATTTACTGTGTACACACACACAGAAAACTGAGCAGTACACATATTTACTGCGTACACACAGTATACTGAGCAGTACACATATTTACTGCGTACACACACACAGTATACTGAGCAGTACACATATTTACTGTTTACACACACACACAGTATACTGAGGAGTACACATATTTACTGTGTACACACACACAGTATACTGAGCAGTACACATATTTACTGTGTACACACACACAGATACTGAGCAGTACACATATTTACTGTGTACACACACAGTATACTGAGCAGTACACATATTTACTGCGTACACACTCACACACAGTATACTGAGCAGTACACATATTTACTGTGTACACATTCAGTATACTGAGCAGTACACATATTTACTGCGTACACACACACACAGTATACTGAGCAGTACACATATTTACTGCGTACACACACACACACAGTATACTGTGCAGTACACATATTTACTGTGTATACACACAGTATACTGAGCAGTACACATATTTACTGTGTACACACACAGTATAGTGAGCAGTACACATATTTACTGCGTACACACTCACACACAGTATACTGAGCAGTACACATATTTCCTGCATACACACTCACACACAGTATACTGAGCAGTACACATATTTACTGTGTACACACACACAGTATACTGAGCAGTACACATATTTACTGTGTACACACACACAGTATACAGAGCAGTACATATATTTACTGCGTACACACACACACAGTATACTGAGCAGTACACATATTTACTGAGTACACACACACACAGTATACTGTGCAGTACACATATTTACTGTGTACACACACAGTATACTGAGCAGTACACATATTTACTGCGTACACACTCACACACAGTATACTGAGCAGTACACATATTTACTGTGTACACACACACAGTATACTGAGGAGTACACATATTTACTGTGTACACACTTACACACAGTATACTGAGCAGTACACATATTTACTGCGTACACACTCACACACAGTATACTGAGCAGTACACATATTTACTGTGTACACACACAGTATACTGAGCAGTACACATATTTACTGCGTACACACGCACACACAGTATACTGAGCAGTACACATATTTACTGCGTACACACTCACACACAGGATACTGAGCAGTACACATATTTACTGTGTACACACACATACAGTATACTGAGCAGTACACATATTTACTGCGTACACACTCACAGACAGTATACTGAGCAGTACACATATTTACTGTGTACAACCATACATTATACTGAGCAGTACACATATTTACTGTGTACACACACACACACATTATACTGAGCAGTACACATATTTACTGCGTACACACACACACAGTATACTGAGCAGTACACATATTTACTGTGTACAGACACACAGTATACTGAGCAGTACACATATTTACTGTGTACACTTATACAGTATACTGAGCAGTACACATATTTACTGCGTACACACTCACACACAGTATACTGAGCAGTACACATATTTACTGTGTACACATTCAGTATACTGAGCAGTACACATATTTACTGCGTACACACACACACAGTATACTGAGCAGTACACATATTTACTGCGTACACACACACACACAGTATACTGTGCAGTACACATATTTACTGTGTATACACACAGTATACTGAGCAGTACACATATTTACTGTGTACACACACAGTATAGTGAGCAGTACACATATTTACTGCGTACACACTCACACACAGTATACTGAGCAGTACACATATTTCCTGCATACACACTCACACACAGTATACTGAGCAGTACACATATTTACTGTGTACACACACACAGTATACTGAGCAGTACACATATTTACTGTGTACACACACACAGTATACAGAGCAGTACATATATTTACTGCGTACACACACACACAGTATACTGAGCAGTACACATATTTACTGAGTACACACACACACAGTATACTGTGCAGTACACATATTTACTGTGTACACACACAGTATACTGAGCAGTACACATATTTACTGCGTACACACTCACACACAGTATACTGAGCAGTACACATATTTACTGTGTACACACACACAGTATACTGAGGAGTACACATATTTACTGTGTACACACTTACACACAGTATACTGAGCAGTACACATATTTACTGCGTACACACTCACACACAGTATACTGAGCAGTACACATATTTACTGTGTACACACACAGTATACTGAGCAGTACACATATTTACTGCGTACACACGCACAAACAGTATACTGAGCAGTACACATATTTACTGCGTACACACTCACACACAGGATACTGAGCAGTACACATATTTACTGTGTACACACATACACAGTATACTGAGCAGTACACATACTTACTGTGTACACACACACACACAGTATACTGAGCAGTACACATATTTACTGTGTACACACACATACAGTATACTGAGCAGTACACATATTTACTGCGTACACACTCACAGACAGTATACTGAGCAGTACACATATTTACTGTGTACAACCATACATTATACTGAGCAGTACACATATTTACTGTGTACACACACACACACATTATACTGAGCAGTACACATATTTACTGCGTACACACACACACAGTATACTGAGCAGTACACATATTTACTGTGTACAGACACACAGTATACTGAGCAGTACACATATTTACTGTGTACACTCATACAGTATACTGAGCAGTACACATATTTACTGCGTACACACTCACACACAGTATACTGAGCAGTACACATATTTACTGTGTACACACACAGTATACTGAGCAGTACACATATTTACTGCGTACACACACACAGTATACTGAGCAGTACACATATTTACTGTGTACACACACACACAGTATACTGAGCAGTACACATATTTACTGTGTACACACACACAGTATACTGAGCAGTACACATATTTACTGCGTACACACTCACACAGTATACTGAGCAGTACACATTTTTACTGCGTACACACACACACACAGTATACTGAGCAGTACACATATTTACCTGCGTACACACTCACACACAGTATACTGAGCAGTACGCATATTTACTGCGTACACTCACACACACAGTATACTGAGCAGTACACATATTTACTGCGTACACACTCACACACAGTATACTGAGCAGTACACATATTTACTGTGTACACACACAGTATACTGAGCAGTACACATATTTACTGCGTACACACTCACACACAGTATACAGAGCAGTACACATATTTACTGTGTACAACCATACATTATACTGAGCAGTACACATATTTACTGTGTACACACACACACACATTATACTGAGCAGTACACATATTTACTGCGTACACACACACACACAGTATACTGAGCAGTACACATATTTACTGTGTACAGACACACAGTATACTGAGCAGTACACATATTTACTGTGTACACTCATACAGTATACTGAGCAGTACACATATTTACTGCGTACACTCACACACACAGTATACTGAGCAGTACACATATTTACTGCGTACACACTCACACACAGTATACTGAGCAGTACACATATTTACTGTGTACACACACATACAGTATACTGAGCAGTACACATATTTACTGCGTACACACTCACAGACAGTATACTGAGCAGTACACATATTTACTGTGTACAACCATACATTATACTGAGCAGTACACATATTTACTGTGTACACACACACACACATTATACTGAGCAGTACACATATTTACTGCGTACACACACACACACACAGTATACTGAGCAGTACACATATTTACTGTGTACAGACACACAGTATACTGAGCAGTACACATATTTACTGTGTACACTCATACAGTATACTGAGCAGTACACATATTTACTGCGTACACACACACACACAGTATATTGAGCAGTACACATATTTACTGTGTACAGACACACAGTATACTGAGCAGTACACATATTTACCTGCGTACACACTCACACACAGTATACTGAGCAGTACACATATTTACTGCGTACACTCACACACACATTATACTGAGCAGTACACATATTTACTGCGTACACACACACACACAGTATACTGAGCAGTACACATATTTACTGTGTACAGACACACAGTATACTGAGCAGTACACATATTTACCTGCGTACACACTCACACACAGTATACTGAGCAGTACACATATTTACTGCGTACACTCACACACACAGTATACTGAGCAGTACACATATTTACTGCGTACACACTCACACACAGTATACTGAGCAGTACACATATTTACTGTGTACACACACATACAGTATACTGAGCAGTACACATATTTACTGCGTACACACTCACAGACAGTATACTGAGCAGTACACATATTTACTGTGTACAACCATACATTATACTGAGCAGTACACATATTTACTGTGTACACACACACACACATTATACTGAGCAGTACACATATTTACTGCGTACACACACACACACAGTATACTGAGCAGTACACATATTTACTGTGTACAGACACACAGTATACTGAGCAGTACACATATTTACTGTGTACACTCATACAGTATACTGAGCAGTACACATATTTACTGCGTACACACACACACACAGTATATTGAGCAGTACACATATTTACTGTGTACAGACACACAGTATACTGAGCAGTACACATATTTACCTGCGTACACACTCACACACAGTATACTGAGCAGTACACATATTTACTGCGTACACTCACACACACATTATACTGAGCAGTACACATATTTACTGCGTACACACACACACACAGTATACTGAGCAGTACACATATTTACTGTGTACAGACACACAGTATACTGAGCAGTACACATATTTACCTGCGTACACACTCACACACAGTATACTGAGCAGTACACATATTTACTGCGTACACTCACACACACAGTATACTGAGCAGTACACATATTTACTGCGTACACACTCACACACAGTATACTGAGCAGTACACATATTTACTGTGTACACACACATACAGTATACTGAGCAGTACACATATTTACTGCGTACACACTCACAGACAGTATACTGAGCAGTACACATATTTACTGTGTACAACCATACATTATACTGAGCAGTACACATATTTACTGTGTACACACACACACACATTATACTGAGCAGTACACATATTTACTGCGTACACACACACACACAGTATACTGAGCAGTACACATATTTACTGTGTACAGATACACAGTATACTGAGCAGTACACATATTTACTGTGTACACTCATACAGTATACTGAGCAGTACACATATTTACTGCGTACACACTCACACACAGTATACTGAGCAGTACACATATTTACTGTGTACACACACAGTATACTGAGCAGTACACATATTTACTGCGTACACACACACAGTATACTGAGCAGTACACATATTTACTGTGTACACACACACACAGTATACTGAGCAGTACACATATTTACTGTGTACACACACACAGTATACTGAGCAGTACACATATTTACTGCGTACACACTCACACAGTATACTGAGCAGTACACATTTTTACTGCGTACACACACACACACAGTATACTGAGCAGTACACATATTTACCTGCGTACACACTCACACACAGTATACTGAGCAGTACACATATTTACTGCGTACACTCACACACACAGTATACTGAGCAGTACACATATTTACTGCGTACACACTCACACACAGTATACTGAGCAGTACACATATTTACTGTGTACACACACAGTATACTGAGCAGTACACATATTTACTGCATACACACTCACACACAGTATACAGAGCAGTACACATATTTACTGCGTACATACTCACACACAGTATACTGAGCAGTACACATATTTACTGTGTACACACTCACACACAGTATACTGAGCAGTACACATATTTACTGTGTACACTCACAGTATACTGAGCAGTACACATATTTACTGTGTACACACACACAGTATACTGAGCAGTACACATATTTACTGCGTACACACACACACAATATACTGAGCAGTACACATATTTACTGCGTACACACTCACACTCAGTATACTGAGCAGTACACATATTTACTGTGTACACACTCACACACAGTATACTGAGCAGTACACATATTTACTGCGTACACACTCACACACAGTATACTGAGCAGTACACATATTTACTGTGTACACACACAGTATACTGAGCAGTACACACATTTACTGCGTACACACTCACACACAGTATACAGAGCAGTACACATATTTACTGCGTACATACTCACACACAGTATACTGAGCAGTACACATATTTACTGTGTACACACTCACACACAGTATACTGAGCAGTACACATATTTACTGTGTACACACACAGTATACTGAGCAGTACACATATTTACTGTGTACACACACAGTATACTGAGCAGTACACATATTTACTGCGTACACACTCACACACATTATACTGAGCAGTAAACATATTTACTGCGTACACACTCACACACAGTATACTGAGCAGTGCACATATTTACTGCCTACACACTCACACACAGTATACTGAGCAGTACACATATTTACTGTGTACACACTCACACACAGTATACTGAGCAGTACACATATTTACTGTGTACACACACACACACACAGTATACTGAGCAGTACACATTTCACTGTGTACACACTCACACACAGTATACTGAGCAGTACACATATTTACTGTGTACACAGACAGTATACTGAGCAGTACACATATTTACTGCCTACACACACACACACACAGTATACTGAGCAGTACACATATTTACTGTGTACACACTCACACACAGTATACTGAGCAGTACACATATTTGCTGTGTACACACACACAGTATACTGAGCAGTACACATATTTACTGCGTACACACACACACACAGTATACTGAGCAGTACACATATTTACTGTGTACACACACACAGTATACTGAGCAGTACACATATTTACTGTGTACACACACAGTATACTGAGCAGTACACATATTTACTGCGTACACACTCACACACATTATACTGAGCAGTCCACATATTTACTGTGTACACACACACACACAGTATACTGAGCAGTACACATATTTACTGTGTACACACACTCACACACAGTATATTGAGCAGTACACATATTTACTGCGTACAGACACACACACAGTATACTGAGCAGTACACATATTTACTGTGTACACACACACAGTATACTGAGCAGTACACATATTTACTGTGTACACACACAGTATACTGAGCAGTACACATATTTACTGCGTACACACACACACACACAGTATACTGAGCAGTCCACATATTTACTGTGTACACACACACACACAGTATACTGAGCAGTACACATTTTTACTGTGTACACACACACACACAGACAGTATACTGAGCAGTACACATATTTACTGTGTACACACACACAGTATACTGAGCAGTACACAAATTTACTGTGTACATACACAGTATACTGACCAGTACACATATTTACTGCGTACACGCTCACACACAGTATACTGAGCAGTACACATATTTACTGTGTACACACACACACAGTATACTGAGCAGTACACATATTTACTGTGTACACACACACAGTGTACTGAGCAGTACACATATTTACTGCGTACACACTCACACACAGTATACTGAGCAGTACACATATTTACTGTGTACACAGACAGTATACTGAGCAGTACACATATTTACTGCCTACACACTCACACACAGTATACTGAGCAGTACACATATTTGCTGTGTACACACACACAGTATACTGAGCAGTACACATATTTACTGTGTACACAGTCACACACAGTATACTGAGCGGTACACATATTTACTGCGTACACACACACAGACAGTATACTGAGCAGTACACATATTTACTGCGTACACACATACACACAGTATACTGAGCAGTACACATATTTACTGCGTACACACACACAGTATACTGAGCAGTACACTTATTTACTGTGTACACACACACAGTATACTGAGCAGTACACTTATTTACTGTGTACACAGACAGTATACTGAGCAGTACACATATTTACTGCATACACACTCACACACAGTATACTGAGCAGTACACATATTTACTGTGTACACACACACACAGTATACTGAGCAGTACACATATTTACTGTGTACACACACAGACAGTATACTGAGCAGTACACATATTTACTGCGTACACGCTCACGCACAGTATACTGAGCAGTACACATATTTACTGCGTACACACACACACACAGTATACTGAGAAGTACACATATTTACTGTCTACACACATACAGTATACTGAGCAGTACACATATTTACTGTGTACACACACAGTCAGTATACTGAGCAGTACACATATTTACTGTGTACACACACACAGTATACTGAGCAGTACACATATCGATGGCTGAAACCCAAAACCTCCTCTCTGCAAAAGGAGAAAAAAAACAACGTTGCCAAAAAATGTACATCAGTATTTGTGAGACACTAATACCTAGTTGGCATTTGTTAACATAATAATGTAGTAATACAGTCCACAAACAGTGTGTGTGGTATTGGATACACTTGACAAATAGCATTCTGCAAGAAAAGAAGTTTTTTATTAGTTTTCTCAAAAAAGTACATTTTGCAGATAGGAGGTTTTGTGTTTCAGCCATCGATATTTACTGCAGACACACACACACACACACAGTATACTGAGCAGTACACATATTTACTGTGTACACACACAGTATACTGAGCAGTACACATATTTAGTGCGTACACGCTCACACACAGTATACTGAGCAGTACACATATTTACTGTGTACACACACACAGTATACTGAGCAGTACACATATTTACTGCATACACACTCACACATAGTATACTGAGCAGTACACATATTTACTGTGTACACAGACAGTATATTGAGCAGTACACATATTTACTGCGAACACACACACACACACACACACAGTATACTGAGCAGTACACATATTTACTGTGTACACACACACACACACACAGTATACTGAGCAGTACACATATTTACTGCGTACACACTCACACACAGTATACTGAGCAGTACACATATTTACTGTGTACTCACACACATACAGTATACTGAGCAGTACACATATTTACTGTGTACACACACACAGTATACTGAGCAGTACACATATTTACTTTGTACACACACACACACACACACAGTATACTGAGCAGTACACATATTTACTGTGTACACACACACACAGTATACTGAGCAGTACACATATTTACTGTGTACACACACACAGTATACTGAGCAGTACACATATTTACTGTGTACACACACACACACACACACACAGTATACTGAGCAGTACACATATTTACTGCGTACACACTCACACACAGTATACTGAGCAGTACACATATTTACTGTGTACTCACACACATACAGTATACTGAGCAGTACACATATTTACTGTGTACACACACACAGTATACTGAGCAGTACACATATTTACTTTGTACACACACACACACACACACAGTATACTGAGCAGTACACATATTTACTGTGTACACACACACACAGTATACTGAGCAGTACACATATTTACTGTGTACACACACACAGTATACTGAGCAGTACACATATTTACTGTGTACTCACACACATACAGTATACTGAGCAGTACACATATTTACTGTGTACACACACACACACAGTATACTGAGCAGTACACATATTTACTGTGTACACACACACACACACACACAGTATACTGAGCAGTACACATATTTACTGTGTACACACACACAGTATACTGAGCAGTACACATATTTACTGTGTACACACACAGTATACTGAGCAGTACACATATTTACTGCGTACACACTCACACACAGCATACTGAGCAGTACACACATTTACTGTCTACACAGACAGTATACTGAGCAGTACACATATTTACTGCCTACACACTCACACACAGCATACTGAGCAGTACTACATATTTACTGTGTACACACACACACAGTATACTGAGCAGTACACATATTTACTGTGTACACACACACAGTATACTGAGCAGTACACATATTTCCTGTGTACACACACACAGCATACTGAGCAGTACACATATTTACTGCATACACACTCACACACAGTATACTGAGCAGTACACATATTTACTGTGTACACAGACAGTATATTGAGCAGTACACATATTTACTGCGAACACACACACACACACACACACAGTATACTGAGCAGTACACATATTTACTGTGTACACACACACACACACACAGTATACTGAGCAGTACACATATTTACTGCGTACACACTCACACACAGTATACTGAGCAGTACACATATTTACTGTGTACTCACACACATACAGTATACTGAGCAGTACACATATTTACTGTGTACACACACACAGTATACTGAGCAGTACACATATTTACTTTGTACACACACACACACACACACAGTATACTGAGCAGTACACATATTTACTGTGTACACACACACACAGTATACTGAGCAGTACACATATTTACTGTGTACACACACACAGTATACTGAGCAGTACACATATTTACTGTGTACACACACACACACACACACAGTATACTGAGCAGTACACATATTTACTGCGTACACACTCACACACAGTATACTGAGCAGTACACATATTTACTGTGTACTCACACACATACAGTATACTGAGCAGTACACATATTTACTGTGTACACACACACAGTATACTGAGCAGTACACATATTTACTTTGTACACACACACACACACACAAAGTATACTGAGCAGTACACATATTTACTGTGTACACACACACACAGTATACTGAGCAGTACACATATTTACTGTGTACACACACACAGTATACTGAGCAGTACACATATTTACTGTGTACTCACACACATACAGTATACTGAGCAGTACACATATTTACTGTGTACACACACACACACAGTATACTGAGCAGTACACATATTTACTGTGTACACACACACACACACACACAGTATACTGAGCAGTACACATATTTACTGTGTACACACACACAGTATACTGAGCAGTACACATATTTACTGTGTACACACACAGTATACTGAGCAGTACACATATTTACTGCGTACACACTCACACACAGCATACTGAGCAGTACACACATTTACTGTGTACACAGACAGTATACTGAGCAGTACACATATTTACTGCCTACACACTCACACACAGCATACTGAGCAGTACACATATTTACTGTGTACACACACACACAGTATACTGAGCAGTACACATATTTACTGTGTACACACACACAGTATACTGAGCAGTACACATATTTCCTGTGTACACACACACAGCATACTGAGCAGTACACATATTTACTGTGTACACACACACACACAGTATACTGAGCAGTACACATATTTACTGTGTACACACACACACACACACACAGTATACTGAGCAGTATACATATTTACTGTGTACTCACACACATACAGTATACTGAGCAGTACACATATTTACTGTGTACACACATACAGTATTCTGAGCAGTACACATATTTACTGTGTACACACACACAGTATACTGAGCAGTACACATATTTACTGTGTACACACACACAGTATACTGAGCAGTACACATATTTACTGTGTACACACACAGTATACAGAGCAGTACACATATTTACTGTGTACACAAACACAGTATACTGAGCAGTACACATATCGATGGCTGAAACCCAAAACCTCCTCTCTGCAAAAGGAAAAAAAAATAACGTTGCCAAAAAATATACATCAGTATTTGTGAGACACTAATACCTAGTTGGCATTTGTTAACATAATAATGTAGTAATACAGTCCACAAACAGTGTGTGTGGTATTGGATACACTTGACAAATAGCATTCTGCAAGAAAATAAGTTTTTTTTTAGTTTTCTCAAAAAAGTACATTTTGCAGAAAGGAGGTTTTGTGTTTCAGCCATCGATATTTACTGCAGACACACACACACACACACAGTATACTGAGCAGTACACATATTTACTGTGTACACACACAGTATACTGAGCAGTACACATATTTACTGTGTACACAGACAGTATACTGAGCAGTACACATATTTACTGTGTACACAGACAGTATACTGAGCAGTACACATATTTACTGCGTACACACTCACACACAGTATACTGAGCAGTACACATATTTACTGCGTACACACTCACACACAGTATACTGAGCAGTACACATATTTACTGTGTACACACACACACACACACACAGTATACTGAGCAGTACACATATTTACTGTGTACACACACACACACACACAGTATACTGAGCAGTACACATATTTACTGCATACACACTCACACACAATATACTGAGCAGTACACATATTTACTGTGTACTCACACACATACAGTATACTGAGCAGTACACATATTTACTGTGTACACACATACAATATTCTGAGCAGTACACATATTTACTGTGTACACACACACACACAGTATACTGAGCAATACACATATTTACTGTGTACACAGACAGTATACTGAGCAGTACACATATTTACTGCCTACACACTCACACACAGTATCCTGAGCAGTACACATATTTACTGTGTACACACTCACACACAGTATACTGAGCAGTACACATATTTGCTGTGTACACACACACAGTATACTGAGCAGTACACATATTTACTGCGTACACACACACACACAGTATACTGAGCAGTACACATATTTACTGTGTACACACTCACACACAGTATACTGAGCAGTACACATATTTGCTGTGTACACACACACAGTATACTGAGCAGTACACATATTTACTGTGTACACACACACAGTATACTGAGCAGTACACATATTTGCTGTGTACACACACAGTATACTGAGCAGTACACATATGTACTGTGTACACACACAGTATACTGAGCAGTACACATATTTACTGTGTACACACACACAGTATACTGAGCAGTACACATATTTACTGTGTACACAGAGTGTATACTGAGCAGTACACATATTTACTGCGTACACACTCACACACAGTATACTGAGCAGTACACATATTTACTCTGTACACACACACACAGTATACTGAGCAGTACACATATTTACTGCGTACACACTCACACACAGTATACTGAGCAGTACACATATTTACTGTGTACACACACACACGGTATACTGAGCAGTACACATATTTACTGTGTACACACACACACGGTATACTGAGCAGTACACATATTTACTGCGTACACACACACACACAGTATACTGAGCAGTACACATATTTACTGTATACACACACACAGTGTACTGAGCAGTACACATATCGATGGCTGAAACCCAAAACCTCCTCTCTGCAAAAGGAAAAAAAAATAACGTTGCCAAAAAATGTACATCAGTATTTGTGAGACACTAATACCTAGTTGGCATTTGTTAACATAATAATGTAGTAATACAGTCCACAAACAGTGTGTGTGGTATTGGATACACTTGACAAATAGCATTCTGCAAGAAAAGAACTTTTTTTTTAGTTTTCTCAAAAAAGTACATTTTTGCAGATAGGAGGTTTTGTGTTTCAGCCATCGATATTTACTGCAGACACACACACACACACACAGTATACTGAGCAGTACACATATTTACTGCGTACACGCTCACACACAGTATACTGAGCAGTACACATATTTACTGCGTACACACTCACACACATACAGTATACTGAGCAGTACACATATTTACTGTGTACACACACACAGTATACTGAGCAGTACACATATTTACTTTGTACACAAACACAGTATACTGAGCAGTACACATATCGATGGCAGAAACCCAAAACCTCCTCTCTGCAAAAGGAAAAAAAAATAACGTTGCCAAAAAATGTACATCAGTATTTGTGAGACACTAATACCTAGTTGGCATTTGTTAACATAATAATGTAGTAATACAGTCCACAAACAGTGTGTGTGGTATTGGATACACTTGACAAATAGCATTCTGCAAGAAAATAAGTTTTTTTTTAGTTTTCTCAAAAAAGTACATTTTTGCAGATAGGAGGTTTTGTGTTTCAGCCATCGATATTTACTGCAGACACACACACACACACACAGTATACTGAGCAGTACACATATTTACTGCGTACACGCTCACACACAGTATACTGAGCAGTACACATATTTACTGCGTACACACTCACACACATACAGTATACTGAGCAGTACACATATTTACTGTGTACACACACACAGTATACTGAGCAGTACACATATTTACTTTGTACACAAACACAGTATACTGAGCAGTACACATATCGATGGCAGAAACCCAAAACCTCCTCTCTGCAAAAGGAAAAAAAAATAACGTTGCCAAAAAATGTACATCAGTATTTGTGAGACACTAATACCTAGTTGGCATTTGTTAACATAATAATGTAGTAATACAGTCCACAAACAGTGTGTGTGGTATTGGATACACTTGACAAATAGCATTCTGCAAGAAAAGAAGTTTTTTATTAGTTTTCTCAAAAAAGTACATTTTGCAGATAGAAGGTTTTGTGTTTCAGCCATCGATATTTACTGCAGACACACACACACACACACACAATATACTGAGCAGTACACATATTTACTGTGTACACACACAGTATACTGAGCAGTACACATATTTACTGCGTACACGCTCACACACAGTATACTGAGCAGTACACATATTTACTGTGTACACACATGCAGTATACTGAGCAGTACACATATTTACTGTGTACACACTCACACACAGTATACTGAGCAGTACACATATTTACTGTGTACACACACACAGTATACTGAGCAGTACACATATTTACTGTGTACACACACACAGTATACTGAGCAGTACACATATTTACTGTGTACACAAACACAGTATACTGAGCAGTACACATATCGATGGCTGAAACCCAAAACCTCCTCTCTGCAAAAGGAAAAAAAAATAACGTTGCCAAAAAATGTACATCAGTATTTGTGAGACACTAATACCTAGTTGGCATTTGTTAACATAATAATGTAGTAATACAGTCCACAAACAGTGTGTGTGGTATTGGATACACTTGACAAATAGCATTCTGCAAGAAAATAAGTTTTTTTTTAGTTTTCTCAAAAAAGTACATTTTGCAGATAGGAGGTTTTGTGTTTCAGCCATCGATATTTACTGCAGACACACACACACACACACAATATACTGAGCAGTACACATATTTACTGTGTACACACACAGTATACTGAGCAGTACACATATTTACTGTGTACACACACACACACACAGTATACTGAGCAGTACACATATTTACTGCGTACACACACAGTATACTGAGTAGTACACATATTTACTGCGTACACACTCACACACAGTATACTGAGCAGTACACATATTTACTGTGTACTCACACACATACAGTATACTGAGCAGTACACATATTTACTGTGTACACACACACAGTATACTGAGCAGTACACATATTTACTTTGTACACACACACACACACACACAGTATACTGAGCAGTACACATATTTACTGTGTACACACACACACAGTATACTGAGCAGTACACATATTTACTGTGTACACACACACAGTATACTGAGCAGTACACATATTTACTGTGTACACACACACACACACACAGTATACTGAGCAGTACACATATTTACTGCGTACACACTCACACACAGTATACTGAGCAGTACACATATTTACTGTGTACTCACACACATACAGTATACTGAGCAGTACACATATTTACTGTGTACACACACACAGTATACTGAGCAGTACACATATTTACTTTGTACACACACACACACACACACAGTATACTGAGCAGTACACATATTTACTGTGTACACACACACACAGTATACTGAGCAGTACACATATTTACTGTGTACACACACACAGTATACTGAGCAGTACACATATTTACTGTGTACTCACACACATACAGTATACTGAGCAGTACACATATTTACTGTGTACACACACACACACAGTATACTGAGCAGTACACATATTTACTGTGTACACACACACACACACACACAGTATACTGAGCAGTACACATATTTACTGTGTACACACACACAGTATACTGAGCAGTACACATATTTACTGTGTACTCACACACATACAGTATACTGAGCAGTACACATATTTACTGTGTACACACACACAGTATACTGAGCAGTACACATATTTACTTTGTACACAAACACAGTATACTGAGCAGTACACATATCGATGGCTGAAACCCAAAACCTCCTCTCTGCAAAAGGAAAAAAAAATAACGTTGCCAAAAAATGTACATCAGTATTTGTGAGACACTAATACCTAGTTGGCATTTGTTAACATAATAATGTAGTAATACAGTCCACAAACAGTGTGTGTGGTATTGGATACACTTGACAAATAGCATTCTGCAAGAAAAGAAGTTTTTTATTAGTTTTCTCAAAAAAGTACATTTTGCAGATAGGAGGTTTTGTGTTTCAGCCATCGATATTTACTGCAGACACACACACACACCATATACTGAGCAGTACACATATTTACTGTGTACACACACACTATACTGAGCAGTACACATATTTACTGCGTACACGCTCACACACAGTATACTGAGCAGTACACATATTTACTGTGTACACACACACAGTATACTGAGCAGTACACATATTTACTGCATACACACTCACACACAGTATACTGAGCAGTACACATATTTACTGTGTACACAGACAGTATACTGAGCAGTACACATATTTACTGCGTACACACTCACACACAGTATACTGAGCAGTACACATATTTACTGTGTACACACATACAGTATACTGAGCAGTACACATATTTACTGCGTACACACTCACACACAGTATACTGAGCAGTACACATATTTACTGTGTACACACACACACACACACACACAGTATACTGAGCAGTACACATATTTACTGTGTACACACACACACACACACACACAGTATACTGAGCAGTACACATATTTACTGCGTACACACTCACACACAGTATACTGAGCAGTATACATATTTACTGTGTACTCACACACATACAGTATACTGAGCAGTACACATATTTACTGTGTACACACATACAATATTCTGAGCAGTACACATATTTACTGTGTACACACACACAGTATACTGAGCAGTACACATATCGATGGCTGAAACCCAAAACCTCCTCTCTGCAAAAGGAAAAAAAAATAACGTTGCCAAAAAATGTACATCAGTATTTGTCAGACACTAATACCTAGTTGGCATTTGTTAACATAATAATGTAGTAATACAGTCCACAAACAGTGTGTGTGGTATTGGATACACTTGACAAATAGCATTCTGCAAGAAAAGAAGTTTTTTATTAGTTTTCTCAAAAAAGTACATTTTGCAGATAGGAGGTTTTGTGTTTCAGCCATCGATATTTACTGCAGACACACACACACACAATATACTGAGCAGTACACATATTTACTGTGTACACACACACTATACTGAGCAGTACACATATTTACTGCGTACACGCTCACACACAGTATACTGAGCAGTACACATATTTACTGTGTACACACACACAGTATACTGAGCAGTACACATATTTACTGCATACACACTCACACACAGTATACTGAGCAGTACACATATTTACTGTGTACACAGACAGTATACTGAGCAGTACACATATTTACTGTGTACACACTCACACACAGTATACTGAGCAGTACACATATTTACTGTGTACACACATACAGTATACTGAGCAGTACACATATTTACTGCGTACACACTCACACACAGTATACTGAGCAGTACACATATTTACTGTGTACACACACACACACACACACACAGTATACTGAGCAGTACACATATTTACTGTGTACACACACACACACACACACACAGTATACTGAGCAGTACACATATTTACTGCGTACACACTCACACACAGTATACTGAGCAGTATACATATTTACTGTGTACTCACACACATACAGTATACTGAGCAGTACACATATTTACTGTGTACACACATACAATATTCTGAGCAGTACACATATTTACTGTGTACACACACACAGTATACTGAGCAGTACACATATCGATGGCTGAAACCCAAAACCTCCTCTCTGCAAAAGGAAAAAAAAATAACGTTGCCAAAAAATGTACATCAGTATTTGTGAGACACTAATACCTAGTTGGCATTTGTTAACATAATAATGTAGTAATACAGTCCACAAACAGTGTGTGTGGTATTGGATACACTTGACAAATAGCATTCTGCAAGAAAAGAAGTTTTTTTTTAGTTTTCTCAAAAAAGTACATTTTGCAGATGGGAGGTTTTGTGTTTCAGCCATCGATATTTACTGCAGACACACACACACACACACACAGTATACTGAGCAGTACACATATTTACTGTGTACACACACAGTATACTGAGCAGTACACATATTTACTGTGTACACACACAGTATACTGAGCAGTACACATATTTACTGTGTACATACACAGTATACTGAGCAGTACACATATTTACTGCGTACACGCTCACACACAGTATACTTAGCAGTACACATATTTACTGTGTACACACACACACAGTATACTGAGCAGTACACATATTTACTGTGTACACACACACAGTATACTGAGCAGTACACATATTTACTGCGTACACACTCACACACAGTATACTGAACAGTACACATATTTACTGTGTACACACATACAGTATGCTGAGCAGTACACATATTTACTGCGTACACACTCACACACAGTATACTGAGCAGTACACATATTTACTGTGTACACACATACAGTATTCTGAGCAGTACACATATTTACTGGGTACACACACACACAGTATTCTGAGCAGTACACATATTTACTCTGTACACACACACAGTATACTGAGCAGTACACATATTTACTGCGTACACACACACACACAGTATACTGAGCAGTACACATATTTACTGTGTACACACATACAGTATACTGAGCAGTACACATATTTACTGTGTACACACACACACAGTATACTGAGCAGTACACATCTTTACTGCGTACACACTCACACACAGTATACTGAGCAGTACACATATTTACTGTGTACACACTCACACACAGTATACTGAGCAGTACACATATTTACTGTGTACACACACACAGTATACTGAGCAGTACACATATTTACTGTGTACACACACACAGTATACTGAGCAGTACACATATCGATGGCTGAAACCCAAAACCTCCTCTCTGCAAAAGGAAAAAAAAATAACGTTGCCAAAAAATGTACATCAGTATTTGTGAGACACTAATACCTAGTTGGCATTTGTTAACATAATAATGTAGTAATACAGTCCACAAACAGTGTGTGTGGTATTGGATACACTTGACAAATAGCATTCTGCAAGAAAAGAAGTTTTTTATTAGTTTTCTCAAAAAAGTACATTTTGCAGATAGGAGGTTTTGTGTTTCAGCCATCGATATTTACAGCTCACACACACACACACAATATACTGAGCAGTACACATATTTACTGTGTACACACACAGTATACTGAGCAGTACACATATTTACTGCGTACACACTCACACACAGTATACTGAGCAGTACACATATTTACTGTGTACACACACACACAGTATACTGAGCAGTACACATATTTACTGTGTACACACACACAGTATACTGAGCAGTACACATATTTACTGTGTACACAGACAGTATACTGAGCAGTACACATATTTACTGCGTACACACTCACACACAGTATACTGAGCAGTACACATATTTACTGTGTACACACATACAGTATACTGAGCAGTACACATATTTACTGCGTACACACTCACACACAGTATACTGAGCAGTACACATATTTACTGTGTACACACACACAGTATACTGAGCAGTACACATATTTACTGTGTACACACACACAGTATACTGAGCAGTACACATATTTACTGCGTACACACTCACACACAGTATGCTGAGCAGTACACATATTTACTGTGTACACACACACACACAGTATACTGAGCAGTACACATATTTACTGTGTACACACACACACACACAGTATACTGAGCAGTACACATATTTACTGCGTACACACTGACACACAGTATACTGAGCAGTACACATATTTACTGTGTACACACACAGTATACTGAGCAGTACACATATTTACTGTGTACACACACACAGTATACTGAGCAGTACACATATTTACTGTGTACACACACACAGTATACTGAGCAGTACACATATCGATGGCTGAAACCCAAAACCTCCTCTCTGCAAAAGGAAAAAAAAATAACGTTGCCAAAAAATGTACATCAGTATTTGTGAGACACTAATTCCTAGTTGGCATTTGTTAACATAATAATGTAGTAATACAGTCCACAAACAGTGTGTGTGGTATTGGATACACTTGACAAATAGCATTCTGCAAGAAAAGAAGTTTTTTATTAGTTTTCTCAAAAAAGTACATTTTGCAGATAGGAGGTTTTGTGTTTCAGCCATCGATATTTACAGCACACACACACACAGTATACTGAGCAGTACACATATTTACTGTGTACATACACAGTATACTGAGCAGTACACATATTTACTGTGTACACACACACACAGTATACTGAGCAGTACACATATTTACTGCGTACACACTCACACACAGTATACTGAGCAGTACACATATTTACTGTGTACACACACACACACACACACAGTATACTGAGCAGTACACATATTTACTGTGTATACACACACACACACACAGTATACTGAGCAGTACACATATTTACTGCGTACACACTCGCACACAGTATACTGAGCAGTACACATATTTACTGTGTACTCAGACACATACAGGATACTGAGCAGTACACATATTTACTGTGTACACACATACAATATTCTGAGCAGTACACATATTTACTGTGTACACACACACAGTATACTGAGCAGTACACATATCGATGGCTGAAACCCAAAACCTCCTCTGCAAAAGGAAAAAAAAATAACGTTGCCAAAAAATGTACATCAGTATTTGTGAGACACTAATACCTAGTTGGCATTTGTTAACATAATAATGTAGTAATACAGTCCACAAACAGTGTGTGTGGTATTGGATACACTTGACAAATAGCATTCTGCAAGAAAAGAAGTTTTTTATTAGTTTTCTCAAAAAAGTACATTTTGCAGATAGGAGGTTTTGTGTTTCAGCCATCGATATTTACTGCAGACACACACACACACACACAATATACTGAGCAGTACACATATTTACTGTGTACACACACAGTATACTGAGCAGTACACATATTTACTGTGTACACACACACACACACAGTATACTGAGCAGTACACATATTTACTGCGTACACGCTCACACACAGTATACTGAGCAGTACACATATTTACTGTATACACACACACAGTGTACTGAGCAGTACACATATCGATGGCTGAAACCCAAAACCTCCTCTCTGCAAAAGGAAAAAAAAATAACGTTGCCAAAAAATGTACATCAGTATTTGTGAGACACTAATACCTAGTTGGCATTTGTTAACATAATAATGTAGTAATACAGTCCACAAACAGTGTGTGTGGTATTGGATACACTTGACAAATAGCATTCTGCAAGAAAAGAAGTTTTTTATTAGTTTTCTCAAAAAAGTACATTTTGCAGATAGGAGGTTTTGTGTTTCAGCCATCGATATTTACTGCAGACACACACACACACACACAATATACTGAGCAGTACACATATTTACTGTGTACACACACAGTATACTGAGCAGTACACATATTTACTGTGTACACACACACACACACAGTATACTGAGCAGTACACATATTTACTGCGTACACACTCACACACAGTATACTGAGCAGTACACATATTTACTGTGTACTCACACACATACAGTATACTGAGCAGTACACATATTTACTGTGTACACACATACAGTATTCTGAGCAGTACACATATTTACTGGGTACACACACACACAGTATTCTGAGCAGTACACATATTTACTCTGTACACACACACAGTATACTGAGCAGTACACATATTTACTGCGTACACACACACACAGTATACTGAGCAGTACACATATTTACTGTGTACACACATACAGTATACTGAGCAGTACACATATTTACTGTGTACACACACACACAGTATACTGAGCAGTACACATATTGACTGCGTACACGCTCACACACAGTATACTGAGCAGTACACATATTTACTGTGTACACACACACAGTATACTGAGCAGTACACGTATCGATGGCTGAAACCCAAAACCTCCTCTCTGCAAAAGGAAAAAAAAATAACGTTGCCAAAAAATGTACATCAGTATTTGTGAGACACTAATACCTAGTTGGCATTTGTTAACATAATAATGTAGTAATACAGTCCACAAACAGTGTGTGTGGTATTGGATACACTTGACAAATAGCATTCTGCAAGAAAAGAAGTTTTTTATTAGTTTTCTCAAAAAAGTACATTTTGCAGATAGGAGGTTTTGTGTTTCAGCCATCGATATTTACTGCAGACACACACACACACACACACAATATACTGAGCAGTACACATATTTACTGTGTACACACACAGTATACTGAGCAGTACACATATTTACTGCGTACACACTCACACACAGTATACTGAGCAGTACACATATTTACTGTGTACACACACACACAGTATACTGAGCAGTACACATATTTACTGTGTACACACACACAGTATACTGAGCAGTACACATATTTACTGTGTACACAGACAGTATACTGAGCAGTACACATATTTACTGCGTACACACTCACACACAGTATACTGAGCAGTACACATATTTACTGTGTACACACATACAGTATACTGAGCAGTACACATATTTACTGCGTACACACTCACACACAGTATACTGAGCAGTACACATATTTACTGTGTACACACACACAGTATACTGAGCAGTACACATATTTACTGTGTACACACACACAGTATACTGAGCAGTACACATATTTACTGCGTACACACTCACACACAGTATGCTGAGCAGTACACATATTTACTGTGTACACACACACACACAGTATACTGAGCAGTACACATATTTACTGTGTACACACACACACACACAGTATACTGAGCAGTAAACATATTTACTGCGTACACACTGACACACAGTATACTGAGCAGTACACATATTTACTGTGTACACACACAGTATACTGAGCAGTACACATATTTACTGTGTACACACACACAGTATACTGAGCAGTACACATATTTACTGTGTACACACACACAGTATACTGAGCAGTACACATATCGATGGCTGAAACCCAAAACCTCCTCTCTGCAAAAGGAAAAAAAAATAACGTTGCCAAAAAATGTACATCAGTATTTGTGAGACACTAATTCCTAGTTGGCATTTGTTAACATAATAATGTAGTAATACAGTCCACAAACAGTGTGTGTGGTATTGGATACACTTGACAAATAGCATTCTGCAAGAAAAGAAGTTTTTTATTAGTTTTCTCAAAAAAGTACATTTTGCAGATAGGAGGTTTTGTGTTTCAGCCATCGATATTTACAGCACACACACACACAGTATACTGAGCAGTACACATATTTACTGTGTACATACACAGTATACTGAGCAGTACACATATTTACTGTGTACACACACACACAGTATACTGAGCAGTACACATATTTACTGCGTACACACTCACACACAGTATACTGAGCAGTACACATATTTACTGTGTACACACACACACACACACACACAGTATACTGAGCAGTACACATATTTACTGTGTATACACACACACACACACAGTATACTGAGCAGTACACATATTTACTGCGTACACACTCGCACACAGTATACTGAGCAGTACACATATTTACTGTGTACACACTCACACACAGTATACTGAGCAGTACACATATTTACTGTGTACACACACACAGTATACTGAGCAGTACACATATTTACTGTGTACACACACACAGTATACTGAGCAGTACACATATCGATGGCTGAAACCCAAAACCTCCTCTCTGCAAAAGGAAAAAAAAATAACGTTGCCAAAAAATGTACATCAGTATTTGTGAGACACTAATACCTAGTTGGCATTTGTTAACATAATAATGTAGTAATACAGTCCACAAACAGTGTGTGTGGTATTGGATACACTTGACAAATAGCATTCTGCAAGAAAAGAAGTTTTTTATTAGTTTTCTCAAAAAAGTACATTTTGCAGATAGGAGGTTTTGTGTTTCAGCCATCGATATTTACAGCTCACACACACACACACAATATACTGAGCAGTACACATATTTACTGTGTACACACACAGTATACTGAGCAGTACACATATTTACTGCGTACACACTCACACACAGTATACTGAGCAGTACACATATTTACTGTGTACACACACACACAGTATACTGAGCAGTACACATATTTACTGTGTACACACACACAGTATACTGAGCAGTACACATATTTACTGTGTACACAGACAGTATACTGAGCAGTACACATATTTACTGCGTACACACTCACACACAGTATACTGAGCAGTACACATATTTACTGTGTACACACATACAGTATACTGAGCAGTACACATATTTACTGCGTACACACTCACACACAGTATACTGAGCAGTACACATATTTACTGTGTACACACACACAGTATACTGAGCAGTACACATATTTACTGTGTACACACACACAGTATACTGAGCAGTACACATATTTACTGCGTACACACTCACACACAGTATGCTGAGCAGTACACATATTTACTGTGTACACACACACACACAGTATACTGAGCAGTACACATATTTACTGTGTACACACACACACACACAGTATACTGAGCAGTACACATATTTACTGCGTACACACTGACACACAGTATACTGAGCAGTACACATATTTACTGTGTACACACACAGTATACTGAGCAGTACACATATTTACTGTGTACACACACACAGTATACTGAGCAGTACACATATTTACTGTGTACACACACACAGTATACTGAGCAGTACACATATCGATGGCTGAAACCCAAAACCTCCTCTCTGCAAAAGGAAAAAAAAATAACGTTGCCAAAAAATGTACATCAGTATTTGTGAGACACTAATTCCTAGTTGGCATTTGTTAACATAATAATGTAGTAATACAGTCCACAAACAGTGTGTGTGGTATTGGATACACTTGACAAATAGCATTCTGCAAGAAAAGAAGTTTTTTATTAGTTTTCTCAAAAAAGTACATTTTGCAGATAGGAGGTTTTGTGTTTCAGCCATCGATATTTACAGCACACACACACACAGTATACTGAGCAGTACACATATTTACTGTGTACACACACACACAGTATACTGAGCAGTACACATATTTACTGCGTACACACTCACACACAGTATACTGAGCAGTACACATATTTACTGTGTACACACACACACACACACACAGTATACTGAGCAGTACACATATTTACTGTGTATACACACACACACACACAGTATACTGAGCAGTACACATATTTACTGCGTACACACTCGCACACAGTATACTGAGCAGTACACATATTTACTGTGTACTCAGACACATACAGGATACTGAGCAGTACACATATTTACTGTGTACACACATACAATATTCTGAGCAGTACACATATTTACTGTGTACACACACACAGTATACTGAGCAGTACACATATCGATGGCTGAAACCCAAAACCTCCTCTGCAAAAGGAAAAAAAAATAACGTTGCCAAAAAATGTACATCAGTATTTGTGAGACACTAATACCTAGTTGGCATTTGTTAACATAATAATGTAGTAATACAGTCCACAAACAGTGTGTGTGGTATTGGATACACTTGACAAATAGCATTCTGCAAGAAAAGAAGTTTTTTATTAGTTTTCTCAAAAAAGTACATTTTGCAGATAGGAGGTTTTGTGTTTCAGCCATCGATATTTACTGCAGACACACACACACACACACAATATACTGAGCAGTACACATATTTACTGTGTACACACACAGTATACTGAGCAGTACACATATTTACTGTGTACACACACACACACACAGTATACTGAGCAGTACACATATTTACTGCGTACACACTCACACACAGTATACTGAGCAGTACACATATTTACTGTGTACTCACACACATACAGTATACTGAGCAGTACACATATTTACTGTGTACACACATACAGTATTCTGAGCAGTACACATATTTACTGGGTACACACACACACAGTATTCTGAGCAGTACACATATTTACTCTGTACACACACACAGTATACTGAGCAGTACACATATTTACTGCGTACACACACACACAGTATACTGAGCAGTACACATATTTACTGTGTACACACATACAGTATACTGAGCAGTACACATATTTACTGTGTACACACACACACAGTATACTGAGCAGTACACATATTGACTGCGTACACGCTCACACACAGTATACTGAGCAGTACACATATTTACTGTGTACACACACACAGTATACTGAGCAGTACACATATTTACTGTGTACACACACACACACACAGTATACTGAGCAGTACACATATTTACTGCGTACACACTGACACACAGTATACTGAGCAGTACACATATTTACTGTGTACACACACAGTATACTGAGCAGTACACATATTTACTGTGTACACACACACAGTATACTGAGCAGTACACATATTTACTGTGTACACACACACAGTATACTGAGCAGTACACATATCGATGGCTGAAACCCAAAACCTCCTCTCTGCAAAAGGAAAAAAAAATAACGTTGCCAAAAAATGTACATCAGTATTTGTGAGACACTAATTCCTAGTTGGCATTTGTTAACATAATAATGTAGTAATACAGTCCACAAACAGTGTGTGTGGTATTGGATACACTTGACAAATAGCATTCTGCAAGAAAAGAAGTTTTTTATTAGTTTTCTCAAAAAAGTACATTTTGCAGATAGGAGGTTTTGTGTTTCAGCCATCGATATTTACAGCACACACACACACAGTATACTGAGCAGTACACATATTTACTGTGTACACACACACACAGTATACTGAGCAGTACACATATTTACTGCGTACACACTCACACACAGTATACTGAGCAGTACACATATTTACTGTGTACACACACACACACACACACAGTATACTGAGCAGTACACATATTTACTGTGTATACACACACACACACACAGTATACTGAGCAGTACACATATTTACTGCGTACACACTCGCACACAGTATACTGAGCAGTACACATATTTACTGTGTACTCAGACACATACAGGATACTGAGCAGTACACATATTTACTGTGTACACACATACAATATTCTGAGCAGTACACATATTTACTGTGTACACACACACAGTATACTGAGCAGTACACATATCGATGGCTGAAACCCAAAACCTCCTCTGCAAAAGGAAAAAAAAATAACGTTGCCAAAAAATGTACATCAGTATTTGTGAGACACTAATACCTAGTTGGCATTTGTTAACATAATAATGTAGTAATACAGTCCACAAACAGTGTGTGTGGTATTGGATACACTTGACAAATAGCATTCTGCAAGAAAAGAAGTTTTTTATTAGTTTTCTCAAAAAAGTACATTTTGCAGATAGGAGGTTTTGTGTTTCAGCCATCGATATTTACTGCAGACACACACACACACACACAATATACTGAGCAGTACACATATTTACTGTGTACACACACAGTATACTGAGCAGTACACATATTTACTGTGTACACACACACACACACAGTATACTGAGCAGTACACATATTTACTGCGTACACACTCACACACAGTATACTGAGCAGTACACATATTTACTGTGTACTCACACACATACAGTATACTGAGCAGTACACATATTTACTGTGTACACACATACAGTATTCTGAGCAGTACACATATTTACTGGGTACACACACACACAGTATTCTGAGCAGTACACATATTTACTCTGTACACACACACAGTATACTGAGCAGTACACATATTTACTGCGTACACACACACACAGTATACTGAGCAGTACACATATTTACTGTGTACACACATACAGTATACTGAGCAGTACACATATTTACTGTGTACACACACACACAGTATACTGAGCAGTACACATATTGACTGCGTACACGCTCACACACAGTATACTGAGCAGTACACATATTTACTGTGTACACACACACAGTATACTGAGCAGTACACGTATCGATGGCTGAAACCCAAAACCTCCTCTCTGCAAAAGGAAAAAAAAATAACGTTGCCAAAAAATGTACATCAGTATTTGTGAGACACTAATACCTAGTTGGCATTTGTTAACATAATAATGTAGTAATACAGTCCACAAACAGTGTGTGTGGTATTGGATACACTTGATAAATAGCATTCTGCAAGAAAAGAAGTTTTTTATTAGTTTTCTCAAAAAAGTACATTTTGCAGATAGGAGGTTTTGTGTTTCAGCCATCGATATTTACTGCAGACACACACACACACACACAATATACTGAGCAGTACACATATTTACTGTGTACACACACAGTATACTGAGCAGTACACATATTTACTGCGTACACACTCACACACAGTATACTGAGCAGTACACATATTTACTGTGTACACACACACACAGTATACTGAGCAGTACACATATTTACTGTGTACACACACACAGTATACTGAGCAGTACACATATTTACTGTGTACACAGACAGTATACTGAGCAGTACACATATTTACTGCGTACACACTCACACACAGTATACTGAGCAGTACACATATTTACTGTGTACACACATACAGTATACTGAGCAGTACACATATTTACTGCGTACACACTCACACACAGTATACTGAGCAGTACACATATTTACTGTGTACACACACACAGTATACTGAGCAGTACACATATTTACTGTGTACACACACACAGTATACTGAGCAGTACACATATTTACTGCGTACACACTCACACACAGTATGCTGAGCAGTACACATATTTACTGTGTACACACACACACACAGTATACTGAGCAGTACACATATTTACTGTGTACACACACACACACACAGTATACTGAGCAGTACACATATTTACTGCGTACACACTGACACACAGTATACTGAGCAGTACACATATTTACTGTGTACACACACAGTATACTGAGCAGTACACATATTTACTGTGTACACACACACAGTATACTGAGCAGTACACATATCGATGGCTGAAACCCAAAACCTCCTCTCTGCAAAAGGAAAAAAAAATAACGTTGCCAAAAAATGTACATCAGTATTTGTGAGACACTAATTCCTAGTTGGCATTTGTTAACATAATAATGTAGTAATACAGTCCACAAACAGTGTGTGTGGTATTGGATACACTTGACAAATAGCATTCTGCAAGAAAAGAAGTTTTTTATTAGTTTTCTCAAAAAAGTACATTTTGCAGATAGGAGGTTTTGTGTTTCAGCCATCGATATTTACAGCACACACACACACAGTATACTGAGCAGTACACATATTTACTGTGTACATACACAGTATACTGAGCAGTACACATATTTACTGTGTACACACACACACAGTATACTGAGCAGTACACATATTTACTGCGTACACACTCACACACAGTATACTGAGCAGTACACATATTTACTGTGTACACACACACACACACACACAGTATACTGAGCAGTACACATATTTACTGTGTATACACACACACACACACAGTATACTGAGCAGTACACATATTTACTGCGTACACACTCGCACACAGTATACTGAGCAGTACACATATTTACTGTGTACTCAGACACATACAGGATACTGAGCAGTACACATATTTACTGTGTACACACATACAATATTCTGAGCAGTACACATATTTACTGTGTACACACACACAGTATACTGAGCAGTACACATATCGATGGCTGAAACCCAAAACCTCCTCTGCAAAAGGAAAAAAAAATGACGTTGCCAAAAAATGTACATCAGTATTTGTGAGACACTAATACCTAGTTGGCATTTGTTAACATAATAATGTAGTAATACAGTCCACAAACAGTGTGTGTGGTATTGGATACACTTGACAAATAGCATTCTGCAAGAAAAGAAGTTTTTTATTAGTTTTCTCAAAAAAGTACATTTTGCAGATAGGAGGTTTTGTGTTTCAGCCATCGATATTTACTGCAGACACACACACACACACACAATATACTGAGCAGTACACATATTTACTGTGTACACACACAGTATACTGAGCAGTACACATATTTACTGTGTACACACACACACACACAGTATACTGAGCAGTACACATATTTACTGCGTACACGCTCACACACAGTATACTGAGCAGTACACATATTTACTGTGTACACACACACAGTATACTGAGCAGTGCACATATTTACTGCGTACATTCTCACACACAGCATACTGAGCAGTACACATATTTACTGTGTACACACATACAGTATACCGAGCAGTACACATATTTACTGCGTACACATACACAGTATACTGAGCAGTACACATATTTACTGTGTACACACACACAGTATACTGAGCAGTACACATATTTACTGCCTACACACTCACACACAGTATACTGAGCAGTACACATATTTACTGTGTACGCACACACAGTATACTGAGCAGTACACACATTTACTGTGTACATACACAGTATACTGAGCAGTACACATATTTACTGCGTACACGCTCACACACAGTATACTGAGCAGTACACATATTTACTGTGTACACACACACACACACACAGTATACTGAGCAGTAAACATATTTACTGTGTACACACACGCACAGTATACTGAGCAGTACACATATTTACTGTGTACACACACACAGTATACTGAGCAGTACACATATTTACTGCGTACACACTCACACACAGCATACTGAGCAGTACACACATTTACTGTGTACACAGACAGTATACTGAGCAGTACACATATTTACTGCCTACACACTCACACACAGCATACTGAGCAGTACACATATTTACTGTGTACACACACACACAGTATACTGAGCAGTACACATATTTACTGTGTACACACACACGGTATACTGAGCAGTACACATATTTACTGCGTACACACTCACACACAGTATACTGAGCAGTACACATATTTACTGTGTACACACACACAGTATACTGAGCAGTACACATATTTCCTGTGTACACACACACAGTATACTGAGCAGTACACATATTTACTGTGTACACACACACACACAGTATACTGAGCAGTACACATATTTACTGTGTACACACACACACACACACAGTATACTGAGCAGTACACATATTTACTGTGTACTCACACACATACAGTATACTGAGCAGTACACATATTTACTGTGTACACACATACAGTATTCTGAGCAGTACACATATTTACTGTGTACACACACAGTATACTGAGCAGTACACATATTTACTGTGTACACACACACAGTATACTGAGCAGTCCACATATTTACTGTGTACACACAGAGTATACAGAGCAGTACACATATTTACTGTGTACACAAACACAGTATACTGAGCAGTACACATATCGATGGCTGAAACCCAAAACCTCCTCTCTGCAAAAGGAAAAAAAAATAACGTTGCCAAAAAATGTACATCAGTATTTGTGAGACACTAATACCTAGTTGGCATTTGTTAACATAATAATGTAGTAATACAGTCCACAAACAGTGTGTGTGGTATTGGATACACTTGACAAATAGCATTCTGCAAGAAAAGAAGTTTTTTTTTAGTTTTCTCAAAAAAGTACATTTTGCAGATAGGAGGTTTTGTGTTTCAGCCATCGATATTTACTGCAGACACACACACACACACACAGTATACTGAGCAGTACACATATTTACTGTGTACACACACAGTATACTGAGCAGTACACATATTTACTGTGTACACAGACAGTATACTGAGCAGTACACATATTTACTGTGTACACAGACAGTATACTGAGCAGTACACATATTTACTGCGTACACACTCACACACAGTATACTGAGCAGTACACATATTTACTGCGTACACACTCACACACAGTATACTGAGCAGTACACATATTTACTGTGTACACACACACACACACACACACAGTATACTGAGCAGTACACATATTTACTGTGTACACACACACACACACACACAGTATACTGAGCAGTACACATATTTACTGCGTACACACTCACACACAGTATACTGAGCAGTACACATATTTACTGTGTACTCACACACATACAGTATACTGAGCAGTACACATATTTACTGTGTACACACATACAATATTCTGAGCAGTACACATATTTACTGTGTACACACACACAGTATACTGAGCAGTACACATATTTACTGTGTACACACACACACACAGTATACTGAGCAATACACATATTTACTGTGTACACAGACAGTATACTGAGCAGTACACATATTTACTGCCTACACACTCACACACAGTATCCTGAGCAGTACACATATTTACTGTGTACACACTCACACACAGTATACTGAGCAGTACACATATTTGCTGTGTACACACACACAGTATACTGAGCAGTACACATATTTACTGCGTACACACACACACACAGTATACTGAGCAGTACACATATTTACTGTGTACACACTCACACACAGTATACTGAGCAGTACACATATTTGCTGTGTACACACACACAGTATACTGAGCAGTACACATATTTACTGTGTACACACACACAGTATACTGAGCAGTACACATATGTACTGTGTACACACACACAGTATACTGAGCAGTACACATATTTGCTGTGTACACACACACAGTATACTGAGCAGTACACATATGTACTGTGTACACACACACAGTATACTGAGCAGTACACATATTTACTGTGTACACACACACAGTATACTGAGCAGTACACATATTTACTGTGTACACAGAGTGTATACTGAGCAGTACACATATTTACTGCGTACACACTCACACACAGTATACTGAGCAGTACACATATTTACTGCGTACACACACACAGTATACTGAGCAGTACACATATTTACTGTGTACACACACACACACGGTATACTGAGCAGTACACATATTTACTGTGTACACACACACAGTATACTGAGCAGTACACATATTTACTGTGTACACACACACAGTATACTGAGCAGTACACATATTTACTGTATACACACACACAGTATACTGAGCAGTACACATATCGATGGCTGAAACCCAAAACCTCCTCTCTGCAAAAGGAAAAAAAAATAACGTTGCCAAAAAATGTACATCAGTATTTGTGAGACACTAATACCTAGTTGGCATTTGTTAACATAATAATGTAGTAATACAGTCCACAAACAGTGTGTGTGGTATTGGATACACTTGACAAATAGCATTCTGCAAGAAAAGAAGTTTTTTTTTAGTTTTCTCAAAAAAGTACATTTTGCAGATAGAAGGTTTTGTGTTTCAGCCATCGATATTTACTGCAGACACACACACACACACACAGTATACTGAGCAGTACACATATTTACTGTGTACACACACAGTATACTGAGCAGTACACATATTTACTGTGTACACACACACAGTATACTGAGCAGTACACATATTTACTGCGTACACACTCACACACAGTATACTGAACAGTACACATATTTACTGTGTACACACATACAGTATGCTGAGCAGTACACATATTTACTGCGTACACACTCACACACAGTATACTGAGCAGTACACATATTTACTGTGTACACACATACAGTATTCTGAGCAGTACACATATTTACTGGGTACACACACACACAGTATTCTGAGCAGTACACATATTTACTCTGTACACACACACAGTATACTGAGCAGTACACATATTTACTGCGTACACACACACACACAGTATACTGAGCAGTACACATATTTACTGTGTACACACATACAGTATACTGAGCAGTACACATATTTACTGTGTACACACACACACAGTATACTGAGCAGTACACATCTTTACTGCGTACACACTCACACACAGTATACTGAGCAGTACACATATTTACTGTGTACACACTCACACACAGTATACTGAGCAGTACACATATTTACTGTGTACACACACACAGTATACTGAGCAGTACACATATTTACTGTGTACACACACACAGTATACTGAGCAGTACACATATCGATGGCTGAAACCCAAAACCTCCTCTCTGCAAAAGGAAAAAAAAATAACGTTGCCAAAAAATGTACATCAGTATTTGTGAGACACTAATACCTAGTTGGCATTTGTTAACATAATAATGTAGTAATACAGTCCACAAACAGTGTGTGTGGTATTGGATACACTTGACAAATAGCATTCTGCAAGAAAAGAAGTTTTTTATTAGTTTTCTCAAAAAAGTACATTTTGCAGATAGGAGGTTTTGTGTTTCAGCCATCGATATTTACAGCTCACACACACACACACAATATACTGAGCAGTACACATATTTACTGTGTACACACACAGTATACTGAGCAGTACACATATTTACTGCGTACACACTCACACACAGTATACTGAGCAGTACACATATTTACTGTGTACACACACACACAGTATACTGAGCAGTACACATATTTACTGTGTACACACACACAGTATACTGAGCAGTACACATATTTACTGTGTACACAGACAGTATACTGAGCAGTACACATATTTACTGCGTACACACTCACACACAGTATACTGAGCAGTACACATATTTACTGTGTACACACATACAGTATACTGAGCAGTACACATATTTACTGCGTACACACTCACACACAGTATACTGAGCAGTACACATATTTACTGTGTACACACACACAGTATACTGAGCAGTACACATATTTACTGTGTACACACACACAGTATACTGAGCAGTACACATATTTACTGCGTACACACTCACACACAGTATGCTGAGCAGTACACATATTTACTGTGTACACACACACACACAGTATACTGAGCAGTACACATATTTACTGTGTACACACACACACACACAGTATACTGAGCAGTACACATATTTACTGCGTACACACTGACACACAGTATACTGAGCAGTACACATATTTACTGTGTACACACACAGTATACTGAGCAGTACACATATTTACTGTGTACACACACACAGTATACTGAGCAGTACACATATTTACTGTGTACACACACACAGTATACTGAGCAGTACACATATCGATGGCTGAAACCCAAAACCTCCTCCCTGCAAAAGGAAAAAAAAATAACGTTGCCAAAAAATGTACATCAGTATTTGTGAGACACTAATACCTAGTTGGCATTTGTTAACATAATAATGTAGTAATACAGTCCACAAACAGTGTGTGTGGTATTGGATACACTTGACAAATAGCATTCTGCAAGAAAAGAAGTTTTTTATTAGTTTTCTCAAAAAAGTACATTTTGCAGATAGGAGGTTTTGTGTTTCAGCCATCGATATTTACTGCAGACACACACACACACACACAATATACTGAGCAGTACACATATTTACTGTGTACACACACAGTATACTGAGCAGTACACATATTTACTGTGTACACACACACACACACAGTATACTGAGCAGTACACATATTTACTGCGTACACGCTCACACACAGTATACTGAGCAGTACACATATTTACTGTGTACACACACACAGTATACTGAGCAGTGCACATATTTACTGCGTACACTCTCACAGACAGCATACTGAGCAGTACACATATTTACTGTGTACACACATACAGTATACCGAGCAGTACACATATTTACTGCGTACACATACACAGTATACTGAGCAGTACACATATTTACTGTGTACACACACACAGTATACTGAGCAGTACACATATTTACTGCCTACACACTCACACACAGTATACTGAGCAGTACACATATTTACTGTGTACGCACACACAGTATACTGAGCAGTACACACATTTACTGTGTACATACACAGTATACTGAGCAGTACACATATTTACTGCGTACACGCTCACACACAGTATACTGAGCAGTACACATATTTACTGTGTACACACACACACACACACAGTATACTGAGCAGTAAACATATTTACTGTGTACACACACGCACAGTATACTGAGCAGTACACATATTTACTGTGTACACACATACAGTATACTGAGCAGTACACATATTTACTGCGTACACACTCACACACAGCATACTGAGCAGTACACACATTTACTGTGTACACAGACAGTATACTGAGCAGTACACATATTTACTGCCTACACACTCACACACAGCATACTGAGCAGTACACATATTTACTGTGTACACACACACACAGTATACTGAGCAGTACACATATTTACTGTGTACACACACACGGTATACTGAGCAGTACACATATTTACTGCGTACACACTCACACACAGTATACTGAGCAGTACACATATTTACTGTGTACACACACACAGTATACTGAGCAGTACACATATTTCCTGTGTACACACACACAGTATACTGAGCAGTACACATATTTACTGTGTACACACACACACACAGTATACTGAGCAGTACACATATTTACTGTGTACACACACACACACACACAGTATACTG